>JAQJVL010000318.1:0-684107 GCA_035578905.1 Stictocephala bisonia
TAACGGGAAAAGGGAAAATTTTGGGGGGAAAATTTTGAGGGTAATTTTGGGAATTTGAGGGTAATTTGGGGGTAATGTGAGGGAAATGGGGTAATTTGGGGGGGGGGAATGTGAGGGAAATTGGGTAATTTGAGGGTATTTGGGGGGGAAATGTGAGGGAAATTGGGTAATTTGAGGGAAATTTGAGGGAAATTGGGTAATTTGAGGGAAATTTGAGGGTATTTTGGGGGGAAATGTGGGAAATTTTGGGGGAAATTTGAGGGTAATTTTGGGAATTTGAGGGTAATTTAGGGGAAATGTGAGGGAAATCGGGTAATTTGGGGGGAAATGGGGGGAAATGTGAGGGAAATCGGGTAATTTGGGGGGGAAATGTGAGGGTAATTTGGGAATTTGAGGGAAATTTGAGGTTAGGAAATTTGGCGGGAAATGGAAATTTGAGGTTAGGAAAAGAGAGGTTAGGTTAGGTTAGGAAATTTGGCGGGAAATGGGCGCCGCCATCTTGGAAAAGTCACGTGACCGCTCTCGACCAATCAGAGGCCAGGAAAGTGGGTCCAAAGGTCAATTTGGTGCAGAAATCCCCTTTTTTGACGGCATTTCACCTATCTTTTCACTACTGCAGGTGTTAGAGGATTAGCAAATAAATGGTTTTGTTCTTATTTATCTAAGAGAAAACAATATGTACGAGTAGGGGACACTCTGAGTGAAGCAGGGATAGTAAAATATGGAATCCCCCAGGGATCAGTCTTGGGTGCAATCCTGTTCATAATATATATAAATAATTTATGTCAAGGGAAATTTAGGGGTAAGTTATCTTCTTTTGCAGATGACACATCACTTTGTTACTTAGGAAACACATGGCAGGAAGTTAGAGAAGCAATAGTAGAAGATCTAAGTGCACTTAAGTGGTGGTTCGTGGTACATAAAATACAACTAAGTGCAGAGAAATCAAATTATATTAATTTTAGTCTGAGAGGGGATAATATTTTTCAAATACCTATAAAATATAGATGTATAAATTGTTTGAACATAAATACAGAATGTCAAGATAATTGTGTTGTTATTGAAAATGCAAAATATGTGAAGTATTTGGGTGTAACTATAGAACAAGATTTAACTTGGAAAACTCATATAAATGTATTGAAAAAGAAATTGAACAATGTACTTCGCGTATTTTATTTCTTGAAAACATTGTGTCCAGAAGTAGTTCTTAGGATGATATACTTCTCTCTAGTCCACAGCAGACTAGAATATGCGCTTTCAGTATGGGGAGGGACTTATCAAACAAACTTGACACCTATTTTTTTAATTCAAAAGAAATTTATAAGGTTAATAAAGAGTAAGGACAGATATGAACACACAATGCCATTATTCAAAGACCTAAATATACTACCCCTTAAAAATCTGTATGTTTTTAAAGTTTTGAAAATGTTTTTTATAAAGAGCGGAAATAGAACTGGGAATGGTCTTGTTTTAGACCATAGATCTAAACTTAGAAGTGTAAATAATAAAGATATACCAAAACCAAATTCAACCTTTTTTACGAAAACTTTTAACTTTGTTGGGCCAAGAATTTTTAATAAAATGCCAGATGATATTAAAAATATAACTAGTAAAAAACTATTTACAAGAAGACTGAAAAAATGGCTACTTTGTTTAGAGGAAGTAGATTTCCTTTTGAACATTCCACAGTAACAAATTATTAATAAAAAAAAAAATAAAATAAAAAAATAAATTAATTAAAATATTAAAAATAAATAAAGCAATAGGAATAAAAAGTCAATTCAGAAATATTCATTAATTGATGCACGTTATTGTTAGATTATTCAAGAATCAAATTCATAAAAGTACTACGAGCTCTAAATGGTAAAAGTAAATTAAATAAGATTGCAACCTTCAGACAGGCCTAGCCTTTGAGGTGCATATTTTTTATTTAAAAAAAAAAAAAAAAAAAATTAGATTATGAGACGGTTGATTTCTTCTCTCGTATTTCCAGTTAGTCCTTTATGAATTGATAATTGGATTAGAGTATGAAGAGTGAAGAAGAAAATTGCAATATTTATATAACATAAGTTATTATTAATAAGCCTTAAAAATAAATTAGTTAAACTTTGTCTTATATGTCTGTTAATAAGTAATGGTTTTTTAATTAATTGTAATGTATAAAGTGTAATGCATATTTTGGAAAAATAAATTATTATTATTATTATTATAAACCTGCACACGACCAATCATCACCGACACTTTTATACATAGCATACGATAGTCACTAACCAATAATGTACAAAGATAAACTAGATCGTCGACAGCCCGAGTGGAAGCAGCCTGAATTTAAAAGTTAAATAATTAACTATTCCAGTTAGTAGTTATTTGTACATCATAATGGTCATTCAACCAAATATAATATTACATTCCTGGACAAAAGTTTCGCACCACCTTCATTTCTTCTGCTAACTTGGATACTATAGTTTATTTGATCTTGATTATAGTCTAACCAAAGTCCATTCATTCCAGTTGAAGTAATGTCTTTAAAATATCACAACCTGTTCATATTTCATAGCATTATCTTATCTGTTATCCATAGGTTAAATCATGTCATTTGTAGTCTTCACTACATTGCCTTCTAAGCTTTCGTTTCAGCAAGTTGAATACCGAACGAATCTTTTTATGTTATTGGATATAGCTGTATTTTGCGTATTCAAGACTATAATGAATGAAAATCGTCGTCTAAGTACAGCTGATGCATGTGGAGCTGACCTATTGTGCAAGACGGGCGCTCACAAAGACAAGTGGGTAGATTTTGTTGTATTCATCATTCAAAGTTGAAAGAGCCGTAAGGTGATTTCTGGAAACTGGACGTGACTCTAGAAGACCAGTAAGGGGGCAGACCAAGACCAACAACCAGAGTAGATGATCTATTTCTTACTGTAAAAACTCTATGGAGAAGAATGACCAACAGTAATCAGCTGCAGGTCCTGCTCAGACAGGTATGTAGTGTTCATATTTCCAGCCGGACAGTACGTAGGCGACTCAAAGAAGCTAATTAGAACAGCAGAAGGCTTGCCTCAGGCCCTCTTCTCACCACACGATACAAATTTGCTCGTGACCATGAACACTGGAATGTGAACGACTGGAAAAAGGTTTTAATTAAGACGAGATCAGAGTTGGTCTGTCAGTACGGATGGATGTCAGAACGTTTGAAGAAGACAAGGAGACATATTTGCTCAAGCCTGTTTCTCACTCCTGGTGCCTTTTGGTCTCCACGCCCAGTCATGTTCTGGAGTGGTATCAGTTTTGGGGTTGTATCAGGTGTCCGAGGTTATCTTCAAGAGGTCGGAATAAACGCTTTAGAACGGCCACCCCATCTCAACCCTATCAAGCACGTTTGGGACAAGTTAAAATGAAGCATTAGAGCAAGAATCAATGCTCCGACAACTATTACCTCCCTCAAAAACGCAGCGATTGCAGAATGGGAGGCCATTCCACAGGAACACATAAAAAAAATCTCATTAGAGGAATTAGACGAAAGCTCAAGGATGAGATACAAGCAAGAGGTGGAAACACAGAGTACTAAAAAAAGCAAAATATCTTATCTAAAGCTACCATACAAGTTTTGTTATATTGTTGACTAACAATTTGTATTTTGAACAATTTTAAGTACTTTGTGTTTTTATATATAAATAACTGTTTCCTTTTCAATTTGTTGTTTATTTTAACCCCTTTATTTAAACTGCAACAAAATTAATGCACTTGTTAAGTACAAGAGGGTGCATTACAGAGTTAGTCTTTAACACAAAAACATGGTGGAGCAAAAGTTTAGTTCAGGATTGTATTAAACCTCACAACTATTTCATTAATATTTATTTTTAATGATTGAATAGATAGCGATCATGGATGGCAAATGAGTGCAACGATGGCAAAGAACTAGTGTAGTCTTTCTTGCAAACTAATTACGACTATTTCATATGATGGATCATTTATTTATTTATAGCCAGGACAACTAAGGAATCCAACGTTTAGCGTGGAATCCGAACCACAAATTGTTGGTCTTATTTTCGAAAAACTGTCAAGGTTTCACGAATCACACTTGATTGCATCCTCTACACAACAACCCTATTCCAACAGCCCTACTACTTTGGCATCCCAGACCACACTATTATTGTCCACGGTTATAGTAACGATTGAGTGGGATCCGTGTTCGTTCAAGAGAACTGGGAACAGTACCATCTCCAAAATACTTATCTCCCATGTAGCTGGATTACAAAACTATGCCAGAGACTCAGCTGGTGGCTAATGAACCACTGAAGTTGGCGGTATTTGAATATTTTCGACAGTTTTAAAATATTTTAATTTTTAATTCTAAGTTGTAAGATTTTAATCAATAAATCACTGATCATAGTAAAATTTATTCTTTAAATACAGCAGTTATAGTAGGTGTAGTATTTCACAATGGTAAGTGAAAAAATAAAACAGAGTAATGTATTTGCAAAAAAAAAAAAAAAAAAAAAAAAAAACATCAATATCATTGTTACAATTCAACAACATAGTTCCATTACTATATTCAGAAATCAAAGAAATAACTTATGTTTTGGTGAACAGGCATATTATTTGTAATATGATTGTATTACGTACTGAACTTATTCAAATTTTTATTTATAAATGTTAAATGTAAATTTAAAATAAGCTAAAAATTACCAGGATGATTTTATCAAAGCATTTTATTTGCAGAAAAGGAGTATCAACCTATTTTTAACGATATTTTACAATTTGTACTATATTTCTGTCAGTTTAAATGTTAACAAATAAATTAGAACTACAATCGCAAAGGTCACATCTATTAAAAATATAGGTCGTTATTTAATTTTTTTTATCTCCAAGCTGTTTGTATTTGTTTTGCGCACTTATCGAAACAAGATATAAAGTCTAAATTAATTTATAACTTTTATTTGGAACATTATATTGATCAATTTAATTATATTGTAAATCTTACTTGTCATATGTGTGGGTCACATCAAGCATCGTCAACTATTTTAATTTATATTGTTAAGATAACCAAAATATACTGTTACAAAATAATTGTTTAAACAAAATACTGTTTAGTATTTTGTTGACTTATAGATAAAAATAACCATATTAACTTTTTATTTAAATAAGATATTTTTAGGAAGAAATTGAAAAGTTACGTAATAGTTATGGTTTTTACTAAAACGTTACATTATGTAAGGTTGAGTTTAACAAAAGTCTAAGTGTCTAGAATGTAAATTAAAGGTTTATTTGAAATCCATGATTCTTGGACGTAGCTCATGAAGCCAATCTTTAACTATAAATAATAAAAATGAACAAAAAACCAATTTTTGACTATCAAATCTCTACATGGGAACAGATCGTGCTTAGTGGAGATAGAATAGACCATGATGACTTGATACAAGGACGTCAACGTTTCTTTAATTCTAAGATTACGCCCAAACTGTCTATGTGGACGTGAAATCTGAAATTCTTGTCCATGATAACCCAAACCATATAATATTCAAGATTCAATGTACCATGATTTAATATAAAGGTATACTAACACCTATGGCCCATATTTTAGTTCAACGATGTTCACCAGTATTTTTTTATAACATTGTTTAGAACGAGAAAGCTATCAATAGACAGTTAGTAAGTTAGCTGAATGAATTAATCTATTACGTTAAAAAGTGGTACATTCCAAATGATTAATAGGTTAGATATTTTAAACGAGAAGCTTTGGTCAGTTGAATAATATGAGGTGAGTATATTATCAAATGGAAGAAAAAAATAGGCCCCGTTACAGAACCTTGAGGCATTACATTCACAGTGAAGTTCCTTCTAAGGAATAGTATAGACAAACACATCATCATTCACTGAATATTTTTTCAAAAATAACTCCTATCATGACAATCCGATGTAATGATAAGTCAAATGAATATAATGGACTAATCTTTGAAGCAGCTAATTGTAAAAATCTTTATTTAAAATGTTTTACTCAGGTCTAGAAATAGCCCAGCTGAAAAATGTCTGGACTCAACAACTTGTTTTTGAGAATACAAAAATCAGATGTAGCGTTTAACAATCCTACGTTGGCATTTGAAATGAAACTGTTGTTATAAAAATAAAATCTAATTAACATGAATTTCTTGTTAACATTTTATAAAATCTGATATAAACGATATAGGCATGTACATAGCACATACCCTGGAAACGAGTGCCCTAAAAGGAATGCTCCACAATGACTTATCAACGACGAATGTCCATAAAACGGACACCTCTCAAATAAAAGACATTTAAGTAATAGTCTACAACAAATGCTGAATAACGAATTTCCTAAAGTGAATATTCTTCAAGGAAGGCCCAATAAGAGATAAACTAAAATGAATGGCCCTACAATGAAAACCTCTCACCAAAAGCCACTTAAATAATAGTTCACTATAAATATCCAAGGGTATATTTTCTATGACGAATGACCTAAAATCAATTCCCAGCATGAAAACTCTAATAATTCATTTACGTATACGACAGGCAAATCACCATAGATGTCTACAAAGGAATTTTAATAGGAAATCATCATAGTTTATTTTCATCACACATATTTTTATATTTTGTGGTTTCTTATGAAAATTGGTATATATTGTGTACTCATAAATTTACGGTGAAATCAGATGATAGGGAATATATAGATTTAATGTATATCAAAAATATTATATTATATCATTTGTCCGCTACATTCTAAAAATATGGATAAAATAATTTTTGTTCGAACACCCTTAAGATGACCGAGCATGAAACCTATCACCTACAATCTCCCAAACGTTTTATCCCCAAGTAGCTGGGTTACAGCACTGCCCTTATGTTTAAGAGCGGCCGTAGATAAGGGGCTCAGGCGTTGGCTTGCCACGCAGCATGTCATAGATAGATTCCTGATATGATCCTTAATAGTTTTTGTCCTGCCGCTCCCGTGGTTCGGAAATCTCGTAAAGCCGTTGGTCCCCAGGTTACGTGTTAGAGAGGGCTTCTTAGCCCTAACTTCACCTGGTAAAGTAAGACGAACTTTAACTTTATATAATGACAATAATCGAAGCAAATATTTATAAAGGCTGCTTATATTAAACTCTTTAGTAGTAAAAGTGTGAAAGGTTTCATGCATGAAGTATAAGGACCTTCATAAAGATACTGTTCTCTCTCTTAACATTTTCTCGATGCAAAATTGATGATGTTATAAACCGAGGGAACTTGTAATAGATTACCAGCTTCGCTTCGTTCACTTGATGATAAGTTGATAAACATTCAAGTAAATACAGTGAATATGAAGATTTAGAGACTAACAAAAATAACGTATTTTTAAAAATCATCAAATAAATACTTAATTACAAACCAGTTTCACTTATTACCTTTTATTAATAATAACATGACGGAAACGCCATTATTAAGTATAGTTTTCACTATTACATTCAGATATACAATTTAAGTCTATTTTGTATGCAGCAACCCTTTAACTGATTTTTGACTACCTTCAAATTAAACATTTTATTATTAAAATAAAATAAATAGGTCCAATATTAATTGAAAGTTGACCCATATAAACAGTCAAAAAAGTAATATTAGGATATCCATAAGTCAGTCAGTGATACCAATCCAGCTTTAAATAAGTGACTAGGGGATACCCCTGCACCCATCACGTGACAACCCTATAAGTCGGTATGCTAGATATCAAAGGAAAAGTAGCTAGATATCAAAACAAAGGGCATATCTCGCTACTCTGGAATGGTGACACGCCAATCTGCCCGTACATGTACAGTGGTGATGACAATATCACAAGTTAATACACGTACGATACAATGACACGCCAATTTACTCGTACATGCACAGTGGTGATGACACTATCACAAGCTAATACACGTACGACACAATGGGTGATGTGAATAAAACCTGAAATAACCTAGTGCCAACTCAATTATCGTCATTTGAGAGTGTCCACTCCAACTTCGGTTGAATAAAACACACGCTCAACTCGGAAGGCGAGCAGCCACTCCAACGATGAGTCTTGCGAGTGGCCACTCCGATTTTAGATGAATAAAACCGAGTGCCCACTCACAAAATGGAGTGTCCATTCGCAAAATGCGAGTCTGCTCCCTAGAAGACTCACCGTTGCCGAGTGTGTACTCTAGTAAGTTTATTATGGCTGAATTTATGCCAATACTTGCATGTACAATTTACAATGTTCGAAGAGAGTAGAGAAATGATGACTATTGATCACTAAACAGATTCGATGAGGAAAATATCTTGTACATTTGACCTCTCGATAATAATAGGATAGTCTCTAGAATTTTTACAAATTTTAGCTGATTCTCAGAAGTAGAATCTATGTTCAATAAATAAGTTCAAAGTTCCTAACATGAAACTTACATATGAAGTTAGAAGTCTTGAATTGTATAAAATACCACGGTTCGAAATATATATGGTAAGAATTCGTTGAATTATGCCACTCCAAACATTTATAATGGAACCGATTGGTTACCAATTTCAAAAAAAGAATATAAAAACTATATTGGTTTTCTATTGTATATCTGTTGCAGTGATGTATATAATATATATATATATATATATATATATATATATATATATATATATATATATATATATATATATATATATATATATATATATATATATTAAAAAAGGTTTTCTGTAATATGTTGGTATTGATAAATTAGGCTAGGAAATCGTATTTATTTATTTTTCTTTATAAGAAGGTTGTTGAATTTTTCTTTTTGTTATGTCCTACGAGTGTACGTTGTTCATTTACGCTCATCACACTATTCTCCTTTCACATTTGCCCATATCTTGAAGATCGGCGTGTTATTAATGCATAACTGGTACTGTATTTTACTTAATATGATTTCATGAGTATATATATTTTTTTTGTTGTTGCATTATTTGCATATTTATTTAAAAACATACTATTAACATCTCATAAAACAAACTTTGTAATAAAATGAACACTCAAGAAAGTTATCAGTCGAACTCATATGACATGTGCATCGAATTGCATAGTTATATGTATTTTGTAAATAAAGTGTTTTGTAACAATAAAGAGAAAAGCTCAGCACCTGCAAACTAACCGATACTCTATCTGTCATACACTGTTGGCTGGAGATAGGCGCTGGTGAGGGGGAAGAGGAAGGCCGTGACCTTGCTTGGAATGCGGAAATCTAGGTCAGTAGGTTATCACATCGATAGTTATCAGTGGTTTAAATGGTTTAAAGAGATTTAAATGTCCACCCTCCACTACAGCTTAAAGTAACGAACTGTTGTGTTTTGAAAGGTTTATCTTTCTGATTTTACGACTCTGCTGGTCACTTCGTGTAAATTGTTATGTCATTCGTATGTGAGACAATTTATATTTTTTCACAGTGCTATATTTCATGAAATCATAATTGTTGTTTATTGTGTGTATATGAGTATATTGCATGAATATATCTTGTTTAGTACTGTATTATATTTTGTTCGTTATAATAATTTTTTTACTTAAATTGTTAAATAATTATTATTGTTTATATATTGTATATTATTTATGTTGTTTCAAGTTTAGTTTATCTTTTACCATTTAGTAATTTAAATTGTAAAATATGAGTTATTGTACACCACTTCTACTTATGCTATTTGGTTTTATTTTGATAAACAATAATTCATTATTTTTTTCTTTTTTTAATATACAACATTTAATTTATTTCTCATTTTACATTATAAGTTTTTTTATGTACATCGGCACATAACGACAAGCCATGTTAGCTTGTTGGGACCGCATGTTATAACATTTTTGGAAAATAAATAAATAAAGTTGAAAAAAAAATTGTAAATTAAATGAATCGTACGACAACAAACACTAGAAACGAAAATGGGGAAATCCAAAACAAGTGATTCAAGTTGAGACCTGCCTCAGTATGCCCCCCCTCCCAATCTAGGGCGAGTGCCTACTCAAGGTCCGCATAACTACGTGAGCGAGCATTCGTGTGTTTAAAGACAACTGTATTCTACTGAAATCGGGACCTGATTCAGCTTTGGGAGTAAGCACTCAGCCTCGTTGCGAGTGCCTGCTCAGAGTCGGCACTAAATTTTGTATATATCACCCGTTGAAACCCATATCCACCCATACACGCACAATAGTGATGAAAATATCACAAGTTATTACACGTACGATAGAATGACACGCCAATCCACTCGTAGACGTGCAGTGGTGATGACACTATCACACATAAATACAGGTACGACACAATGACTCGCATTTCAACACATGATCATTATTGTAGTGTGTATTATTGTGGTGATGTCAATATCAACATTAATACACATACGATACACAGAAACGCCAATCCACCCGTACACGTACAGTAGTGATGAAACTATCACACGTTAATACACGTACGATACCATGACACGCTAATCCACCAGTACACATACAATGGTGATGAAACTATGCCAAGTTAATACACGTACGATACACAGACACGTCAATCTACCCGTATACATACAGTGGTGATGACACTATCACGCGTTAATACACGTACAATACCATAACTCGTCAATCCACCCGTACACGTACAGTGGTGATGCCACTATCACACGTTAATACATGTATGATACCATAACTCGTCATTCCACCCGTACACGTACAATGGTGATGACACTATTACCCGTTAATACACGTATGATACCATAACTCGTCAATCCACCCGTACACGTACAGTGATGATGACACTATCACACGTTAATACACGTACGATACACAGACACGCTAACCCACCCGTACACGTACAGTGGTGATAACACTATCACACATTAATACACGTACGATACACAGACACGCTAATCCACCCGTACACGTACAGTGGTGATGACACTATCACACGTTAATACACGTACGATACACAGACACGCTAATCCACCCATACACGTACAGTGGTGATAACACTATCTCACATAATACACGTACGATACACAGGCACGCTAATCCACCCATACACGTACAGTGGTGATGACACTATCACACATTAATACACGTACGATACACAGACACGCTAATCCACCCGTACACGTACAGTGGTGATAACACTATCACACATTAATAGTAATAATACACGTTAATACACGTACGATACACAGACACGCTAATCTACCCGTACACGCACAGTGGTAATGACACTAGCACACGTTAATACACGTACGATACACAGACACGCTAATCCACCCGTAGACGTACAGTAGTGATGACACTAGAACACGTTAATACACGTACGACACACAGACACGCTAATCCACCCGTACACGTACTATGGTAATGACACTAGCACACGTTAATAGACGTACGATACACAGAAACGCTAATCCACCCGTAGACGTACAGTAGTGATGACACTATCACACGTTAATACACGTACGATACACAGACACTCTAATCCACCCGTAGACGTACAGTGGTGATAACACTAGCACACGTTAATACACGTACGATACACAGACACTCTAATCCACCCGTAGACGTACAGTAGTGATAACACTATCACACGTTAATACACGTACGATACACAGACACTCTAATCCACCCGTACACGTACAGTGGTAATGACACTAGCACACGTTAAAACATGTATGATACACAGACACGCTAATCGACCCGTAGACGTACAGTGGTGATAACACTAGCACACGTTAATACACAGACACGCTAATCCACCCGTACACGTACAGTGGTTATAACACTATCACACGTTAATATACGTACGATACACAGACACGCTAATCCACCCGTAGACGTACAGTAGTGATGACACTATCACACGTTAATACACGTACGATACACAGAAACGCTAATCTACCCGTACACGTACAGTGGTGATGACACTATCACACGTTAATACACAGACACGCTAATCCACCTGTACACGTACAGTGGTGATAACACTATCACACATTAATACACGTACGATACACAGAAACGCTAATCCACCCGTACACGTACAGTGGTGATAACACTATCACACATTAATACACGTACGATACACAGAAACGCTAATCCACCCGTACACGTACAGGGGTTATGACACTATCACACGTTAATACACGTACGATACACAGACACGCTAATCTACCCGTAGACGTACAGTGGTGATAACACTATGACACGTTAATACATGTACGATACACAGACACGCCAATCCACCCGTAGACGTACAGTGGTGATGACACTATCACACGTTAATACACAGACACGCTAATCCACCCGTACACGTACAGTGGTGATAACACTATCACACATTAACACACGTACGATACACAGAAACGCTAATCCACCCGTACACGTACAGTGGTTATGACACTATCACACGTTAATACACGTACGATACACAGACACGCTAATCTACCCGTAGACGTACAGTGGTGATAACACTATGACACGTTAATACATGTACGATACACAGACACGCCAATCCACCCGTAGACGTACAGTGGTGATGACACCATCACACGTTAATACACAGACACGCTAATCCACCCGTAGACGTACAGTGGTGATAACACTATCACACATTAATACACGTACGATACACAGAAACGCTATTCCACCCGTAAACGTACAGTGGTGATAACACTATCACACATTAATACACGTACGATACACAGAAACGCTAATCCACCCGTACACGTACAGTGGTTATGACACTATCACACGTCAATACACGTACGATACACAGACACGCTAATCTACCCGTAGACGTACAGTGGTGATAACACTATGACATGTTAATACATGTACGATACACAGACACGCTAATCCACCCGTAGACGTACAGTGGTGATGACACTTCTATTAATTAGGACGTAATACGCGTATAATGTAATAACTCTTAGTCACATGTGGGCCGAGTAATTTAAGGCACCAGGACTTTGATTCTGAGATAGACATACATACAAAAATAATAATAATAATAAATAAATATATATGTATATATAAATTCATGAGAAAATAATAAATAAATAATTATACTAGTTTTTAAAACTTTATCGAACATTTTAAAATATTTATATCTTTATAAAAATTAAATATTAGTAAAGTAAGAAAATACAATAATCTAAATTTGGAACTCACAAGACGAATACAGTGAGTCAATAAAATAAGATTACTCACCGTTATAACAAGTGAGTAATCTTATTTTACCAACACCAAGAAATGAATTATTGCTCGCTTCCTTAATAATTGGCTAAATATTGATTTGGAAGCTGTCTCAAACCAAAATAAAAGAAATATTTTTCAAATTGATTATGGATTATTCATAATAACTGAACATTTGTTCTTCGTTAGTATAAGAAGATAGTTACAGTGGTACTTTTATATTCAGTGATACTTTTAATAGGATCATTATATACTGTTTAGATTCAAAACTAAACTTCTATTAATCCTTTATTGAACGTCTTAAACTACCAAAAGGTAAATTAACCAATCGAATGACTTCATAACTGATATCGATCAATGGTGTACACTTACTAACAGGAAGGACATATTATAACTAAATAATATTAGCAGGTTTATTATTCAGGATGAGTTTGCTCTAAGTTATATCGTAAATGACACTCGTTAACGTTATAAAC
Organism: Stictocephala bisonia; assembly: GCA_035578905.1. NCBI lineage: Eukaryota > Metazoa > Arthropoda > Insecta > Hemiptera > Membracidae > Stictocephala > Stictocephala bisonia. The sequence continues at coordinate 13,660 of JAQJVL010000318.1, forward strand.
GCCATAAAAGTTATCTACAATTGAATGTAAATAGTTCCTTACATAAGTTATATGCAAATGAATACAGATAGTGCTACCACTGAATGTTATCTACAATTGAATGTAAATAGTTCCTTACATAGGTTATATACAAATGAATACAAATAGTGCTACCACTGAATGTTATCTACAATTGAATGTAAATAGTTCCTTACATAGGTTATATACAAATGAATACAGATAGTGCTACCACTAAATGTTATCTACAATTGAATGTAAATAGTTCCTTACATAGGTTTTATAAAAATGAATATAGATAGTGCTACCACTGAATGTTATCTAAAATTGAATGTAAATAGTTCCTTACATAGGTTATATACAAATGAATACAGATAGTGCTACCACTGAATGTTATCTACAATTGAATGTAAATAGTTCCTTACATAGGTTATATACAAATGAATACAAATAGTGCTACCACTGAATGTTATCTACAATTGAATGTAAATAGTTCCTTACATAGGTTATATACAAATGAATACAGATAGTGCTACCACTGAATGTTATCTACAATTGAATGTAAATAGTTCCTTACATAAGTTATATGCAAATGAATACAGATAGTGCTACCACTGAATGTTATCTACAATTGAATGTAAATAGTTCCTTACATAGGTTATATACAAATGAATACAAATAGTGCTACCACTGAATGTTATCTACAATTGAATGTAAATAGTTCCTTACATAGGTTATATACAAATGAATACAAATAGTGTTACCACTGAATGTTATCTACAATTGAATGTAAATAGTTCCTTACATAGGGGATATACAAATGAATACAAATAGTGCTACCACTGAATGTTATCTACAATTGAATGTAAATAGTTCCTTACATAGGTTATATACAAATGAATACAGATAGTGCTACCACTGAATGTTATCTACAATTGAATGTAAATAGTTCCTTACATAGGTTATATACAAATGAATACAGATAGTGCTACCACTGAATGTTATCTACAATTGAATGTAAATAGTTCCTTACATAGGTTATATACAAATGAATACAAATAGTGCTACCACTGAATGTTATCTACAATTGAATGTAAATAGTTCCTTACATAAGTTATATGCAAATGAATACAGATAGTGCTACCACTGAATGTTATCTACAATTGAATGTAAATAGTTCCTTACATAGGTTATATACAAATGAATACAAATAGTGCTACCACTGAATGTTATCTACAATTGAATGTAAATAGTTCCTTACATAGGTTATATACAAATGAATACAAATAGTGTTACCACTGAATGTTATCTACAATTGAATGTAAATAGTTCCTTACATAGGGGATATACAAATGAATACAGATAGTGCTACCACTGAATGTTATCTACAATTGAATGTAAATAGTTCCTTACATAGGTTATATACAAATGAAAACAGATAGTGCTACCACTGAATGTTATCTACAATTGAATGTAAATAGTTCCTTACATAGGTTATATACAAATGAATACAGATAGTGCTACCACTGAATGTTATCTACAATTGAATGTAAATAGTTCCTTACATAGGTTATATACAAATGAATACAGATAGTGCTACCACTGAATGTTATCTACAATTGAATGTAAATAGTTCCTTACATAGGTTATATACAAATGAATACAGATAGTGCTACCACTGAATGTTATCTACAATTGAATGTAAATAGTTCCTTACATAGGTTATATACAAATGAATACAGATAGTGCTACCACTGAATGTTATCTACAATTGAATGTAAATAGTTCCTTACATAGGTTATATACAAATGAATACATATAGTGCTACCACTGAATGTTATTTACAATTGAATGTAAATAGTTCCTTACATAGGTTATATACAAATGAATACAGATAGTGCTACCACTGAATGTTATCTACAATTGAATGTAAATAGTTCCTTACATAGGTTATATACAAATGAATATAGATAGTGCTACCACTGAATGTTATCTACAATTAAATGTAAATAGTTCCTTACATAGGTTATATAGAAATGAATATAGATAGTGCTACCACTGAATGTTATCTACAATTGAATGTAAATAGTTCCTTACATAGGTTATATACAATTGAATATAGATAGTGCTACCACTGAATGTTATCTACAATTAAATGTAAATAGTTCCTTACATAGGTTATATACAAATGAATACAGATAGTGTTACCACTAAATGTTATCTACAATTGAATGTAAATAGTTCCTTACATAGGTTATATACAAATGAATATAGATAGTGCTACCACTGAATGTTATCTACAATTGAATGTAAATAGTTCCTTACATAGGTTATATACAATTAAATATAGATAGTGCTACTACTGAATGTTATCTACAATTGAATGTAAATAGTTCCTTACATAGGTTATATACAAATGAATACAGATAGTGCTACCACTAAATGTTATCTACAATTGAATGTAAATAGTTCCTTACATAGGTTTTATAAAAATGAATATAGATAGTGCTACCACTGAATGTTATCTACAATTGAATGTAAATGTTCCTTACATAGGTTATATACAATTGAATATAGATAGTGCTACCACTGAATGTTATCAACAATTGAATGTAAATAGTTCCTTACATAGGTTATATACAAATGAATACAGATAGTGCTACCACTGAATGTTATCTACAATTGAATGTAAATAGTTCCTTACATAGGTTATATACAAATGAACATATATAGTGCTACCACTGAATGTTATCTACAATTGAAAGTAAATAGTTCCCTACATAGGTTATATACAAATGAATACAGATAGTGCTACCACTGAATGTTATCTACAATTGAATGTAAATAGTTCCTTACATAAGCTATATACAAATGAATACAGATAGTGCTACCACTGAATGTTATCTACAATTGAATGTAAATACTTCCTTACATAGGTTATATACAAATGAATATAGATAGTGCTACCATTGAATGTTATCTACAATTGAATGTAAATAGTTCCTTACATAAGTTATATGCAAATGATTACAGATAGTGCTACCACTGAATGTTACCTACAATTGAATGTAAATAGTTCCTTACATAGGTTATATACCAATGAATATAGATAGTGCTACCACTGAATATTATCTACAATTGAATGTAAATAGTTTCTTACATAGGTTATATAGAGATGAATGTAGATAGTGCTACCACTGAAAGTTATCTACAATTGAATGTAAATAGTTCCTTACATAGGTTTTATATACAAATGAATACAGATAGTGCTACCACTGAGTGTTATCTACAATTGAATGTAAATAGTTCCTTACATAGGTTATATACAAATGAATATATATAGTGCTACCACTGAATGTTATCTACAATTGAATGTAAATTTTTCCCTACATAGGTTATATACAAATGAATACAGATAGTGCTACCACTGAATGTTATCTACAATTGAATGTAAATAGTTCCTTACATAGGTTATATACAAATAAATACAGATAGTGCTACCACTGAATGTTATCTACAATAGAATGTAAATAGTTCCTTACATAAGTTATATACAAATGAATACAGATAGTGCTACCACTGAATGTTATCTACAATTGAATGTAAATAGTTCCTTACATAGGTTATATACAAATGAATATAGATAGTGCTACCACTGAATGTTATCTACAATTGAATGTAAATAGTTCGTTACATAGGTTATAAAGAGATGAATGTAGATAGTGCTACCACTGAATGTTATCTACAATTGAATGTAAATAGTTCCTTACATAAGTTATATACAAATGAATATAGATAGTGCTACCACTGAATGTTATCTACAATTGAATGTAAATAGTTCCTTACATAGGTTATATAGAGATGAATGTAGATAGTGCTACCACTGAATGTTATCTACAATTGAATGTAAATAGTTCCTTACATAAGTTATATACAAATGATTATTGATAGTGCTACCACTGAATGTTATCTACAATTGAATGTAAATAGTTCCTTACATAGGTTATATAGAGATGAATGTAGATAGTGCTACCACTGAATGTTATCTACAATTGAATGTAAATAGTTCTTTACATAGGTTATATACAATTGAATATAGATAGTGCTACCACTGAATGTTATCTACAATTAAATGTAAATAGTTCCTTACATAAGTTATATACAAATGAATATAGATAGTGCTACCACTGAATGTTATCTACAATTGAATGTAAATAGTTCCTTACATAGGTTATATAAAAATGAATACAGATAGTGCTACCACTGAATGTTATCTACAATTGAATGTAAATAGTTCCTTACATAGGTTATATACAAATGAATATAGATAGTGCTACCACTGAATGTTATCTACAATTGAATGTAAATAGTTCCTTACATAGGTTATATACAAATGAATACAGATAGTGCTACCACTTAATGTTATCTACAATTGAATGTAAATAGTTCCTTACATAGGTTATATACAAATGAATATAGATAGTGCTACCACTGAATGTTATCTACAATTGAATGTAAATAGTTCCTTACATAAGTTATATACAAATGAATACAGATAATGCTACCACTGAATGTTATCTACAATTGAATGTAAATAGTTCCTTACATAGGTTATATACAAATGAATATAGATAGTGCTACCACTGAATGTTATCTACAATTGAATGTAAATAGTTCCTTACATAAGTTATATACAAATGAATACAGATAATGCTACCACTGAATGTTATCTACAATTGAATGTAAATAGTTCCTTACATAGGTTATATACAAATGAATATAGATAGTGCTACCACTGAATGTTATCTACAATTAAATGTAAATAGTTCCTTACATAAGTTATATACAAATGAATATAGATAGTGCTACCACTGAATGTTATCTACAATTGAATGTAAATAGTTCCTTACATGGGTTATATACAAATAAATATAGATAGTGCTACCACTGAATGTTATCTACAATTGAATGTAAATAGTTCCTTACATAAGTTATATACAAATGAATACAGATAATGCTACCACTGAATGTTATCTACAATTGAATGTAAATAGTTCCTTACATAGGTTATATAGAGATGAATGTAGATAGTGCTACCACTGAATGTTATCTACAATTGAATGTAAATAGTTCCTTACATAAGTTATATAGAGATGAATATAGATAGTGCTACCACTGAATGTTATCTACAATTGAATGTAAATAGTTCTTTACATAGTTTATATACAATTGAATATGGATAGTGCTACCACTGAATGTTATCTACAATTAAATGTAAATAGTTCCCTACATAAGTTATATACAAATGAATATAGATAGTGCTACCACTGAATGTTATCTACAATTGAATGTAAATAGTTCCTTACATAGGTTATATACAAATGAATACAGATAGTGCTACCACTGAATGTTATCTACAATTGAATGTAAATAGTTACTTACATAGGTTATATACAAATTAATATAGATAGTGCTACCACTGAATGTTATCTACAATTGAATGAAAATAGTTCCTTACATAAGTTATATACAAATGAATACAGATAGTGCTACCACTAAATGTAATCTACAATTGAATGTAAATAGTTCCTTACATAGGTTATATACAAATGAATATAGATAGTGCTACCGCTGAATGTTATCTACAATTGAATGTAAATAGTTCCTTTCATAAGTTATATGCAAATGATTACAGATAGTGCTACCACTGAATGTTATCTACAATTGAATGTAAATAGTTCCCTACATAAGTTATATACAAATGAATATAGATAGTGCTACCACTGAATGTTATCTACAATTGAATGTAAATAGTTCCTTACATAGGATATATACAAATGAATACAGATAGTGCTACCACTGAATGTTATCTACAATTGAATGTAAATAGTTCCTTACATAGGTTATATACAAATGAATATAGATAGTGCTACCACTGAATGTTATCTACAATTGAATGTAAATAGTTCCTTACATAGGTTATATACAAATGAATACAGATAGTGCTACCACTGAATGTTATCTACAATTGAATGTAAATAGTTCCTTACATAGGTTATATACAAATTAATATAGATAGTGCTACCACTGAATGTTATCTACAATTGAATGTAAATAGTTCCTTACATAAGTTATATACAAATGAATACAGATAGTGCTACCACTAAATGTAATTTACAATTGAATGTAAATAGTTCCTTACATAGGTTATATACAAATGAATATAGATAGCGCTACCGCTGAATGTTATCTACAATTGAATGTAAATAGTTCCTTTCATAAGTTATATGCAAATGATTACAGATAGTGCTACCACTGAATGTTATCTACAATTGAATGTACATAGTTCCTTACATAGGTTATATACAATTGAATATAGATAGTGCTACCACTGAATGTTATCTACAATTGAATGTAAATAGTTCCTTACATAGGTTATATAGAGATGAATGTAGATAGTGCTACCACTGAATGTTATTTACAATTGAATGTAAATAGTTCCTTACATAGGTTATATACAATTGAATATAGATAGTGCTACCACTGAATGTTATCTACAATTGAATGTAAATAGTTCCTTACATAGGTTATATACAAATGAATATAGATAGTGCTACCACTGAATGTTATCTACAATTAAATGTAAATAGTTCCTTACATAAGTTATATACAAATGAATATAGATAATGCTACCACTGAATGTTATCTACAATTGAATGTAAATAGTTCCTTACATAGGTTATATACAAATGAATACAGATAGTGCTACCACTGAATGTTATCTACAATTGAATGTAAATAGTTCCTTATATAAGTTATATACAAATGAATATATATAGTGCTACCACTGAATGTTATCTACAATTGAATGTAAATAGTTCCTTACATAGGTTATATAGAGATGAATGTAGATAGTGCTACCACTGAATGTTATCTACAATTGAATGTAAATAGTTCTTTACATATGTTATATACAATTGAATACAGATAGTGCTACCACTGAATGTTATCTACAATTAAATGTAAATAGTTCCTTACATAAGTTATATACAAATGAATATAGATAGTGCTACCACTGAATGTTATCTACAATTGAATGTAAATAGTTCCTTACATAGGTTATATACAAATGAATACAGATAGTACTACCACTGAATGTTATCTACAATTGAATGTAAATAGTTCCTTACATAGGTTATATACAAATGAATATAGATAGTGCTACCACTGAATGTTATCTACAATTGAATGTAAATAGTTCCTTACATAGGTTATATACAAATGAATACTAGATAGTGCTACCACTGAGAATGTATCTTACAACATTGAAATGAAAAATTAGTTCCTACCTTTACATAGGTTATATACATACAAATTACAACACTCACGGATCACGGCCCCATCCATAACTACACCCCAGATCCATACCCACTGTAACCAAGACCACCGAACACTACCCCTATCCACCCGAACTCATCGACTGCGCCCCACCAGCCAGAATAAAAAAGCTCCAAAAGTAAAGACCAAAGAACCAAACAAAGTGTAACACACCCCCGTTCCACTACTCCACTAGCAGCGCCCCATAGACCATATCAAACAACAATACAAAAAAACAAACACAAATCCCCCCCGTCCAATCCCAAAAAACCCCCAACTCCCAACGCCCCAGCTGCCCCCTAATTGGCCCAATTGACCCCACACCACAACACACGAACGTGCCCCACAGCCATCAACCTCCGACTACCCACCCCACGCCCCCCACCCCCTAACGCCTACCCCAACCACTTACGTCCCCCCCCCCATCCGCACCCAACCCCGCACCACACCCCCAAAACCCCCAACCCCCCATCCCCTCCACCCTCACACACTCCACCCCCCCATCACCCCCATCCCGCGCCCACCATCCCTCCCGACACCCCCCCACCCAAATCTAAAACCATGCCCTATATACCTATACTTCAGTACGTTCAACTTCATCCTATATACTATAGTATTCATATATAGAGAATAAATATACATTATATATATATATATATATATATTTATATATAGTATATAGATTATAGTATATATATTGATATTATATAGAGATAGATATATATAGATAGAGAGTTTATATAGTATATATAGATATATATATGATATGAGTGAATATATGTATGATAGAGATAGTGATATGATATATAGTGAGAGTGAGAGATGTGAGTGAAGATATAGATATATATATTGATATAGTAGATATACATATATATACGCCCCTAATTCCTTGTATATCGACAAACACCTTATCTATTGCCGTCTTTTTACGCGACGTAACGTCCTTGTCTCTCTTATCCCCCTTAAACCCGCCCAAGCCCCGCAAAGACCAACAATAACAGCAACTACAACTGTAAAATCAAGGATTGCTGACAAAGTGGAAGTCAACCCAGACCAGGATAAAGCAAAAACCGATGCTCATTTAGTCGAGGGAGTGGACTGTTCTACCAGATAGTTTTCATGCGTGTGGCTTTATCCTTATGAACGGCTCAGAGATCTAGTAGTTTCCTGGTAACACGAAACACAACTACTGCAGAAGATCTGGGCAGTCAAGAAATTCCACGAATCAACTTGAAGAGGAACACAGCATCAGCAACAGCTCTCCCGATGCACCAAAGTCCGCGGTTGAACATCAGAAGCTCGAGTTGATCAACGAGGCACATCGCCAGCAAGGCGCTAGCCCAGCGAGGAAATCCCTCATCATTCTAAATGAAGCTACGCTGAATTCCCTGAAGTCTGGTTATTGAAAATCTAGGTAAGTTCGCCAGGTAAGCACGGGCCGTTCCAGAATTCAAGGACTTGGAGTACAATATTGTAAATAATAGAAAAAAATAAAAAAAAAAAAAAAAGAAAAAAACATCGAACCCCGACCTCCATCACTAACCCCCACCCTACCGCACCCCACACTACCACCCGACGCCGCACCCCGACCAGCTCGCCACCTTCGGCTACTGATCAGTCCCCAACCGCACTCCATTCCCTAAAACCAACTTCATGAATACCGCCGTACCAACCACGAAAGATTTGTGAAACTCGCAGTGTCAATCGTTGCTGTGATTGAGCCAGTTAGAACAACTCGATCTTCTGAGTTCAACCTGCGGCCGATTGGAGCATCTGGAGAGCTCGATTCAAGATGCAGTGTTCGCTCTTCAAGTTGATATACTTGTTGAATTCTAGGACAGCCCAGAACTCTGCAGCTAGTTGAGTGTTCTGATTCCATTGCAACTACAGATCCTCTGACCGTTCATGAAGAATTAGCCCACAGCAGAAACTATCTGTAAGAACTCAGTCCACTCCCTTCGCCTAATGAGCATCGGACATGCTATGCTCTCTTGGTCAAGGGTAATGACTTCCACTTTGACAGCATGCCATGCATTTAAGAAGAATCTAAAAATGATGGACTTATCTTGTCTGTAAAACCTTTTTTCACGCTCGCTCCTTCCTAACCTTCGCAACCGCTCCTTCCACTCACCTATAAAAACTCACACCCTGCCAACTTTTTACACTAGCACGATACCCACTACACAGGCACACCACACACACGACACCCACACCGCCCACGACCACACACACCCACACAGCACACACACGACGACATCACACGACTACAAACACACACAGGGGCACACACACGACACACGTTTGTTGTGTTGTGTTGTTTTAGCGCACTGCACACACACAGCCCACACACGAGCACGACACACCCGACTTTACACACACACACGTGTACACACACAAACACGACACATCACTACCACACACACACAGACGAGCACACACACACACAGGGACACGAGCACCACAGCGATCACACACCGTTTGCCACGGTAACGCTCGTTCGTGATCGGAGCCACTTTTTCATGGCCGATTACATTGACAACTTATCGACACTTTGGCTATACGACGGTATCCGGCCAGGAATCAGAAAAGAGACAATATTGGTGATATATCTATAACCTACCAAAGTTATAGACAGTTATATGAATAGTAACCCTTGATCGAATATTAACTTATCAGCTTAAGCTCTTAGTTACGTACGAAAGACCAAATAAGATTCTGTCTCTAAAAATATCCTTCTAATACTGAAACAAATAAACCACTTATTCATAACAACCGAATTAACGAGATAAATCCGATGCATTAAAATTCAAACACACGTCTAAAACTCAATGATTATACTGAGTAAAAAATTATAAAATAAACATCAATTAAAGAATCAACATCACCAAATCGACCTCCCCAACTCGCCTCCCACCTCTGTAAAACTAATACCCGAACCCCCCACATATCTCACACAACCAATATACCCACTAAATACTACTGCAGACCCAAAAGCTATAGCCAATACAGTAAACACACCCCTCCTTAGCCACAAAATAACCAATAAAAAATTATTATGTATTAAACACAAATATCGCCGCTCAACCCACACCACCCCAATCACCACCCCAACATATCTACCTTCCTCCCACAACACACTATAAAACTCAATGATATACCACACGTATACCCATCAATCCCTTTTTCCGTCAGACCATACCTCTCAACGCGCATCGGATGAATACGCATCGAGCCGACTAATTCAGTGATCACTATTAGCTTCTTTCCCCACACATTACAATAGAACCTCTTAAAAATAACACTAACCCAACTAATACGCTAACTTCCCAGCAAACTGTGCCAACCCTAATACCACTCCACCAACTTCAATATTTACTCACCATTCTACACACTAACACAAAATACACACTCCAACACTATACCGTTTCTCTATCTATCAAACATACCAAAACCCAAATAACTCATAAACTTCCCCACTCCTGTACAGAGTTATCTTCACACACACAGACTAACCTAATACACACCCCCACATACCTTCCCTCATAAACCACTCAACCCAATACCAATCCCGCATCCGTATGTACAGCCCATCATCTCTACACAAGCCACAAGCTACACTGACTCCCCCTACAATAACCGTTCCCCACAATAACCTTCCCAACCCGTAAATACTCACACCTTCTCAACCTATTACATACCAAACACATACATACCATAATACACACCGCCACGATACATTTCCCACATAACCCAACTCCAATACAGTCACCTCGCTAACCTGATTAACTCTCCACCACACACAACGAATTGACACACCCTAACATACCTTCCCGTCCTAAACCTCACAAGATCTACAATATCTCCCCTCACAACCTTATTACGATCCCAACATCATCACAACCCCCCTAATACACACTCCACACAAGTAACCTGTCCTCATCAAACCACTCGAAATCCCAATTAACTCTACCCTCTAACCTATTAGCTCCCCACAACACCTCAGGACCATCACATAAGACACATCCACATACTCTATCCCTACAAACCCAACCCTAATACTCGACCCCAACCATATTGACTCTCCACACACACTGAATCCCAAATATCACACCCAACTACATCCTGCCCAACAAACCCAGAGCCCGAAGTACTTCACCCCAACCCGAAAATATTTACTCCCACATCAGACCGAACCAAATACACACCCCACATAACCTTTATCACACAAATCCGTTTCGCCCCCAAATTACTCTGATCCTCACAAACTCTATTACTGCACAACACACACAACTCAAATGACAGCACCCATATCATACTCTTCCCTCAAACCCAAACCAATACTCACCCTCTACCTGATTATGTCTCCCACACCCAAACTACCAAAATACAAACCCCTACTATACCGTTCCCACTTTAATTCCCTAACGCCAATATCATCACACCCAACCTATTAACACACCCACAACAGACACAACCCAATAGGCTCACCCTCACATGACATCTTTTCCCACAAAGCCGCAATCCCAAGTTCTCCTACCCCGAACCATTGACTGCTCCACGTACACCCGAACAACACACACAGCACCAAAGAAGCTGCCCACAACCCAACCCAATGTATCGGCACGCCTCATCCGATTTACTCCCACACACACAGACTCCAATGACACACGGCCACATACCTATCCCCATCATACCCAGAACCACTTATACTCACCCCCAACATGTAAATGTACTCCCACACATACCACCAAATCCACACCCAAACATCCGGCTTCCCACAAACCCAACCCATATTAACGCACCCCAAACCGCTTGAGTCTTCGTCACACAACACATACCAAAAACACACCCCACATACCTGGCCCACCCAGATTCCGCAAACCCAATACCCTAACCCAGAAGCATTTACTTCACAGATCTCATTACAAGCCAAATACACACCCAATACGATCTCTTTCCCATCAACCCAAACCTCGAAATGACCGCAGCCCCAATGCCTATATATCCCCACACAACACAACCAAAAAACACACCACCTCGACTTACCTCCCCACAGAACCTGCAACCCAATTTAGCGTCACCAAGACCTATTACTCGCCACACATACAACCCAAATTACAGACCTATCGCTGTTCTACATAACATTCCCACAAAAACCCAACCCGTAATACTCACCCCAACGCTATTATTACCCCAACACACACCCATACCAAATACACACCCCACATTGGACCTACCCACCAACCCAACGAGCAATACGCAGAACCAATCCGGATGAAGCACAAACATACAACAAGAAGTAGCTACTACAGCTCAACTTACCTTCTTCTAACTCACAAACCCAACCCAATTAATCAGATCTCCCAACCTATATTACTTCCCACACCCACAACGCTATTAAATGACACTACCCTAAACAATACTTTCTCCACAGAACCCCATAAACCGAAATATAACGTCACCCCAACCTATGATATTGCCTCCCCACTCCCTACAACATACCCCAAATCCACTAACTCCAAGTCATCCTCTTCCCACAAACCCTTAACTCCTTAAATACTCACCCCGTAACCTTCTTACTCCTCGACACACATCTTACCAAATTACAACACCCCCACATACTCTTCCCACAAAACCCAACCCCTAATAACTCGGGAACCCAAACTATATACTCACTACACATGAATACCAAATACCACTCACAACATAATCCGTCACATCATAAACCAACCCGAATACGTTCTTAGCCCCAACCTTATTTACCACCACACAACACTACCAAATACACGACCCCAATACCTGTACCACACATCAACCCAACCCAATAATACTCACCCACAACCATATTACTCCCACACATACAACCAAAAGTACAAACCGCCCTACATACCTGTTGCCCACAAACCCAACCCATAGATACTCACCCCAAGCTCGATGCTCGACACTCAAACGTCCATTTAAGTACACACCCAACAGTACTTTCACACAAAAACCCCAAACCAATACTCACCCCAACCTATTACTCCCACACCCACAACCCAATGAAACAAACCACTATGACCCCGCCACAAAGGCCTCAACGCCAATGACTCACCCCAAACCTATTACCTCCCACGACACTACAACTCTACTCACACGCAAACAGATCTAGACCAGTCCCACCCACTAACTTTCAAACGCCAATGTGTGACTCACACCAACCTATTACGTCCCACCCAACACCCAACCACACACACACACCACAGATCCGTTGCCCACAAAACCCAACCCTATATAACGTCACCCCAACCTTATATACTTCGCAACACATACAAACCAAATACACACGCCAGACATACGCTTTCCCACAAACCCAATCCCATATATCTCACCCTATCAACTGTAGGACAGCCCAAACTAAATACAAAAACAAAGAACAATACTCGCCCAGACCTTGTAACAGCATAACCCCAACGCCAAGTGAAGCACCCCAAACCGATGTCTGCGGTCCACACACTACAACTCAAAATACACTCACAACATAACAGATTCCCTCAAACCCAAACCAGATACTCAACCACCAACCTATACGCTCCACACACACAACAGCTCAAATACCGACGCCGCACATGACCGGCCCCAAACCGACAATCCCAATACCTCACCCCAAGCTAATTACGCCACACACATTCCAACCCAATAGACACACCCAACATACCTTTCCCACAAACCACAACCCTAATATCTCTGACCCCAACCTATATTCCTGCCTCACACACACCAACCATATAAACACCCCTACATACCGTTCCCTTCTAAAACCCAACGCCCAATACTACACCCACAACCTATTACTTCAAACACATTTCAACCAAATACACAACGCCAACATACCTTCCTCACAAAACCCAACCAAAATACGTAACCCCGGAACCGAGGTACCTCTCCACACAGCACTACCTAATACTCACCCCACATACCTGCCTCACAAACCCAACTCCAATACTCACCCCAACTCGAGTACTGCCGCACACGATAAATCCAAATAATAACCCACAAGACGCTGTACCAAAACCAAAACCCAATTAATAGACCCAATCCTGAAGGTACTCAAAAAATGATAATGTATTATTAATATATATAACTAACACACAACCAAATTACACACCCCTCATACCTTTCCCACAAACCCCCAACCCTGAATATACGCACCCCGAACCTATTACTCTCCTCAACTGATACTAACCACAAAGCACACTCCCACTACCTTCCCACAGAACTACCTAACCCAGATACTTCACGCCCTTTACCTATTAACGCCCACACACACAACCAAATAAACACACACAGTACCCTGGTCACACTAACCCAAACGCAATACGCACCCTAACCTATGTACTCATTCCCACACACACAAACCCAATACTACACCCTTCAACGATGACCCCTCCCAACCATAAAACCCAACCCGGATATACTCACACTCCTAATCGCTGATTACTCCCACTACTACCCCAACCACACACACACCCTTACTACATACCTTCCGCACATAAACCCAACCAAAGAACGAAAACCTTCATGAGGACTCACTAACCCACCACCAAATGTACAACACTCCAACAGACGGCGTTTCCCACAAATCCCAACCCAAATACTCACCCCAACCGATAAGCTCCCACACTCCCAACCACACACACACCCTCACTACGCGTGCCCCACAAAACCCAACCCATATACTTCACCCCAAACGCTATTATCTCCCATCAGCACATCAACCAATAACACACCGCTAACATACTCTTCCCCCAACAAACCGCTATACCCAATATCGTCTACCCCAACAGTAATTCTCGCCAACGACACTGCCAGACCACACTAAACACCCCACTGATTACCTCATTACCCACAAGATCCGCCAACCCAAATACGCATCCCCAATCTCTTTGACTCCCAACCTACACACGAGACCAGGAATACAACTCCTCCACGTTACCTTCCACCAGCAAACCCATACCCATTAGCTCTACCCCAAACCGATTACTCCCACACTATTACAACGTCTAAATACACACCCAACATACCCGTTGGCCCAAATACGAAAGTCACCAACACAAAATATATCTTCAAACTCCCTAACCTATTTTATGCGCCAATCACATTAAAAAAACCTAATTACACAACCCGTGCCCTAATACCTTCCCACGAAACACCAACCCAGTACCAACACCCAATCCGATTAGCTCGCACACCACATACAACCAAATACACAACCCCACATACTTTCCCCCAAAACCTCAACCCCGTATACTCACCCCTAACCTATTACTCCGCACATACACACATACCAGATAATAGCACTACCCCACATGAACAGTCCACACAAGACCGCTAAACCTCAATACTCACTGCCCACACCGATGACTCCCCCACGGAACATACAACTCCAATTAGCATCAACCCACCACATTTTCATACCTTGCACTAAAACCATACACAAAGGAAGATAACTAGACAGAGGTCAGCACAATCAACATACCGAGCACATATATACCTCAAAGAAAGGGACCCACTAACCCATCCAAAGGACGCATCCACATGACCGATTTACTCCACACACACACGAGACGCCAATGTACAACACCGCACATAACCTCGGCCCACAAACCCATACCCCAATTCGTACCCGCAGTACCTATGGACTCCAATCACACATACAACCCAATTATCTCACAGCCCAAGCAATTTGTACCTTCCCACAAACAGCTCAACCCTTAATACCACCCCAACCCAGTAATCTCCACTTTACATCACAATCCAAATACACACCCTCACATACCTTCCTACAAACCCAACTCCATATACTCACCCCCAACCTATGTAGCGTCTCGCACACAGACAACCAAAAGTAGCACACTCTCAACATTACGTCTTTCTCCACATAACCCAACCTCTTATAATACTCACCACCCCAACAGATGTCGGGCCCTCACATGACAACAAAAGTAACCAAACACCGACATACTCTTTTCCCACTAAACCAAACCGCAATGTACTACTCACCCCTCATACGCTAGATTATCTCCCACGAGTCAAATAACCATTGAAATTACACACTCCACTAGCATTACCTTTTTTCCCACAAAATTAACCTCTCAACCCAATGGACTGTCACCCACAACCTATGTGACTCCCACACATACGAACCCAGATACAGCACGGCCCACATACCTTTCCCACAAACCCATACCCAATAATCGACCCCAAGCCTAGTACTCCCACACACACAACCCAAGTAGCACTACCCGCTTCATACCTTCCCCAAACCCACCCAATACTCAGTCGCCCGTAAGCCTTTATTTACTCCCCACACACACAACCGTAAAAACACCGCCCCGAACATACATCCCACAAATACCGTCGCAACAGCAATGTACTTCCACACCAAACTATGTACTCCCACACTGTACAACCAAAGTACACACCCCACATTGACCTTCCCACATTAACCCAACCCAATGACTGCACCCCATACCAACTACTCGTCCACACTATTCACAAACCAATTATAGACACTACCTCCCACATGACTCTTCCCACTTAAAACCCAACCCAATGTAACGCACGGCCCAAACCTATTATCTCCCACAATCAACACAACCACTGAAGATACATGACCTCCACAGTTACCTTCTCACAAACCTACCAAAAACCTCAATACTTCTACCCTCAAACTTATGTACCCGCCACACATACCAATCCTAAATATAACACACCCCAGCATACTAATTCCCCAAGGTACCTAAACCAATAAACGCGATCCCCAACCTTATGACTCTCCACACACAGCAAACTTTCGCTAATACACACCCAGCCACATACCTTCGCCACAAAACCCAACCCTTAAACCTTCTAACAGTCTTCAAACCTATTACTCCCACACACACTAAGCCAGAACACAGACACACCACATACCTTCCCCCACGAAAACACCAAACTTCTAATACGATAGCCCCAAACCTATTACGCCCACACACACTAACCAAATACACACCCCACATACCTGCCCAGCAAACCAAACTCAAGACTCACCCCTACATATGACACCCACACAGACAAACCAATAAACAAGGACTCTCTGAAATGGTCCCTATAACAACAAACCAAATACACACACCTACATAGTAAGCCCTAAAATAAAACAAATTACAACAAACCTCAGTTACGGAACTAAAATACATTCAATAGTATATAACATGTCATAGGAAAGCACTATCTGTAATTCATTTGTATATAACCTATGTAAGGAACTATTTACATTCAATTGTAGATAACATTCAGTGGTAGCACTATCTGTATTCATTTGTATATAACCTATGTAAGGAACTATTTACATTCAATTGTAGATAACATTCAGTGGTAGCACTATCTGTATTCATTTGTATATAACCTATGTAAGGAACTATTTACATTCAATTGTAGATAACATTCAGTGGTAGCACTATCTGTATTCATTTGTATATAACCTATGTAAGGAACTATTTACATTCAATTGTAGATAACATTCAGTGGTAGCACTATCTGTTTTCATTTGTATATAACCTATGTAAGGAACTATTTACATTCAATTGTAGATAACATTCAGTGGTAGCACTATCTGTATTCATTTGTATATACCCTATGTAAGGAACTATTTACATTCAATTGTAGATAACATTCAGTGGTAGCACTATCTGTATTCATTTGTATATAACCTATGTAAGGAACTATTTACATTCAATTGTAGATAACATTCAGTGGTAGCACTATCTGTATTCATTTGTATATAACCTATGTAAGGAACTATTTACATTCAATTGTAGATAAAATTCAGTGGTAGCACTATCTGTATTCATTTGTATATAACTTATGTAAGGAACTATTTACATTCAATTGTAGATAACATTCAGTGGTAGCACTATCTAGTATTCATTTGTATATAACCTATGTAAGGAACTATTTACATTCAATTGTAGATAACATTCAGTGGTAGCACTATCTGTATTCATTTGTATATAACCTATGTAAGGAACTATTTACATTCAATTGTAGATAACATTCAGTGGTAGCACTATCTGTATTCATTTGTATATAACCTATGTAAGGAACTATTTACATTCAATTGTAGATAACATTCAGTGGTAGCACTATTTGTATTCATTTGTATATACCCCTATGTAAGGAACTATTTACATTCAATTGTAGATAACATTCAGTGGTAACACTATTTGTATTCATTTGTATATAACCTATGTAAGGAACTATTTACATTCAATTGTAGATAACATTCAGTGGTAGCACTATTTGTATTCATTTGTATATAACCTATGTAAGGAACTATTTACATTCAATTGTAGATAACATTCAGTGGTAGCACTATCTAGTATTCATTTGCATATAACTTATGTAAGGAACTATTTACATTCAATTGTAGATAACATTCAGTGGTAGCACTATCTGTATTCATTTGTATATAACCTATGTAAGGAACTATTTACATTCAATTGTAGATAACATTCAGTGGTAGCACTATCTTGTATTCATTTGTATATAACCTATGTAAGGAACTATTTACATTCAATTGTAGATAACATTCAGTGGTAGCACTATCTGTATTCATTTGTATATAACCTATGTAAGGAACTATTTACATTCAATTTTAGATAACATTCAGTGGTAGCACTATCTATATTCATTTTTATAAAACCTATGTAAGGAACTATTTACATTCAATTGTAGATAACATTTAGTGGTAGCACTATCTGTATTCATTTGTATATAACCTATGTAAGGAACTATTTACATTCAATTGTAGATAACATTCAGTGGTAGCACTATTTGTATTCATTTGTATATAACCTATGTAAGGAACTATTTACATTCAATTGTAGATAACATTCAGTGGTAGCACTATCTGTATTCATTTGCATATAACTTATGTAAGGAACTATTTACATTCAATTTGTAGATAACTTTTATGGCGTTTATAACGTTAACGAGTGTCATTTACGATATAACTTAGAGCAAACTCATCCTGAATAATAAACCTGCTAATATTATTTAGTTATAATATGTCCTTCCTGTTAGTAAGTGTACACCATTGATCGATATCAGTTATGAAGTCATTCGATTGGTTAATTTACCTTTTGGTAGTTTAAGACGTTCAATAAAGGATTAATAGAAGTTTAGTTTTGAATCTAAACAGTATATAATGATCCTATTAAAAGTATCACTGAATATAAAAGTACCACTGTAACTATCTTCTTATACTAACGAAGAACAAATGTTCAGTTATTATGAATAATCCATAATCAATTTGAAAAATATTTCTTTTATTTTGGTTTGAGACAGCTTCCAAATCAATATTTAGCCAATTATTAAGGAAGCGAGCAATAATTCATTTCTTGGTGTTGGTAAAATAAGATTACTCACTTGTTATAACGGTGAGTAATCTTATTTTATTGACTCACTGTATTCGTCTTGTGAGTTCCAAATTTAGATTATTGTATTTTCTTACTTTACTAATATTTAATTTTTTATAAAGATATAAATATTTTAAAATGTTCGATAAAGTTTTAAAAACTAGTATAATTATTTATTTATTATTTTCTCATGAATTTATATATACATATATATTTATTTATTATTATTATTATTTTTGTATGTATGTCTATCTCAGAATCAAAGTCCTGGTGCCTTAAATTACTCGGCCCACATGTGACTAAGAGTTATTACATTATACGCGTATTACGTCCCTAATTAATAGAAGTGTCATCACCACTGTACGTCTACGGGTGGATTAGCGTGTCTGTGTATCGTACATGTATTAACATGTCATAGTGTTATCACCACTGTACGTCTACGGGTAGATTAGCGTGTCTGTGTATCGTACGTGTATTGACGTGTGATAGTGTCATAACCACTGTACGTGTACGGGTGGATTAGCGTTTCTGTGTATCGTACGTGTATTAATGTGTGATAGTGTTATCACCACTGTACGTTTACGGGTGGAATAGCGTTTCTGTGTATCGTACGTGTATTAATGTGTGATAGTGTTTATCACCACTGTACGTCTACGGGTGGATTAGCGTGTCTGTGTATTAACGTGTGATGGTGTCATCACCACTGTACGTCTACGGGTGGATTGGCGTGTCTGTGTATCGTACATGTATTAACGTGTCATAGTGTTATCACCACTGTACGTCTACGGGTAGATTAGCGTGTCTGTGTATCGTACGTGTATTAACGTGTGATAGTGTCATAACCACTGTACGTGTACGGGTGGATTAGCGTTTCTGTGTATCGTACGTGTGTTAATGTGTGATAGTGTTATCACCACTGTACGTGTACGGGTGGATTAGCGTGTCTGTGTATTAACGTGTGATAGTGTCATCACCACTGTACGTCTACGGGTGGATTGGCGTGTCTGTGTATCGTACATGTATTAACGTGTCATAGTGTTATCACCACTGTACGTCTACGGGTAGATTAGCGTGTCTGTGTATCGTACGTGTATTAACGTGTGATAGTGTCATAACCCCTGTACGTGTACGGGTGGATTAGCGTTTCTGTGTATCGTACGTGTATTAATGTGTGATAGTGTTATCACCACTGTACGTGTACGGGTGGATTAGCGTTTCTGTGTATCGTACGTGTATTAATGTGTGATAGTGTTATCACCACTGTACGTGTACAGGTGGATTAGCGTGTCTGTGTATTAACGTGTGATAGTGTCATCACCACTGTACGTGTACGGGTAGATTAGCGTTTCTGTGTATCGTACGTGTATTAACGTGTGATAGTGTCATCACTACTGTACGTCTACGGGTGGATTAGCGTGTCTGTGTATCGTACGTATATTAACGTGTGATAGTGTTATAACCACTGTACGTGTACGGGTGGATTAGCGTGTCTGTGTATTAACGTGTGCTAGTGTTATCACCACTGTACGTCTACGGGTCGATTAGCGTGTCTGTGTATCATACATGTTTTAACGTGTGCTAGTGTCATTACCACTGTACGTGTACGGGTGGATTAGAGTGTCTGTGTATCGTACGTGTATTAACGTGTGATAGTGTTATCACTACTGTACGTCTACGGGTGGATTAGAGTGTCTGTGTATCGTACGTGTATTAACGTGTGCTAGTGTTATCACCACTGTACGTCTACGGGTGGATTAGAGTGTCTGTGTATCGTACGTGTATTAACGTGTGATAGTGTCATCACTACTGTACGTCTACGGGTGGATTAGCGTTTCTGTGTATCGTACGTCTATTAACGTGTGCTAGTGTCATTACCATAGTACGTGTACGGGTGGATTAGCGTGTCTGTGTGTCGTACGTGTATTAACGTGTTCTAGTGTCATCACTACTGTACGTCTACGGGTGGATTAGCGTGTCTGTGTATCGTACGTGTATTAACGTGTGCTAGTGTCATTACCACTGTGCGTGTACGGGTAGATTAGCGTGTCTGTGTATCGTACGTGTATTAACGTGTATTATTACTATTAATGTGTGATAGTGTTATCACCACTGTACGTGTACGGGTGGATTAGCGTGTCTGTGTATCGTACGTGTATTAATGTGTGATAGTGTCATCACCACTGTACGTGTATGGGTGGATTAGCGTGCCTGTGTATCGTACGTGTATTATGTGAGATAGTGTTATCACCACTGTACGTGTATGGGTGGATTAGCGTGTCTGTGTATCGTACGTGTATTAACGTGTGATAGTGTCATCACCACTGTACGTGTACGGGTGGATTAGCGTGTCTGTGTATCGTACGTGTATTAATGTGTGATAGTGTTATCACCACTGTACGTGTACGGGTGGGTTAGCGTGTCTGTGTATCGTACGTGTATTAACGTGTGATAGTGTCATCATCACTGTACGTGTACGGGTGGATTGACGAGTTATGGTATCATACGTGTATTAACGGGTAATAGTGTCATCACCATTGTACGTGTACGGGTGGAATGACGAGTTATGGTATCATACATGTATTAACGTGTGATAGTGGCATCACCACTGTACGTGTACGGGTGGATTGACGAGTTATGGTATTGTACGTGTATTAACGCGTGATAGTGTCATCACCACTGTATGTATACGGGTAGATTGACGTGTCTGTGTATCGTACGTGTATTAACTTGGCATAGTTTCATCACCATTGTATGTGTACTGGTGGATTAGCGTGTCATGGTATCGTACGTGTATTAACGTGTGATAGTTTCATCACTACTGTACGTGTACGGGTGGATTGGCGTTTCTGTGTATCGTATGTGTATTAATGTTGATATTGACATCACCACAATAATACACACTACAATAATGATCATGTGTTGAAATGCGAGTCATTGTGTCGTACCTGTATTTATGTGTGATAGTGTCATCACCACTGCACGTCTACGAGTGGATTGGCGTGTCATTCTATCGTACGTGTAATAACTTGTGATATTTTCATCACTATTGTGCGTGTATGGGTGGATATGGGTTTCAACGGGTGATATATACAAAATTTAGTGCCGACTCTGAGCAGGCACTCGCAACGAGGCTGAGTGCTTACTCCCAAAGCTGAATCAGGTCCCGATTTCAGTAGAATACAGTTGTCTTTAAACACACGAATGCTCGCTCACGTAGTTATGCGGACCTTGAGTAGGCACTCGCCCTAGATTGGGAGGGGGGGCATACTGAGGCAGGTCTCAACTTGAATCACTTGTTTTGGATTTCCCCATTTTCGTTTCTAGTGTTTGTTGTCGTACGATTCATTTAATTTACAATTTTTTTTTCAACTTTATTTATTTATTTTCCAAAAATGTTATAACATGCGGTCCCAACAAGCTAACATGGCTTGTCGTTATGTGCCGATGTACATAAAAAAACTTATAATGTAAAATGAGAAATAAATTAAATGTTGTATATTAAAAAAAGAAAAAAATAATGAATTATTGTTTATCAAAATAAAACCAAATAGCATAAGTAGAAGTGGTGTACAATAACTCATATTTTACAATTTAAATTACTAAATGGTAAAAGATAAACTAAACTTGAAAACAACATAAATAATATACAATATATAAACAATAATAATTATTTAACAATTTAAGTAAAAAAATTATTATAACGAACAAAATATAATACAGTACTAAACAAGATATATTCATGCAATATACTCATATACACACAATAAACAACAATTATGATTTCATGAAATATAGCACTGTGAAAAAATATAAATTGTCTCACATACGAATGACATAACAATTTACACGAAGTGACCAGCAGAGTCGTAAAATCAGAAAGATAAACCTTTCAAAACACAACAGTTCGTTACTTTAAGCTGTAGTGGAGGGTGGACATTTAAATCTCTTTAAACCATTTAAACCACTGATAACTATCGATGTGATAACCTACTGACCTAGATTTCCGCATTCCAAGCAAGGTCACGGCCTTCCTCTTCCCCCTCACCAGCGCCTATCTCCAGCCAACAGTGTATGACAGATAGAGTATCGGTTAGTTTGCAGGTGCTGAGCTTTTCTCTTTATTGTTACAAAACACTTTATTTACAAAATACATATAACTATGCAATTCGATGCACATGTCATATGAGTTCGACTGATAACTTTCTTGAGTGTTCATTTTATTACAAAGTTTGTTTTATGAGATGTTAATAGTATGTTTTTAAATAAATATGCAAATAATGCAACAACAAAAAAAAATATATATACTCATGAAATCATATTAAGTAAAATACAGTACCAGTTATGCATTAATAACACGCCGATCTTCAAGATATGGGCAAATGTGAAAGGAGAATAGTGTGATGAGCGTAAATGAACAACGTACACTCGTAGGACATAACAAAAAGAAAAATTCAACAACCTTCTTATAAAGAAAAATAAATAAATACGATTTCCTAGCCTAATTTATCAATACCAACATATTACAGAAAACCTTTTTTAATATATATATATATATATATATATATATATATATATATATATATATATATATATATATATATATATATATATATATATATATATTATATACATCACTGCAACAGATATACAATAGAAAACCAATATAGTTTTTATATTCTTTTTTTGAAATTGGTAACCAATCGGTTCCATTATAAATGTTTGGAGTGGCATAATTCAACGAATTCTTACCATATATATTTCGAACCGTGGTATTTTATACAATTCAAGACTTCTAACTTCATATGTAAGTTTCATGTTAGGAACTTTGAACTTATTTATTGAACATAGATTCTACTTCTGAGAATCAGCTAAAATTTGTAAAAATTCTAGAGACTATCCTATTATTATCGAGAGGTCAAATGTACAAGATATTTTCCTCATCGAATCTGTTTAGTGATCAATAGTCATCATTTCTCTACTCTCTTCGAACATTGTAAATTGTACATGCAAGTATTGGCATAAATTCAGCCATAATAAACTTACTAGAGTACACACTCGGCAACGGTGAGTCTTCTAGGGAGCAGACTCGCATTTTGCGAATGGACACTCCATTTTGTGAGTGGGCACTCGGTTTTATTCATCTAAAATCGGAGTGGCCACTCGCAAGACTCATCGTTGGAGTGGCTGCTCGCCTTCCGAGTTGAGCGTGTGTTTTATTCAACCGAAGTTGGAGTGGACACTCTCAAATGACGATAATTGAGTTGGCACTAGGTTATTTCAGGTTTTATTCACATCACCCATTGTGTCGTACGTGTATTAGCTTGTGATAGTGTCATCACCACTGTGCATGTACGAGTAAATTGGCGTGTCATTGTATCGTACGTGTATTAACTTGTGATATTGTCATCACCACTGTACATGTACGGGCAGATTGGCGTGTCACCATTCCAGAGTAGCGAGATATGCCCTTTGTTTTGATATCTAGCTACTTTTCCTTTGATATCTAGCATACCGACTTATAGGGTTGTCACGTGATGGGTGCAGGGGTATCCCCTAGTCACTTATTTAAAGCTGGATTGGTATCACTGACTGACTTATGGATATCCTAATATTACTTTTTTGACTGTTTATATGGGTCAACTTTCAATTAATATTGGACCTATTTATTTTATTTTAATAATAAAATGTTTAATTTGAAGGTAGTCAAAAATCAGTTAAAGGGTTGCTGCATACAAAATAGACTTAAATTGTATATCTGAATGTAATAGTGAAAACTATACTTAATAATG
Organism: Stictocephala bisonia; assembly: GCA_035578905.1. Taxonomy (NCBI): domain Eukaryota; kingdom Metazoa; phylum Arthropoda; class Insecta; order Hemiptera; family Membracidae; genus Stictocephala; species Stictocephala bisonia. The sequence continues at coordinate 39,263 of JAQJVL010000318.1, forward strand.
GCGTTTCCGTCATGTTATTATTAATAAAAGGTAATAAGTGAAACTGGTTTGTAATTAAGTATTTATTTGATGATTTTTAAAAATACGTTATTTTTGTTAGTCTCTAAATCTTCATATTCACTGTATTTACTTGAATGTTTATCAACTTATCATCAAGTGAACGAAGCGAAGCTGGTAATCTATTACAAGTTCCCTCGGTTTATAACATCATCAATTTTGCATCGAGAAAATGTTAAGAGAGAGAACAGTATCTTTATGAAGGTCCTTATACTTCATGCATGAAACCTTTCACACTTTTACTACTAAAGAGTTTAATATAAGCAGCCTTTATAAATATTTGCTTCGATTATTGTCATTATATAAAGTTAAAGTTCGTCTTACTTTACCAGGTGAAGTTAGGGCTAAGAAGCCCTCTCTAACACGTAACCTGGGGACCAACGGCTTTACGAGATTTCCGAACCACGGGAGCGGCAGGACAAAAACTATTAAGGATCATATCAGGAATCTATCTATGACATGCTGCGTGGCAAGCCAACGCCTGAGCCCCTTATCTACGGCCGCTCTTAAACATAAGGGCAGTGCTGTAACCCAGCTACTTGGGGATAAAACGTTTGGGAGATTGTAGGTGATAGGTTTCATGCTCGGTCATCTTAAGGGTGTTCGAACAAAAATTATTTTATCCATATTTTTAGAATGTAGCGGACAAATGATATAATATAATATTTTTGATATACATTAAATCTATATATTCCCTATCATCTGATTTCACCGTAAATTTATGAGTACACAATATATACCAATTTTCATAAGAAACCACAAAATATAAAAATATGTGTGATGAAAATAAACTATGATGATTTCCTATTAAAATTCCTTTGTAGACATCTATGGTGATTTGCCTGTCGTATACGTAAATGAATTATTAGAGTTTTCATGCTGGGAATTGATTTTAGGTCATTCGTCATAGAAAATATACCCTTGGATATTTATAGTGAACTATTATTTAAGTGGCTTTTGGTGAGAGGTTTTCATTGTAGGGCCATTCATTTTAGTTTATCTCTTATTGGGCCTTCCTTGAAGAATATTCACTTTAGGAAATTCGTTATTCAGCATTTGTTGTAGACTATTACTTAAATGTCTTTTATTTGAGAGGTGTCCGTTTTATGGACATTCGTCGTTGATAAGTCATTGTGGAGCATTCCTTTTAGGGCACTCGTTTCCAGGGTATGTGCTATGTACATGCCTATATCGTTTATATCAGATTTTATAAAATGTTAACAAGAAATTCATGTTAATTAGATTTTATTTTTATAACAACAGTTTCATTTCAAATGCCAACGTAGGATTGTTAAACGCTACATCTGATTTTTGTATTCTCAAAAACAAGTTGTTGAGTCCAGACATTTTTCAGCTGGGCTATTTCTAGACCTGAGTAAAACATTTTAAATAAAGATTTTTACAATTAGCTGCTTCAAAGATTAGTCCATTATATTCATTTGACTTATCATTACATCGGATTGTCATGATAGGAGTTATTTTTGAAAAAATATTCAGTGAATGATGATGTGTTTGTCTATACTATTCCTTAGAAGGAACTTCACTGTGAATGTAATGCCTCAAGGTTCTGTAACGGGGCCTATTTTTTTCTTCCATTTGATAATATACTCACCTCATATTATTCAACTGACCAAAGCTTCTCGTTTAAAATATCTAACCTATTAATCATTTGGAATGTACCACTTTTTAACGTAATAGATTAATTCATTCAGCTAACTTACTAACTGTCTATTGATAGCTTTCTCGTTCTAAACAATGTTATAAAAAAATACTGGTGAACATCGTTGAACTAAAATATGGGCCATAGGTGTTAGTATACCTTTATATTAAATCATGGTACATTGAATCTTGAATATTATATGGTTTGGGTTATCATGGACAAGAATTTCAGATTTCACGTCCACATAGACAGTTTGGGCGTAATCTTAGAATTAAAGAAACGTTGACGTCCTTGTATCAAGTCATCATGGTCTATTCTATCTCCACTAAGCACGATCTGTTCCCATGTAGAGATTTGATAGTCAAAAATTGGTTTTTTTGTTCATTTTTATTATTTATAGTTAAAGATTGGCTTCATGAGCTACGTCCAAGAATCATGGATTTCAAATAAACCTTTAATTTACATTCTAGACACTTAGACTTTTGTTAAACTCAACCTTACATAATGTAACGTTTTAGTAAAAACCATAACTATTACGTAACTTTTCAATTTCTTCCTAAAAATATCTTATTTAAATAAAAAGTTAATATGGTTATTTTTATCTATAAGTCAACAAAATACTAAACAGTATTTTGTTTAAACAATTATTTTGTAACAGTATATTTTGGTTATCTTAACAATATAAATTAAAATAGTTGACGATGCTTGATGTGACCCACACATATGACAAGTAAGATTTACAATATAATTAAATTGATCAATATAATGTTCCAAATAAAAGTTATAAATTAATTTAGACTTTATATCTTGTTTCGATAAGTGCGCAAAACAAATACAAACAGCTTGGAGATAAAAAAAATTAAATAACGACCTATATTTTTAATAGATGTGACCTTTGCGATTGTAGTTCTAATTTATTTGTTAACATTTAAACTGACAGAAATATAGTACAAATTGTAAAATATCGTTAAAAATAGGTTGATACTCCTTTTCTGCAAATAAAATGCTTTGATAAAATCATCCTGGTAATTTTTAGCTTATTTTAAATTTACATTTAACATTTATAAATAAAAATTTGAATAAGTTCAGTACGTAATACAATCATATTACAAATAATATGCCTGTTCACCAAAACATAAGTTATTTCTTTGATTTCTGAATATAGTAATGGAACTATGTTGTTGAATTGTAACAATGATATTGATGTTTTTTTTTTTTTTTTTTTTTTTTTTTTTGCAAATACATTACTCTGTTTTATTTTTTCACTTACCATTGTGAAATACTACACCTACTATAACTGCTGTATTTAAAGAATAAATTTTACTATGATCAGTGATTTATTGATTAAAATCTTACAACTTAGAATTAAAAATTAAAATATTTTAAAACTGTCGAAAATATTCAAATACCGCCAACTTCAGTGGTTCATTAGCCACCAGCTGAGTCTCTGGCATAGTTTTGTAATCCAGCTACATGGGAGATAAGTATTTTGGAGATGGTACTGTTCCCAGTTCTCTTGAACGAACACGGATCCCACTCAATCGTTACTATAACCGTGGACAATAATAGTGTGGTCTGGGATGCCAAAGTAGTAGGGCTGTTGGAATAGGGTTGTTGTGTAGAGGATGCAATCAAGTGTGATTCGTGAAACCTTGACAGTTTTTCGAAAATAAGACCAACAATTTGTGGTTCGGATTCCACGCTAAACGTTGGATTCCTTAGTTGTCCTGGCTATAAATAAATAAATGATCCATCATATGAAATAGTCGTAATTAGTTTGCAAGAAAGACTACACTAGTTCTTTGCCATCGTTGCACTCATTTGCCATCCATGATCGCTATCTATTCAATCATTAAAAATAAATATTAATGAAATAGTTGTGAGGTTTAATACAATCCTGAACTAAACTTTTGCTCCACCATGTTTTTGTGTTAAAGACTAACTCTGTAATGCACCCTCTTGTACTTAACAAGTGCATTAATTTTGTTGCAGTTTAAATAAAGGGGTTAAAATAAACAACAAATTGAAAAGGAAACAGTTATTTATATATAAAAACACAAAGTACTTAAAATTGTTCAAAATACAAATTGTTAGTCAACAATATAACAAAACTTGTATGGTAGCTTTAGATAAGATATTTTGCTTTTTTTAGTACTCTGTGTTTCCACCTCTTGCTTGTATCTCATCCTTGAGCTTTCGTCTAATTCCTCTAATGAGATTTTTTTTATGTGTTCCTGTGGAATGGCCTCCCATTCTGCAATCGCTGCGTTTTTGAGGGAGGTAATAGTTGTCGGAGCATTGATTCTTGCTCTAATGCTTCATTTTAACTTGTCCCAAACGTGCTTGATAGGGTTGAGATGGGGTGGCCGTTCTAAAGCGTTTATTCCGACCTCTTGAAGATAACCTCGGACACCTGATACAACCCCAAAACTGATACCACTCCAGAACATGACTGGGCGTGGAGACCAAAAGGCACCAGGAGTGAGAAACAGGCTTGAGCAAATATGTCTCCTTGTCTTCTTCAAACGTTCTGACATCCATCCGTACTGACAGACCAACTCTGATCTCGTCTTAATTAAAACCTTTTTCCAGTCGTTCACATTCCAGTGTTCATGGTCACGAGCAAATTTGTATCGTGTGGTGAGAAGAGGGCCTGAGGCAAGCCTTCTGCTGTTCTAATTAGCTTCTTTGAGTCGCCTACGTACTGTCCGGCTGGAAATATGAACACTACATACCTGTCTGAGCAGGACCTGCAGCTGATTACTGTTGGTCATTCTTCTCCATAGAGTTTTTACAGTAAGAAATAGATCATCTACTCTGGTTGTTGGTCTTGGTCTGCCCCCTTACTGGTCTTCTAGAGTCACGTCCAGTTTCCAGAAATCACCTTACGGCTCTTTCAACTTTGAATGATGAATACAACAAAATCTACCCACTTGTCTTTGTGAGCGCCCGTCTTGCACAATAGGTCAGCTCCACATGCATCAGCTGTACTTAGACGACGATTTTCATTCATTATAGTCTTGAATACGCAAAATACAGCTATATCCAATAACATAAAAAGATTCGTTCGGTATTCAACTTGCTGAAACGAAAGCTTAGAAGGCAATGTAGTGAAGACTACAAATGACATGATTTAACCTATGGATAACAGATAAGATAATGCTATGAAATATGAACAGGTTGTGATATTTTAAAGACATTACTTCAACTGGAATGAATGGACTTTGGTTAGACTATAATCAAGATCAAATAAACTATAGTATCCAAGTTAGCAGAAGAAATGAAGGTGGTGCGAAACTTTTGTCCAGGAATGTAATATTATATTTGGTTGAATGACCATTATGATGTACAAATAACTACTAACTGGAATAGTTAATTATTTAACTTTTAAATTCAGGCTGCTTCCACTCGGGCTGTCGACGATCTAGTTTATCTTTGTACATTATTGGTTAGTGACTATCGTATGCTATGTATAAAAGTGTCGGTGATGATTGGTCGTGTGCAGGTTTATAATAATAATAATAATAATTTATTTTTCCAAAATATGCATTACACTTTATACATTACAATTAATTAAAAAACCATTACTTATTAACAGACATATAAGACAAAGTTTAACTAATTTATTTTTAAGGCTTATTAATAATAACTTATGTTATATAAATATTGCAATTTTCTTCTTCACTCTTCATACTCTAATCCAATTATCAATTCATAAAGGACTAACTGGAAATACGAGAGAAGAAATCAACCGTCTCATAATCTAATTTTTTTTTTTTTTTTTTTTTAAATAAAAAATATGCACCTCAAAGGCTAGGCCTGTCTGAAGGTTGCAATCTTATTTAATTTACTTTTACCATTTAGAGCTCGTAGTACTTTTATGAATTTGATTCTTGAATAATCTAACAATAACGTGCATCAATTAATGAATATTTCTGAATTGACTTTTTATTCCTATTGCTTTATTTATTTTTAATATTTTAATTAATTTATTTTTTTATTTTATTTTTTTTTTTATTAATAATTTGTTACTGTGGAATGTTCAAAAGGAAATCTACTTCCTCTAAACAAAGTAGCCATTTTTTCAGTCTTCTTGTAAATAGTTTTTTACTAGTTATATTTTTAATATCATCTGGCATTTTATTAAAAATTCTTGGCCCAACAAAGTTAAAAGTTTTCGTAAAAAAGGTTGAATTTGGTTTTGGTATATCTTTATTATTTACACTTCTAAGTTTAGATCTATGGTCTAAAACAAGACCATTCCCAGTTCTATTTCCGCTCTTTATAAAAAACATTTTCAAAACTTTAAAAACATACAGATTTTTAAGGGGTAGTATATTTAGGTCTTTGAATAATGGCATTGTGTGTTCATATCTGTCCTTACTCTTTATTAACCTTATAAATTTCTTTTGAATTAAAAAAATAGGTGTCAAGTTTGTTTGATAAGTCCCTCCCCATACTGAAAGCGCATATTCTAGTCTGCTGTGGACTAGAGAGAAGTATATCATCCTAAGAACTACTTCTGGACACAATGTTTTCAAGAAATAAAATACGCGAAGTACATTGTTCAATTTCTTTTTCAATACATTTATATGAGTTTTCCAAGTTAAATCTTGTTCTATAGTTACACCCAAATACTTCACATATTTTGCATTTTCAATAACAACACAATTATCTTGACATTCTGTATTTATGTTCAAACAATTTATACATCTATATTTTATAGGTATTTGAAAAATATTATCCCCTCTCAGACTAAAATTAATATAATTTGATTTCTCTGCACTTAGTTGTATTTTATGTACCACGAACCACCACTTAAGTGCACTTAGATCTTCTACTATTGCTTCTCTAACTTCCTGCCATGTGTTTCCTAAGTAACAAAGTGATGTGTCATCTGCAAAAGAAGATAACTTACCCCTAAATTTCCCTTGACATAAATTATTTATATATATTATGAACAGGATTGCACCCAAGACTGATCCCTGGGGGATTCCATATTTTACTATCCCTGCTTCACTCAGAGTGTCCCCTACTCGTACATATTGTTTTCTCTTAGATAAATAAGAACAAAACCATTTATTTGCTAATCCTCTAACACCTGCAGTAGTGAAAAGATAGGTGAAATGCCGTCAAAAAAGGGGATTTCTGCACCAAATTGACCTTTGGACCCACATTCCTGGCCTCTGATTGGTCGAGAGCGGTCACGTGACCTTTCCAAGATGGCGGCGCCAATTTCCCGCCAAATTTCCTAAACTAACCTAACCTCACTTTTCCTAACCTAAAATTTCCATTTCCCGCCAAATTTCCTAACCTCAAATTTCCCTCAAATTCCCAAATTACCCTCACATTTCCCCCCCAAATTACCCGATTTCCCTCACATTTCCCCCCATTTCCCCCCAAATTACCCGATTTCCCTCACATTTCCCCTAAATTACCCTCAAATTCCCAAAATTACCCTCAAATTTCCCCCAAATTTCCCACATTTCCCCCCAAATTACCCTCAAATTTCCCTCAAATTACCCAATTTCCCTCAAATTTCCCTCAAATTACCCAATTTCCCTCACATTTCCCCCCAAATTACCCTCAAATTACCCAATTTCCCTCACATTCCCCCCCCCAAATTACCCATTTCCCTCACATTTCCCCCAAATTACCCTCAAATTCCCAAAATTACCCTCAAATTTCCCCCAAATTTCCCTCCAGTTACCCAATTTCCCTCAAATTTCCCTCAAATTCCCAAATTTCCCTCAAATTACCCAATTTCCCTCACATTTCCCAAATTTCCCCCCAAATTACCCTCAAATTACCCAATTTCCCTCACATTTCCCACATTTCCCCCCAAATTACCCTCAAATTACCCAATTTCCCTCACATTACCCACATTTACCCTCAAATTTCCCGCCAAATTCCCAAATTTCCCTCCAAAGTCCCTTGTTATACTATATAAAATTCATTGTTAACCTAACTTTTTCCGTGTAATACTATATAAAATTCACTGTTAACCTAACTTTTTCCATGTTATACTATATAAAATTCACTGTTAACCTTGTTATACTATATAAAATTCACTTTTTTGTCCAATATGGCGTCTTTTTCCATGTTATACTATATAAAATTCACTTTTTTTGTCCAATATGGCGTCTTTTTCCATGTTATACTATATAAAATTCACTTTTTTGTCCAATATGGCGTCTTTCCCTCCACAAATTCCTCATCCAAGATGGCGGACTATACACTATATAAAATGTAAAAATATGACAACCAGATCCAATATGGCGTCTTTCCCTCCCAAAATTCCCTCAGCCAAGATGGCGACCTTAGACTATATAAAATGAACTTTTTTTTGTCCAATATGACGTCTTTCCCTCCCAAAATTCCCTCCAAAAATTCCTTATCCAATATGGCGGACTTTATACTATAATAAATGTAAAAAGATGACGACCGGATCCAATATGGCGGTCTTTCCCTTCGGGTACTTCCGGCGACTGTTGGCTACCTTCGTACACTCTTAGCCTATGATGCACACGCCGTCTGCTGGTCTGACGCACACCCAAATGCCACGCTCTGATTACTTATTTAATTTTTATCAACTTTTTAATAAATACACGGTTAATATACGCTCTTACCTTCAACTACCATCTACTTCAGGATACCTTCGTATTAACGCGACATCCTCTAAACCTAATACGCTAGCTTAACGCTCTTACACTAGAGCCCTCATGCCTAACCGAACTATTCAACTGTACTTACAAAGTCTACTCGGGCTTTATCGGTCCGTTATTAGTCACAAGCTTCACATTTTCTTTCATTAACTATAACAATTTCCTATTTTCACTCACCTTTGCATGCATGTACATCTTACCTAGGTTACTTACTCTCGGCTACTTTTACTATCAATTCTGTGGACTCAAATACCTCACTTCCCATCCACGTACCCATCAACCCCCCTACATAACGAAACAAGCACACCTACCTTCACTTCCTCTCCACAAACATTCCTTCCTTTGTACCGACACTCAAGGACTAATTCACTACCATTTCACAACCCATATACTAGTTATTGGACTGCCAGTAGTGCCAGTGCACCGACAGTACAACCCAGACTGACCTCAATATTTTTTGCTATTTTAATTGGCACCAGACGGACTGCATATCAACCACATGCTAACCTTAGAGGTCAAGTGATGTGATAACAAACAACATTGCATTTCCTCACAGATAGTCGTAGAATCCGACCATATCTGGTCTATTATTAAACAAAACGAAAGAATTATTGGTATTATAGTCCCGTACTTTTAAAAAAAGAGAGCAATAATAATTTATTTACACACTACGTTTTATTCAGTAAAATCAATTGATATTCTTGTTATTATCAATTATCATACGTAATACATAGAACCTTTTTCAATAATTTGTGATTTATATTTAAATTATTACGAGTAAACTTAATTTTAACAAAGTCTTATCAATTTGTTTTGTTGTAAATTCCATAATTTATAAAAATGCTAACACATTACATGTGTAATAATGAGAGATCATACATCAAAATTATACCATATTTTCTAAAGTTTTTATAGTTTAGGTAGGATTTTTAAACAATATGTATAACATTTATAGCTTAATACCATATCAAATTACATTCATACACATTGAAGTCACAAAATAAAGGTAACAACTACATTCCAATCAATACATTACCTCCAAGTAGAGGGCTAACAACACTACACCCAATACATGTTTTCATTCACACTGAAATAGTAAACTTTTACCAAGTTAAAGCATTCAGTCCCTCTTTACATACGTCCATTGACTTTAAATGAAGTATATTAACCAATAATACTTTTAAAACTTATACATGTCAAGAGACACCCTAACTTTAGTCTACCGAATTATTGTATGTTAACCAACCTAAACTTACACAAATAACAATTAATTGTTGGAAAATGTCTCAGATCAAGCAAGAACTATCAACATAGAACCCAAACCACATAAAATTGAGTTAAAACCACCATAAGTAGGGATATTTGTGTACAAAATATGTTATAATTCCCTAAAATTATTAAAATTCAGTGTCATAACAACGATATATGTCCTAAACATTAAAAAACCCTTTAAAATACTCTTATAGAAACCTTTATAAACTTAATTTGAGCTCAAAACAACGTACAAAACTGATGTAACACTTGTAAATTAATTGTTTAACCTACATAGCTATTTAGTTGACTCCAAACATTTGGCAAAGTGTAAGTAGCCAATAGGAATAAATTCTCTGTAATGTTCACATTTTAAGCTTGATTTTAACAAAACCTGGTGCTATTGATTATCTGCGTACTAAACAAATAAACGAATACTTAGTTGAAATGTGTCTATTGTAGAAACTTTGGTATTAACAGTAAGAATGTTTGGTTTCTTTTGACTATAATATACTCGATCTGAAAATGTATATACACCACTCCCAAAGACCCAAACACATGAAGAACCTAGAACATACAACACCCTTGATGGATCACCTTCCTATTCATCACATAAGGCCCTTGTTTGTCCACCCAGCTATTCTATGAAATTAAGTGGCAGAGAGGGCTTTATAGCCCTAAATTCGCCTTATAAAGTAACAATAAAGTAGCTTTCATGTAATTTCCATCCAAAATACATATACAAACTACCTACCAAGCACTAATATCCTTCTATCCAGTAGTAAGACTCATGATTTACCCTACACACAGACATCTTTATAGGTCAGTTACATTCACAAAACATAAGACTATTGACAGACTCTACCTACTTAACATAAAAGACTTACCATACACTCTACATAGAAGACGTTTGATTATCCACTCACATACTCAATACACACAAAACACTTGTTTGATCACACAACAATTTAACAAACACAACTGTCGATTGACACTCCACCTTCCCAAAGCATAAGACTTTTGAAAGACCACCTACCAAAGATACAAAAATCATGATAAACAAACTACACACTCTGCAGACATGACTTAATATACCATCATACTAACATGAAAATAGTCCTATTGCCATACCCCTACCTATCCAATATACGTACCACACACCGTACATACAAGACTTAAGTTTACCCACCCACATACTAATCAAACAAGACTCATGATTGACCATCCATCTCCGTAACATTCATGGATGACCACCTACCAAACATACGTACCACACACCATAAAACCATGACTTAACAGTCCACCAACCTACTCAACACACAAAACCTCTGATAGATAATCCACCTAACCACTACATAAAACCTATGATTGACACTCAACATTCATGGAAGACCACCTACCATACATACGTACCACACACCATAAAACCATGACTTAACAGTCCACACGCCTACTCAAAACACAACACCTCTGATAGATAATCCACCTAACCACTACATAAAACCTATGATTGACACTCAACATTCATGGATGACCACCTACCATACATACGTACCACACACCATAAAACCATGACTTAACAGTCCACACGCCTACTCAAAACACAACACCTCTGATATATAATCCACCTAACCACTACATAAAATCTTTGATTGACACTCAACATTCATGAATGATCTACCTACCAAACATACGAATTGACCACATTACCAAAGCATATGAAGGACCACCTACCATACATACGTACCACACACCATAAAACCATGACTTAACAGTCCACCCGCCTACTCAAAACACAACACCTCTGATAGATAATCCACCTAACCACTACATAAAACCTTTGATTGACACTCAACATTCATGGATGATCTACCTACCAAACATACGAATTGACCACATTACCAAAGCATATGAAGGACCACCTACCATACATACGTACCACACACCATAAAACCATAACTTAACAGTCCACACGCCTACTCAAAACACAACACCTCTGATAGATAATCCACCTAACCACTACATAAAACCTTTGATTGACACTCAACATTCATGGATGATATACCTACCAAACATACGAATTGACCACATTACCAAAGCATATGAAGGACCACCTACCATACATACGTACCACACACCATAAAATCATGACTTAACAGTCCACCCGCCTACCTCTGCACACACAATTCCTTAGGACACACCCTAAACATACCACTCATCCTACAGACAAAACTCCTAGAGAACTACCCATCCACCATAAAAACAGTATTGCTTCATTTAATCATGTTTTAAAATAACATTATTACACTGTAAGATAGGTTTAATACAGCTAAAGACCTAAAGTGTTACCTAAAATTCTGTTTTATATGAGAGCCGTTGGTGGAAAACATCCAAACTAAACATAGAAAATAAGAATCAGCTAGTAGTTTCATAGAAATTCTCCTATACAACTAAAAAATATGAGAAAAAGTTAGGTTTAAAAACAATGAACATAGACAAAGTTAGGTTTAAAAACAATGAACATAGACAAAGTTAGGTTTAAAAACAATGAACATAGAAAAAGTTAGGGGTTAAAAAAACGAACATAGAAAAAGTTAGGTTAAAAAAATTAACATAGAAAAGGTTAGGTTAAAAAAATTAACACAGAAAAAGTTAGGTTTAAAAAAAATGAACACAGAAAAAGTTAGGTTAGCAAACATCAGAAAAGTAAGTCTAGCAAAAAACCGAAAGGTTGATTGCTATCCTTACTTTTCCGAAAAGTTGTTAAAATTAACAAAAGTAAAAAATGTCCCATTTTTTGAGTTTGGTAATTTTAACTGAACTTTTCGGATGTTCAGTATATGTATTTTGGATGGAAATTACATGAAAACTACTTTATTGTTACTTTATAAGGCGAATTTAGGGCTATAAAGCCCTCTCTGCCACTTAATTTCATAGAATAGCTGGGTGGACAAACAAGGGCCTTATGTGATGAATAGGAAGGTGATCCATCAAGGGTGTTGTATGTTCTAGGTTCTTCATGTGTTTGGGTCTTTGGGAGTGGTGTATATACATTTTCAGATCGAGTATATTATAGTCAAAAGAAACCAAACATTCTTACTGTTAATACCAAAGTTTCTACAATAGACACATTTCAACTAAGTATTCGTTTATTTGTTTAGTACGCAGATAATCAATAGCACCAGGTTTTGTTAAAATCAAGCTTAAAATGTGAACATTACAGAGAATTTATTCCTATTGGCTACTTACACTTTGCCAAATGTTTGGAGTCAACTAAATAGCTATGTAGGTTAAACAATTAATTTACAAGTGTTACATCAGTTTTGTACGTTGTTTTGAGCTCAAATTAAGTTTATAAAGGTTTCTATAAGAGTATTTTAAAGGGTTTTTTAATGTTTAGGACATATATCGTTGTTATGACACTGAATTTTAATAATTTTAGGGAATTATAACATATTTTGTACACAAATATCCCTACTTATGGTGGTTTTAACTCAATTTTATGTGGTTTGGGTTCTATGTTGATAGTTCTTGCTTGATCTGAGACATTTTCCAACAATTAATTGTTATTTGTGTAAGTTTAGGTTGGTTAACATACAATAATTCGGTAGACTAAAGTTAGGGTGTCTCTTGACATGTATAAGTTTTAAAAGTATTATTGGTTAATATACTTCATTTAAAGTCAATGGACGTATGTAAAGAGGGACTGAATGCTTTAACTTGGTAAAAGTTTACTATTTCAGTGTGAATGAAAACATGTATTGGGTGTAGTGTTGTTAGCCCTCTACTTGGAGGTAATGTATTGATTGGAATGTAGTTGTTACCTTTATTTTGTGACTTCAATGTGTATGAATGTAATTTGATATGGTATTAAGCTATAAATGTTATACATATTGTTTAAAAATCCTACCTAAACTATAAAAACTTTAGAAAATATGGTATAATTTTGATGTATGATCTCTCATTATTACACATGTAATGTGTTAGCATTTTTATAAATTATGGAATTTACAACAAAACAAATTGATAAGACTTTGTTAAAATTAAGTTTACTCGTAATAATTTAAATATAAATCACAAATTATTGAAAAAGGTTCTATGTATTACGTATGATAATTGATAATAACAAGAATATCAATTGATTTTACTGAATAAAACGTAGTGTGTAAATAAATTATTATTGCTCTCTTTTTTTAAAAGTACGGGACTATAATACCAATAATTCTTTCGTTTTGTTTAATAATAGACCAGATATGGTCGGATTCTACGACTATCTGTGAGGAAATGCAATGTTGTTTGTTATCACATCACTTGACCTCTAAGGTTAGCATGTGGTTGATATGCAGTCCGTCTGGTGCCAATTAAAATAGCAAAAAATATTGAGGTCAGTCTGGGTTGTACTGTCGGTGCACTGGCACTACTGGCAGTCCAATAACTAGTATATGGGTTGTGAAATGGTAGTGAATTAGTCCTTGAGTGTCGGTACAAAGGAAGGAATGTTTGTGGAGAGGAAGTGAAGGTAGGTGTGCTTGTTTCGTTATGTAGGGGGGTTGATGGGTACGTGGATGGGAAGTGAGGTATTTGAGTCCACAGAATTGATAATAAAAGTAGCCGAGAGTAAGTAACCTAGGTAAGATGTACATGCATGCAAAGGTGAGTGAAAATAGGAAATTGTTATAGTTAATGAAAGAAAATGTGAAGCTTGTGACTAATAACGGACCGATAAAGCCCGAGTAGACTTTGTAAGTACAGTTGAATAGTTCGGTTAGGCATGAGGGCTCTAGTGTAAGAGCGTTAAGCTAGCGTATTAGGTTTAGAGGATGTCGCGTTAATACGAAGGTATCCTGAAGTAGATGGTAGTTGAAGGTAAGAGCGTATATTAACCGTGTATTTATTAAAAAGTTGATAAAAATTAAATAAGTAATCAGAGCGTGGCATTTGGGTGTGCGTCAGACCAGCAGACGGCGTGTGCATCATAGGCTAAGAGTGTACGAAGGTAGCCAACAGTCGCCGGAAGTACCCGAAGGGAAAGACCGCCATATTGGATCCGGTCGTCATCTTTTTACATTTATTATAGTATAAAGTCCGCCATATTGGATAAGGAATTTTTGGAGGGAATTTTGGGAGGGAAAGACGTCATATTGGACAAAAAAAGTTCATTTTATATAGTCTAAGGTCGCCATCTTGGCTGAGGGAATTTTGGGAGGGAAAGACGCCATATTGGATCTGGTTGTCATATTTTTACATTTTATATAGTGTATAGTCCGCCATCTTGGATGAGGAATTTGTGGAGGGAAAGACGCCATATTGGACAAAAAAAGTGAATTTTATATAGTATAACATGGAAAAAGACGCCATATTGGACAAAAAAGTGAATTTTATATAGTATAACATGGAAAAAGACGCCATATTGGACAAAAAAGTGAATTTTATATAGTATAACAAGGTTAACAGTGAATTTTATATAGTATAACATGGAAAAAGTTAGGTTAACAGTGAATTTTATATAGTATAACACGGAAAAATTTAGGTTAACAATGAATTTTATATAGTATAACAAGGGACTTTGGAGGGAAATTTGGGAATTTGGCGGGAAATTTGAGGGTAAATGTGGGTAATGTGAGGGAAATTGGGTAATTTGAGGGTAATTTGGGGGGAAATGTGGGAAATGTGAGGGACATTGGGTAATTTGAGGGAAATTTGAGGGAAATTTGGGAATTTGAGGAAAATTGGGTAATTTGAGGGAAATTTGAGGGTAATTTGGGGGGAAATGTGGGAAATTTGGGGGAAATTTGAGGGTAATTTTGGGAATTTGAGGGTAATTTGGGGGAAATGTGAGGGAAATCGGGTAATTTGGGGGAAAAGGGGGAAATTTGAGGGAAATCGGGTAATTTGGGGAGGAAATAGAGGGAAATTGGGTAATTTGAGGGAAATTTGAGGGAATTTGGGTAATTTGAGGGAAATTTGAGGGTAATTTGGGGGGAAATGTGGGAAATTTGGGGGAAATTTGAGGGTAATTTTGAGAATTTGAGGGTAATTTGGGGGAAATGTGAGGGAAATCGGGTAATTTGGGGGGGGGGGAAATGTGAGGGTAATTTGGGAATTTGAGGGAAATTTGAGGTTAGGAAATTTGGCGGGAAATGGAAATTTGAGGTTAGGAAAAGTGAGGTTAGGTTAGGTTAGGAAATTTGGCGGGAAATGGGCGCCGCCATCTTGGAAAAGTCACGTGACCGCTCTCGACCAATCAGAGGCCAGGAAAGTGGGTCCAAAGGTCAATTTGGCGCAGAAATCCCCTTTTTTGACGGCATTTCACCCATCTTTTCACTACTACCTGCTTTCATTAGAATGTTCAATAAAATTTCATGATCAACACTATCAAATGCTTTACTAATATCCAAAAATAAGCCAGTTACACACATGCCACTATTTACACCATCTGCTACTATTGACACCAATTTTGAAACTGCATCTTCTGTACTTCTGCCAGTTCTAAAACCAAACTGGTTTTCACTGAAGAAATTTATTCTATTTAAAAAAGATATTAATTTTTTCTTCAGGATTTTTTCTATTATTTTTGACCAAACTGAAACTAATTTTATGGGTCTATATTGATTACAGAATTTAGTGCTTCCTTTTTTATGTATTGGGATTACGACTGATTCTTTCATTTTTTCTGGAAATATTCCTGTTAAAAACTTAAATTTACAATATAAGAAAATGGATGACAAACACACGAAACACACAAAATATAATTAATTTTTTATTAATTTAGAACTAAATCCATCTAAACCAGGTGCTTTTCCATTTTTTAATGTTTTAATTACATCAGCAACGTCGCTAGGCAAAACAGGACTTAGAAACATTGATGTTGGCTCTTGTTTATCACTAAAATATTCTTTAGAATTAATTGCTGATATTTTATCCATGTCTCCGATGTCTTCTCTCAGCTTTTCCACTACATTTATAAAATAAGTATTAAATTTATTTGCTACTGCTAAAGGTTCACTTATAATATTTCCACCCTCATCTTCTAATAATATATTATTAGAATTACTGACCTTTTGCCCAGTTAGTTCATTGATTTTTTTCCAGGTATCCCAACTATTGTTTTTACAATTCATAAATGTATCTCTATTATAATTTAGTTTTGTTTCCCTTATATCATCATTCAACTTATTTCTAATTTTTATAAAATTAGCTCTGAGTTTAAAATCTAAGGGGGTTCTCTTTACTTGCTTGTATAACTCATTGCGTTTCCTTATTCTATAACATAAACTATCGCTTATCCAAGGTTTCATTTTTTCTATTGGATTTTTTAAAATATGAACATTTTTACTACAGTTACTAATTACACTATTAATCAAGGAACAAAACTTATCGAATGCCCGTGAGGGGTCAGAAATACAATAAATTATATCCCAGTTAACATTCTCCAACTCCTGTTTAATCTTATCTAAGTCAAGGCGGCGCTTACCTTCCACCTGTTTCCTTATCTGTGTTTCGTCATTCCAAGATAAGCCAACACCAGTCAATGAATGGTCAGTTATTTCAAGTCGTTCTACTACAGTTGTTAATTTAGACTTTACTCTATTTTTTAGCCTAATAAAAACATGATCAATGCATGTAATTGATCTATCTGTTATTCTAGTCCCTTCATTAATTAAGGATTCATATCCAAAGCTAGACATTAACGTTTTATATTCATCTGTAATATTTTCCCCATCTAACAAATCAATGTTTATATCACCTATAAATATCTGGTTAACCATATTTTTAATATTAACTATTTTATTAAAATAACTTCTTAAATCTGCTACAAAAACTGCCTTACTGATATTATTTAATCTATATACTGCTACTAAACTAAAATAAACATTGTCAGCCTTAAATATAACTGATAAAGCATCTGCTGAGTTAATAGTAATATGTTCATATTCACAAACATGTAAAGAGACATGTATATATACCATGACTCCCCCAGCTCTATATGTTTCATTATAATTTGCTAACAATTTATACTCAGGTATCTGATAAGTATTAGACTCATGTTCACTCATCCAAACTTCTGATAGAACTATTATCTCGGGTTTCCTATCATAAGCTGCTATTTCCACTACAAATCTATCAAAATTCTTTCTTACGCTGCGTATATTCTGATGGAATATTGTCAGATTACAGCTCAAAACTTCATTTAATATGTTAGTATTATTTTTATATTCCATATTTTAATCTTCAAAATAAAAATATGCAGTCATATTTTAATCTTATGCAAACAATATAGAACAATAACATAGACAATAATAAACTATAAAAAATATCAACATAAATAAACTTTTTAAAACAGCAAATAAACATTTACAAATAAACAACAATAGATAAACATTTATAAATAATAACATAGATAAACATTCATAAATGAATAACAATTAATAAATACTTTACATGACTAACTGATAATAAACATACGTAAAAGAAAAAAATAAACGACACCTCATATCTAACTAATAATATAACTTGTTACAATATTGAATTACAAATATTAGGTGTATTACCTTACAGTATTAGTGTGGTGACCATTTCTACGTTTTAAAGTTTCTGTAAATCATGCTGGTTGACGATTTCCTTCACACGCTCTCCTTCCCTCCTCCGCATCATAATCCTACCATTCTTCACCCACAGGAATGCGTAGCCAAGCTCCTTCTTCTTCACACGTGCAAGGGACAGCAGCCTCCTTTTCGTAGGACATAGTGACTCGTTTATGTAGATTTGATTGTCCATCGGCAGGTTTAAATGACGTGTACAGAAGTCACGCTTCACTCTTCTCTATCGCATCATTTCTTCCTTATCTCCTCTCCTTACAAATTTCACAATAAGCCCAGCAGGTCCAACGTTGCCCGGTTTTTTGTACAGTCCGTGGCATGAATCTACCATATCAGACTCAACTTTCATATTCAATGCAGCTCCCACTTTTTTAACTGTTTCTAATGGATCTTCGTTCTTTTCTTCAGAAACGCCAAATATTTCAAAAATATTTCTTCGAGAATACTGCTCTATATCTACCAGTCTCTCTTCCAAGGTCGCAACTTGCTGCTTCAGACTTTTATTTTCTGCCTTAAGATCTTCAACTAGCTTGATATATTCTTCCATTTTCCCAGTTTGTTCTTTTAATGCTACGGTGTTTTCTTCTATCTTGTCGTTGAGTGTCTCATATGCCTTGTTAAACTCTTGTGCAGATTTGCGATTTTCATCTTTTATTTCTCGCAAAGCCTTCATAAGATCATTCAACGTCAAGCCGTCTTCATCCACTTTGTTTTCGAATTTTCTAGCCTTTCTTCGCTCCACTGAACATGTATTGCATCGCCACACACTGTTATCTTGTTTCAGTTCCTCAATATCGGACTTATTCAGCCCAACACACTCACCGTGGAACAGCCCTTTACACTCAACACAAGCCACTTTACACTGCTTCTGTGAGATATCCTTAACACACACTCCACAAATACTCATTTTTAATAAATAAAATATTTCGTAATCGTAAATTAAATATTTTCTAAACGCATGCACGCACACGCAATATCGCTTGAACAGCACCGGTTGATGACCATGATCGTATCATGAGTTAAACAATTATTGGATTGGTAATAGTAGTGGTATATATACAGGCTTGCGATTGAAGTAGCATCGTAAGTCGTATGTGTTGTATTAACCTTGGTACACCATGACCCTTTATATCATCCCGCATAATCTATCTATCCGCAAATCCCGCAAACTCATTCTATTTTCTATAGCAATAACTACGAAAATTACTATGGATATTTTTTTCTGCGACAGCAGGAGCTCCAATCAACCCCATGTCTTCATGGATGACACTCTTTTAGTGGTGGTAAATTCCATAAAATTCCTTGGAATGTTCCTTGATAGAGGACTGACTTGGGACGATCATATTGACCACGTTTGTGGTAAAATTGCTTCAGGCATATATGCATTCCGCAATCTTGCAAAGTTCTGTTCCCCTAGTCTCTTACTCGTGGCCTAATATGTCATGGTGTATTCACAACTGGCATACGGAGTGAGACTTTGGGGAAGTTGTTCAAAAATCAAAATTGGAAGGGTTTTTAAACATAAAAAAGTGGCTGTCAGAATAATTTCTAAGTTGAACCACAGATAGTCGTGCTGGAATTCTTTTAGGGAGTTAAAATTACTGACTTTCCTTGCCTTTATATGTATGAGGTGATACAATACTGCAGATCACGTTCTTCCTTGATTCGTGGCAGGAACATTCCACCAATACTACACTAGAGGCAGGGACAACCTCCGAACACAGCAACACAGATTGGCACTATCAGACCACATGTCACATCAGGTTGGTATCAGAGTAATCAACAGGCTCCCTGAAGAATTTTCAATTAACAACCAAACTCAATTCAAAACTCCACTTAGACACCTCTTGATGTCTAAAGTTTCTATTTTGTTCCGCTATTCTATATAGTTCATGATGATTCACTGGGAAGATTAAACAGCAGGAGATATTCCATGTTTGTACTCCCAGGATTGGCATTTTTTTGGGAGATTATGTCGGTTCGAAGGGGTCTTATCCGGTACATCTGTTGTCTCCAGATGATTGATTATAGTAAATATGCATAAATACTACGAGTTTTTACTATCTTCTTATAAGAATTTTTAACTTCTTAGACCAAGATGAATCACTAAACAACGCTATTTCCCTACGAAAATAACGATAACCATCCACCTTGTGTCACATATCAAAATATTAATTTGCAGTGTTGATGGAACAAAGTTCATTGTTCGTGAATAAAATGTTAAGTCCATTCAGATGGAATGTGAACAAAGGGAAGGTTGTGTGAAGGTTTTAAAGTCAAAATAAAATACATATATTTGTCAAAATTAAATCTGGGATTACCAGTTTTTAACACAACAAATATTTAAACAAATTATAATAGCAAGTATAATATCGTAGTATCACAATTCTTGAGTAATTACATATTTACAAAACTTTTAGGTGACAAATATTGGAACTGTGAAATATTTAATTACTATTCAATTTAATTTTGTTTCCTCTTATTTATTGTTGATAACGTTATATCTACAATGTGTTTATTGCATGTCATTCAAATCTTTCTATATAACTGTAAGCAAACTTTTATTTCTAACTTCTAACGGTTCAGAATGATTGCTCTAGTCGTGCTGGTATCTGCACTCGCTGCAATTTCAGTTGGTAAGAAACGGTTTTTCGTTGATGTTTTTATTTTATTTCACGTTTTATTGCTCGTATTATATAATTAATTCTGTTGCATTTGTATTATTGCATTTTTAACTAATTTTATAGTTATTTAAAGCTTTTTCACACTAACATAATGGAAACTACATAAAATTAAATCAATATATTATAAAATAAAACTTCCAGCTTGCGAAGTTAGTTAATCACCCTATATTAATGTGATTCAATGCAAACTGCCAATATCATTTTAATTTTTAGATTAATTAAGTTGTCAAAATCATTGTAACTCAAGAAACATTAGGCCTAACTTTTAAAACAAATTTGAAGTAATACGTAGTTTTATGATGTGGTAATTATGATTGGGTTAGTAAATTAATTGTGAGGATATTTGTAATGACAATATATGAAGCTGTAGTGAGTGCTTCGGAAATCATGTTTAACAGCAAGACGCATCATATTCCATAAAACATATAATGTACACTCACAATTTAATATAAAACTTCGTACACTCTATGTTATTGGAGACTTTAACATGAATTTTTCAATTTTAAAAGTATAATTACTTATATAACATGTTATTAACATAAACATCAATGTTATGCATTCAACATGTTTCTTTAGTTAAAATTGTATACATTCAAGATAAGGATGTCTTAAACGGTTTTACTTTACTAATGTCACACAGATAAAAATCTACTTTTAAATAATTTTCATTAGAACAAAGCTTTTTACTTCCTAAAATCAACCGATGTTGGTAAATAACAAATAATAACAATAACAAAAAGACTAAATGGTGTTTGCTTAAACATTACTTAAGAATTTTTTTTTATTGAAACTGTTAGTCTCTTATTAGTAATAAGAGTGTCGAGGGAAACTAAAAAAAATATGAAAACATAGCTGTTTAAAAAGTGGTGACTAATTTGGCCTTTTTAGGTACTTATTTTAATGAGAAACCTTAAGATATATTTTATTAAAATTTTGAAAATATAGTGGAAAAAGAGTACTAACCAACCCAAGTGGAAAGTATAATTTTTTATAATTTTTTTTGGAAAATATAACTTATTATTTTTCTATAAATTATGTCTGTACAAATGTTGTGTTTAAATTTGTACACTTATCACGTTATGAGTGTTCACGTTAATAGCAACCATTGAGAGGACTCCGTGTTGGTTTAAAAGAACTGAGAACAGTACTTAATGCTTACAATCTCCACGCAATTTAGTTCCTAAGTAGCTGGCTTACAACACTGCACCAAGTGTCTATTAGTGGTTCACGAATCACAAAATGATTGGTCTTTTAATATTTTCTACAATCTGTAAATATACTTTATTAGTCTATCATTAATGATACAGATTAGAATAATTAAAATTAATATATGAAACTTCATTGCTATAGTTTACTATAAATAAGTAAGTTATGTACTTTTCTACAATTTTTGGGGTGTGCCAGGCGAGGAGAGTGAGGGGAAGAGAGAGAAATAGAGAGAGAGAGAGAGAGGGGGGTAGGACACGTAGTACGTGTGTTATTGAGTTCTTTACGATACCTATCGATGATTGCTTTAAATCTAGAACTAAATTCCTTGGAGCGATACACATGGTGCCAAAGTGAGCTCCTTTCTTTGTGACAACTTCAGTATTAAAAGTCAATATTTACGTTTTCTCTAGTTAAGTTCCACATTGTTGAACCGAATTCCTCCAATAGCTCTCAGATGTTATCTGCCTGGGAAATATCAATTACAGTTTTTCAAATTGTAAATTAAAATAGTAGGTCTTTGCCCCAAGAGCTATTCCATCTTTTTTAATACTTAATGTAAGTTTTGGGAGAAGTCTAAGTGTAAAACTACTACAAAATAGTGTAAATTACTTAATAGTGTTCAGTACAAGTAAACGTCACATAACACAAATTTATTACAATATAAGCAAAAAACGCACAAATATATTACAAGTACAAAATGCACGAATATTATGGTGATTGATTTCGATGAACCACGCTCACCTTCCTCAGACCAGAGGGATTCTTTTGTGAATCCCTATGATCTGAGGAAGGTGAGCGTGGTTCACGGAAATCGATCACCATAATATTCGTGCATTTTGTACTTGTATTGTAATACATTTGTGCATTTTGTGCTTATATTGTAATAAATTCGTGTTGTGTGACGTTTACTTGTACTGTATATATACAAACACGTATTATGCTAATTAAAAACTATTAGTAGTGTTTTCAATATGAAATCACACTATGGTAACATTTAAATATTATATATTCCGAATAATATTATTTATTATTTGATACATAACCACTTCTGAAATGTAAAAAATAAAATAGTTGAAAATTATTTGTGTTATTTGTCAATCTCAAAACGTTTCTGGACAAATCGTTGGATTTACGCTAGCATAATACTTTTAATTGCATCTAATGCCAGATGTACCTCAGTTTCTCGATGTAAAACTATATATATGGTAAAAACCTTAGATCTAAAAACTTAGAATGGCTAGACTCCTTCATTAATACGTTTGCTAGATTAGCCCATATGGGCAATATTTTTAAAAACAGTAAATCCCCAAATATAAAAGAGTAAAGATATCAGTTTGTACCGTGATAGTATTTAAATACTCATTTTGTGCTCAACGACTTGTCGTGAGTCTGTGATACAAACAGTAATATAAATGGTAAACATTATTCTAAATTTTGAGTATGTTTTTGTAATTTTGCTTAAGATCTAATCTAATTCTTTTAAAAAGTAAGGTATGTAATGTATAATAAAGATAATCCTTATTATATTTTTCTTAGATGGTTTCCCCCTGTGTGGTCCTGACTGTTGCACATATAACACAAACTGTAATCCAATTTGCTACTTTTCCAATGCCTACAACTCATTTGGATATGGCGATTGCAATGGATATAACTGTAATGGCAACCAACCTGCTGCTGTGCTAGAGGTTAACAATCAATATAACGCATTATATGGATCTAACAACAATCTCAATGGATTTAATGGAAACGGCTACAGTGCCGTCGGCTACAATACCAATGGCAACTATGGATATGGCAACAGTCCATTTTTATCATTATTAGGAATTAATAATGGATATTCCTCTGCATATGGACCATACGCTGGATCTAACAATGTCTATGCAGCATTCCCTGGATCTAACAATGTGTATTCAACAAACGCTGGATCTAACAATGTATATGCAGCATTCCCAGGATCTAACAATGTATACACATCATCTGATTATAATAATGTCTATACAACAAATTCTGGATATCCTGGAGTGGAGGTTATCGTTAATTCTGGTTGTATTGGAGACTCGTGCCAAACACCATACTTTGCGGGCCTAAATTACCCTGGTAAGAACACTTGTTTTGTTTATCGTAATCAACTCCATCTTTTGATTTGTATATAATTATATGTATAAACATATATAATGTTTCGGGTGTTTAGTATCATGCTTATATAATAGACAATTTGGTAAACCTAAGTTACTAAATGAGAAGCCATAGATGGTTAGGGATGTATCTCTGGCTTCCCTAACAAGCACACGTTTCTAAATGTTAGCCATACATTATTTGGGATGTGACTAACCTAAGTTAACAAAGTTTAAAACAAAGTTGCCAAGTAATGTTATGAGTTTAGGTTCATTTATTTGAAAACATACATGGTCAACAATTTTATGGTTCAAATTTTCAGGTAACAGATGGTCAAGAATGATATAAGCCTAAATTCCTAAATATAAAACCCCAAGGAACCAAGAATATCATTAGCCTAGTTTACTAAATATAAGGTCACAGATGATTAAGAATCCAATGAGCCTGAGTTAATAAATATGAGACCACACATGTCTAAGAATGGGAGAGCCTATAGTATTTTATTTTCTCGTTACAAATTTATTTTACTATTTAAGACTCCATTACATTAAAAATCAACAAAATACTAAAACTATACAAACGGCAAATGAAAATCATTTGTTTGGTTGTTATAAAACATTAAATTCTTAGATCTAATATGTAAATCTAAAAAAATATTACTAAGCAATACTTTTTAAGTAATATGAGTACCCTGGTTTCCACGTTTTATTTTGTACTCTATAAATATTGTACTATAGATATATGTATCGTATAATCTGTTGTCAGCTACTATTTGTTAATTATAAAACTGCTATATATATTTTTTTTTAAATATCCAAAAGTCATGATTATATATTCATTGATTATAAAATGTAAAGTGATCTCCTGTCACAAAGTTAAGTCCAATCCTTCGAGCCATCTAACACCTGCCTGCTGTTATTAGATTCTATGTATGCTGACCAATCCCTCCATAAAAGAGCGTAGGGGTCACTTTGTAACTATGTGAACCATTGTTTGGGTAGACTCCCCGCAATAAGATGACTGATCTACTGTCAATCCCTATTTATACTTCCAGTAACTGCATCTGCCAACGCCAGTTCAGAACCGATTTAACAGTGTCCACTCCCTACGAGGGAGGTTCATTCCACCTACAGATATTGACGGATCCTTAATACGGAACTTATTACGTCCATAATAATGATGGAGTTTTACAACATTTAGAATTATATTCAGTTTTCGATTAGCCAGTCTGTTACTTAAGTAAAAGCAGGGCTACTTCGGTTTTTGATAGGTTAGGATTCAGCTTCTAGGTTCTAAAATATTCTTCGAGGACTGAAAGGTCCACTTGTTGATAAGATACAGCTAGTTCATCCGTATATATAAATTGTCTCGACGTTGTGATTGGGATGTTAGCAGTATACACGTTGAATAAAATTGGAGAAAATACAGACAGGAGTGGCAGCCCATCCTTCAGTTGTCTAAAACAGCTTTCCTACAACCGAGGTAAACTTTCATTAGCCTGGCACAAGGCCTAAGCATTGTCTGCAAAGTCGCAATAGAATGCGACAGGGAAAGGAGGCTGTAGAATTTAAACAACAAACCTTTACTCGATACTGTATCAAAAGCTGATGTAAGAGCAATAAAAGCTGCAGACCTTTTCAACTTCTTTTCAAACCCAACATCGGCCATGGAAGAAACCAGCCTGATCGACTGGAACATTAGAATTAATAATGGATATTGTTCTATTGTATAACAGCCTTTCTAGCAACTTATAACAAACACTAAGAAGAGATATTGAGCGATACCCTTCCACTCATTCAGGATCTTTTCCAGGCTTCAGAATAGCTACTACTTTTGTTCGCTTAAATGCTATTGACATATTGCCTGTAGGTAATATCTTATTAATTATAGACTGTTTGAAGCCATCATTTCGCTTTGCTACCAGCATGCAGCAGATATTCCGGAAGGATACCGTCAAGACCAGCTGCTTTCCCTGCTGGTACAGCAGAAATCACTCTGTTTATCTCTTCCTCTGTGAAATTTCTGCTCTAGAGGTGCCATTTAGCTCTTTTTTTATTTCATTCAACTTGTAAAGCACATGTTTGTCAGAAGGATGGCTAGTTGACTTTGATAAGTTGAAGACTTTGTACTGTCTACTTGTTAGGAAATAACTTTAAAGACTAAATGTACTATACGTATCCTAAGATTACTCAAAATTAAAACTTTACTGTCCACGGTGAAAGACTCTTAAAATCGTATAACAATATGTTCTTCTTTTTAACAAATTTTTTTGTTTTACTGAAACTATAAATAATGCATTAATTGTTTTATGATATAATTTTGTAATTTTTTATTATAATTAGTATCTATTAAATAAAATTCTCAAGCAGTATCAGCAGTACTCTCCAATGTACACATTAATAGTGTACGTTTCAGAACAGAGAAGATATAAACAGAGGTCACATCTAATAGTGCAATAAATGTGTGTCGAGTAGTTATGTTTCGAGTTTTCCAAGCGATTTTAAGGCCAGAATCTTGTTTCGAATCGATTCCTAAATCCTCAACAATAAACATAGTAATTATTTCTACAGATGTACATCAACTTAAATCTATAACTGCCACTTTGGTGTTCACTGCAGACATAAGAAACCGACCTCTGTTTTTTTTCTTCTCTGTGGTTTCAGGTTTAAAAACTTCATTTACCTAGTTAAGAAAACTTTTCTCAGCAGTATGACTTAACTACTTTTTATTTTTAAAATTGTATTTTTGACTCATTACACAAATAAATTATGATTATTATATTTATCAGTAATGTTGTTATATTAATCAGTAAAATGTTATTGCACTTTGTTTTAGGTTGTTTGTACAACAACCAATACTACTCAGTAGGTCAATCAATTTACTTCACGGGGTGTAACAACATTTGCAACAATTTAAATCAGTGGCAGTGCGTCTCGTAAGTTTTTACTTTAAATAGTCTCCTTTCTTGATAAATAAACTTCATAATTAATATTTCTAAAAGGTAAGTAAACCCGTTCATTGTTGACATAACTTATACTACATTTTATTTTACTTTAAGGTAAATTCTAGTGTTTGAAACTTAACAATGATTTCAAATATGTGTAAGCCAAGCTTATATAAATTCATCTTATTCTGTGCTTTCTTTTTTTTAACAAATTTGTTTGTTATTTTGTTTTTACCTGAGAAATTTATCGTTTCTTAGATAGTCTGTATATATTTACATATAATTTATTTTAAAGTATCAGAAAAAATATTCTTTTATTATTAATTTTCGTCTGTCCAAGCACACAGTTCATCAAATACCAATAGGAATGAAAATCATCTTATAATAATAAGTAATTAGATATTTTATTAACATAGAACTATTTATTTAGTTAAATTTAAAACTAAAACTTAAGGTTATTTTTATATGACTAGAATTCTTAGAAGTAATTTAGACTTGATGAGAGCATGATATAAATCTAACTTTTAATATTTCAACACTATCTGAAAGTGAGAGGCGGTCACAAACAACCTCTTTCTAATACTTTTAAATCGAGTATACCAAAGCTAAAATAACTTCTTTCATGTGTAATCAATATTTCCAACCGCCACAAAATCCTCAACGTTTCTCTAAACTTCTATGATTCTCAAACTTTCATCAACTTTGGGATTTGGTTTTTCCACAGATATTTTTCTCTTCCGTATCTATGTATACTAGGCTCAAGATCTCTCCCATTATGTGATAGCTACGTTTCTAACTACAATCAATTTCTCCATCATTCTCTAAACTTCCGTAATTCTCCATCTTGCGTCTTCTTTGAGATTTTATTTTCCTCGTGGTCTTTCTACATTTATTACTTGCTCTTTTTTCCCTCTCTAGATAAGTTGAACACGAAATCACGTGTTGTTAACGTTTTTAACTACAATCATTTTCCCTACAATTTCAAGATTCTCCAACTTTCATCCTCTTTCAGGTTAAGCATTTCCACATGTATCTTACTTGCTCTTTCCTCCCTGTCTAGGCTATTATGAACATGTAATCACTCCCATCTTGTGATATCTACAGTTCTAATATGATAACCTCAGATATTTGGAGACAAGTAACCTTCTTGGTGACAGATATTTGGACATCATCAGTATCTATGATTACGTTTAAGTTATGATCTTTAAACTACTACAAAATTATAAAAGATAGCTTGTAATTACCTGATATAATATTATAATTGTGTTTATTTTATAAAAGATTATCCAGTTTAGTTGGCTTTTTCAATGTTATCGAATGTGACTGAGGAAGTATTGGAATATTGGAAGTAAATATTAAACAAAGGAAAAGTCCAATAACTCATTTCAACAAGCATTTAAAATAAATGCTTGATTTCACGATTAAATTCGATCTTTCCTGTAAATTCACATTCTAAAGTTTAAGTTTTATACAGTTTTTATCCGGATTGTAAAGGTGGTGTATAATATGTGTAGTGTGGTTTTTTTACGTTTATCAATTTAGTCGTGTATTGTTCAATATATAGTTTTATGAATTTTAACTAGTTCGGTGTAAAAAGATCGAAAGACACGTCGATATATAAGTACTCGTATATTTAATGTTCAAGTTCAATTGTTTCTTTCGTTGATATTGGGTCTTTCATTAAATATAGTAGGTAGTTTTTTTTTTATATATTATTTTACGCAATACTAGTTAGTTGTCTAATTTTGTCAAAAAATTTGTTTTCACAACAATTTTATCAACCTATTATTATTTGTTCAATATTATTTAAATTGATTCGATTCATCAATAAAATTAATTCACTTCCCATTTCTTTTCATGTACCCATTTTTTTTATTTATTTTTTTTAATCAAGTGTTTAAACAAACCTTATATGGGTATTGACATAGCATTACTTTTTAAAATAGATTTCCATAGGTTCTTCTTAAAAAACTGTATTTATTACAAATTATTTTTAATCTTATATTCAAACATTTTGTATCGTATTTTATTAAAAATTCTTCATTATATTTATTGATTTAACAAATTATAAACAAAAAACTGTTTTAATATTCATAGGTATAATGTACATGCATGTACAACAAAATACAGTATATTATTTCCACATACAATATTTTTTCTTTATATTATTTTACTTAACATTTACATTAGATTCAATCTGAAAATGAACTACAAATTTGATAAAAACCGTAAATTATTATAATAAAACATATGTGTGACTATAAATATATATTTAGTTTTTGTTTTCAATTTATTTCCGACTGAGGCGAAGGTTGACATTTTGACCTCTGGGTCATTTGTCTTGTGACCAACTGATGAGGTTCTTATTGTAGTTGATGGATGGCCGTTTTTCATCCCAGCATTTTGCTCTTGTTCAATATAAACTGATTTTTTGATATTGGGAAGAAAACTTCTTTGTTTATAAATATGTATTTGCAATGTGAAAATATAACCAGATCAACATCTTGTTTTTATTTTGTTTTAGGTTTTTTCGGCTAAAGACATCCGTGTCAAAAATTAAGTATCTTAAGAATTTAAAACTGTTTGTTACACAAATCAATCTATTAAACTGCAAAAGTGGTTTGGCTACCTAGATCAGATATAAATGAAAATTATTTTTGTCAATGTATAATTTATTAATGAACTTCCTTCAGATATCAAATTAAGTAGGAGTAAATTTAATTGATATTCTTTTGCAATATTTAAATCTAGACAGGAAAATAAATAGTGAAATGAATTTGCTGTTGTTCATTAGGACTTATTTTTATTACATTTTTCTTATGATTATTTTGAAAATTTTTGGAATTTATTAACTTTTTATTTGATATCCAAATTAATACATATCTAAATTCAATAATATAATAGTTAACAAACAAGTTTATTTTTAAATCTTTTAATGGAAACGCATTGTAAAGAAATGAGAACTTAACCTAAAATTCAGTTCCTAAATTGGTATTCCTAATAAATAAAATCGCAATCCCTTCTTTTCTGTGAGTTAAAAAATTAATTTTAATTGTTGTTCCTTTCTTAATCAAACTGACACTACTTATACAATATAGTGATCAATTATATAACTAGACAATGGCTTGTTTAGCTTGACTATTTTTGACCAGAGCGCAGGCAACCTCACAGCCATTCATTTGTAGTTGTAACTTAAAACATTTAATATATCAATTGAACTTTGTGTTTTTAACCAAATACGATTATCCAACTCGTATTTGTTTAGTTGAATAATACAAGTTAATTTAATTTTGTTACTTTCTATAAGCATATTAGTCCAAATAAATAGAAATAAAATTCACCAAATACAACTTCGACTTGTTTTCAACACATATAATTATTATTTATGAAACGCTATTTTAGTCATAGTTACTTGCATAGTCGAATTTTTATGTATACTGTATATCAATATTATTTATCATAACTATGTCATACTAAACCATCGTAATCATAATAATCCAGAATACTATAATAATACTTTTAAAATATGTCTAAATTACAAATATTTAGTTGATTTTTATTCAAGATTTAGTAATATCTAGTCCTCTCTAGTAATAAGTTATTACTGACGTATTCTTAGTCTACCTACAAGCTCATAAAGTTGTTTAATTTGTCGCTAGGTAGCAGCACAATTCGAGGCAAGGTCGATGAAGAGGATTTGCGTAGAACATCTTCATAGGGATCTTAGACGTAACATCCTACAAACATCATATATTTTGTTTATTAAATAAATATTAAAAGTTTATGTAATAATAAATGGTGGTTCAGAATATTTTCATTTTAAATACATTAAAAGAATCACTGAAGGTCCTTGATCTGAACGTTGATCATATCTTAATAATAATATTAAATATCACATCGGCAAAATTTTTAAAAATATGTTTATATAAATGAGCAAAAATAAATGTACAATGCAACGAACAGTTTGTGTACATTATGATGCTTCGGGTTTACTTATTCAATACAAACTAATGGACTCGACTAGAGGTTCAATCATATTTTCATTTGCTACATAACTGATATAAGTGGAAAAACTCTAATTTTGTCATGATAACAATCACAACCCCAGGGGGTTAAACATTACAATTAAAGCTATATTTGTTTAATAAATATAAAAGATATGCCTTTTAAATAAAGAAAAGGTACCAATTTTTAACTTTAAAAATCTTATATTTAGGTAAGACATTTCTGAGAAAGTCAGAAATAAAAATCAAATTTAGCAGCCAAAAAGGAGTGTACAAGAATGTTTAATTGAAGGTGGTGAAGTAAGATAAAGTATTCCATAAATTAGCATAGCTTCCAATTACTCCCTCATTCCTCCATTTGATTTTAAAATGTTTTTATTTATCGAAATTTTATTTTACAGTTAGTGACTTTCAGAGTTATAAGGTTGTAGAACGTTGTGTAATTTCAATAAAGTACTCATTTTTCTATAAATGTTACCAAATATAACAATTTTTATTTTTGTTAGTTTGAGGATTAAGGAAACGTTCTTATACAATATAGCAAATTTTCTATCACTAATTCAATTTCAAATTCAAATTCAATTTTTTTATTGCATGAAGACAATTACATGAATTGCATCGCAATAGTCAGTATAAATAATAAAAATCACCTATCCTATACATACAATCTTACAAGGGTGCATACAAACATACAAGCTGTCTTACATTCACTCTCTCATTTATACTAGGTTAAAATTCTGAAACTAAATAAATAAATATATAACTAAATAAATAGGTGCAAACAAACATACAAGCTGTCTTACATTCACGCTCTCATTTATACTGGGTTAAAATATTAAAACTAAATAAATAAATACATAACTAAATAAATAGGTGCATACAAACATACAAGCTGTCTTACATTCACGCTCTCATTTATACTGGGTTAAAATATTAAAACTAAATAAATAAATATATAACTAAATAAATAGGTGCAAACAAACATACAAGCTGTCTTACATTCACGCTCTCATTTATACTGGGTTAAAATATTAAAACTAAATAAATAAATACATAACTAAATAAATAGATAGCAGCCACTCCACCTCCCTGTGCCATGCCAGTATTTGAGGGTCATTTGGCATTACTAGGTCTCCCAGTTATGTGCAAGGAACTCGTCTACGCTGTAGAAAGCGTTTGATATAAGCACGCTTTTAAGACGAGCCTTCAATGCCTTGGGCACCTGTGTATATTTGAATTCATTGGGTAAACTGTTGATTAATTGAACACCGGCCTGAGAAGGAAGATGTTCGAAAACCACCGTCCTGTGTTGCCCAGTTCGGTAGGTTTCCCTGCCTCTGGTGTTGTGTCCGTGTAAGTCGGTGCCTCTAGTTAGAGTGCATTTGGTCATGCAGTAAGTGATTGTTTCCAATATATAAATGCAGGGCAGGGTCAACAGTTTTAGATTCTGAAATGCAGTTCTGCACGAATCTCTGCTTTTTAATTTTAAAATAATTCGTACTGCTTTTTTCTGCAGCCTGAATATTCGCAAAAATTCTCTATTTGAGCATCCACCCCACAGTATCTCCCCATAGGATATATGTGGGTTTATGATCCCATAATACGCCGTCATAAGAATTTCAATCGGGCAGTATTTGGACAAATATCTCAAACAATATATACCTGATGCTAATTTAGAACAGATCTTGTTTGTGTGATCGTTCCGGGATAAGCTTTGTTCCAGGTATATTCCAAGAAATTTAGTTGATTGGACTTCTTCAATTTCAGTTTCTGACAACATAACGGTTAGAGTACCGTCTAAGTCGGTTTGGCGTAAGTTAAAACTGATGTAATTCGATTTTTTGAGATTGACTTTTAGATTTGTATTATTAAAATACTGCATTACATTATTTAAGTCAGTGAATGTTTGAATTTCCTAGTCTGATTTTGATTTGTCACTGAAGCAGAGATTCGTGTCATCAGCATACTGCACGAGTTTCACGTGTCGTAGTGCTGACGATAAATCATTTATGTGAACTAAGAAAAGGAGAGGACTAAGAATAGATCCCTGAGGGACCCCAAATTTCATTTGATTTGACTT
Organism: Stictocephala bisonia; assembly: GCA_035578905.1. Classification (NCBI taxonomy): domain Eukaryota; kingdom Metazoa; phylum Arthropoda; class Insecta; order Hemiptera; family Membracidae; genus Stictocephala; species Stictocephala bisonia. The sequence continues at coordinate 72,532 of JAQJVL010000318.1, forward strand.
CGACAGTTGATTTGCTACCTGAACCCTTTGAGTTCAACCTGATAGGTATGATTTGATCCACGAGAGTGGTACTCCTCGAATGCCGTAGTGATGTAGTTTGTGAAGCAGTATGCTTTGGTCAACACAGTCGAACGCTTTAGAGAGGTCAATGAATACATCCAAAGTGGATTCCCGCCACTCCAATTTCTCCACTACCTCTGTAACGAGGCTTACTACAGCGTCTATTGTGGATCTACCTTCTCTAAACCCAAACTGTTCATCCGCGAGGAGATTGTGTTTTTCCAAGTGCCCTGACATGCGATTTAAGAATATTTTTTCGAAAATTTTGCTCAGAGAAGGAAGAATCGATACAGGTCTGAAATCGTTTATATCATTCCTGTCGTTTTTTTTTTTTTTTTTTTTTTTTTTTTTTTTTTTTTTTTTTTTAATAGGTATCACCTTGGCTAATTTAAGGCTTGATGGGAAGCAGCCTGCTGAGAAAGAAAGATTGATAATGTGTGTTAGAGGCTTCAGTAAGTATTTGGAGACTTTCTTGATGAGCCATATCAAATGATATTTATGTCGTTAGTTTTTTTTGAGGGTAGACGCTTAATTACCTTGCCAAGTTCCTCTTCCGTAGCCGGCCTCAACACCATTGAAGACGTCGGGCTGTTGCCACGAAGAGGAGACATAGGCTCCGGACCCTGAAAGGGCTGAGCAACTGAGGAAAAGAAATCATTAAAAACATCCGCCACAAGCCTGGCGTCTGTGATTAAATCCTCATTGATTTTTAATTAAATTTTTTCTTGTTCTTTTTGTTGTCTTTGTGAATTTATGATACCACACGCAGTTTTGGAAAATGTTTTGGACTTTATGAGTTTTTTCGAACGTCATAAGCCTTTGCTGCAACTATAACTTTTTTGTATATTTTTTTATACTCTTTAAAAAAGTGTTGAAATTCCAAATCGACAGAAGTTTTTGAAATTTTCCAAAAAAACCTCAATTTTTTTCTGGAAATTAATATCCCTTTTTTGATCCAAGAGCCAACTTTTTTAGCTAGCTTGGCTTTTTTAGTTCTTAAAAGGGAACAAGTATTAACGTAAAAATTGAAAGCATCGTCGAATTTAGAAAATTGACTTTCGCAGTCTTAATCGGCATTTAAAAATTTCCAATCTGCCTTTGACAGCAGTGAGTCAAGATGACTGATATTGGAAGGCCTTGTGTCTCTTATCTCCCGGGGGGCAGGACTATTAACTTGATGATAATGACCCAAAATAGTAGCAAGTTGGCCGCAATGGTCAGCTACTGTTGTGTTGACCACAGACACCACAGAGTCAGGTATGTTTGTGATTACATTATCTATTGCAGTTTGAGTAGTGGCTGTAATTCTCGTAGGAGAGTTTATTAGCCACTTAAGACCAAAGGTCTTTAAACAATCTGAGAATCGTTTGGCAGATAATTGTTAGAATCAAGTATTTCTATATTAAAGTCCCCCATTAAAACAAAAGGTGAATTTTTTGTTGTCAATTCAACCAGAAGTGACTCGAAATTTCGAAAAAAGTTATTTATATTCCCACTAGGAGACCTATAAATACCAATGACTGATATGTATGTGTGCTCAGAGGGCAATTTAATGCAAACTGTTTCAAAATCTTTGTCTTAAGATTGTTTTAATTTAATATTGTTAGACTTTAAATTGTTTTTTATAAATATGGCGATACCTCCTCCTCCTGTGTGGTTTTGACGGCAATAATAACTAGACAAAGGCTACTTTAGTTTGACTATTTGCCACAATATAACAGACAACCTAACATACATTTTAATTGTAGATGATTCAAATTAATTTGATCGAAACTTACAAAAATATATATGTACCACCCACCCACCCATTCACGTACAGTGGTATTGACCCAACCGCCTACCCATACACCTACAATGGTATTGACCCACCCATACACGTACAGTGGTTTTCACCCAACCGCCCACCCATACACCCACTGTAGTATTGACCCACCCGCCAACCCATACACACACTGAAGTATTGACCCACCCACCCACCTATACACGTACAGTTGTATTGACCCACCAGCCCGCCCATACACGCACTTTAGTATTGACCCACCCGCCCGCCCATACACGCACTGTAGTATTGACCCACCCACCCACCTATACACGTACAGTTGTATTGACCCACCCGCCCGCCCATACACCCACTGTAGTATTGACCCACCCGCCAACCCATACACGCACTGAAGTATTGACCCACCCACCCACCTATACACGTACAGTTGTATTGACCCACCCGCTCACCCCTACACGTAACGTGGTATTGACCCGCCCGCCCACCCATATACGTACAGTGGTATTGACCCACCCACCCACCCATACACGTAACGTGGTATTGACCCACCCGCCCACCCATACACGCACTGTAGTATTGACCCACCCGCCCATCTATACACGTACAGTTGTATTGACCCACCCGCTCACCCCTACACGTACATTGGTATTGACCAAACCTCCCATCCATACACGTACAGTAAATATATATATCAAGTAAACTACGTATTTTTACCCAAATAAAATTATCTTACAATACTTTAAACCACGTTATCTAAATTTATTTTAATTCTGTAATATAACTTGAACATTTCCATTACCTTTAAGGCGCATGAGCAAAGAGAAGAAATAAGAGGGATCACTTTCTCAAGGCCGCATTCAATGCCTAAGTGGCAGTTAGTAGTACATTACAGCCAATGAATACACGTCAATAAAAAGCGAACAGAGATAGGGAAATAGTGAGACTTTATATAGCAGACGAAACGAGTTTAGCGCGCCTGCCGATACGCAGCGCTGATTGATAATTTCTGTCACTTAGGCCTACCCCCTCACAACCTGGATGCAGTCAAAGTGTCCCAACGACAACCTGGAACATCATCTAAAATCCAGCGAGGACAAAGTGAACCAAAGACAAAGTGATCCAAAGACAAATCGAACCACTCAGTAATGTGGTCCAGTTTGTCTGTTCACGAAAAGACGACCTGGCCCACCTTGGGATTTTGCACGCTGCGGAAAACGTGTCCCAACGACAAACTGAACCCCTCCGGAGTAAGGTCCAAGTTTTATCTGTCAGAAAATGACAAAATGAACCATTTTAGGTTTTGAATGTGACTGTACCTGCAACGTAATATATAAGGTACTTAAACAATAAAACACCTATTTAATATTGATAACATTAATATGTTATTAACATTGTTAATAAAACTAAAACAATGTATTCTCATTAGAGATGTTACCAAAATAAACATATAAATATACGAGTATATGATTTACAATAATTAAACGTTTGCTGCTTTAGTTTCAAAAATATTAATATGCATGTATGTAAATAAAAGTTCATTGTGTAGCTTGTGATGAATGTTACATAAATGTGTACTAAAAACAATACAAGGTAAACTGTACGAATGGCATTAAATTGATTAAAATATTTTCAGCTTCAAAAATCAACCCTAGATAAATGTTATTAGTACAATCATAGGCAAAAAACAAAGACCTCTGGGAGTGGCTCAGTTTGTCCTTGCGTGTAAGAACAAACTGAACCATTTCTGATTTTTGACAAAGTAACCATGCGACAACCTGTACCACCCAGGAATTTGGTCCAGTTTACCTGTTCACGAAAGGATAACCTGTACCATCTTGGAATTTTGCACGCTGCCGACGAGGTGTTCCAACGACAATCTGTCCCAAATAAACTAGCACAATTTGTCGTTGGGACACTTTGTCACGTCCCCACACAATCCAATACCCCTGTCCAACCCTTCAATTCTTTCTCATTCACTTTGTAAACTCTCTCTCTCTCTCTCTCTCTCTCTCTCTCTCTCTCTCTCTCTCTCTCTCTCTCTCTCTCTCTCTCTCTCTCTCTCTCTCTCTCTCTCTCTCTCTCTCTCTCTCTCTCTCTCTCTCTCTCTCTCTCTCTCTCTCTCTCTCTCTCTCTCTCTCTCTCTCTCTCTCTCTCTCTCTCTCTCTCTCTCTCTCTCTCTCTCTCTCTCTCTCTCTCTCTCTCTCTCTCTCTCTCTCTCTCTCTCTCTCTCTCTCTCTCTCTCTCTCTCTCTCTCTCTCTCTCTCTCTCTCTCTCTCTCTCTCTCTCTCTCTCTCTCTCTCTCTCTCTCTCTCTCTCTCTCTCTCTCTCTCTCTCTCTCTCTCTCTCTCTCTCTCTCTCTCTCTCTCTCTCTCTCTCTCTCTCTCTCTCTCTCTCTCTCTCTCTCTCTCTCTCTCTCTCTCTCTCTCTCTCTCTCTCTCTCTCTCTCTCTCCTCCCTCCCTGTCTCACTCTATTTTTTTATTCTGTGTAATCTGATCGATTGCAATACTTCTACAAATTTGAACTGTAATGTCTAACAGCAAAACTTGTTTTAGGACACGCCAATAATACACTCCACGTACACAGCTGAAATTTTTAATATGTGCTGCCTTTATCTGAGGAATGGTCAAATGTTTTCAGCCAATCAACTTTAATATAGGCTATTTCATAATATACGGTGAAAAAATATGGAAACGCTTTCACAACATTTGTATGACATCACTTGTAAAAGTGAAATCTTGAACTTGTTTATGGTTGCAATGAACATACATTTTGGTGCCATTAGTGACACTTCATCTTTTCAGAGGGACGGCCAACTAAGAGTTGAACAAAAATCCTCAACGTAAGCCTAGATCGAGTTAGCTTTTAAATAAAAAGTCTATTCAAAAGATTTTGATGGCCGAAAACAAGACTTCGATAGGCTTATCCTTTCCAGAGTAGGGGTCATTTTAATTTTTAAGTAACTAATTTCAACAATATTATTTCTCCGCTGTTTAACGGTTTTAAGTAAATTCTTTTGATCAAAAATTATATTTGTTGGAACACAATTATTTAAAAATAATTTAAGTATCAAATTATCTATGGAACAATTACGTTGTTGTGATAGCGTTTCCATATTGTTTCCACCCTATATATACAACTACAATAAAACAATAAGGATGTAATCAAACCTACCTGAAAGTTCTAATAAAATGATCATCATGTGGAAACAAATGTAAAACACTTGCAGTAAAGTCCTACGTACATCTCTACCTATATTACGTGCAAATAAAATTGGATATGTATCCTTAAACAGAGGAGAGGGTAACTGGTTCATAAGGTTTTATTTATTTATTTAATCAATGGCAAAATCAATTTTAAGAAAAAAGGAAACTAACCAAAATGGCTGTGCAATTAACTAAACTAACAATAAATCCTTTGAACATAGTCCAAATAACAAATCATAAAGCTCATAACCAGCTCCACAAAACCACAAAATATTTCAACTAATAAACAAAATAAACTATTCAACAACAACAAATCACTGATTTGTAAAAAATAGAAACGGGGAAGAGAAAACCCTGTAACATTTCAGGAAAATTGGTAAAGTATAATGTGTCACCATGTATCCCTGTGCCTATGTTAGAAACAAATGTATTAAAAGTGTCCTTAACAACGGAAGGGTCAGTCACAGATCCAAAATCCGAACTTAAGACAATGCCAATATCTTACTATAATAAGAGGCATAAACCTATCTTTTATCTGCAAAAGAGTCTTTTGTTTAGTGCAAGATTTTTTATTTTATTTATTGCATCTGATTTAGCTTTACGAATAGCTTTTTTAACAGGCTTAATCTGTTTGCACTCAGTTTGAGTTGGGTGAGGGGTTTCCAAGTGTTTAATTCTCTTGTATAAGATCTCTGAGATTCAGGATATCAGAACTTGGATGAGGTTTCAAAACTGAAGAAGGAGAATCTTCCAAAATCCTACACAGCGAGAAGGAAGTTTCAAAGAAGAATTGCCCCATAAAAAAGGCAAATTCCTGCAAGTGAAAGATGTCCTCCCCCATCCATTTTCCAGATAATATTTGAAAATGTGGATCTTATCTGGCGTGAATATATGGCTCATCAGTTTCTTAGGTCCTGGATGAGTGACAGCTGGTGAGACGTTGATGGCTGCTTCCTGTCCTTGATGATTGGACAGAGCGGTTATTATCACTTTGCTCGTCAGGATGTTTTCAGAGATGTTGGTGATATTATCGATGACTGTTTTAGAAGAGTTTACTTCTATTAAATTTTATATGACGAAGACTAAAGGAGGTCACCATGTTAACGAATTGCTGATAATGTTGATGTTAAAATCACCATGTACGACTTCGTTTACAGCCTGCAGGAATAAAAATTGAAGAACCCACCAATATTGTGAGAAATTGTACGTGGTTATAAGTGGGAATTGTGTAAACAACAATGTTGAACAATTTGTAGCAACAACTGAGCTGAATTTTAGTAGCTGACTTTTGACAGAAATCCTCATCGTAACTCTGTGACACACCGACAGTTTCGATACTAATACTTGTTTTAGTTAAGAAGCGAACTTAACTTCTTTGTCTATTCTGGCGCCATTAAGATAAAACAACTTTGTAGTCAGGAACAGAGAGGCAGTACATGATTTATATCATGCTGACATAAGCACAGAACAAACAAAAAATAAAAGTGTTCAAGTTTTTACTATTGCTATAGTTAAGCCTGTATGGGATCAAACCATGAGTATAATAAAGCAGAATATAAGAAAATAAAGTAAAATATTGTTAAAACTGGTATAATAACTTTTAAATTGAAGAAATACTCTTGGTTAGATACTGTCTGCAAAAATCATAAATAGTATGTCAAGAGTATTTGTAAAACCATTTTGGGTACTCATAGTTCATTCTAAGGGATCTTCATAACCGTAACATAAAAGATATCTAGAAGAAATCACGAATTGAAAATAAATCAACAATCAGCAATTACTATGTACAAAATAAGTTATTTTGTTACTAAAATTAATAAGTAAATTAATGACAGTAAATTGATAAAAAACAATAATTAAATGGCCATATTGACAGTTCGTTTTGCTTTCCATGTGAATTACACTATCTCAACTAATAGTGATTTTTTTATATTTTCTTAAGATCACAACATAAAAATTAACTGCATGAACAGCCAATGAACATATAAATTAGTTAGGTATTTGCACTAACTATAACAAACAACTGACCGAACTAATGAAGTAGATACGCTTGCATTAATGCCAGACAAAATTAATCAGTTCATTAACAATTTTGCTACCATGTGTATCATTTGTATACGCACTTAAGTTTCTGAGCAGCCCACGTGTATGGATTTTATACACAGTGAGTTTTTACTCTCAAAAAGTTATAGATTTTGCCCCTAGGCCGAGATGGTCCAAGTGTCTCTGTATATTGGTAATATGCATAGAAACATGTAAAAGTTGCTTAATGTTCATAATAGTTTTTCATGAGGTGTGCAAAAATTTGATACCAAAACATGACTGGTGCTGCTCCTGGTGGCCAATCCTCATACTACTGCAGCCAGTGGCAGTCTGGGCCCTAACCAACAGATAGAGCCATAAGTTATAATGATAGCTGTGCAGGTGATCTATATACATAAGCAGAAACATAACGGGTGCTGCTCCTGGTGGCCAATCCCAATACTACTGCAGCCAGTGGCAGTCAGGGCCCTGACCAACAGATAGAGCCATAAGTTATAATGATAGCTGTGCAGGTGATCTATATACATAAGCAGAAACATAACGAGTGCTGCTCCTGGTGGCCAATCCCAATACTACTGCAGCCAGTGGCAGTCAGGGCCCTGACCAACAGATAGATCCATAAGTTATAATGATAGCTGTGCAGATAATCTATATACATAAGCAGAAACATAACGGGTGCTGCTCCTGGTGGCCAATCCCCATACTACTGCAGCCAGTGGCAGTCAGGGCCCTGACCAACAGATAGAGCCATAAGTTATAATGATATATGTGCAGATGATCTATATACATAAGCAGAAACATGACTAGTGCTGCTCCTGGTGGCCAATCCCCATACTACTGCAGCCAGTGGCAGTCAGGGCCCTGACCAACAGATAGAGCCATAATTTATAATGATAGCTGTGCAGATAATCTATATACATAAGCAGAAACATGACTGGTGCTGCTCCTGGTGGCCAATCCCCATACTACTGCAGCCAGTGGCAGTCAGGGCTCTGACCAACAGATAGTTATAATTATAGCTGTGCAGATGATCTATACACAAAAGGAAAGAAACATGACCATATCTTGTGTATAAATAAAATACACATGGGCTGAGTAAATGATTTTGTGTGTATCAAATATATACATATGGTAGCGAGCATCTAAAATGATAAAACATTCTTTAATTTAGGTTAAAAGTACTCTTTTAAATCCTGGTAGTGAAAGTGTTAAAGACGTTGGCAATGTATTAGGAATCTGACATCACTTCAATGGCATGTGTCTTGTGATGAATCAAGAATTAACTCTCCTGAGATAAAAATAGATATTTCTCCTATAACGACTCATACGATTGCAGTTAACGAATGCATCGTGTGTCAAAAGTAATAATGTCTGGTCTACCTTAGTCGTCAAGATCTGATGTGAAGATCAGCTAAAACACGATCTCGACGTCATTATTGATTTAATCCAAACCTTTAAAATGTCTGTATTTATGGAGTCAATATTTTTCGTGGGGAAAGCTCAAAGTGGTAAACCAAAACCACTCAAAGTTGTTCTGATAAATGGAACCGAAGTCTGACTTATGATATCGACTCTCCCTCCAAAATCTGTAACTATGGCAAACTATTTTTTTAGTTTTGTCAAAATTACTTGGGACAGGTCACTACAGGAGCATAAATGATATGGGGTGAAGTCTGCGTCGTTGCATTCTTTACGTACATATTTACATTCTTTCTTCTTACTGCCAACGAATGACGATGAAATAAAAATGTAGTTAATGGATTAAGAAAAAAAGTCTTCTAGTTTTGATAAAATAAATTTAAAACTGTTAAAAATACTATAAATGAAATAGCTCCTGTATTGACGCACGTAATTGACAACAGTTTTACTAGTGGAACGTTCCCTGAAAGTTTGAAATTAACTCAATGGTTTACATAAAAAAAACTCCTAATATCAACTTATACTTCACTACAAGGTGGTATTTAATAATTGCTCAGTTTTCACTATAACTCATTATAATAATAACAACAAAATGTACAGTTGAATTAATGAATGAATGAAAATACTTTTTTAGTAAGTTTAGACGAAAATTAGGACCTCACGTGGTCCTTACTTACTTTAACCTCAAACTAAAAAAAATGGAAACTAAATGAAAAAAGTTAAAATATGAATAACATTTATGGTTAAAAATGGTGTTAAACTAAAATATACATAATATAACCAGTCTACAGTACCACATTAATTTTACTCCAAGGCATTAAAATAGTAATACTGTATAAAGGGTAAAAATATGTAAACAAACTATAATAAATTGCATTATTAATTTTAAAAAAATTATTCAATACTACTAAAATTGTAAACTATTATAAATAAGATATCTACAACATTGATGAAATTGGCATTCTTTCTCTCATTCATGCTGTCCAATAAAACCCCAACCAGCAGCCACCCATGCTCGCAGGTCAGCCCATATGTTTTTAGCCCTGCAACAAATCTTGAAAGGCTGTTGGTATTTTTAATAGGGTCTGGTATAATGTATTCCAGTTTTACAAGCTATAACTGAAAACGATTTATTGTATAATGTAGTCTTACGATGTGGAATGCGCAGTGAAGATGACCCAGTCTGAGTTCTCACCCCTCAGTTAACAGTTTCAAATTATTTGCATGGCACTTTGAGGAGCTTGTGTTCAGTAATGTGGGAGTCATTACAACAATACGGATAATTCTGTTAATTTTAATGATGAAGTCTGAATATAGTAATGAGTTTCGTGGTCATTGTATCGTAAATCAAAGAGGAAACGTATACAGTAGTTTTGTGTCGTCTGTAGTCTGCAACTCAGTGACCTAGTCATACCATTCATTACGATACTACAATAGGTAAAGTAAGGGAACCAGTGCTTTTAAAGGAGCAGTTTTATGTAAAAGGGAAGTGAATGCTGCAATCTTTTTTTTAATGTTCCACTTGTAACAGCCGCAAACACTCTGTTACAAGTGGCCACAGCTGGAGTCCCAAACGTTTAATTTTGTCGTAGTAGGGAATAGATGTTCAATTTAAAAATATATTTGGTATGTTATTTAAGACCAATGTTGCCAGTAATCGTGATTGATAAACTATCATGTGCTTTGTCTTGTTAACATTCAGTCTATGTATTTTATTCCAGTGTGCAAAGCGCTCAATGTCCTTATTAATGTTGTCTAAAGTTTCATTTATACCACTAACTTTAAAATGAGCATAGATTATAAAATCATCAGCGTATGAACGAAACTTAGAAGTCTGTAGCACAGTAGGTATGTCGTTGGTATAAAGCGTAAAAAGTAATGGTCCTAATACGGATCCTTGAGGAACTCCACCTCTTTACTGTTTCCCTATCAGAAGTTATATGGTCGTAACACACACACACTACCATCTGCCATCAAGCTTAGCTAGCAATATGCTATAATCGAATGTACCAAGTGCTTTACTCAAAATCAAGTTGTGCAATGGACAGTTCATTGAGTACGATCCATGGCTAACCATATATCGTCTTTAATTTAGAGAGTTGTTTCAGTACTACGTTATTCAGTACAGTTGAAATAGAAAATCATGTTTTGGCGCCCTGACGGTAAAATTGCATTCATACCAAATCCCCACTTCCGAAGCCACTTTTCAGTCTTCTAGTTATATGGTCTCCCAGTTATATGCCATGAATTCGTCCACAATATAAAATGTCAGAGATCCTAAACAGCGTTTCACAAAATGTTTAACGTCTTGAGCGTTGGGGCATTCTTAATTTAGGGTTAGTATGGGTTAGGCTATATATTTTATTACTTTCCTATGGTATATTTCTATAGAAAAAGTATGATGTCTAGTTAGGTGGCAGCTATATAAATTTGACCCCATGTATGTTTAAGTGATCATTTGTACAAACATATCCCATGCTGATTCTCTCAGGATTGGCTCTTGGGAGAGTATGTTGGTTATAAGGAGACTTGTGCGTTGCACTGTTTGTTTTCAGATGATTTCATGTGTTAAAGATGTATAAATATATAAATAATGTCTTCTTGTGAACTATGTGCGAAATATCTTTAACTTCCTAGACCTAGATGAATTACTAAACAACGCTGTTTCCTTAGTAAAAGAAAAAATGGTCATCCACCTTGTGTCACAAAATATTAAAATATTACTGTGAAATATTGATGAAAAATTGTTTAGAGTTGGTGAATAAAATGTTATGTTCTACTCAGATGCCATGTGAAAGAATTAGACAACAAATCATGTCAACAAGGAACGTTATTTTTGGAAGTTAAATATGTATGTTATCAATATGGAAATATTTGACAATTTGAAAACCAGGACAAGAAAAGTACCAGTTTTTAACACAACAAATATATAAACACATAATAATATCGGGACTATTAACTACATCGTATAAGTATTCTTGTGTAATTACATATTTACAAAATTATTAGGTCACAAATATTGGAACTGAGCAATTCTTAATTACTTTTCAATTTAATTTTGTCTCTTCATATTATTTATCGGTGATAAGGTTTATCTACAATGTGTTTATTGCCTTTCATTCATATTTTCCTATTTAACTGCTTGCAAAATTTGATTTTCAACAGTCCACAATGATTGCTCTAGTAGTTCTTGCATGTGCACTTGCTGCAACTTCAGTTGGTAAGAAACGTATATTCGTTTGTTCTTTATTTTATTTTACGTTATTTGTAGCTCATACTATATTCTTAATTTTATTCTACTTTTATTATTGCATTTGAATTAATTTCTTAATAATTTAATGCTGTTTCCTATGAACATAAGTGGAAATTAAATAAAATTATAACAACATAATATAAAATAAAACTTTAAATTTTAAAAATGTAACTAAAAATTAAATTAAATAGTATAACAATGTAAACGGCCAGTAACATTTAATTTTAAGATCATTAAGGTGTAAATATCACTGTATATTAAAAACATTATTTTCGATTTTTTTTTAATCCATGCATTCCATTTAAGGAGATAAATTAATTTGTAATATTCGATTATTTCCGAATAAACAATGACGCACGACATGGCCCCTTTCTTAGATATCTGATAAGTTCAGTTTTATTTCCCGTGAACGTCTATTGAGAACGCCAAGACTATAAAAACTAATAGTTTTCGGCTCACAACTTGTAGATTAGATTTTAGTTTAAATAATCTTGTTTGGTCTAATAAAATATATTTTAAAGTAATGGTTGCCAAGCAAACAATATATGTGATGTTAAATCCTCTGCTATAGAATCATTTTCTCTGTTGCAAATTTACATAATAGTCAATATAATGTATTATGATGTGGTACGTAGAAAATATTTGGAGTTTTTCAATTCTTCGAGTGTTTTCCAATTCCAACACAATGTTTCGACAGGTATAACAAACTCCTACCGTCTTCAGGTCGAAAACTACTTTTTTCCCCTAACCTATACTAATTCAAGAAAAGACTTAATACTACATGCTTAGATACTAAAGATTACTGTTGTAAGTCAAACGTTCTTAAAAAAACTATCACAAATAACATAAAACATAATACACAATATGAAATGAAAAAGAATTTCAAAATATGAAATTGTTCAACAAAACACAGAGCAAGTTATTAAATAGACCAAATACTCAATGAGATACCAAATAAATGCAAAATATGGAAAAAAATGCGGAACATAAAGCTATTTTATCTATTTAATAACCTGCTCTATGTTCTGTTGATTTTTTTCTTATTTTGCATTTATTTTGTATCTCCTTGAAATGTTTCCTTTTGAATAACTTGCTCTGTGTTTTATATGTTTAGATGTAGGCTAAGTTAGTAAGTACACCTGAAGACGGCATGAGTTTGTTATACCTGTCGAAACGTTGTGTTTGTTTCCTAAACACCTGAAGCATTAGAAATTTCCAAATAATATCTACATATCATGAATAATCCAATGCCAACAAATAACCATAGGTGATGTGGTAGTTATTATTTGGTCAATCAAGTGTGAGATTATTTTTAATAACAATAGACATGGATGTAGTACTTCGGAGATAATCTTTAACAGCAATACATATCCATATTCAAGAAAACAGAACCACTCTCAATTTATTATAAAACTTCTTAAGCTTTTCGTTATTGAAGATTTTATCATGAATTTTTCACTTTTAAAAATATAAACGTTTATATTTTTACTAACTAAAACGTCGATATAATACTTTTAATATGAATATCTAGTTATAATTCCATACAATCGAGATTACCGATTCTTTAAACGGTTTTACTTTACTACTGTCACAATAAAATATCTTCCTTGAAATAAATCTTTATTTTAAAGAAAGCTTTTTTAACTTTCTAAAAACAATCGATGTTTATTGAACAACAGATAATCAGAAAAACAACACATAAGATCATTTTTTAATAATTATTTTTGAAAAATTATTTTTTTATTTGTGGAAAAGTTTTGGTCTTCTTATAAGTAGTAAATATGTCAAGGGAAAACATTTTTTTAATATTTGTAGAAATTTGTACCTAATTGTGGCTAATTTTGCCTTTTTTTAGTTACATACGTCATTAAGAAACCTTGCAACATACTTAATTAACATTTTCAAAATATAGTTTAAAAATGGTACTAACCAAACTTGTGGAAAGTTAAACTTACACAAACAGTTTTTTTTGTTATGACAAATTATTTTCTATATATATGAATTAGAATAAATGTATTCCACTCTCTTACAATATGTAGGTATTTTACAAAATATGATTTGGAATTTTTTGCCATATTGACAAGTTCTGATGCCTAGCACATCATAAAATATAACATGACAAAATAAATATTACAGTCAGTGCTTTAATATTCATTATACTAATAAAATATATAAATAGTTTTTTAATTAGCATAATACGTGTTGGTACATATACAGTACAAGTAAACGTCACACAACACAGGATTATTACAATATAAGCACTAAATGCACAAATATATTACAATACAAGTACAAATGCACAAATATTATGGTGGTCGATTTCGGTGAACCAATTTCTTTTGTGAATCCCTCTGGTCTGAGGAAGGTGAGCGTGGTTCACCGAAATCGATCACCATAATATTTGTGCATTTTGTACTTGTATTGTAATATATTTGTGCATTTTGTGCTTATATTTTAATAAATTTGCGTTGTGTGGCGTTTACTTGTACTGTAAAATATATAATAAAATAAATATTTAAGTCAGCGGCGGGTTGCAGCGTGTATCGGCTACAGAAGACCTTAGCCACAAAATAAAATCACGTCTCCTTTACAAATGTTGAGTTGAAATTGTAAAATTTTCTTTAGCTGAAAAATTATTAACTATTCATCAAACTTTATTGTTAGAGTTTATAAATATTTATAAACTATAAATGAGGGTGTTGTGTCCCTTTTTACAATTTGAGGGGTGGGGCTAGCAAATAGAGTGAAGGATAGAGAGAGGATGGAAACACATTGTATTTGTGTTGGTCTTTGCTACTCCTAGCGACAGTTGTGGGAAACCTAGAACTTTATTCTTTGGAAGGATCAAATGAGGGCATAGATGAACTCTCTTAACCTTTGTGAAAATATATTTTACGTCAACTACATTGTTGTACCATTAGTAGCTTAATTCCTTTAATAGCTCTTAGACTTCATATAGATAAGATTATATTTATTAAAGTTTATTAATTTGTGAATTTAAAATGTTGACTCTTGCTGTCTATTTTACTCCATATATTGCTCCTATTGTAGGAAATATGAGAGTAAAACTACTTCAAAATAATAAAGATTGTAATAAATATGATTCCGAATTTTTAATATTTTTTTGTAATTTTACTTAAGATTAAATTAAATCTTTTAAAAGAGTAAGTCATAAAGTTTATAATGAAAATAATCCTTACTATATTTTCCTTAGATGCTCAGATCCTGTGCAGTCCTGACTGTTTCACATATAACACAAACTGTAATCCGATTTGCTACTTTTCCAATGCCTACAACTCATTTGGATATAGCAATTGCAATGGAATTAACTGTAATGGCAACCAACCTGCTGCTGTGCTAGAGGTTAACAATCAATATAACTCACTATATGGATCTAACAACAATCTCAATGGATTTAATGGAAACGGATACAATGCCATCGGCTACAATACCAATGGCAACTATGGATATGGCAACAGTCCATTATTCTCCTTATTAGGAATTAATAATGGATATTCCTCTGCATATGGATCATACGCTGGATCTAACAATGTCTATGCAGCATTCCCAGGATCTAACAATGTGTATTCAACAAACGATGGATCTAACAATGTCTATGCAGCATTCCCAGGATCTAACAATGTATACACATCATCTGATTATAATAATGTCTATCCTGGATATTCTGCAGTGGGCATTAACATTAATTCTGGTTGTAATGGAGACTCGTGCCAGACACCATTCTTTACAGGCCTAACTTACCCTGGTAAGAACACATGTCTTGTTTTAGTTTGTATATTTTAAATCTATGTTTTTATTTGTTTATGATTATATTTATACAAATATATAATGTGCTATATGTTTAATAACATCCTTATATGCTAAAACATTTGGAGGGTCTAAGATAATAAATGAAAAGCCATAGATGGTCAGGGACGGAATAAGCCTATGTGTCTAAATATGAGGCCATATTTTTTTGGAACGTGACTAACCTAAGTTAACAAATGTGAAACCTAAGTTGTCAAGTAGTTAGAGTTTAGGCTCGTAAATTTGAATAAATATAACGTTAAAAATTTTATAATCCATATTTATTAATTGTGAGATAACAAATGGTCTAGAATGAGATGGGCACAATCCTAAATGTGGAACCACAAGGAACCATGAATATCATCATCCCAATTTACTAAATATGAAGTCACAGATGATCAAGTATCTAATGAGCTTAATTAAATATATATTAGACCACTTATGACAAGAAATTAATGACCCTATATTACTATATTTTCCTAAAACAAATGTATTTTAGTCTTTAAAACTTTACTATAATAAACACAACAAAATATTAAAACCATACAAATGTAAAATGATTCGTTGTATTGCTAAAAAACTGAAGAATCTTATATTTAATGTGAACATTTCTAAATAAAATTGAATAATAAAGTCAATATTTTTTAGTTAACTTGAGTACTCAAGTTTTTACATTACATTTTGTACTGTCCTTTAGTTAAAAAATAACTTCAAATATATATTGAACCGTAAGGTACTATACTTATCCTAAGATCACTCAAAAATATAACTTTATTATCCATGGTGAAAGATGTTTAAAAGTTACGAAAATAAGTTTCTTCCTTTTCGTTTTTAGTGAAACCATAAATAATGTCTGAGTATAATTGTTTTATGATATGATTTGTTTTGTTATTTTATAACGTAAATAGTAACTACTCAGTAGTGCGAGAGTAAATAACAATACTCTTCAATTAACAAACTTCATTTCTTAAGTTATAGAATTAAGAAACGATTTTGTAAGGAATCTGACTTAAACTAGTGTGTTGCAAAAAAAAATTTTTTTTTTTTTTTTTTTTTTTTTTTTTTGACTCATTACACTAGTAAATTGTGACATATTATATTTATCAGTAATCTTGTTATATTCGTCAGTAAAATGTTATTGCACTTTGTTTTAGGTTGTTTGTACAACAACCAATACTACTCAGTAGGTCAATCATGTTACTTCACGGGATGTAACAACATTTGCAACAATTTAAATCAGTGGCAGTGCATCTCGTAAGTTTTTATTTTAAATAGTCTCATTTCTTGATAAATAAACTTCATAAATAATATTTCTAAAAGGTAAGTAAGCCCATTCTTTGTTGACATAATTTATATTATATTTTATTTTACTTTAAGTTAAATTCTAGTGGTTGAAACTGAACAATGGTTTCAAATATGTGAAACCCCTTTATATTAATTCATCTGATTTTTATCTTTTTTGTATAGCTTTTTTTGTTACATATAATCAAAGGATAATAAAACAATCATTACAATATAATTTTGAACATAAGCATTAAAATTTAATGGAAATTATTACAATTGTTTTTACTATGAACATTTTCCCCCGTAAAATAACCTTCCTAGTTATTTTGTTTATCTCATTTGTATGCATATCGTTTCTCACAGAGCTACTGTTTCTCAAATATAATGTATATATTTATTTACATAGAACCAATCACAGACGAACGGAAATAATAATCTTTTAATTTATTTTCGTCTGTCCAAGTATTTACTATTGCGAATGAAAATCAACTTATCATAATAAGTTTAATTTTATAAGTGAGCTGGGCAGGTGTGGGGGGTTTACCACTGTATATGTTTGGGTGGGCGGATGGGTCAATACCACTGTACGTGTATGGGTGGGTGGGTGGGTCAATACCACTGTACGTGTATGGGTGGGCGGGTGGGTCAATACCATTTAAGTGTATGGGTAGGTGGGTGGGTCATACCACTGTACGTGTATTGGTGGGTGGGTGGGTCAATACGACTTTACCTGTATGGGTGGGCGGGTGGATCAATATCACTGTACGTGTATGGGTGGGTGGGTGGGTGGGTTAATATCACTGTACATGTATGGGTGGGTGGGTGGGATATTGTACAGGTTATAAACAGTGATACCCACCCGCTCACCCATACATGTGCAGTGGTATTGACCCACCTACACACCCACACACGTACAGTGGTATTTCTTTATTTAGAACTACTCCTTTAGTAAAATTTAAATTAAAACTTAAGGTTATTGTCATAAAGAACAATATATGACTCACTATATTCTCAAAAGTAATGCTAACTTGGTTAGAGAACATCAGCTGAAGGAGAGATTAAGTCCAAAATAAGCTCTTTCTAACACTTTTTAACCGATGATGCCAAAGCAAACATCTCTCCTATTACGTGAAATCCACGTTTCCAACCTCCACAAAATACTGAACCAGTCTCTAAACTTCTATGATCCTGCGACTTTCGTAAACTTTGAGTTTTAATTTTTCCACAGATATCTCACTTTGCCGTCTTTAAGTATAACTGAGAATGAAATCTCTACAATTATGTGGTACCTACATTAGGTTTCTCCATCGTTCCCTAAACTTCCAGCTTGCATCTTCTTTGATATTCTCTTCCCTTTTGGTATTTCGACATACGAGATGTTAATCGCTCTTTTCACTCTCTATGTATATTGTGCACGAAATCATTTGCATTATGTGATATCTATGTGTTCTCCATCTACAATACATTTCTCCATCACTCTCTAAATTTCTTTAATTCTCCAACTTTCGTCCTCTGAGATTCTCTTCCCTTTTGGTATTTCCACATACGAGCTCTTAAATTGCTCTTTTTCACTCTCTAGGTATACTGTTCACGAAATCATTTGCATTATGTGATTATGTGATATCTATGTGTTCTCCATCTACAATACATTTCTCCATCACTCTCTAAATTTCTTTAATTCTCCAGCTTTCGTCCTCTGAGATTCTCTTCCCTTTTGGTATTTCCACATACGAGCTCTTAAATTGCTCTTTTCACTCTCTATGTATACTGTTCATGAAATCATTTGCATTATGTGATATCTATGTGTTCTCCATCTACAATACATTTCTCCATCACTCTCTAAATTTCTTTAATTCTCCAGCTTTCGTCCTCTAAGATTCTCTTCCCTCTTGGTATTTCCACATACGAGATGTTAGTTGCTCTTTTCACTCTCTAGGTATACTTGTCACGAAATCATTTGCATTATGTGATTATGTGATATCTATGTGTTCTCCATCTACAATACGTTTCTCCATCACTCTCTAAATTTCTTTAATTCTCCAGCTTTCGTCCTCTGAGATTCTCTTCCCTTTTGGTATTTCCACATACGAGCTCTTAAATTGCTCTTTTCACTCTCTATGTATACTGTTCACGAAATCATTTGCATTATGTGATTATGTGATATCTATGTGTTCTCCATCTACAATACATTTCTCCATCACTCTCTAACTTTCTTTAACTCTCCAGCTTTCGTCCTCTAAGATTCTCTTCCCTCTTGGTATTTCCACATACAAGATGTTAATTGCTCTTTTTCACTCTCTATGTATACTGTTCACGAAATCATTTGCATTATGTGATATCTATGTGTTCTCCATCTACAATACATTTCTCCATCACTCTCTAAATTTCTTTAATTCTCCAGCTTTCGTCCTCTAAGATTCTCTTCGAGGGAAGAGAAAGCTAAAGGCGTCTTCTCATGTTTAGGGTCTCATACGGAGCAGAGCTGAAGGCGAGTGCCATGAGGGTGAAGAAGTAGGGTGTACAAGGGTACAGTGGTATTGACCCACCCACCCATACACATACAGTGGTACTGACCCACACGCCAACCCATACACATACAGTGGGTACTGACCCACCCGCCCACCCATACACGTACAGTGGTATCAATAACACTGTATGTGTATGGGCGGATGGGTTGGTCAATACCACTGTACGTGTATGGGCGGGTGGGTTGGTCATTACCACTGTACGTGTATGGGCGGGCAGGTGGGTCAATACCACTGTACGTGTATGGGCTTGTGTGTTGAAATCCTGGGAGGTAAAATAAAATCAATGGTAAAACAAAATTTAGCTCGATGGGTTTTACCGTTGTGCCATAAACAACGGAAACAGATCATTGGAACATATATGTGTGTTGCGTAGTTATTTCTCCAGTTTGCCTTGCGGATGGAGGTCCAGTACCTTCTTGATGGTATGTATTTTTTGTGATGGTGTTCATTACTGATTTCTTTTAAATAGCTACACATCACATACATTTTTTTCTTTTAAATGTTATATTTCGGCTATAAAGTCTGAAGCCATTTTATAATCGTGGGGTCGAGTGGTTGGTATTTCCACATACGAGATGTTAGTTGCTCTTTTCACTCTCTAGGTATACTTGTCACGAAATCATTTGCATTATGTGATATCTATGTGTTCTCCATCTACAATACGTTTCTCCATCACTCTCTAAATTTCTTTAACTCTCCAGCTTTCTTCCTCTGAGATTCTCTTCCCTTTTGGTATTTCCACATACGAGCTCTTAAATTTCTCTTTTCACTCTCTATGTATACTGTTCACGAAATCATTTGCATTATGTGATATCTATGTGTTCTCCATCTACAATACATTTCTCCATCACTCTCTAAATTTCTTTAACTCTCCAGCTTTCGTCCTCTAAGATTCTCTTCCCTCTTGGTATTTCCACATACGAGATGTTAATTGCTCTTTTTCACTCTCTATGTATACTGTACACGAAATCATTTGCATTATGTGATTATGTGTACAAACAACAAAGGTGTTCTCCATCTACAATACGTTTCTCCATCACTCTCTAAATTTCTTTAATTCTCCAGCTTTCGTCCTCTGAGATTCTCTTCCCTTTTGGTATTTTCACATACGAGCTCTTAAATTGCTCTTTTTCACTCTCTAGGTATACTGTTCACGAAATCATTTGCATTATGTGATTATGTGATATCTATGTGTTCTCCATCTACAATACATTTCTCCATCACTCTCTAAATTTCTTTAATTCTCCAGCTTTCGTCCTCTGAGATTCTCTTCTCTCTTGGTATTTCCACATACGAGGTCATAATTTACTTTTCATTATGTGACATTTACGTTTCTAATTCGATAACCTCCTCTACTCGCTACTCCGCTTCTTGGTAATATATATTAGGAGTATCTATGATTTTATTAAAGTCATAATCTTTAAACTCAAATCAATAATAATTACTACAAATACAACCACAAAATTATATAAGATAGCTTATAAATACCTCATGTAATATTATAATTGTGTTTAATCTTTAAACATTATCCATTATAGTTGGATTTTCATTATTATTGGATGTAGTTGAGGTATTTTTAGGCGTAAAAATTAAAGAAAGGAAAATTCCATCACTCATTTCAATAGGAATTAAAATAAATGTTAAATTTAATTCAGACTATAAAGTATAGCTGAAAATGTTTTCAGAATGTTATTGATGAGGATTGAGTCAATGTCCATAAAACAGAGAAACAGTGCATTGTAAACAGTCTTTATGCACCATCCAATGTACTATCAATAACAGGCATTTTAAATTAATAAAAAGTCCTTGAAATATATTTAACTCAATCTTAGTGTAACCCTATCGTGACAGTTTCATATAAGACATTCTCAATGAATGGCGACCATTTTTCGCTGTAAACTATGTAGGCCTACAGAAACAGTTACCGTCGGTGCAGAAATTATGTGTAACCAGGTTTTAAGGTTGTTTTCTAAGAAACTAAGAGGCCTATAAAAAATTAAATCACGCCATTGTTTTCCTCGTTTGATTGTACGTTCTAAATATGCTTTTTAAATATGTATTCGTAATATTTGAAATATCTGTAAAGACACAATTTTTCGAATTTGAATCCATCACTTTTCTTTTACCTTTAAACATAGAAGCAACGACCTCATTAAACATTGTAAAAGGTAATATAGTAATTAGCTAGAAGTCCTAATTAATGATAAATATTTAACTTTTGATAAATAAAATATCAGTTAGTGATATGAACCAAAATTTACAACTGTACCAGTAAACATATTTAATTGACGTTCACTTATTGTCATTGTAATATTTACATTAAAACATTTCTGTGTGTAATAGTAATGAATATGAAGTATTTTCAAAGAACTAAAAATGTATGAAACCTGATATTAAAACTCTTTTAGTAATTTTGCTGTGTCCATTGGAATTTTTTGAGAGAAAAAATATTTGTATAACAATATTTCACATTATAAACTCAAAGCTGTTAAAGTAGGATTGTGTGTTTATATATACTTACATATAGCATATAAATTGCTGAACCATATTTTTTTCAAAGATCACAAAAGATTGGGTAAACTGTATCATTAGATTTTAGTAATCTTACATGCCTATAAAAGGCCAATACCTCTACCTCACTCACTCACTACTCATCGCTGTCACTTTTTTTCACTCGTTAGTTTTTTTTAAATTACGTTTTATATTTACAACATTAAATTATCTAAACAATATTATATATCATAAAACTATATTGAACTATTTAATGTTGTAATAAATAATCATGCCAATAATGAATGGCATAAAACTGCGTTTACATTAAACTGGGTTTTATGTCTACCTTTCATGATATACTTACTGCTCATACTATTTATAGTTTATTTAATGTTAATATAAGTGCGAAAAGTCTTAAAATACATGCCAAAATATTTTGCTCATTAGGTAAAATTGCTTTCTATACCTATAAAAAGTAAATACCACTGCCAAACTCACTCATCGCTGTAACTAAAAAAGTACTAAGCCTACGAGGCTAAAATTTTATAGGGTCAAATGTTGTAGATGTGCAGTAAGAAAGGATTTTGGAAAACACTTAGTAAATCGAAGGTGGCAGCCTTTTTAGTTCCAGAATTTAGTAAATAATTCAATATTCCTTGACATGATAGTCCATTATCATTCTCAGAACTTGAGGTGTGCAAATATTGCGATAAGAATCACAGAGAAAAGCAATTAAATGTGTTTTCTGGAACAGTAATAAATGTTCAGGCTTTATAAATTGCAAAATAACATTTAAAACTGATAAACATGTTTCTTGATTACTCTATCATCACACATAATGACCCTTTGGATTGTAGACCCTATTCTTAAATAGTAAAAACCAAAGATAACTAATTATTAATTTAAACGTTCCATGCTTTGTTCCAGATTTTTTTTTATTAGCATTGTTATATTGCGAAACTACTTAGTACATCTTATTATATGGATGAAACACTTCTTGGCATCCATACCCCATCGTGATTATACTTGGATTAAATCTGTTAGTTTGAAATCCACACAAAAGTGTTATCAAAGAACAAGCTATAAAAAATAAACGCAATAAATATGGAGGATTAATCATAATAAATATATGGATTATGCTTACAGAGAAGCATGCCTGATGGTTACTTTTTCTTTAAGGAGAAAATTTTCTTCTCAACCCTAATCTATCCATTACACATAGACTATATATAACTTACACAAAGTAAGGGGAGAACCATCAAATTACCAACAAGTTGAACATAACTGGACGCTGGTTTCCCCAAGAAGATAGACAGATACTAAAAGATAGTCATGAGACAGATGTGATAAAATATATGAGATCCAAAATTGGAGAATGCATAAGAAAATGTGTAGCTGAGAGATAGTTTCTGGAAGAAATAGATCTTTTATAATCTCAACATGAAAAATCGTTAACCATTCATTAAATACGAATACTCCTATTAAATCATTACTAAGCCATTGTAAGCTTTCCAAAAATGTATAAACTGTCTGTTACTCAATATATAATTATTTTTATCGTTATTTATTGGTTACTATATACAACTATATGATTGTATTCCTATTTATAATTTTAACAAACAGTTTGTCCATTAGAATCAAACAAGCCTCTCAAACAAATCTTCTCAAAATAATGTTTTATGTAAAACGTAAAATAACTTTAAAATATACAATCATCTATAAAAGTGTGTATAATTTTGTGTGAATATTTAAGTATTTATGAATATAGTGTAATGAAGGTCTGCTGTATAAAATATCTGTGTTGCAGATGTGTTGGAAGCAACTGTTGTGGCTCAGGACCATGTGGTCCCGATGTAGTGGTTGTAACTGTACCTACCTCAAACAACAATACAAACACACAAAATACTACCAACACTAACAATTAAATTACAATGAAACCAAAAGTTGCTTCAGTTATTGAAAACCAATAAATGAACCAAGAAGCTAAAAACAAACTAAGAGTCAATAATAGGAACCAAGAAAACATGAGTCAATATCGAAACAGGAAATTGTGAAGAAATCTGTTAAATCAAGATAGAGCAGTGTAATATAAAACGTCCAAAATAACGAGTGAATCACGAAATACTTTTAAACTTGCTTGAATCTAAAAAGTGTGTCTTTGTTCCAATCATAGGTTAATTCCTTTATTTTCCCCGGAATAAAGTTTCATTAAATTTCTTCAAAATGTTTTTATTATTAAAGTTATATGAACAAAATTAAATGAATAATTATATAAGAATTAATTTAACTCATATATATTACTCATAATAAGTCCATTGATCTTTGAGGGTTCTGCAGTTACCTACTTTTTGGGTTTTAGCGAATTATTTAATTCTTCAAACAAGGTTTTCAGTCTCACTTTATTCATCGCTAATTTCACAGGTTTTTTATTGAATGCTTAATTGACCATGGATGTGATTGTATATTCATTTCCTAACAGTTATCCTTGTTATAAAAGGTTTTATCGATTACTTTTGAAATTCAAAAGATTTACTTCGTTTACTTGGCAGGATCATGTTCTATTTTGAGAAAATATGCTATGAAATATGAAAATCAATATTATTTTAATTTTCCTTTTCTTACATTTTAATTTAATTAATTTCAACATTTTAATTGACTTCAATACTGTTATGTTTCTTGAACTGCTATGTTTTTATCCAGATCGTGAAGGTGGTGTATAATATGTATAGTGTCTTTTTTTATGTTTATAAATTTAGTCGTGTATTGTTCAATATGTAGTGTTGTGAATTTTAACTAGTACGGTGCAAAAAGGTTATGGGTTGAAAGTTATCTAAGATTTTTAGCTTGTTTTATTTTAAACATATAGAAAGTGTAAGCAGATACAAAAATATTCGGCAAGAACCCGAAACAGCGGACGCGGGGCCGAAAGATAAATATAACTTATATGTAAGAATGGACGGAAACTGTTCGATTTATGATTTTAGTGATAAATAAAAAAGAAATTAATATTTATTTAAGAGTTTAAACTGAATAAAATGTACATATTTTATTTATTTATTAAGAAATATTTTAGTAATACAATGTGTTCTTTAATTAAACAGCTGTTTGCTTGGTTCGGCTTCTTGTCGCAAGAGATCGGCCTACATCAGAGGCGAGAATTTAGGTCGATAAGACAGTTCAAACTTAAAGAACTTTGATCATAGACTAAACCCAAGACTTAGAAATATTTTCTTATTTTTAACCAGTGTTTTAATATTCTGACTTATCTTAACCATGCAATCAGTATTAAATGACTCAGTGTTAGAAAAGTAATAGTTTTTTAGTGGTAAAATTCAATTCCTTATTTGCTGATACTGGGTCTTTAATTGAAAATAATAGTTTTAACTATCTATTTTACGCAATAATTACTATGAATTCGTTTGCTATGAATTTTTTGCTAAAACCTTTCTTTAATTAAAATTTTGCTCAACTGATAAATATATTTTCAATCTCATATAATTATTTCGATTGCTCAATTTAATTCACCCCATTGCTTTTCATGAACTTTTTTCAGTTAAAATGTTTTCGTTCAAACAAACCTCCTATGGATATTGACGTAACATTATTTTTTAAGGAATATCCATAGGTTCTTCTTCAAAAACTGTTCGTGACAAAACATTTCTAATCTTACATACCTTAAACCTTTTAAATTGTATTTTACCAAAAGTACATCAAAATGTTTAATGATTTCTACAATACAAAGATTGATAGTATACAAATAAACATAATTACAAACAAAAATGGTTTAAGATTCATAGGTTTAGTTTACATGTATAAATAAAAATATATTTTATTTTCGTGAATATAGGCCTAAATATTTTTTTCTTTCTATTATTGCACTCTTATACGGGACCATAAATGTCAATTTAATCTTTTTCAATTTATTTCGGACTGAGGGTTGACATTGTGACCTCTGGATCGTTTGTCTTGTGAGCGACTGAAGAGGTTCTTATTGCAGTTGATGAAATATAATAAGAACCTCCCAACGTGTTTCTCTTTTTCAGTTTAAATTGATATTTGGACAACGGGAACAAAACTTCCTTGTAGTAGAAACATTTATTGCGATATGAAAATATAATCACCTTGTTTTTCTTTTATTTTGGATTTTTTCTGCTAAGGACAGTCGTGTCAAAAATTTAAGTATTTTTAGAATTTAAAATGGTTTGTTTCACATGTGCATATTTTAAGCTGCAAAAATGGTTTGGCTATGTTGATCAGATTATAAATTAAAAATT
Organism: Stictocephala bisonia; assembly: GCA_035578905.1. Classification (NCBI taxonomy): domain Eukaryota; kingdom Metazoa; phylum Arthropoda; class Insecta; order Hemiptera; family Membracidae; genus Stictocephala; species Stictocephala bisonia. The sequence goes on from JAQJVL010000318.1 coordinate 98,677, forward strand.
AATCAGTGTTAATATCATTTGTATTATAGAACTTCCTTAATATACCGAATTTAGTAAATTATATTATATTCTTTTACAGTATTAAAAAACTATATGAGATTATAAATATCAAAATATTTTTTGTATTTTAGTTCATTAGGATTCTTTTTTATTTTTTAAGATTTTCTTATGATATTATTTTCAGTTTTTCAATTTATGAATTTTTAATTCAAAATCTAATTCCATACAAACATGAATTCCATAAAATATTTTATAACCAATAAGTTTCTGTTTAAATTAAAACAGCTTTGATTAAAATAAGGAAAAGAACTTAACCTAAAATACAAATACCAAAGTCATATTCCTAATTTTAAATGAAATAGCAATCCCTTGTTTTCTACGAGTGAATAAAACAAATTTTAATATTTTGTTCCTTTCTTGTACAAACAAGAATTTCGTATACAAAATAGTGATCTATTCTTTGACTATTCAACGGCTTGTTTTTTTAGTTTGACTGTATTCCACTAGAGCGCAGGCAAATTCAGATCCATTGATTTTTTCTTATTACTTAAAAATCTATTATTATATCAAGTGAACTTTGTGTTTTTAACTCCAATAAAATTATCCGATAGTATTTTTTAGTTGAACAATACTATTTAATATAATTACATTCTATGAGCATATTGATCAAAATAAATATAAATAAACTTCACCACTTTCAAGTTCAACTTGTCATCATAACATTTTTAAAGACTATTATAATGCATGAAACATTTGTGTAACTATTAATGCATAGACTACATCGTATAGTGAGATTTGTATGTTTATCCCTCATACATCTCATAACTATTCCATAGTTAATCCTAATAAGCGTCCAATATGATAATAATTACAAAAACAAGTCGTAATTAAAAATATTTTAATAAGTTTTGTTTAAGATCTTAAAATATTTAGCTATCTCTATCAATAAGTAGTTCTTAGCCTACTACAAAATCATAAAGTTGTTTAATCTGTCGCTAGGTAGCAGCACGTGTCGAGGCAAGGTCGATGAAGAGGATTTGCGTAGAACAACTTCATAGGGGTCTTAGATGAAACATCCTAAAAACATCATAAATTTTGTTTGTTAATTCAAAATTTAATGTTTCTGTAATAATAAATGGTGGTTCAGAATTTTATCGTTTAAAATACATGATAAGGAACACTGAAGGTCCTTGATTTGAACGTTGTTCTTATCTTAATAATAATATTAAATATTCTACCGACACATTTATAAAATATATTCTTATATAATTGAGTTGCATAACTGTTCAATTCAACGAACAGTTTGTGTACACTATGATTGTTCAGGTTTACTTATTAAGTACAAACGAATTTACTCAACTAGAAGTTTTCAGATTATTTTCATTTGCTACAATAATGAAGAAAAACAAAAACTCTCATACTCTTATGATAAAATTTATAACGTATACAGTCTGTTTTAATGTGCAATTAGCTCAATAATTCATTACAAAATATGAGACCTTCACTCAACACAAATTTATTAGAATATAAGCACAAAATGTGCGAATATTACGGTGATTAATTTCAGTAAACCAAGTTTATATTCCTCAAACAAGGACCTTTCTGGTCTTGAAAAGGTAAAAGTGTGTTTTTTTCTTTTAATAAATCAGACATAATACTCGTACATTTTGTACTTGTATTGTAATAAGTTTGTGTTTTGTGGAACTCACTCATGTTAAATTTTTACCAATACGTAAAATGCTAATGAAAAACTATAAATAATTAATGGCTATTATAAATACTGTAACGTTTGGTAATATTAAAAAGTTACGTACAATCTTAGGACAACCTCGTAACTAAACAATTCTATTAAAACCCCAGTGGGTTACAAAATAGTTCAACTAAAGTTATATTTTTTGAAAAATATAAAAGATATGCCTTCTAAGTAAAGAAAATGTGCCAATTTTCAACTTTAAAAAATCTTATATTTAAGTAAGACATTTCTGATAAAGAAAGAATTAAAAACGAACTTAGCGTAATATTGACACAAACAAAGATATATAAAAAATGATCACTACCAGATGTATTAGAATGTTATTTTTAATGTTTCCATATCTATAAATACAAGGAAGATCAGATATGTGCAGAAATATTCAATACATAAATTTATTATGGATTCAATTTATAATTTAGAACGAAATAGAAACGATCTCTGAAATGCATACGTAGATATCGTATTTGTTACATACCTGAGAGCTCGTTTGTCACTCCTGGATCTAAGTAATTGTCACCCGTAATAGAGTTGTAAGAGAATGGTTTATTGTAGTGGTGCTTGTTATTCCATTAATAAGCATTATTTCCCAAGACCCTCATTCCTCCGTCATACATTATAAAAGTTTTTAGTTCATCGAAATTGTACTGTAAATATTGTAACTTTCTGAGTTGAAATTGTGTAGGGTATTGTTTATACCGAAAAGTACCGATTTTATTATCTTTTTTAACTTTCTGAGTTGAAATTGTGTAGAATGTTGTTTATACCGAAAAAGTACCGATTTTATTATCTTTTTTAATATTAGGTTTACAAAATAAAACAAATTTTGTTATTTTTAGAGTTAAGGAAACGTTCTTATATAATAGGTGAAGGGAATAAAGCTGAGGACCTACTTTTTTCTTAACGTTTTGGAAGAGTCTCAATTCCTTGTGAATAAAAGTAACATGTTTAGGTTCAATGAGAAGAACCTACTCAAACAATTAACTTTGAGTACTCTAAAAAGTTATGAGAATAACAGTGAGAACCTCTTCCAATAATGAAGTAAGTGCTCAATAAAAGGCGAGTCTGCTTAGTATTAGACTCGACGTGAACTACTAAATACGTAAACCGTTGTTTAGTATGGCATAGTTTATGTAGATTCGGAGTGAAAAGATTGACAGAGTTCACCATGACTCATGAAAATTAGGTTATCGGTCCCCGTACAGGTACAACAAAATGAATGTAGGATGGATAAGTCATCCCTTCTTAGGGGACGGTGTTGAAAGTCGAGTAGGTGCTCGAGAAAGGATGAGGGTTTTCTCAAGCTATGAAGGTGGGCCCGGCTTTCAAAGGGGCTTTGGAGAGGACATTAGTATCTATAGAACAACTGTGACAAGACTTTTTCAAAAGAGGTGTCCACAATAATGGAGAACCCTCATTCATGGATTAAATTTCCAAAAACAACGGTTGATTTACAAAATGAATTAGTTAAGTAGTTAGAAAAAAAGGTTGACGTCTAAGGAGGTAAAAAGGTAAAGGTAAAAAGTGTAAAAAGTGTTGAATCAATACTAGTTGGAGTGAAACAAAGACTAAGTCAGGATAGAAATGGACAGTTGTAACCACAGAGCCAGGAATATAAACAGAGTAGGGATTAGTAAATTAATGCCGGGTCCGCCATCTTGATGGTGGCTAGATCTTCTAATGACTCACCGTGTTCAATTCAATTCGCACAAATTAAAGTGTGGGGCCTAATAATATTTTGAAAATAAACATATTTATCGTTTTAAGCACATACTCAGGTGCACATACTCAATTTACTTCACTTCACTTGTATGTTAGAAATGATACACAGAACCTACTCCCACTGTGAGTACCTACCTTTCAGCAAAGTCCTAACCTCTACCTTTATTATGGAGTAAATAAAATTTAATGAGTATCCTAAAGCAGTGGAGGGGGTAACTGATCCAGAAGTATTTATTTATTTAATTACTTAACGGCAACGTCAATTTCCAGGGGAAAATTAAATGAACTAAAATGGCTGTTCAGTAAACTAAACTAAAAATATGAAATTTAAACATAGAACCACAATAACAAATCACAACAGACTCAGAACCAGCTCCACACACCACAAAATCCTTCAATAATTTAACGAAATAAACTATTCACCAATTATATAACATAATCACTGAATCGTACTAAATAAAAAACATACATTAATTAAATTTATTTATATATATTTTAACACCAAAATAATATTTAATTGTAAACAAAGCAACAACAGTACAATATAATATAGATAGGGAGGGTAAGTAAATATCAATGTAGGTATAGGGGTGATCGGATGGGTCAATACCATTGTAAATGTATAGGTGGGAGAGTGGGTCGATACCATCGTAGATGTATAAGTGTGTTAGTGTGGGTCAATACTACTGTAGGAATAGGTGGGAGGGTGGGTCCATACCACTGTAGATATACGAGTGGGAGGGTAGGTTAGTAACATTGTATATGAATAGGTGAGTAGGTGTGTCAATAATACTGTAGTTGTATATTTTTTTAAGCATAAAAGATACAAATGCAGTGCTATGAAAATATAGCTCAAGATATCCGAGCGGTGTTCAGTTGAGTTTATAACAGTCACTCAATTTGCATTTTACTTGTGTCTGCACTACTCTTGAGATTAGTGTAGATTGCACCTAGACGTGGTTGTCACCGGAAAGTATATATTCTAGTTATGATTTTAATGTTTCTCAAAGTTGGCAGTCCGTATTTTAGTTACGTAGTAGGTACCTTAGTATCATAGTATTCTAGCTATTGTGGCATCGTAGACCTCTCTTTGGCGTTAATACGGACCAATTTCTTAAATTTTGAGATTATTTGATATTTAACAATTTTACTCGAAATGTTAGGTGACAATTAATTTTAATTTTTTACAAATATTAAAGAGACTGAAATAAAAATGCAGTATTTATTTTTCTCTCAAATATTACATTCTCTGAACATTATTGTTCGCTATAAATTACAATATACAGTTAGTTGAAGTCTGAGCCCCTAGAGCACACGAGTTATTGATTGGTGGAACGTGTCCATGTGTTCTCTTTTTAATACAGTTGAAACGTAGTCAACGACAGATCCGCTAGAGAGCAGGGCCTACCGAAGACTCGTGTTTGGAAATCATATCTTGAAAAATAATTATCATAGAGAGAAAAATACTTAAATTCTTTTAAATCTTCAATTAAAATACCGTATATATGTCAAAATTACAAATAGTAGTGTGATTCAATTATGCTATAGTCGTATTATTTTTCGTTTACTGACGGCTGTATTTTTGTACACCAATTCTATCTTAGTATTAATATTATTAGCATCACTTGCTCAAAATAAGTAGTTCATTAGTTAGATATCTATATACACAAAGACTAAAAACCCAGCTACTTTTTAACTGTGTTTTTATCAAATTTAATAATGAAAGGAGATTTTCTCCCAATCTTTCAAAAACAGTTTTTTCCAAATAAGATTCTTATCACTTTTTTACGTGACCTTTAAGGTTATGTTTTTGCGTTGTATTTCTGTTATTATTTTGTCAAATACTTTTAATTATTCTTTGTCAATATCTGAATAGACCTTAATTTATCACATTTAATTTTTGGGACTTTTGATTTTTTTATAAGTAACACTGAGCATTTATTTATCAGTTCCACAATTTGGCTATGTAAAGAAGACACTGCATCACCATCAAATAGTGAAGCTCTCAGTTAATTAAGCAATTTCAGAAACAGCCATCTTTTCTCTACAGTAAACTACAGTAAAGTAAATTGACGAAGATCAGCTCTAGACAAAACCTTTGTGGATGACTTTGTAAGGAACATGCACCTAAAGTAATAATTACTATGAACAAGTTTTCATTTTTGTCCGGGAATACGTCAAAACAACAAACAATCACTTATTTCATCTTGGATTTTATTTCCGGTGTTAGCAAAAGATTATCCACCGTAATCTTAGAAAGGACATTTTCCGTTACTTCACTACAACTACATTTTTAATCGCAATTACGGTTAGGTCAGGTTAGGATGCTACTAAAGTTCACCACAAACTGGTAAATCCAATGATTGACTTACCGCCGAATGCACTCTCCGTGTGTGAGTTCTTGGAAAGCGATAAGATAAGACCAGCGATATCGGATTCCTAGTGGATAAGGAATACCACTGTGGACGTAAAAATGATTGGGGAACATGTTTTAGACAATAGAATATTATCAAGTGATAGTGAATTGACGGAAACAAAAAAAGTAGTGGTAGTGAATTAACGGTAAAAATCTCATAGCAATTGCTTAGTGCAAAAATAATTACTATAAAATTTGATTTTGATTTTACTATATTCTAAAGGCGTATGCTAGTTTTTTAAAATAATTTTGTCATTAATTATATATTTGTAGACATATAATTTTTAAAACTGGAATGTATTTTACTGTTCTGAACATAGTGAATGAAATAGTAATGTAATCAACTATTATTTGTGCATGAATGATAATATAAAACTACATACATTAATATAAAACATATATGCTACAATTATCAGTGGCAACATTTTTCAAAACAAAACTAGGCAATATTATTCTGAAAGTTATGCAGAATATGAAAGAAATTACATTGTTACTTATTTGTGCCTGTAGAGTTCAAAATATATATTAAAATATTTTGTTACTAACCACAATGACATGTAATACATTTTCAAACTGTCACTATTAAAATAACATCACCAGTTAGCAATTAAGGCGTTATCCAGTGACCTTTTGTTACTGTAAATAGAGTTTTGGCGGGTAAGGGTAGCTGTACGGGAAGGGGACATTTTTCACAGTGACAAGAAGGGTTCCTTCCATTGTGAAGTTGAAACAACGGCAGAGCAGCTCCTCTGATTAAAAAAACACAGACCATGCAATTGTAAGGCTAGACTTGGCGACAGGTAGCCTAATGAATAGAGCGGCAAAAAATTGAAACAAAACGGGCCGAGCTCGCTACCCTTGGTCTGATTGTTTCAAACTAGTTCGACTGCAAAGGGTCGTAACTGTCGGGTAATTCGACACGGGAAGCGTCAGGCTTCTAAGTGAAACTCGTGGTTGTTATCACTCAGTTTGTTTGATAAGATGTCATATGAAAGTATCGATGTGGTCAAATGGGTTGTTATCACTCAGTTTGTTTCATAAGATGTCATATGAAAGTATCGATGTGGTCAAATGGGTTGTTATCACTCAGTTTGTTTGATAAGATGTCATATGAAAGTATTGATGTGGTCAAATGGGTTGTTATCACTCAGTTTGTTTCATAAGATGTCATATGAAAGTATCGATGTGGTCAAATGGGTTGTTATCACTCAGTTTGTTTCATAAGATGTCATATGAAAGTATCGATGTGGTCAAATGGGTTGTTATCACTCAGTTTGTTTCATAAGATGTCATGTGAAAGTATCGATGTGGTCAAATGGGTTGTTATCACTCAGTTTGTTTCATAAGATGTCATGTGAAAGTATCGATGTGGTCAAATGGGTTGTTATCACTCGGTTTGTTTCATAAGATGTCATATGAAAGTATCGATGTGGTCAAATGGGTTGTTATCCCTCAGTTTGTTTCATAAGATGCCATGTGAAAGTATCGATGTGGTCAAATGGGTTGTTATCACTCAGTTTGTTTCATAAGATGTCATATGAAATTATCGATGTGGTCAAATGGGTTGTTATCACTCAGTTTGTTTCATAAGATGTCATGTGAAAGTATCGATGTGGTCAAATGGGTTGTTATCACTCAGTTTGTTTCATAAGATGTTATATGAAAGTATCGATGTGGTCAAATGGTTTTTTATCGATGAGATATTTCACGTTTTTCTATTCAGATCTAGGTTTAATTCCATTCACCAGTAATTCTTTTAGTAAAACAAATTTTAAAATAAAGACTTAAAACATTTTAATATTACTCACAAATTATTTTTTTTTTTTTTTTTTTTTTTTTTTTTTTTTTTTTTTTGTTTTTTTTTTTTGTTAACACAGAGATGTTATAAATGCATGCATACATCCACTCATGTGGCTATTCTTGTTTGTTTACAAGTGTGATCAGTGTAATATAGCATGTGTTTAATTAAAGTTTTGAATTGAAAATATTTAAACCAAAAGACAAGTATACTGAATTCAACCCATAAACCATAAGTTTTAAACTTTTAAATAGAAAAAATGTAATTTTTTTAAGACACTTTTTTTGCTAAAACAATTTTCATTAACAATGGAAGTGTAATTCTTTTTAAATATGCTACATATAATTAATTTCTCTGTAATTAATTATTAACTATTACTTAGTCAACTTCAAATACAGTAATGCATTTTTTTAAACATTGTATAGCAATTTTTATTAAATATTAGATGTCGCAAACCATTTTTGAGTTATGAGGTAGAGATTTTTAGAATTAAACGAAGGCTATTAATTTACATCGCGCCAAAACTGATATTGTTATGTTAGGTATATTGTAGATTGAAATTTCACTAACGGATTGTAACTGGCGCAAGCCTCATTTAAGTCAATTGGAGATGTAACTGGGCGGTCTCGTGAATTCTAAAGTACAACTAATGAGACTAAATTTATGTTTCCGACACAATATTTTTACTTAATGTTGTTATTTAACATCCCAAAAGTAAATAATTAAAGTATGAATAGAATGTGTTGAAATTGTGTGAGTAATAGTAAAGAATCGCCTAGTTGTCTACTGCATAAATAAAATGAGAATACGCTCGTATTAGGTTGTATTATTGTTAGTTTTTTTTTTTTTTTTTTTTTTATGAAGTGTATATTGCTTGGATAGTAGTTAGAAAATATACACATGAATACTTATGTTTCAATTGCTACCGGTACCAGTCTAAACCTGCAACTACGGATTTTTCTCAAGATATTTTCTGATTTCGAATACATCTCCCTTGTTATTTATCTCACAGTGTTCCACAGACCTATAACATTTCAGATTAGCATCAAAATGTCGGAGGAGATAGTTTAAGCCCCTTTATTAAATGTAATCACTATTATTGCATAATTTTTTATTTTAACATCTCTCTTTAAATCTCATAACACACATTATAGTTTTATTCTTATCCTGAGACTTTACATCCCGAGTTTTTAATCAATAAAAAAAATGTCACACTTTGTATACTCAAGAACGTAAAAACAGACTTATACATGTCATTCTCACAAACAGAGTATCGTCAAATAGTAAGAACACCTTTTGGTGTATGGTTTTTAAGGTTTAAATATAAAATTAATTAAATACATGTCAATATGCGTTTGTACAAATAGTTTTACTATATTTCTAGTTTCTAAAGAAGCATGGTACGTGTTGGTATAAGCACAAATGAACTTCACACAACATAAGTGAATTAAGAAGTAAATACAAAATTTACGAGTACTAACACTTGTCACGGTCGGGAAACTCATGACGGCTGGCGCTGTTGAAATATAACTGGTCAGTCACTTTCTATCTTTTTATTTATTGATTTATCTATTAACTGAAGACACCACTTATTTTATTTTATAAATTACACAGTAAGATTTACAAAAAGATTTATACCATTACATTACACAGTAAGATTTATACTATATTTTACATTCAACATATTGCATTAAGATGAGAATGAAATAACAATAATTTACTTATTTAATATGATAACCACAACTGTATACAACAGAAGATGAACAACAAACGGAATTAATAACAACAAAGAAATAAGAATCAAATTAATAAGAAATAACAGTAAGACAATAATGCTTACTGTTATTGTCATGCTTACTGTTATATGTATCTTAATAACAGAATAGTACGGTATGCGCAGCAAACAAGTAATAAATAAAGAACTAATAAACTAACAAACACAAATAAGTAGACACATAGTAAGCTCAATAATAACAATCTGAAGATAATAGCATATAATACTAAGTGAAACTCTTGGTTGTTAATGTACTAAAGTAAAACAAATAATGAATTGTGTAACAATAATGCCACTATTTAATACAACGCAATTTAAAAGATGAAGTAAGTACAATTACAATAATTCTTAGGAACTATCTTCTTCAGGTTGCCGACGCCATCACTAAAAAAGTCGTGGTGGGCTGAAAAACCAAAATGACCAAGGCTGTGAAGTCTTTTAAGGTTCCGATGTTGTGTAGGGGAGAGAACTGAGTGTTAGACTGATCAGTTGGCTGAAAATCAGACCAAAACTACGTAGTTCGGATTTCACGTAAACCTGTAGGTCCCATAGTTGCCCTGGCTATTGGGCTATTAATTAATAGTCATTTCTTAGCTAAGTCGAACTAAGCTAGTAACAATGACTACAATCGTTGATCTACACTCATCACACTCAGTCACCTCTCATATTTGCCCGTATCTCAACGATCGGCGTCTTAGAAATCAATAATGAATAAAGTTTTGATATGGCGACAAGAAGCACATAGCTAGTCGAGCAGGTACGGCGGGCGACTGAACAAGTGGAGAGAACGAGTCCGGTTGAGCACTCTAAGGTAGATCCTCGAAGGAGTTGAGGACAATCTACGCCACGTTAAAACTTAACAGATAAATCATTTAAGGAACAAAACGTCAAGCTACAATAAATAAGATACAAGTAGCAAGATGCTGAAAATACATTGTGAAAAATTATTTCATAGTCAGAATTAACCTGTTCATTAATAAGTTTATTACGATCCTTACATTTTCTTTAAAAATACATAGTTCTTCCCATGCATTCATAATCCTATCCTTATCACAAACTTTGACAGTATAAACATTTTCGTTAGTTAAATTTAAACACTATCTGTTATAATTTAGAACGTGTTTTACTACATCGATATTTAAGTCTTATTATTAAAAATAAGACAGAAACATGGGTTTCATATCTGTTGTTGAATTTTACAGTCTTGTCTGTATAAAAATTAATCATGACCATTTAATCTTATAGACACCAGAATTATTATGTTTATCTTTAGATTCAATGTTGGGATGTAAAATGCTGGACAAAGTATTGCAACTCTTAAAAGCTTATAACAAATATTTTTTTTAATCTATCAGCAACTCTTTACGTAAATTATCCATTTTGTTTTATTAGCCTCCAGAACTGTTATATTATAGAAATAATATAGGTTAAGTTACCTTTTTTTTCCGTCAACAGTTCTTCTTTCATAAATGTACATAGTACATTTATGAAAGAAGAACTGTTGACGGAAAAAAAAAAAGGTAACTTAACCTATATTATTTCTGTAAATTATCCATTGTAGTGAGAATATTCTTATTGTTTTATGTTTTTCGCAAGATTTTTCGTTGTCAAATTTTTTTCCTTTTTTGTCATTTCCAGTCCTGCTCTTAATTTGTTTTGAAATATCATCTGAAAAGTACTGATTGTACCCAATACAACATACTTCTGAAATTAGATTTTTTGGGAGGTGAGGGGTGGATAGAACTATTAGTATAGTACAATTAGTCCAGATTACGGACCTTTTCCGTTAATTCACTACCACTACTTTTTCATTTTCGTTAATTGACTACCACTTTGGAAATATTCTATTGCTGTAAAAATTATTCCCCAATTATTTTTGCATCCACTGTGGTATTTTTTATCCGCTAGGAATCCGATATCGCTAGCCTTATCTTATCGCTATCCAAAAACTAACTCACTGAGAGCGCATTCGGTGGTAAGTCAATCATTGGATTTACCAGTTTGTGATCAACTTTAGTAGCCACCTACTATACACTAACCTAACCTGACCTAAATATTATTGTGATAATAAAAAAGTATTGATAGTAAAGTAACGGAAAAAGTAGTGGTAGTGAATTGACGGAAAAGGTTTCTAATAAATTAATTAAGTTATAATAATTTGAAGAATATCAAATTCTCATATGTTCTTTCCACAATAACTTCATTTGAAAATTTTATAATGTCGGTAGCGCCTTAGAGAAAGTATACAGATGAACTGTTCAGTATGAAAAGGCTTGATTGGTTCTTTAATTTATTGCTGAGATATATCATTATGGTGATATATGAGGCTATTATAATTAAACAACTAATTATTAATAAAGTAATTAATTAATCTACTTTATAGCTAACTAAATAATTAAGTTCACTGTTAGTTCTGTAAAATCTGTATTATTCATTTTTAAACACCAATATTAGAGAAACAGTAAATATGAGAGGTGAATGAGCGTAGTATGTGTAGATGAATGAGTGTAGTCATAGTTACTTACTTAAGTCCACTGTTTTTCAGAAAGAGCCATTTATGAATAGCCCAATAGCCAACACAATTAAGGGACATACAACTTTACGTGGAATCCGAACTAAGTAGTATTGCTCTTATTTTCGACTAATTGGCAATCATGGAAATCAGTGTTTCGAACACTGAATACCACCCAACACTTCACAGACTCACTAGTAGTGTCTACGTAGATGGTAACCATTAATTGGACGCTGTGTTCATGAAAGGACCATGCTTAGAACTGATCGGAGACGCGATAAAGTGTCCCAGTGATAAACTGAGCCAGTTTAGGTGGGACAGATTGTCGTTAGGACAGTCCGCAGCGTGCAAAATTCCAAAGTGGCCCATGCACTCCTTTCGTGAGCGAACAAACTGGACCACATTCCCGAGTGGTGCGGGTTGTCGTTTGGTCAATTTGTCCTCCATGTGCTAAAATCAGAAATGGTCCAGTTTGTACTTTCCTGAATGCAATAAGCACAATGTAAATCAACGTAAGCCCTGTATGAAGGACAAGTACTGTGCTAGTTTAAAATAAAACATTTGCGGAGTAATTATTTTAACATCTAATAGTATACAAATTTAAATAAAGAAATATATATTAATAAGCTTTAGATTATTTTGAATCTTCATGACAGAATCGATAATAACTTTTGAGTTAAATTTGATTTGGTAGTTGAGTAGTAATGATGGATTTTCTTTTGTATTTTTGTAAATGTAAAATATTTCAATACCATTTCATTTTTTGCTTTTAAGCCCATCATGGATAATTTTTAAATTTCCTTCTATTGATGCATCATTATGATTTTCTTGAATTAAATGTTCAGGAAAAGTTGATAAATTGTAAAGTTTGTTTGTTGGTAAATATCTCTTAAATATTTTTTTTTTAACTTCTTCCTGTTTGGCCAATGTAATATTTGGGACACATAATTTATAAAATTAATTTTATGTATTTCAGAGTTATTGTATTTGTTGTCACTATCGGCAAAACTGTTTTGTTATTAATTTTTTTTAATAAATGTCCCTGTTTGGAAAATATGTTATGCAAAGATTTGATAACATTACCTTGATAGGTCATAGGAACAAAGTTATTATTGTTGAAATGTTTTAGAATTAAGAGCTGTCTTGTTATATTTATTAATTTATTTATTTATTAAATTTGGTTGGTATCCATTATTGATGACAATTTGTTTGACAATGTTGAGTTCATTTTGGTAATATTATTCTATAATAGGGGTGTTCAGTAGCTTATGTATCAAACTGTGGAATGGTGCTGATTAGTGTCACGTTGAATGACTGGAGCTATTGTGAACTATTTGAACTGTTGTTGTGTGTTTACGATAAAACGTAAATTGGCGCTTATTATTTTCTGTACTTTAGTTATAATAAGGTCAAGAAAACTAACTCTATTTGAGTTTTCTATTTCATTGGTAAATGTTATGTTATGAAATGTCTTGAGAAAGCTCTTTAATATATATACTTGTCTTTTATTTCCATTTCATATAATTTCATCAGAATATCTATTGCTTTATATAATTTTCTTGGCGTAAGGATTTATTTCTAGATAAAGAGTGTCTTTGTTTTCAATATAATTTAGAAAAATATCTGCTATGATACAAGAAAGTGGAAATCCCATGGATAATCCTTTAACTCGAGAATAAATGTATCGTTGTATTGAAATTAATTTTGCTTAAGATTAGTTCTTGTTAAGTTGAAGGTTTCTTGAATTTTCTTTTTGTCAAATTTTGATTTTGTTGTATTGTTTCTTCAAGAGTAGTTAAACTTTCTTCTACGAGGATATTTTTATAGAAACCATTTAAATAAATGTCAAATGAAATCATGAGATGATTATCAGGACAATTTAAATTTTTAATTTGGTTGATTATGTCAATATTGTTCTTCAGAGAGCGGTTGTTTTCAAGCGATTTTTCATTTCTTTACTATATCATTGAGTGTTGATGTAAATCTCAATCTGGATAAAATTATCATCCAACAAATGTTTTTAATTGTTTCCATCACGTTTTCAAAACCTCTTGAATCTCTGTACAACTGATTATGATATTAAGAGATTGAAATCGATTTTGTTTATTAAATGTATGAAACATTTCTGAGAGTTATATTTTTATGTATAAATATTCAAAGTATCTTAAAGTAGGCTATAAATTGACTGATTTAATAACCAATGAAATTACTCTTTTTTTAAATTAAATGTCGGATTATCTTTTTACTGCTATAAAAATAATTTAAATGTTCTAATGATCGTGTTTATCGCAGCTTCCGAAATGATTGCGATTCCTTAGTTCATTATAAAACATGTATGTTCTTACCATGTATTGTTACATTCTATTTACATGCTAATACACAATTATTAACTCCAATAGAGATTCATTTAAATAATAGTCCATTAATTAAAAAAAAAACCTGCAAGATAGTTTTAAATTTATATGTATCTGATAATAAATACAGTTTAGTCAATGATGTTGAATATATAATATAGATTATTGAATAATAAATGTGATGTAAGGCAGTATATATGTATTCACTAACTACACTTGCTTACGATCTATATATAGGCATATTTATCTTACTCTTAAAATTATTAATATGGATTATTTTTTAGTAATAAAGTTGCGCTTTCCCCTGTAACGAGGTTTTATTTATTTATTTTTTTATTTATTTATTTTGTTTTTCAAAAATCTTTGCTGTTACAGAGATAAAAAATATTTTATTTATTCCAAATATTAATCGCATACATAGGCCGATTAGAAAACTACCTTTATAACGCACTTGTGCGAGTGAGATGTAAGGAATGGTGCAAGTGAGACAGAGAACTATTCTTCCCCTACTGTGTAATTACATATAAAAATTGGTAAGCAAATCAGAGTGGTAGGCCGCTTGCTGACGGCCCAATAGCAAGACCCACCCCTTATTGGTTGGTTTGATTAATATCAATGAATCAAGCTTAGAACTACTAACTTAAATCATCATTAGTATTCAAACAACAAATAATAAAAGCAGCAACACAATGAATAATAATGTAAACAATTAATAACAATTAATCAAACTTTTGCAGTTCGTTACACCTTTTTTTCAACTAGAGGAAGTTGAACATTCGAAGGCGAAAGTTAGTCACGCCCGTGAAACAAAGCAGCTCAGCGGTGGAAATGTCCCCTCTGCGGCTGAAACCCCTACAATGGGTAAATATAACACGCAGGTTGCTAACTGTCAGGTTCAATTATAGATGCATTTTCGTAATTAGAAGGATCTAAAATGAGTAAGCTATGATACTAAGTAAGATGGATGATATTGTTCCTCCCTTATGTTTATTAATATATAAATGAAGTTTATAATAACTTGGCACACTATTGTGTCAGTACAGAGGCTTTTTAGAAGAAAGAGTTTAGTTTCTGTGTACAGTTGTTTTGTAATAAGATCTACTACATTATGTTTTCTAATTGATGAACTAAGCAAAGATAGGAGTTTTATTTAATTAACTCTATATTTTAATTGAAAATAACTATCAGAGAGTAAATTAAACCAAATTTGTAAGCAGCGTATGAGGACGACACAATTTTGTATACCTGTCGAAATGTTGCGTTCGGTTTTTAAACACTAGAAGCTTTGGATATTTCAAACAAATTTACAATCATAAGACGTCTATTTTATGTTTTTATTTTACGCATATGAATGTCAATAAATATGCAAAAACGATATTACAACGTTACAAATATGCTTTCATATTCCTAGAGATTTTATTGGTAATGTCACATAATTTCCTCGAACCTCCTGTGCCACTGAACCACGTCCAGGTGCGGAGGTATGAAAGGACCTGCCAGGGCAGAAGCAGCAAGGGTCAGATGCTAATTATCACCAGGAAGCAGGGATGTGGAATTGTTCTAGCAGTAGAAGGGTGACCCTAGGTCAGCAACGTCCCGATATTGCTAGAGGGGAGCATTGTTTTAACCCCGGGACTGGCCAACGGAGTTCTCGTTGCGGACATCCTAACAACCCTTTATCCTTCCCTTCAACCCTTTCCATCACCACTTCCTTTGAAACAACAGAGGGGTGAGAACATTTTTACAGTTTTTCCTTTCGCCGAGTACGCTTTTTACTGCCCCTAAGCTTAACAGAATGGCAGCTGCTTACTTTCTTCAAATTTATTTTACTCTGTGCCAAACGCCTCTCCCAACACTGTTCTACAAACATTATTGACTACCTATATTGAAAGTAATTAAATATAAGCAGTTAGTAAATATTCGTCTATTGTTTTTCATTAAATTCAAACAAATTTAATTACTATTTTTATTTGACTATATTTAGCTACGTACTTGTGTTAATTTTTAACTAATTTTTTTTAAATTTTCGTTAGCCCTATTTTATATTCACTTATAAAAGGGGGCGATACGGAAGAGTCGCAATCATTTTACATACAGAAACAAAATATTTTACTGTGACCTCAAATGAATTTAGATTTTAATGAAATTTTCAGTATTTGCTCTTTATATAACTTAGTTATAAAAAGAAATATTTCATAGAAAAAAATTTAATTAACTCATATTTGTTAGTAAATTAAAAATTTAGAAATATTTTCAAAATACACTTTTCGTTTCCTTAGTTACTACCATACCTTAAGTTATACACCCAAAATCAAAAGTTTTTCTTGATTCTGTTTGATAGTAGAACAAACTGAACTAAAATAAGTACTTTGTTACAAAAATAAATAAAAATAAAAGATAGTTCAATAAAAAAGATAAAAAATTTATTTTTTTCAAGTAATATTCAATTTTTTTGTTTGTTTTTTTTACTTAAAATTAAGATTATAGTTCAGAATGTAGCCATAGATGTCCCAGATATGTCCTGAAAATTTGGTGTCTGTAGCTTCAATAGTTTTTTAGTTATGAAGGAAACCGTATATTAAAACACAGGGTTCAGAAAATCACCGGTAAAGTTTTGTCACCGAGTAAAAATACACGTGACATTACTTCAAATATTTCTTCATAATTTCTATAAAAATTGAGATATTTTTAAAAAAATTTTACCATTTTATTCAGATCTTGCTAGAGAACAACATAAAAAAAATTAAAAATTAGTAAAAAAAATATTTTTTTCGTATCGCCCCCCTTTTAACGACTACCAAAATGCAGTCGGCACTGGTGGCACAATTTTGAAACCCAGCTACCTTGGGACAAAGAGTTGTGGAGATTGTAGGAGATAATCTCTATACTTGGTCCTCTTAATACCGACATGGCATCTGCTTTAGTGTTGCTATCAGTGTGGACACTACTAGAAGAGTCTGGAATGTTGTATATGGGAGAGAACTGATTATCAGACTTGTCAATCAGCTTAAAATCAGACCGATACCACGTGGTTCGGATTCCACGTAAATCTGTAGATCCCTTAGCTGCCTGGATATTGGGTTATTAATAAATGGCCCTTTCTGAGAAACTGTTGAACTCAGTTGGTATCTAGACTATTCAGGTCATCCACTCACCCTACTCTCATATACTTTATTCGTTTAAGAACATTCATATACGTCTTTTAATACGCATAATATTATGTCGGCGTCTCATATGTAAGAATTGACTATAAAAACGAACACAGACCAAAGAAATTCATTTTCTATAGACGTACACATGTGCTGCTATCTAACAGTGAGCCATTGAAATACGCGCTCGAACGAATGTTTATTAATCATTTTAACATTTGCTAGATATATATTTATAGAAGACCACTGGCGCTATCTGTGAAGACAGAGCAAGAACTAATTTCAAAGAACAGCAAATCCAGCTTCACTGCACACATATGTGTGGACAGTCTTCTTGATCTATCGTCAATGATACTACTGATAAATATATCAACCGGAAGTAAAATTTGAAATATATTTTGAATGCGCATTCACTGATTACACTAAGTATTTGCGTAGCACAATTATTGTTGTCTAAAATGGCCCATTTCTGGCAAAATGTTATTATATGCTCAAAGCTCTTAAACTATACATAAATTTTACTATTAAAATTATGTCACCATGTATTGACTTTTTTAAATAGTGTCTTGTCTTAATGATTGTTTAACTACACATAAAATAAACCAATTACGGAGTGTAAATTAATATCATAAATAGCCAAGTGGTGTAGCCGAAATAGAATTCAATTTTGTAGAAACAAAGCTTAGGTCTGATTCTCTTATTTTGGTTGTTTTGGTACTAAGTGGTTTCAATAATTTAATATTCTTAAATAAACTATGAATGTGAACTGTTGATATATTTTGTATTCCAAATTACCAAAGTTAAAATATTAATGTTAAATATACATTACTTCACTATAAGTTTTGAAAAAATTAAACTGGAAGCATAAACTCTGATAAGCCACGATCTTCTTTTCAATGCATAGAAATTAAACATTGGACAAAATGTTAACAAACACATAAATGTAAGAGAATTATATAACTAACAGTTTAACAATGGTCTTGTCCAAGATAAATTCAAGGTGGTACACCATCCTACTAGTGGAGGCTCCCCATAATTTGTCCTATCCTTTTTCCCAAAAGTCCTAATATGTACATAACTGAATTGTATAGAACTTCGACTTAATGTGTGTATAATGAAACGACTCATTTCACCCAACCCCCCCCCCCCCCGATGTACGTAAAAACAATTAAGTGCATCTCATCAACTTTTTCGCTCTTAAGCTTAATTTATCTACAGGTCTTAATATTGCTTTCAATTATACCATATGAAATGTTACATAGGGTTTATTGTAAAAATCGTAACCAGGAATTTCAAGTCACGTTGAGTTAATTATTTTGTTTTCACCGAGTAAGTGGCCTCGTAATTTTTTTTTTTTTTTTTTTTTTTTTTTTTTTTTTTTTTTTTTTTTTTTTTTTTTTTAGTGGCCACTGAAGATGATTATTGTACTGTTTTTAGTAAGTTTTGAAAATGTCGTATATTTAAAAATAACATTGTAACTACTTTTGTTATTATTTGTCTGACAAATTTAACTTTTCGTGTCAAAACGGAATAATGCCAAATATTAATCTTATTTTTTTGTGATACATTTTCTCCGCTTTTAAAAAATTATTGTTTTTTTTTATCTGTTTATATATTTTATGATCTTAATGTTACTACCACTTCCTCTCATAGGCGCACACATAACTCACAGATTCAAAATCCAGACACATATGTGTAATGTGGTACAGGAGGTACATTTTATATCACATACATAAAGTAAGAAAAAGGAAAAAATATCCTCCTATGTACACTTAACTGACACTGTTTTTATGAAAACTAATCTACATCTTTATAAAGCTGTCTAAACAATTACTAAATTTAACCTAGAGATCACGAGGAAATAAGAAAATGTAACTAGTACGGTAGGTAATAGAAAAGTTACCAAGTAATAATAAACAACAAAAAAAATACAGGAAATATAATTTATATCATCAAAAGTACACAAAATAATGCAAGCAAGAGAAAATAAAGAGTTGTTCAACAAGAACTCATCAAATAGAATGATCCCAAAAGTTAGTCTTAAAATTATGGACTAAAGATGAGGGTTGACAAAATTAAATATTTGTTTTTGCAAAAATAGATACCAAATTGTGATATGAAAGACAAATGCAGATTGTACTTAAGAGTCTGCAAAGGCTGTCAGCCATGTTGTTTTTAGTCCCATAAGAATAATGTTATTTTTGAACCGAACATACGTTCAAAACTATGTATATATATTTAAAATATCAAAACAAACCCAATGCGCAATATGATAACGTTTAAAATGACACCTCATACACAACGTTTGGTCAATAAATAAAGGAAGAAATATGGATTCAAAATAACATTCGTCTTATGGGATTAAAACCAGCATGGCCGACAGCATGTGCAGACTCTTGATAACTTATTATCTGTAAAAATACACGATATGAATACGGACATAAACATCAAAATACAAACTTTCCGTACAGCATATGAATGTACGATAACTAACTATAATAGTAATATTGAACTTGGACATAGGAAGCTTAACAATTATAAACAACATCAGCATGCAGTTTATAAAAAAAAAAGAGTATAATTTAGTCTCATGTCCAAGCTGCTAGATATAATGGGATGTACATGCATCCCTTCAGTTCTACGTCTTCCCTTTTTTATAAGTAATGCAAGTTAAATTAGTTCCCATTTGACACAATCTATACGAGTGAAGATAGAATATATTTTTTGCGTTTTAGGCCACCGATTGCCCACTTCAAATAGTGCAGGGGCTCTCAGCGTCTAGTGGCATCTTAAAATTAAGGCTTATAAGTTAATGCTTGTGCAGTTGCCTAGCCTCTCGGAGTGGATGAGCTAGTCAACTGCACATCCACCTATTGCCACTCGGGCAACTGCACATCCACCTATTGCCGCTCGGGCAAATGCACATCCACCTATTGCCGCTCGGGCAACTGCTCATCCACCTATTGCCACTCGGGCAACTGCTCATCCACCTATTGCCACTCGGGCAACTGCTCATCCAACTATTGCCGCTCGGGCAACTCCTCATCCACCTATTGCCGCTCGGGCAACTCCTCATCCACCTATTGCCGCTCGGGCAACTGCTTATCCAACTATTGCCGCTCGGGCAATTGCTCATCCACCTATTGCCGCTCGGGCAACTGCAGTGGCTTCGTCTTAGAAGGGCTCATTTAAACGATATATAGAAATGAACTAGCCCATTAAATGGTCACTAGTGACCTCTTGTAAAGGGGGCATGTAGTTAGTTTAGATGCGAGATGTTTTTTGAACAGGAGAGCCTGTGCGTGGGAATAAGCCTTTTCAGTCATTGTCACTGTTTTTACATGTTTATGTCACTCCACACAATCTAAGAAGAATAAATACACAAAACATTTCTACAATACACCGTAATTTACAACAGTTATAAAAATGTACAATTAGATATCACTATACAAAAATCAAACTATCAAAGAGAAGCTTAGCTCATTATCAAATAATTAGCAGGTTTTTTAACGATAATAATTTATGTATACGGGATCTCATCAGTGCCTGCATTTAAACACGACAGCACTGTTACTCTCCGCTTCCACTACCTCATCTGGGAGATTTCTATACACTACGTGGGCCTGATAATATGAATTTGATAAATCTATTTTATGTTTTACTTTGGGAATGAGATGCCATAATGTCTTTTACTTCTTGTTGAGTATATATGTTGATATGTTGAAAATAGGTGTTTCCTTTTTCTTTATGAAAAGATTAGTTTTTTAATGAAAAGTTGTCTTAACATGACAATCGTTAAATAGTTGCATAAAAGTGTACCTTATAGGTTTCTTTAAAATTGTTTTAATAACAGTTCTTTTTTTAATGGCTAATGGCTCGAGGGTAGCTGCAGAGACTCCTCCCCATGGTAGGGTGTTACAGCAGTGATTTTAGAATTATTTAGTAATAGACCTATTGTTTTAAAGAAAATTCTTTAATTATTAATGAGTGTTTAATCTAAATTATTTATTATTTTTTATGGATTAAAAAGTTTATAACACAAAATCAAGGTAATGGCCTCCTTTGTTGGCTTAAAATAACGTGCCCAATGTTTATATTAATAGTAGTACAAAGATTTGTACTAAATCTATATAGCCTATCGTTATAATCTGAATAGTTTACTTATATTTTATGTGTGTCATTTTATATTACTGTTTTCGTATTTTTATGTAATTATTAAGTTATTTATTAATATTTATTGCGGTACTAATGTCCATTACTCAATGTATGATGAAGATTGCTTAATCAGAGTAGAAGTGGTGATGGTGTCCTCGGCTGCAAATGACACGTAAAATAGCTGTTTTAAGGAAGTAGTATGTTGTAAAAAGCCATATATTCAAATTTTCTTGTTAACATGACAAATATATTCTTTGAAGTTAAAATAAATAAATATCACATTTAGGGCATAAATAATCCTGCGTTGCTCAGCTGTTCAGTAAAATCAATAGAAATTATAATAAGCGTAACTAATTAGAAATTCCCACTCGCGTTAATATGATGTTTTGGTATTAATCTATAAATGTCATGTAAAATATTTTTTGAATAAATTTGTTTTTGAATTTGAATGTATATCCTATAAAATTACTTAATATAATGTAATATAGTAAGCAATGAATATACTTGTATTAATATTTTGATGATTAGGATATTTTGTATTGTAAAACAAGGAAACGAAGTAAGGAGGGAGGATATTTTTCTTGTTGTGAGGTTGGTAGCTAACGAAATCGGCGAGGAGGGAGCTGTCGAACTTGGGGCAGTCGTTTGCACCCTCAGTTTTACCCTACTCAACAGAAATTGTCATACCAAGGGGCCAAGCTATTTTATAAACCTTGTGATGATTTATTATAGTTCTTGAACATAGTTTGCTTATGTATAGATAATTGTCGGACTTTGTTGAAGATGTAGTTTTATAAAATCTTTTCCTATTTATAATTTTATAGTACAAGTAAACGTCACACAACACATATATATTGCAATATACGAGTGTTTGTGTTGTATGACATTTACTTGTACTGTATATGTACCAACACGTATTATGGTAATTAAAAAACTATTTATAATTTTCAAAAATATGTTTAGGCATTTATATTTAACTACGATACTGTTAGAAAAACAATTCGTCAATATACTAAAATTGTATTTGTTAAACGACTAATTTGAATTGAATATTACATAAAGTTACTTCCTCTTTCATTTTTAAATTTTGCAATTTGTGTTTGAAAATAGTTTTGAACTGTATATGTATTTTATGCCTAATTAATTATTAAAATTAATTATTATAATTTATATATTATTTTACGTTTTTATTGATTTTGTACAATTATATTTAAATAACTGAATTTTACTCAGTTATTACTCCTATTCGAAGTAGTTTTGTTGTTTGTCAGTACTAACTAACCGAAAATGCTTGTCAATATTTATTTGAGTCCAAAGTTCTAAAACACAGTTTTACCAAGCAGCCACCCAGTAAAAGTATACTTAAAAACTATAGTCAGATCTTTTTAACTTTATAGTTTGGCTCCTTACAAAAATTAAGTATTCAATTTTAAATTTGTAATTATTAGAATTTGACTTGCAAATATTTTAAATATAGTAAACATAGTCTACAATAATTTTAAACAAATTAAACCCTTACTAGAAAAAAAGAAGGGTTTACACGATTTCCAGTAGTTTCAAAAGTACACCTCTGCCAAGGAAAAGTTATCTAGTATATAAATATGTAGAGAAACTCTTGTTCGATTAAATAAACACAATTTTACGTTCTGGATCTCATTTTGTGGGGCCAATTATTACTCCGCTTCGAACTTATACTTTACCAAATCAGGTTCTATCAATTCATTAATAATATCTTCTGGGTTGTCTCTTTTCAATAATTTACAGAACAAATTAAAATATGTAGACGTAAAATTTAGTTTTCACAAAATATTAATAATAATAATTTAGACTTATTTTGCTTGATATTTTTTTTTAAGGAGAGGCCGATCTTCTTCTTAACCTTACTCTGCCCATTCCCCATAGACTAGTGATCTGTGCGAGGAGCTGATTCAGACAGTGTAAG
This sequence comes from Stictocephala bisonia, assembly GCA_035578905.1. Taxonomy (NCBI): domain Eukaryota; kingdom Metazoa; phylum Arthropoda; class Insecta; order Hemiptera; family Membracidae; genus Stictocephala; species Stictocephala bisonia. The sequence continues at coordinate 122,249 of JAQJVL010000318.1, forward strand.
GGGGCAAACTAGTACAGTAGAAGGTGAATAATACCATTGATTTTATTTTATACACAAATAGATTTACCATCCAATGTTAAATTTTGAGTATCGAAATATTAGCTGTTTTCGAGGTCCATTATGAAGGGCTAGTGAAGTCCTATGTAAATATAATGGAGTTTAAACCAGCTGTGGTTGCGGGCCTCACTAACCAAATAATAGGCACAAATATTCCTACTAGATAGGATATATATTGTAGGAGTATATAATCAATTATACTACTGATAAAGTCTTCCAGTCTAGGCCGGATTCGAACCAGCACTTTCTCTAACTTAGGCTCAAAGTTCTGACGCCTTAGACCGCTCAGCCACCAGCACAAACTTTTAATAAAATTATTACAGTTTGTGTAAGTTTTATATCAAGAAATGCTTCAATTTCAGAAAATACAGATATATTGTTCTTATTATTTAGAACTATGAACTATATTTGTTTTTACTGTTTACCCTAATACGTTTCATTTTTTCTCACGCCTTAATTTTAGTTTGCTTATTTTATTAGATTTACTTGTTTACTGAGGTACTTATTTTCCAATATCTTTATTTATAGCTTTAGTCTATGAGACTAGTGCTCTTAAGAAAGAAAAGATAAGTTAATTGATATTAGTAATACATTGTTAAGATATGTTTATATGGACCCAAAATCAAGACTATATGGGCTTTTATGCGATAGTATTCTCAAAACAGTCAAGCTTAAGGAACATTCAAAATTTGTTTTTCTTGTTAAAATAATTATGCTTTATTTGTAAAACGATATATGACAAAATGAAAATAAATAAATTCCATTCTAGAGTCTAAAATTTATTTTTAAATGTGATCCAAACGAATTTAAGATTTAGTATTAATTGATTGTTGCTTATGCAGCTTCGTTTATTTTTAGTGATTTGTGTTTTTCTTCGTATTGAAGATGTCGTTATAGATGTATATGTTTGTAAACTTTAGTAATGAAAAAACCCACCAATATTTTATAGTATACTTAAGTATGGGAAAATAATTACCATTGATGATTATAAAATTTGATTGAATCAATTAAAAAAACTTTTCTTGTATGAAGGAATTTCAATTTAAATTTTACTTTTAAAGTTTAAGCATGATTATCTACCTACTGCTAATAGACTGTAGACTATATGCATCTAGAGTTTTTAAAATAGTACAGATATTAGTCCATCGTTAATCGGTCAGCAACGTAAGGGTTTTAATATGAGCTCTTCTGATACTAGCATCTTTTAAAAACTTAAAATTAGGTACTTTGAGGAACTAATTGTAATGCAAAAAAAATATTGAGTAATGTTTTAGAATATTGAAGTTCTGAAAACATTTAAACAAAACAGTACAGTTCGGGAACCAAACAAATAAAACACATTTACTATGTATATTATGTTAATAATAGAAGGTCTTATGGCGTAAATTTAGTTGTCAGTACAGGACTGTAACTTGATGATTTGTAAGAAAACAAAAATATGTTTTCATCGTTTGAAAGAGCGTAAAATTTATAAGAGACTCCATTTTTTATAATTTTGATTACTCATTTGTACTATTATAAAAAATCATAAACTCACAACTTTTTATTTCATCACAATCAATAGTTTTTTTTAATGTAAAAGTGTACAGTACAAGTACACGTCAAACAAAACAAATATATTACAATACAAGCACAAAATGCACAAATATATTGCAATATTTTTTTTTTAATTTGAAGATCTTAACGTTACCCTACCCCTACATTCTCTAAACAACAACTTTTTTCATATCTAAATGCTCCTTGACTCAGGGGCAAGACATAAAATAATGTAACAGAAGAGGCAGGGACAACTACAGGACTGGGAGACACAGAACAGTAACGTTTGAGCACTTGCCCTCTGAAGCAGGTGTTAATCTTTACAAAAGACTGCCTAATTCTATGAAAATCGCCACAAATCCGAAAGCCTTCAAAACTCGTCCTAAAGGCTTTTTAGCCTGTCATGCATTTTATGCTGTGGACGAGTTTTTGTCGAACAACTGGGAGACCTTATGGTTAGTAAGCTGACACCGATGCTGGAAGTGGGATTTATTGGAAGAGTGAATGTTTTCTAAATCTAAATATATGAGTAAATCTTTTTAAGTGATTGATAACAAAATTATAGTTATTTTAAAACCATTCTGACTTTTGCAATGCATATGTACTTACTGCAAGAAAAACTGTTTTGATTTGATTACAAGTACAAAATGCATAAATTTATCACAATATAAGCACAAAATGAATAAATGTATCAAAGTACAAGGACAAAATGTTCAGATATATTACAAGGTAAACACAAGATGCCCTAATATACTAAAATATAAGTACAAAATGCAATTTTCTGAATTCCTCTGTCTAAGAAAGGTAAAGGTGGTTTGCCGATATCGATCAATAACTAATTAAAAAACTATTTAAAAGTAATTCGTTTTACATAATTTGTTATTTTATTAGTTATAATAATAATAATAATACAGTAATATATAGCCCTGTTATATATTATTATTGTAAAAAGAACTATTTTACACTTATTCGAATGATGTAAGAATTATTGCTGTCCGACAAATCGTTAAGTCGCTTTGTTGCACTGCATTTAACATTGGTCTTACGGGATACAAATTCCATATGGTGACTATCATAACCTAAAAGTGAGTAAAACTGCGTGAGAACGATTTAATCTGGTCCTGCCACTTCCAAGAGAGGTCTAAGGAGCTGAGAAACTAATCGAGGGCAAAAACACCTCCATTTACGTCTCACGGTGGTGCCAAACTGGTCCTTCCCCTACCTTGTCACAGCGCTTTTAATTATTCCAATCTAGCGTCGCCACCTCGCGGGTCCTTTTAATAAAGGGCTTTTGTTTTCCAAGAAATGTAAATGAAGGGGGGGACAGCTCCGCCGGTCTGAGGACATCTAGTTCCCTCCACAGTCTTTATTATTGAAATTATTTTTACAATTATGATTTTTTTGCTACAGTGAAACCAGTTGATGAAACAATTGATGCTTTTAAAGGGTTGCGGCTTTTGTTTCAGTTTTGTTTTTGCCCAGGCCCTGTTCGGTGGAAGGAGCGCTGGGCAAGCGGTAAGGACGGTCAGTTGGGTCTGCTACCTCCTAGGCTCACTCACTCACTCTAAGGTAAGCTTAGTGTAGTCTCGTATATATCTACCTCTTTTATAGTAGATAATTAATATAATAATATATTTTTAATTAGAATGTAATCTTTCATAAATAATTAGATTGGAAGTAAATTTAATTTATTATTCACTCATACATTAATGTGATAAAGTATATTTGCAAGATATTCGAGTTTGACATTGTTATATTCTATTTAGTAACTCTAAGCTTTTTTATTACCTAATAAGTTTATCATGTGTTATTATTTGATGACATCAAACATTTAATATATATAATAGACAATAGATAATAGAACTTTATTTCTCAGTAAATACAATGGTGTACATAGAGAACTGTCATAGAGGTAAATAATTTTAAAAAATTACAACTAAAAAATGGGACAAACTACATAGTTTACAAAGTATTTAGTAAGTCAGAGTCATCAAAAAATTCATCTACAGTGAAATAGGCTTTCATTAATAAGGATTGTTTTATTGTTTTTAGAAACAATTTGCTGGACACCAATTCCTTATTAGATTTAAGAATCTTGTTTATTACTTTACGGGTCATATAATTAATTTATTTTCAAATTTAGACGAATTGTGTTTTTGAATTTGTAAAATGTTAAGCCTTATATTGTATTCATAATTAGGAATTCTGTAATAAAATCTATCTGAATTTTGTTTATAGAATTTACATAACTCATATAAATATAAGCCTGGTAACGTCATTAATTTGGAATTTTGAAAAAGTGCCTTGCAAGGTTCAGTTGGAGGTTTTTTATTAATGATCCTTATTGCTCGTTTTTGGATTAGGAATATTCTGTTGAAATGTTTAAAAGTTGTCCCCCCAAACTCCAAGACCATAAGTGATAATACTTTGAAAAAATATACATTTCAAATCATAATTTTAGTGTTAGTTGTATTAACTTTCTTAATTAAAACAAATATATATGCTATTATTTATAAAGTTATATTGCATAGGTTGTTTAACATCTATTTACTCTCTGTTAATAATTTTTTTTTATCTTTTCTTTCTTAGATTACTTAAAATTGTTTTATTATACTGTGAAAAATATATCGCAAAGTAAAACAATTAAATGAATCTTGTGATTGATAAGATTACAAGTACCATGAACTTACCGACTCAAAGAGTTACAAGGTTCATACAATCACTCAATTACTGATTGATAAGATTACAAGTACCATGAACTTACCGACTCAAAGAGTTATAAGGTCCATGCAATCCCTCAATTACTGATTGATAAGATTACAAGTACAAGTACCATGAACTTACTGCCCCAAATAGTTACAATATCCATGCAATTACTCAATTACTGATTGATAAGATTACAAGTACCATGAACTTATCGACTCAAAGAGTTACAAGGTCCATACAATCACTCAATTACTGATTGATAAGATTACAAGTACCATGAACTTATCGACTCAAAGAGTTACAAGGTCCATGCAATCACTCAATTACTGATTGATAAGATTACAAGTACCATGAACTTATCGACTCAAAGAGTTACAAGGTTCATGCAATCACTCAATTACTGATTGATAAGATTACAAGTACCATGAACTTACCGACTCAAATAGTTACAAGGTTCATGCAATCACTCAATTACTGATTGATAAGATTACAAGTACCATGAACTTACCGCCTCAAAGAGTTACAATATCCATGCAATTACTCAATTACTGATTGATAAGATTACAAGTACCATGAACTTACCGACTCAAAGAGTTACAAGGTTCATGCAATCACTCAATTACTGATTGATAAGATTACAAGTACCATGAACTTATCGACTCAAAGAGTTACAAGGTTCATCGCAATCACTCAATACTGATTGATAAGATTTACAAGTGCCATGAACTTACCGACTCAAATAGTTACAAGGTCCATGCAATCACTCAATTACTGATTGATAAGATTACAAGTACCATGAACTTATCGACTCAAAGAGTTACAAGTTTCATGCAATCACTCAATTACTGATTGATAAGATTACAAATACCATGAACGTACCGACTCAAAGAGTTACAAGGTCCATGCAATCACTCAATTACTGATTGATAAGATTACAAGTACCATGAACTTACTGACTCAAAGAGTTACAAGGTTCATGCAATCACTCAATTACTGATTGATAAGATTACAAGTACCATGAACTTATCGACTCAAAGAGTTACAAGGTTCATGCAATCACTCAATTACTGATTGATAAGATTACAAGTACCATGAACTTACCGACTCAAAGAGTTACAAGGTTTATGCAATCACTCAATTACTGATTGATAAGATTACAAGTACCATGAACTTACCGACTTAAAGAGTTACAAGGTTTATGCAATCACTCAATTACTGATTGATAAGATTACAAGTACCATGAACTTACCGACTTAAATAGTTACAAGGTCCATGCAATCACTCAATTACTGATTGATAAGATTACAAGTACCATGAACTTACCACCTCAAAGAGTTACAAGTTTCATGTAATCACTCAATTTCTGATTGATAAGATTACAAGTACAAGTACCATGAACTTACCGCCTCAAAGAGTTACAATATCCATGCAATTACTCAATTACTGATTGATAAGATTCAATTACTGATTGATAAGATTACAAGTACCATGAACTTACCGACTCAAAGAGTTACAAGGTCTATGCAAGCACTCAATTACCGATTGATAAGATTACAAGTACCATGAACTTAACGATTCAAAGAGTTACAAGGTTCATGCAATCACTCAATTACTGATTGATAAGATTACAAGTACCATGAACTTATCGACTCAAAGAGTTACAAGTTTCATGCAATCACTCAATTACTGATTGATAAGATTACAAATACCATGAACTTACCGACTCAAAGAGTTACAAGGTCCATGCAATCACTCAATTACTGATTGATAAGATTACAAGTACCATGAACTTACTGACTCAAAGAGTTACATAGTCCATGTTCGATAATTACTCGATTAATGATTGATAAGATTACAAGTACCATGAACTTACCGATTCAAAGAGTTACAAGGTCCCTATACGAAAATTACTGGATTATATTAATGACTGATAATATTGCAAATGCCATGAACCTACCAACTGAAAGAGTTACAAGGTCCTTTTAATCACTCAATGACTGACTGATAAGATTACAATCACCATGTACTAACTCCTCACTAACTAATAAGGATACAAGAAATAACTAACCTAACGATAAACTGACTGATTGAGTTGACGAAAATAAACATCAACCATTTAAAATTCTAATAAATTTAAATCGATAATTCTAAGAAATATAACTAAAAAACTCTAGAATTAAATCCAAATAATATATATATATATATATATATATATATATATATGTATATGTATTTATTTATGGTATTTTTTGCGAAAAATATTTTATCACTTAATATCTGTGGATAAAACAATGAATATTTCAATACAATTCTATCTGAATCCTAATCCAAATGACATTCGACAAATATTATTGATGCGTATTGTAGATTATTAAATTTGATATTTTTACAAATTCAAAAAAATTACAAATTGACATCTCAAGAGAACAATTTAAAGATACAAACCATTAACATTGTTCTAATACATCTTGCTGACGGTGTTTTGAAAATAAACCTTACGTCTTTTAGGATGGGCCAAGGTTAAGAATTATAATTCGTTGTTACATATCGTCAATCAAATTTTTTACGAAAGTTACCATGCCAACTACATAAATTACCCTAAAAGAAATTATTTTATTAGACTTAAAAATGGTTCATAAAATAGACTATATAATGTAATTCAGTTACCCTTTTTACTTAGATAAAAACCAAAATTATATTTACTCAATACAAATACCTTTTGACATTGAGTACTAGCGTAGTCCAAAGAAATAATTATTACTGAAATGGAGCAATTACCTATTTCAAAATTCAACATCACGCGTTGTTTTTCGAGCTATGTTTTACGAATGATACATCTGTAATAATGTTACTTTATTTCTTAAAAATTGTTTTCATTGTAACATCAACTAAGTACAGTTCAGTTGCATTAGTCGCCAATCATCAAAATATCGCCAGTTAATGAGCAATCATTAAGTTTCACGAAGTGTTTTGATTTTAACATGTAACCCGTAAACTCTTCATCCTCATTGAAAAGCTCAGTTGAGGTAATCCCAAGTCTGAAGTACAGCCGACATCATTAAAAATATACACTCTGCTGAACATTTCGTAAATAAATGCTCATTGTTCTTCCTTAAAATTTACTTATACACAATAATTACAATTCTGTTGTGTTTTTAATTATTACTATATATTCCAAAAGTTACAAATTTTCCCAATCCTTGACCGAATCTCAGCATGTGAACGCAATAATGATGTTTTAGGGTCTTAAATCAATTACCTTATTAACGCATTAATATCTAGCTATAAACCTGTTCCAACGTAGGCTATGATAATTAAATTACTGAGAATTATTGTTAAAGAGTATTATTATGGCAATGTTAACAAATGGCAACTCAATATCAAACGCCAATTTGACACATAATTTTGTACAAAAACATTTTCAGTGTTCTAAATTGCTTATGAACAGCTTCAGTTATAAAAACATATAGAAGATTTATATTTTTAATTTCGTATCTTCGAATACGTCTGGGTATGGAAGAAAATAGCAATAAAGGATGACTTTCAAGACAACACAAAATAGTTTTAATAAAACAATATGAAAGGATAAATCTAAAAGATCACCTCTTTATGACAATGGCAGCTATATAGGACACAAAAACTCTAAAGACAACTACGTTATAACAAATACAACCTTATAGGACAAGAAAATTTTAAATACAACTTTGGTATAACAAATACAACATTATAGGACAAGATAACTCTAAAGACAACTGTGGTATAACAAATACAACATTATAGGACAAGATAATTTTAAATACAACTGCGGTATAACAAATACAACATTACAGAACAAGATAACTCTAAAGACAACTGTGGTATAACAAATACAATATTATAGGACAAGATAACTTTAAAGACAACTGTGGTATAACAAATACAACATTATAAGACAAGAAAATTCTAAATAAAACTGCGATATAACAAATACAACATTATAGGACAAGAGATCTCTAAAGACAACTACGGTATAACAAATACAACATTATAGGACAAGATAACTCTAAAGACAACTGTGGTATAACAAATACAACATTATAGGACATAATAACTCAAAAGACAACTGCTGTATAATTAACACAACATTATAGGGCAAGATAACTCTAAATACAACTGTGGTATAACAAATACAATATTATAGAACAAGATAACTCCTAAGACAACTGCCGTAAAACAAATACAACATAACAGGACAAGATAATTTTCAATACAACAGCGGGATAACAAATAACAATACAGGACATGATAATTGTAAATACAACGGTGGCATAAGAAAACAACATTTCAGGACATGATAATTATATATACAACGGCGGCATAACAAAACAACATTACAGGACAAGATAATTCTAAATACAACGGTGGAATAACAAAACAACTTTACAAGAAAAGATAATTCTAAATACAACTGCGTTATAACAAGTACAACATTATAAGACAAGATAACTCTAAAGACAACTACGGTATAACAAATATAACATTATAGGACAAGATAACTCTAAAGACAGCTGCGGTATAACAAATATAACATTATAGGACATAATAACTCTAAAGACATCTGCGGTATTACATTATAGGACAAGATTACTCTAAAGACAACTGCGGTATAACAAATACAACATTATAGGACAAGATAATTCTAAATACAACGGTGGTATGTTAAAAACAACATTATAGGACAAGATAATTCCAAATACAACGGTGGTATAACAAATACAAAATTAAAGGACAAGATAATTCTAAATACAATTGTGGCATAACAAAACAGTATTACAGGACAAGATAAATTTAAATACATCGGCGGCATAACAGAACAACATTACAGGACAAGAAAATTCTAAATACAACGGCGGCATAACAAAACAACATTATAGGACAAGATAATTTTCAATACAACAGCGGGATAACAAATAACAATACAGGACATGATAATTGTAAATACAACGGTGGCATAAGAAAACAACATTTCAGGACATGATAATTATATATACAACGGCGGCATAACAAAACAACATTACAGGACAAGATAATTCTAAATACAACGGTGGAATAACAAAACAACTTTACAAGAAAAGATAATTCTAAATACAACTGCGTTATAACAAGTACAACATTATAAGACAAGATAACTCTAAAGACAACTACGGTATAACAAATATAACATTATAGGACAAGATAACTCTAAAGACAGCTGCGGTATAACAAATACAACATTATAGGACATAATAACTCTAAAGACAACTGCGGTATTACATTATAGGACAAGATTACTCTAAAGACAACTGCGGTATAACAAATATAACATTATAGGACAAGATAACTCTAAAGACAACTACGGTATAACAAATATAACATTATAGGACAAGATAACTCTAAAGACAGCTGCGGTATAACAAATATAACATTATAGGACAAGATAACTCTAAAGACAGCTGCGGTATAACAAATACAACATTATAGGACATAATAACTCTAAAGACATCTGCGGTATTACATTATAGGACAAGATTACTCTAAAGACAACTGCGGTATAACAAATACAACATTATAGGACAAGATAATTCTAAATACAACGGTGGTATATTAAAAACAACATTATAGGACAAGATAATTCCAAATACAACGGTGGTATAACAAATACAAAATTAAAGGAAAAGATAATTCTAAATACAACGGTGGCATAACAAAACAGTATTACAGGACAAGATAAATTTAAATACATCGGCGGCATAACAGAACAACATTACAGGACAAGAAAATTCTAAATACAACGGCGGCATAACAAAACAACATTATAGGACAAGGTAACTATAAAGACAACTGCGGTATAACAAATACCACCATTATAAGTCAAGATAAATCTAAATACAACTGCGGTATAACAAGTACAACATTATAGGACATAATAACTCTAAAGACAACTGCGGTATAACATTATAGGACAAGATAATTCTAAATACAACGGTGGTGTATTAAAAACAACATTATGGGACAAGATAATTCCAAATACAACGGTGGTATAACAAATAGAAAATTAAAGGACAAGATAATTCTAAATACAACGGTGGCATAACAAAACAACATTACAGGACCTGATAAATCTAAATACATCGGCGGCATAACAGAACAACAATACAGGACAAGAAAATTCTAAAGAATACAGCGGCAAATTAATAGTAATATTACAGGACAATATAATTCTAAATGTAACAGCGGCATATTAATTATTCAGGACAAGATAATTCTACAGACAGCAGCGGCATAAGAAAAGCAACATTATTCTTAGAAAGAATATCAAAAATCACCATCTAACAACATAATTGACATAACTGTAATTTGTTACTTTACTTAATTAGTAAATTACGTGTTGGTAGAAATACAAAAACCGGAGGAATTTAGGAAAGTTTGAGGAAGGTAAACATGGTTTTCCAAAATTGATAGTTTGGGTGACCCATTTGCCAACCCATACACTTTGAGTGGTAATTAACCCACCCGCCCACCCATACACGTACAGTGGTATTTGCTCACCCGCCCACCCATACACGTAGAGTGGTAATTGGCTCACCCGCCCACCCATACACGTACAGTAGTATTGGCTCACCCACCAACCCATACACGTACAGTAGTATTGGCTCACCCACCAACCCATACACGTACAGTGGTAATTGGCTCACCCGCCAACCCATACACGTACAGTGGTATTTGCTCACCCGCCCACCCATACACGTACAGTAGTATTGGCTCACCCACCCACCCATACACGTAGAGTGGTAATTTACCCACCCGCTCACCCATACAAGCACAGTGATATTGGTTCACCCGCCCACCCGTACACGTAGAGTGGTAATTTACCCACCCATACAGAAACATTGGTATTGACCCACTCGCCCACCCATACACGAATATTGGAATTGACCCACTTACCCACCCAAATACGAACATTGGTATTGACTCACCCGCCCACCCATATACAAACATGAGAATTGATTTAATCCCCACTGTACGTGTATGGGTAGTACAGTCATTAACTGCAACGTGTGAAAGTATATTATATCGTTACAAAAACTAATGTATTGGCAATTTTTACATAACGGCCACCGGTCTAAAATTGTCTCTAACCTAACCTAACACTGGTCCAGTGTAATATCAATGTATACTTGTATCAAGAAGCATAATCTTTTAGCATGTTTGACATAGTATAATTTTTTTGATAAAAAAGATATATAAAAGAATGACATGTATATAACCTGCTGGTATTGAATTTGATGGTAAGAAATTACTTTATTTCTCTGATTATTAATCATTGTATTTTGATACATTGTGTATTTGAAAGGAACACAACTTTTCTATGTAACTAAAAATCATCATCCCAATATTCAGATTCCTTCTAATTACTACCTCAGATCGACAGAATGGATGGCGTAACTCTAATGATAACATTAGCATAACAAAATTATGGAAAAAGATAATGATTGCTTGGTGATTGATTACGTCAGACTCCTGCATAGTGATTGCTTTTATCAGACACTCCTATGTAATGATTGCTTATAAAATACAGTCCTACCTAGTGATTGTTTACATCAGACATTACTGCATAATGATTGCTTACATTACACACTGCCGTACAAGCATTGCTTACATAACATCAGACAGTTATGTATGATTGCATACAAAAGACAGTGTCTATAGACTATAGTATACATCTACCTTTCGCCTTATATTCAATTTACTAATACAGCATACCCAAAGATTAGAAATATTCAATCAAGATCTCAAGAAAGTTCTTTAATAAAGCAAACTTTTGTAGATGTCTGTTTGCTCAAGAAAGCAAACTCCTTACCAATTTTGATTGCGTTGGGTAAAAGTGATGGCCAAGTGGGGTTTTAAAAAATACCGAAAGCGCACATTAAATGTAATGCGCACAATTATTGCGTTTATTACAAAGAATATATTAAAGCCAAAAAAAACAACAGTGGAATTAAACCGGCAGGATTGTAAACTCCTTGAGTCACCACTGTAAGCGCTGTGAGCAAAATTCACAAAGGAACAGACTGGTGGGAGAAGAAATGGGGTATTCCCCCAAGAGGGGGAAATGTAAAACTGAAAAACTTTGATGGATTTTTAATAACACAGCGTGTATGCAAGACAGTATTCTTTGAAAGAGCTTGCAAAGACTTAATGAATTTAAATGCCGAGTCTGTAGCTGGTGATGAGGAAGGCCGAGGGTGAGGGGAGGGGAGGGGAGTTTTCTTGTTGCGTTCAATATCTGACGACTTCATTATCTTTTAGTCAAGCCTTGTGGAAAACACCACGCGGCGGACACGTCCTTGTAATTAAGGACACAGGTCCTTTATCCCAATGTCCTTCGACTCGGAAAATTTCAATATTCTCGTTCTCTCCCCAAGATTGGATCCGTTAAAACCGGTAATTGCACAATATTTACGTCACTTAGCTAAAAAAAATTGTAATTTGCATCCTTCGGAATTTTTTATTTGTTATATCCTGGATTTAATCGGTTTCTTAAAGGCATAGAAAAGTTACAATTTTAAAATACCGTTCTTACTGATTACCTACAGTAATAACTTATTCTAATTAAAAAACACGTTTTATTTACCTGGGATCAACTAACCACTGTTACAATTGTTTAATTTAGTGATCAACTTATTATTTTATATAAGAAAAACTTAAAAAATAGAGTGTGTTCTTTTAAAATTATATACTTCAGCTCCTGTCTGTAACATACATACACTTTAAAGTCAATATAATTACATGGAATACTTGTAAAGTATAGGGTAACGGTGGGTATGAGTACGCACCTACTGATTTAATTGTTGTAACTAAGAAGGTTATAAAGATAATAACATCAAAATTTCACACAATGCTCTTTATTAACTTATTAGTATTCATGACAAGTTTCGGAAACCTACAACAAATAATATAGTGGTAAGAATTTTTTTTAGAAAACACATCAATTGCGTACTCTTGGCCTCCTATGAGGTTAAGAGTACGCATCGGTGGTGGGTAAGAGTACGCTCTAGCAATGGTCACACACAAATAGTCCCCAGCCTTCATAAGCGGAGCATGGTTCATGCCACCACTCTTCACAAGTCCCACATTGAATCCAATTGTCTGAGAAAGTTTGTCCGCATCCCGGACAAGGGGCATTTTTTTCATCAAAAGTGTGTTGAGCGCTGCTTGTGCTCGGTTTGGGGTTTTCGATGTCGAACATTGAACTTTTTCGTACATTCGGTTTATATTGTTTTTCCTTGTACATTTCACCCAATTCCTTAGACTTCCTTTTATTATCTCGGTCCAACATCCTTTCAGCCTTTGCCCTAGCTAGTTCCATTTTAATTTTTTCTTTTTCCACCAATTTGTTTTTAAATGGAGAAGAGGTAATCACTTCAGACTTTTGAGAAGGTCTTTTTCCTTTTTTGTTTTCTCTGTCCTTGATTTTGGGGAGAGATAAAATCGTGCGAATGCTAACAAGTAAATCTTTCTTTTGGCATAATGTATCAACCACATTGCTTGAGATCAAAGATTCACTTACAGTTTCATTTCTCTGTTCAACATAAGTATCGGGATTATCAGTTCTTGGGCCAGTAGTTTCATTAGCTTCAGATGAATACTCTGGAATATGGTCCGTTACTGATGAAGGTGCAAAAACTGATTCATCTATAACACTGGGATCAAACGGTTCAATACCAGTAGCCTTGAAAGCTTTTTCTGCAGTTTTTATTTTAGCTGTGGCAGAATAGGCTTCCCTAAAAATAGCTGCCACATCCGTTAGTTTTATTATTTCTCCTGGATGCTGCACAAGCCATTTTTCAGCTTCAGCTGAATAAGCACATTTAAGTGGAGCGAAAAATCCTTTATCTAAGGGTTGAATTACATGGCTAGCGTGAGGAGGAAGGGTCAAAAATGTTACATGGTTTTCCCGACAATATAATATCGCAGGGAGTGTACAATGTGTTGAATGGTTGTCAGCTATGAGTAAAACCGGATCATCTGGTGTTGGCTTTGTATGTTTCACAAAATGCTTGAGCCAATCTATAAACAGTTCAGATTGCATGTAACCTGTTTCAGTTACTAGTTGTAAGGTTCCTGGAGGAGCGTCTTTGAAAAGATGGGGATTAAATCTTTTTCTAGGAAATATTAAGGCTGGTGGTACATAAATGCCTGTTGTGCTAATGCAACATACTGCAGTGATAGTTTCACCTCGTTCACCACTCGAAATTTTGCAAACTGTTCTTTTACCTTTTGGTGTCAGAACTTTAGGCGTTCTATTTGGAACCGTTGACAAGCCTGTCTCGTCCATATTAAATTTCCTATGGGGAGGAAATTTTTTGTCAAGGCAGCAACTTTTTAAATTTTCATAAAATCTTCCAACTTGGACCTTATTAAATCCCATTGCTCTAGCCATGCTGCACTGTTCTGGTACTCTAATGGACAAGTTATGACGCCGGCAAAATGAACTTAGCCAGTCTTTTCCAGCCTTTTTTCTCTCTTTATTGAATCTATCAGATACTTTATTAATCTCGGCGTAATCAAAGGCAACTTTCATGATATGATTCCTAGTCAATCCATAAAACCTAGAGTCCAAATCCCTGCAATGCTGAGCCAGCTCCCGTTCCATTTCGTCTGTCAAAGCTCTCTTGTAGCGGCCTAGTGATGCCGGGACTGTACCCTGGAACGACCACAATCTACGCTGTAGAAGCATTCGAGTAACCAAAATATATCATATCATAAATAAAGTACTTCAACTTTAATCTCTCCTTAAATCTAAAACATTTGGACTAGTAACAAGATGGTAAAACATAACTTACAGCTTTCAGTCTTTTTCTTAGCGTGCATTCGTTGATCCCCAGTTCTCTAGCGATTTCCCTCTTGGGCTTCCCAGCTTGTAGTTTACGTTGAACTTCTTCCATTATGTCTGCAGTGAAGAGTTGTCTGTTCGTTTTCCGTTTGTAGGGCGCCATTACACAACATCAAAGAGCCACTGAAAAAATGAGCTGGTTGAAGATCGTTCATTCGACCGAATGACAAATGAATTTATAATTATTATTGATTACTAGTTGTCTGGTGTGCCTTAAAGCTCCGTGACTATTTTCTTAAACATCTTAAACAATAACCTCAGATCAGTCATGAAATGAAACTGTGTGTGAGGACAAGAGTACGCAGGGAGCTTAAGAGTACGCAGTGCCGCGTACTCTTAGCCTCCCTTGTAATGTTTTAAAAAATCGCCGCTAGGTACCACTATGTGCTGACACAATGAACTGGAGCTAACCTCAAATTGTTCCTTATAAACTGCTCTTCAAACCAAGTTAGATTTAAAATTATAATCTATTATTGTGTTCCTTTAAATCCCAATGTATTAAGCAACAAATATTACATACAAAAGTAATAAAAGTATACTTTACCTTGTAAAAATCAAACAACGAGCAGTAGACTGGTGACGATATAGAGGCTTCTCTTATAGCTGTAGACACAATAAACTGTGATAACAAAATATCCCTGCAGTGCTGCCAACAGTCTGAAATTTCCCTGCTTACTCTTACCCGACTGCGTACTCTTACCCACCGTTACCCTATTACATTAGTTGAACCCATTAAACAATGAAATTCGCACTGTACGTGTATGGGTGGGCGGGTGGGTCAATAACACTGTACGCATTTGGGTAGGCGGGTGAGTGGGTCTTTCAAACATTTCTTCCAGACTACAAAGAAATTTTATTTTGTCTTCCACTCCATCGTCGGCAAGCAGAAAATAAAAAAAAATGCACTGTTAAATATCTTCAGTGTTTCTTCATCATAACTAACTACTTAGTTCCCCGTTCGGTGTATCTTTGTTGACATGTAGGGTCCTAGAATTGGGTCTATGAATTTCCGCAACAAAGCCACACAAAAAACTTGTTGCAGAATGAATTGTCGGTGCAGAAATTATGTGTACCAAAGTTTGAAGGTTGTTAACTAAGAGGCCTTTGAAAACTCCAATCGTAACATTGGTTTCCTCGTTTAATTTTGCGTGATGAAATATGCATTTTAAATGTTACTATAAGTTTTAATCATTTTTATCCTAGTTGGAACAAAAATGTACTGTACTGAAATTTTAACTAGTTTTCATTGTACATCAAATTTACACTGTTATTACTTGAAACCCCGTTAACATATCACATTTACAGTTTAATAATTGGTTGATTGGAATGTTTTCTGTAAGTTTTATAAATTTCAGAAGTTTTAACGTTTTAAGAAAAAAAGTTCTTATTAATTTTCTGAAACATTGTTTTCTTGGCTTCTAGAGGTCGTACAATTTCTTTGGTTTTGTTGTAATCCTTGTGAAATTTATAGTTACGATATATTACTTTCATACGTGTAAGTAAATTTACATTAATTTAACCCGTATTTATTAATTGTGAAAAAAATGTTTGTTGTATACTAATAATAATAATTCACTCAAATGCTGTTTATGTTTTTTATAGTTTTATTATTATTATTATTTTGATGTTTCAAGTATGTATTATACTTTCAATGTTTCAATTGTAAACCATTTCTAATAAAGTATACATAATTTTATTTTCATGATAATGTTTATTATAATAAAAATATTATCAAACAGTTTTAGCTCTTTGTTCTAATTTTAAAAATGCAACAGAATTAAAATCATAATAGTTATATTTATTTTAAATGTACGTACAATTATTGACTCGAAACTTATGTTTTAAAATTAAATCTAGTTTACAATATTACTTCGTATCTTCTATAATAATCTTAAATATTGACATGATATTTAATAGTAAATTGTGATATTTTAATAAATTTATGAAAAATATG
Organism: Stictocephala bisonia; assembly: GCA_035578905.1. Lineage (NCBI taxonomy): Eukaryota > Metazoa > Arthropoda > Insecta > Hemiptera > Membracidae > Stictocephala > Stictocephala bisonia. Next base: position 139,417 of record JAQJVL010000318.1, read on the forward strand.
AATGGAGCATAAATATTTTACCTCTTCAAAAATGTATTAATATCAAATTATCAATAATAAATGTATGAAATGTTTATATTTTAGTTACTATAATAACCATGTTGGATACTAGTTAAACTTTTCTAAATATATTATAATTGGTATTGAAATCAGGGTCATTTTGTATCGTATAGTAAATATAATACTTAATTTAAGGTATATAATTATTAAAATATAGAACTTTTTTTACCCCTTACTAATTTTCTGGGAAAGATCTAACTAAAAAACTAATGTTATAATAAGCTTTGAGTTAAAAACGTAATTATTTTAAAGTTGATTTTTTCTAAAACAATTAAACAGTTCCAGTATTTAACTGAGGCACTATTTTCAGTCATTCGACTTGTCTCCTTGAACGCTTACTAAAAATATTAGTAATAAAATCAAGAAAATAAAATAACTGATAGTTTAGAATATTTCATAATTTTCTGTGGATCTTCCTGTCCTAATTGAAAGCAAATAAAATTAATTTACAGTTCAAATATCTTTTAAATGGTTTTTTTAACGAGTTTAATATTTTGATAAAAATATCATTGTGCGTATTATATATCCTACTTTTACTATATAAAAAAATACTTAAGACCATTACATTAAGGTAGGGTCAATGACATTGTTACTGACAAAGTGCATGGGTTTAGTTAACTGTAGTGTTGACAATGTTTCAAATTCTGTGATCTCACGTCGAATGTTGATTAAATGAATAAAAAATTGATAAACAGCAAAAAGATGATAGTTATCGATTAATTTTTTCCCTTGTGCGTTTTTGTCTTTTGTTTAATTTTTTTTTACATAAATTTCTTTTTATTAAGATATACTGCCATTTATGTGTCTTTCAGATTGATTGGATTGTTTCAGATTGGTGCTTGGTCTTTAATTAGGCCTTCCTACATAAAGCATGTTAGATTAAGTCTTTTTCCTATATTTTAGTTTTGTTTTCATTAAATGGATGTATTTTGTGACTAATCTCCATAATTTTGATAGTTTAAAAAGTAAATTAATTGCCTAGTTCACACAGTCTAAGTGGCTTTGTGTGAATATAATCAACTTGATGAGAAGGCATACTGACAGTACAATCAGTGAAGAATTGAACATTGAACCATAACTGTAAGTGAACCACTAGCCACTGAGAAAATCCAATGATCATAACAAATTCTCAAAATCTAACAAAAACCTTAAACTGAGAATGTAATAAAAGTTTTAAATTTTCTGTTTTACGATCACGATTCTAAACATTTTCCCTCAACAGGTAAGACCGAACAGTAATATGTATTTTACCTTGATATCCCCCTGATATTAGATATTTACTGTGTAAATGGCTTTTGGAATTCCTATTTCTATTTAAGTAGAATTTACCTTATTGCATATTTGTATAGTAGAGTTTATTACAGGTTTTCTTGTTATGTTTTTTGTAATTGTTTTATGCATAAGTTACGTGTTGCTGTGTAGAATTTACCTTATTGCATATTTTTATAGTAGAGTTTATTGCAGGTGTTCCTGTTATGTTTTTTGTAATTGTTTATGCATTAGTTACGTGTTGCTGTGTAGAATTTACCTTATTGCATATTTTTATAGCAGAGTTTATTACAGGTGTTCTTGTTATGTTTTTTGTAATTGTTTTATGCATTAGTTACGTGTTGTTGTTACATAATATGCAATCCTGTTTCATTGAATTTATTTTAGTATATGAATTAAGCAGTACGCCTTATTATGATTTCTTTTTCAAGAAGGGGATACGGTTACATAGCAAAAGACGATGTTAACACAACAAACGAAACGTATTAGTAAATTATAAAACTACACAACGAAACTCTGTAAATTTGCATCTGACAAGATCAATCTACAATTTTTATATTCTACATTTTCAAATGAATGATCTGTAATATATTGTTCTCATATGAGAAATTTGCTTGTTTAAAATCCAATTATACAATTAATTCGTTTTATTTTTAAATATTGATCATAAGCCCTATTATTTGTGAGATCGTTTTACCATCTAATTCGTTTGAATAAATTTGAAAAGTCAGGTTCAAGAAGTAAGTAACGTTTGTACATTTTTTTAATGGTACCTTTTAGGATTGTCATGATAGTGTATTTAAATATTTTGCTTTATATATAACGTATCAGTATGAATTTTTTAATTATTTATTTATTTTGGTGGCCTGACAAATTATGGTTATAAATATTGTGGATCGTTTACTCTGTTCTCTTTGTATCCAGTAATTAAGTTTGAACTCTTTTATTCATTTTTAATAATATTTCATTATTATTTACTTAGATTATTTCTAAGACTCTAGTTGCATTTTTTCAGGGTGTTTTACAACGTATTGTAAAATAAAATAAAACAACCTAACACATCATTTTTAACTATTACACTTTTTCCTATATTTTTATAGGAAAAATAATTATGTATTGATTATGTATTGATAAACTACCTCAAGGTCTACAGTTTTGTTTTTTTCTTTTGAATAAAAATATTTTTGTTACATATAGGCCTATAACTAACTCACCAAACTTCGACTAGTCTTCCTTACATATATATATAATCTTATCACTGGGTTTTCATTAACTATGGGACTCTCCGAACGATTGTATACTATATATAATCACTTTATAAGTTAGAATCCACTTCAAATGATCTATAGTGCTTAGAGCTGATTAGCAAAAATCCTAGCCTAACAAAACTGCTCAACATCTGAATTTTTATATTTAAGAAATTTGAACTCTAAACCTCCAAAATAATTGAAATGGCTTTCTAAACGTTCCTTATTATTTATGTATAATTTTTTTTAGGTGCATAGAAAGTACACAGTTACCATAAGCTATAAGCGTAACTTGTAGAGTTGTTATCATAAACATTTATTATATTAATGTTGAGAGCATTTTTATATGTTTCTCTCAATAAATATCTCATATGGTGTGCTGCTGTGTTTTTAACCACGTCCATTGTAAAATTGTAGTACATGAACTTGTATCAACCATAGTGTTGTGAACTGCTGCATCACTTCGTTTATTAACAAAGTAAAATCAACTGAAACGTTGGCAAATTCTCTCCGGTTTTGCGTATCGGGACGACGCTCAAAGAAGTCCACCCTGTCAAGTTGACTTGAAAGACGACCCCTCCCCTACAACAAGTTGCCATGGTTACTTTTTTCAACATGGCGGCTTCTTTCCGTCTGAGGACTGCCAATCAGAAAAGTGAGGGGAAAAATTATTAAGAAAATGAAGTAAGAAATTCCGAGTGGAGGGTGGAATTTGGGGTGTTGGGGTAGGCCGATGTTTAGGGTTGAGTGGGTGGTGATGAGTGAGAGAAGGGCAGCCCTGAAGCATCGAGTTGTATCTCAGATTATTGAAAATGTATTTTATAAGATTGGAATCCATTTTAAAATGTTCTTTAGGACCCAAAGAGGGGATCAGTCTCGTGTAAGATGGGTCTATCGAACGAGCTTTGAACTCTATTTAGGATTATCCTTCCTTCCTTATAGACTATTCGATAAAGGAACCGTATTTTTGGGAGTAAGTGTTTGAGGAAATATATTTAAGAGTTACCTCAAAGTGATTGAAAAAAACTTGAATTTTCAACGATATTTGAATCACATAGTTTATCAAAAAAGTAACTGTCAACATAAGACTTCTGAACACCCAAAATTATCTGTTTTTAATAAATTTAAAATCAAAGTAAATATTTGACACATTCTCTTTTTAATATATACCTTTTAATTTTTCAATACGAGAGACTTGAATTTATCAATGTTTTACTGACAAATTACAAATTTTGTGTGATTATCACTACTTGAAGAAAAATACTTGTTGAATATTTTAAATCTTATTATTTTTCATTTTATTTATTTATACTTTTTTTGTAAAATCATCACTTGCCAGTTCGTATGGGCCTACAGGCCTGTGCGTGAATGTTATTCAACGAGTGAAGTAGCAACCATTAGTTCATTTGAGGATTCGAACCTCAATTGGATTTGACCTCCGCAGTCCAAAGATTTGAGCCTCCCCTACAGTGGTATTTGCCCGCCCGCCTACCCGTACACGTTTAATGGTATTGACCCACCTGTATTTACATAATATCTATAATCTGTGTCAAAAATGTGATGATTTTTTTGTTTACAAAATCTGTGAAACCGGTTATGGATGTAAGTCAAACTCAAAACTCCATAGATAAAATTCCATTGATAAAATTTGTTTACGTGGAATAAGTAAAGTACAGAAATCTACATAAAATTGAATAAAACATAATACATAAATTAATAAGTATATTCAATAAATAATTTCTACAGGCTGCAATAGACTCTTCAACGGTGTAGAAGGAACAAGTTACAGAAGGAACATCAAGAACCCTCTCGCCTTCCTCTCAAAAGCCCGACCACAGCTCTCCCTCTTCTATGATGTCATCAGGTATAGAATTGTAGATTGAAACGCCTTCATAATCTAAATGTCGTTCAAATAAAGCTATTTTAAGTTGAGGAATTGGCAATTTAATAGTATTAATTAATACTATTAATAGTTGCATGTAGTCGTTGTTATTACTGTTATCTCATTTATTGTATCTTATATTGTTATTTGTTTATAATCATCTTATTTATTGTTATCTTATCTTAATTGTTAATGTATGACTAATTTATACCATATATTAGTCATACATTACTAATATTAGTCATTTGTTATATTAAGTGCACATACAGCTTGGTATTAGTTGTGTTATACCACTGATTGGGATTGTTTGTCTGTTATTTGTAAAACGGCTTTTCCATTGAAATGCATAAATAAAAAATATAAAAAAAGTAAGAATGTATGTTTGTTTCTAAGGTTGTATTTGATGAGATGGATTATTGATAAATGAACTAAAGTGTTTTTTAATAAAAGTGAGACACTGAAACATATATAAACAGGGGAAGGTAAATATTTTATTGGTTTTAAATATCTTCTTGCAGGATTCTCAATAATTTAAAACTAATAACGCTTTAATGCTCTTTAGTTATGTCATGAGGAATTTTTCTATCTTAAGGTTAAAATTTTATTATTTTGTCTTTCAATTGAATTAGTTTCTTCTATGTTAAATTGAGAATGCGTTTATGTTCAACTGACAACCTCTTTAGACAACTGTACCTACAAACACAAATTAATGAATGTTTTAACGGATTTAACACTACTGCACTTTGAAAATGACGTATAACTGAAGGAATCCAAATTTATGGAAATGTTTTGCTACTTTTCAAAAAAATTCTACAAAAAGCTACTACAAAGTGTAGCTGTAGAAATGAGAAATGATCGTATCTTAGGCATCACGTCAGTAAGTGAATTAAATCATGTATAAGACGTAATACGAGTATATCTACGTTCTATGGGGAAATGATTTAAGTAAAAAATAAATATCTCTTTTCCTTACTATATAATTGAAAGCATCGCGAATAACAGAATATGTCAAGTATATTGTAAAATAGGATTTCTAATTCTAAATATGTTAGTAGCATACAAATTTAATTTATATATATATATATATATATATATATATATATATATATATATATATATATATATCCTTTCAAAGAATATATATTTATCTGTATTTATACATTACTAAGTAAAAGGCTGATATGAAAAGAGTTTAGTGTAAATGATTCATAAGTAATAATTTAATTAAACTTTCGCTTTTTAAATAAAAGTAAATAAAGCAGTTTTACAACCTACAAAGAATTACTTCATACAAAATATTACAAAAATAATATAGTAGGTGAATAAAATCAAGATAAATATACTTCATTTAACAGTAAACTGTTATGAATAAATACAATCATTAGAAGAATTAATAATAGCCTACAATATTACGAGAAATACTTGGAAAATTTCACCTAAAAACATAATAAAACAAGAACAAACTTCAACAAACAGCTTTAAAAGAACTATAATGAAAAATTACCTTTTGTCTTTTGTCTATTTTCTTTTACAGCAAAACTTCATAAAGTTTAGTGAGCGTTCGAGTTACCAAAAGGCATCTTAGAGCACTAATATTGCCAGGGTGAATATTGCACCGCCCTTAAACTATGAGGGAACAAAGGTAATTTCACAAGGAAGGCTTGGAAGAGCTTTCAGTTAGCGTGTCTTAATGGCTGTCTATGACTTGAGCAAAGAGAGACTTTGTGATGAAAGGTGTTAGAGAGTCTGTCTCTTGTAATAATTAGTGACACTGAACTTCTCAGCTACTACTCGCTTCAAAAGCGCCTCTATTAATATAGTCCATGTTTAACAAAAGATTCTTTAGAAGTGTATATTGCTAGTCTATCACAGAATATTCTTTATCACGGAAAATATTGTATTGTTTTATCGTTTATGTTGTATCTAAGGAGATTAATTTGTTTTAACTGAAATTAAATTTTTTTTAACCTTACTCTGCCCATTCCTCATAGACTGTTGATATGTGCGAGGAACTTAATCAAACAGAGTAAGGGGACGAACCAGTACAGTAGAAGGTGAATATTACTGATAAATCTTCCGGTCTAGGCCGGATTCGAACCAGCGCAATTCTAACCCAAGCTCAAAGTCCTGACGCCTTAGACCACTCAGCCACCGGCTCGTCCTCTATTAATTTAAAATTAATAATTTTATAACCTTAATTTTAACTTGGAGCGAACTAAATGTTTACGATATTTGAAAATATTTGGCTAGTTGATATTTAAGAAATTTTGAACAAATAGCTTTCTTACTTATTTGGATTCTGTTTTTATACACAATGTAAAATGTTTTGATAAAAAGATACATTTTATTTCACACTATAATTTATTTTTCTTGCAGATTGTTTGGATTAGGATAGTTTTAAAAATTATACTAAATAATTGTTAAAGGTAGGGCCTATATATCAAATTTATTTAAAGACTTGACTGCATACGTTTTCTTTATTTAAAAAATGTTGTCCATAAACACCATGGGTCGGCTTTTCTGATACAAAAGACACAATCATCATTATAGTAATTTTCAAAATGTTGTGATAAGTTGCACAGTGTCTTAGGAAATAAAAAAAATTTTTTGACACAAATAAATACAACCCAAGGCTTTCAGTCTCTATAAACTAACGTTGCACAAGAACTACTTACATGGACCTTTGGAGACCAATTTACTGAGATTTCTATTCGTATTATAAAATTATATAACTTAGTAGAATACTCATCAATTGAAAAAAAACTTTGTACAACTTTTAATAATACCTTTTATTTTTGTACTCTAACTTGAAATCTTCTGTTCACAGTTTCTTCTTTATATCTATTTTCAGAATTTTTAAACTTAATAATATACTCGGCTTAATGGTTGAAACTCTATAGTCAGTCAAGAACTGCCTCAAAATATTAAAATGTTTTTGAATCTCTTATTCTAGATTGAATAACTTTTATACTAGCTTTTTTTCTTTTTTTCCAACAATTAAATTATAGTAAGAAAACTTGCTAAGGTTATGGCACTTTGTTTGTATTTACAGTTACAATACTACATTTCACACGCGGCCGAACTGATTGTTTTAGAGGTAATGGAACATAGAAGAAAGAACAGGAATATTTTGGCCAACAGGATAAAATTATCTACAAACTTTCACTCATTATCCTCAAGTGTTTCTGTTGTAGCCACGTTGCAGTTATTGTATTAACTTTTGCTTTATAACGCTAGTTAGTAAAATAATAATAAGCTGCAATATTTATATTTAAAGATAAGTGCCTACCTTAAACCACCCAGTTTTGATAATTACCATAAAAAGTTGAAATAAAAAAATGTATTTTGTGTATTGTTTTTATTTTCTTTTCATACTATAGGACCTCACCGACAAGTTTTGAATAACTTTTTGTATGCAAATTAATGAAATAAATAAATGGTTTAATTTCATAAACCGATCAAATTAAATTTGCAGTATATTTAAATATACAAACATTAGAATGTACCCTAATGTCTTTTAAGGTGATTATCAAATAATATTGTCATTATATTGCCATGTGGGGGGATAGATGTAGTCTGGTTACTACTGATCCACAGAAAGGTATATCATTATTATTCGCTATTCATTTGTAACACGCCAATCTTAGAGATATGGGCAAATATGAGGGCCGAATAAAACGAGTGTAGTCTATGTTACTATCTAAGGTCTACTGATTCTCAGGAAGAGCTATTTATAATATCCCAATTTTCAGGGAAACTAGGACCTTATATGGATTCCGAACCACGTAGTATTGGTCGGATTTTCAGCTTGGTCACAAGTCTGACATTCTTCCCTACACAACATCTGAATCTTGACTACCATCCAACATGGACACCAACCATTGATTGCCTGCTGTATTAGTATTAAGAGCACTGAGCATAGAACGTATCGCTTACAATCTCCTCAACACTTTGTCCCCAAGTAGCTGGGTTACAGCACTGCGTACTATCGATTATTATGATAAACTACTATCAATAGCACAGTCACATTGTCCGAGAGAGATCTATTTGTTTATCATTGGAATCCGAACCAGCTGGTATATAATTGACTTTGTTAATGTAGGCCTAATATAAAGCTTTATGGATCCTTTCCGTTTATTTACTACCACTACTTTTTTCCATTAATTCCCTACCGCTTGATAAATATTCTATTGTTCTAAAAACTGTTCTCCGCCCCTTTTTACGTCCACTGTGGTATTCCTTATCTGATAGTATTCCGATATCACTGGCCTTATCTTATCGCTTTCTAAGAACTTACACACGGAGAGCGCATTCGGTGGTAAGTCAATCATTGGATTTACCAGTTTGTGATCAACTTTAGTAGCCACCTAACCTAACCTGACCTGACATAAACTAATCTAACTTAACCGTAATTGTGATAAAAAAACTAGTGGTAGTGAAGTAATGGAAAAAGTGGTGATAGTTAATTAAAGCAGTAGGTCCAGCTTTATAGATAAAAAAGTACAAATAATCAACATAAATCTGGTAAAAAGTAAAACTGTTAATATCTTACTTCAAGTTGCCAGAAATACCAAAGAGCAGTTAGTTACTGTGAAATATTTAATTAATATTGTACAACGCTAAACTCCAGGTAATTAGGTGAGTTAAGTTCAATAGGAAGGCTAAAGCCGCTCGTAATAGTTCTCCAAGTGTTGAACCAAAGAGACTTTGTGACTAGGGTGTTAGCGAAGTTTGTCTCTTGTATTAATCAGAGGGTACGAACATTCCTGCTGATCTCTCACCGGACTCCTCTAGTGCATAAAAGGTATATATAAGGTATCTCTGAATTACGTTACCAAACTTGAACTAGTAGGTTATTTATTGGGTCAAAAAAAGGAAATAGAGAAGAGGTTACTAAATTTACATCCTAAACAGCTTCCTTGTTTACGTTACGAAACTAGAAGTTTCTTTACTGTATCAAAATAAGGAAACAAAGAAGAGATTGTTAAAATTACATCCTAAACGGTTTTCTTGTTTATGTTACCAAAATAGAAGTTTCTTTATTAGATCAAAATAAGGAAAGAAAGAAGAAATAACTATAATTATATACTAAACGGCTTTGTTGTGAGGATATCTGCTACTTAAGATTTTTACTAAATAATTTATACTTTTTAACGTCCCCTTAAAATTTCAACTGGATCGATTTTACTATTGCGGATGTTTAAATTATTTAGTAAAAAAAATTATATCTAGGTATTAGTGCCCATGTTTCTTGGCTAGCTAGATTTTTACTTCTCCCGGTAACCAGTTTGTAAATGATACGTCTGCTTCCCAAAGAAGTTGTAAAACAATAAGGTATTTTGGGAAAATACGTTGATTTCCAAACTTCTTCATTGTTGAAGGTTTTTATAGTAAGACTCAACATTAAGTGAAATATGTCATTTATATTTGTGAGAACACTATATCTTTCAGTTATTTAACCTAGACTAAATTCTAAACCAATCCTATAAGTTAACACCAATTTAAGTTCAATTTACCTAAAGTATATATATATATATATATATATATATATATATATATATATATATATATATATATACAGTTACTGTAATTCTATTTACATCTTCACCTTATATTTGACTTGTAGAAACCATAAATAATATAGATATTTTAGAAAAATTAATTGTCATAATTGCGTGGCCACATCAGCACGAAACCTGCTGTAATGTTTTATCATTTTCAAAAACAATGATACCAAAACTCTTCACTGCTGTACGATTGAGTTGTAATACAAGAAAGCTAAACTTCAAATTGAAAGTAAGTGGTGTTAATTGCTTCAATAGGTTAAGTTATTTATTTAGTTTAAAAAGTAAGAACAAGAAAAACATTAGTAAATAAAAGCTAAAAAAGAGCAACAACATAGATAAGTTTGAATAGACTTCAAAACTAGTAAATCGATTCAGTATCAGATTAGTATGGATATTTTAATTGCATTTACTAAAGTAACTTTCATCAAACTTTTAAATAATTTTCATTGTTACCTTGTTTCTCTTAATTTTAAAATAAACGTATAAAATTGATTTCAGTTAACGATCGATGCCCTCTAATGTAATTTATTAAGCATATTTATAAAACAACAAGTTGTTTATTTTTAGTTATTATCTCTACTTGAAATTTATAGTAAGATTTTCATCATAGTTATATTTTATAAACAAATAATTTATAAGTTGCCTAAAATTATTGTATTTCTCTAATTTATTCTTTCTTTTATATACTGTATAACAGTACTTTTAGTGTTTATAATTACGTAATATATTTTATTTATTAAGTTGCGTATGTACATACTATACTATTATACTATAATCTTATTCTCTTTAATTGCCTAGTAATTTTATTTTTTTATTTTAAAATAAATAAAGTCAAATATTTGTCAATTAAATATTTAGTTATTAATAAGAATTGTTGTTATTGTTACATTATAATAGAAATATGGCTAGAAATAAATGTGGAAATGGTTTTTACAGCTTTTGTTGTACATAATCATGGTTACAACGAACATACTTTTTGACGCCATAAGTGACATTTCATTTTTTTTTCAGGGGGACTGCCCACGAGGAGTTGAACGAAAATTTTCAACATAAGCCTAGATTGAGTTTGGTATCAAATGAAAGGTCTATTCAAGAGAAATGAAGTGCCGCAAACTGGACTTCGAAAGGTTTATGCTTTCCAGATTAGCCGTCATTTTAATTTCAAAGTAACTAATTTGAACAAATTATTTCTCCACTATCTAACGGATTAAGTAAAATAACTGATCAAAAATTATATTTCATTAAACACAGTTATTTAAAAAAATTAAATTATCAAATTATCTATGGACAAATTGTTGTGAAAGCGCTTTCATATTTTTTCCACCTTGTAATTATTATTATCTAATGATGTTTCTTGTTTGTATTATAGAAATTATAATACTCATTGACTGTTAATATTACTTATGTTATAGCAACATAATCCACAATCAATTATAACTTTTTATGTTTTCAATTTTAATAATTTATTTTTTTAATATTGACAACTTTCACAACTTTGGTTAATTAACAACTTATATTAAAAGAAAACTAATTTTAATCCTTCAAAAAAAGTTATAATATGTTTAAAATTGTATTACTTTGTGTGAAAATGTTTGAAGCATATGAACTTAAATGTTGGATTAGCAGTCTTAAATAAATCAAATAAATACATGCGTGTTTGTCGTGTAAATTGACAGAGAAGATATTTAGTGTGGCTTAATCCTAGACCTTCAATCTAAAAGTATACTTACCCACTTTGTATACCGGCATTGAAGGTGTACCACGATTAATTTGATAAATGTTTTCAGGTATGTTGCTTAAACACTATCAAAAAATAACCAAAACTATCTTGCTAGTGACACCACAGAAATAAAGAAACAGAGATGCCATCCAATGGTGCACTGAATAGGTATCGAGTTCTCCTGTTATCCGAGCGGATGACAGGGCCAGCACCGTTATCAGTGACTATTCTTGATCCCTTCTAAATCCAAAAGTGGTAAGTCCACTGAGTAATTAATTTACTATGGCCGTAAGAAAGAGAATTATATTTCTATTTTCTCTGTGGTAATATTTAACATACGTTTATCATTATTAATTCAAAAATCTAAAAACATGATTGAATAACATTCTAGGTATCAAAGTGGGTTAAGTGGATTGATAGTAATATTTAATTTATAGGTAATACGAACATCCTAATCATATTGGATGTCATTCGTGGTCATCCTACGAACAGCAACAAGGAACCATTAATTTGGTGTTCATATTTGTGCGTACGTATACAATATAGTTTGATAAAAGGCATTTCATGATATTAAGGTAAAACATGTTCAGACATGTTCTGCATCTAGTTCTAATAGAGATTTGAGAGAGAGAGTCTAAAAATACATCATGAAATTAACATTGAGAGAAAGCAAAGTGCATGGCCTTTGATAGACAATGATTTATGATTATAGAATAATTTGATGTTAAGAAAATAATATCTTGAGTTTTGTATCTACGAGGGTTTATCAAATAGTTCAAGGCCCCTCCTAAAAATAAATTAATACGTCATATGTAATTGCATGGAAAAGTAAGAATTCTATACTGTACAAAAAGTGGTCCAGAAGGCTGCCAGTTAATCCCAAAATGAGCCCCTCGCCCCATATAGTAACAGCTTGGGAACGAAATGTGAAAATAACTCTAAATAAGATAATCCATTCATCAAACATGTATATCGAATATGTGTGTATTTCCTATTTCAGCTTTCATATGAAGTCAATTTTTACCGTATTAATGTTTCCTGGATTCTCATTTGTACACGTTTATTTCCTGGCTTCCTATTTTTAATCTTAGTTTTCTTGTTTCCCATTATTTAGTGTTAATTTCCTCGATTCCCATTTTATAAGTTTGTTTCCTGGTTTCCTATTTTTATAAGTTTGTTTTTCCACGGAATCAAACTTGATATTAAAAACATGTTTAGTATCCAGTAATGAACAAATTATTATATTATTCATAATTGCTTTATTACTTTAACAGGGAGTAACAACACAGAGACAAAGGAAACAGATATCGCTTTCTTATGGCTGCAGTCAACGCCTCACTCAGTATGAGTTATAAATACATTACAAATAATGTAGATTTTTAAACATTTTGACTGAAAGTTACAACATTTATCCTTGAAAATTTGAGGAAAATAAGGGAGAGACCGACAAGTCGTTGGTCTTGCCATCGGATTGAAATAATTACTTGACACACTAACTCAATATACATTTAGGGCACTATTAGATACACCATCTCTCTCTCTCTCTCTCTCTCTCTCTCTCTCTCTCTCTCTCTCTCTCTCTCTCTCTCTCTCTCTCTCTCTCTCTCTCTCTCTCTCTCTCTCTCTCTCTCTCTCTCTCTCTCTCTCTCTCTCTCTCTCTCTCTCTCTCTCTCTCTCTCTCTCTCTCTCTCTCTCTCTCTCTCTCTCTCTCTCTCTCTCTCTCTCTCTCTCTCTCTTCTCTCTCTCTCTCTCTCTCTCTCTCTCTCTCTCTCTCTCTCTCTCTCTCTCTCTCTCTCTCTCTCTCTCTCTCTCTCTCTCTCTCTCTCTCTCTCTCTCTCTCTCTCTCTCTCTCTCTCTCTCTCTCTCTCTCTCTCTCTCTCTCTCTCTCTCTCTCTCTCTCTCTCTCTCTCTCTCTCTCTCTCTCTCTCTCTCTCTCTCTCTCTCTCTCTCTCTCTCTCTCTCTCTCTCTCTCTCTCTCTCTCTCTCTCTCTCTCTCTCTCTCTCTCTCTCTCTCTCTCTCTCTCTCTCTCTCTCTCTCTCTCTCTCTCTCTCTCTCTCTCTCTCTCTCTCTCTCTCTCTCTCTCTCTCTCTCTCTCTCTCTCTCTCTCTCTCTCTCTCTCTCTCTCTCTCTCTCTCTCTCTCTCTCTCTCTCTCTCTCTCTCTCTCTCTCTCTCTCTCTCTCTCTCTCTCTCTCTCTCTCTCTCTCTCTCTCTCTCTCTCTCTCTCTCTCTCTCTCTCTCTCTCTCTCTCTCTCTCTCTCTCTCTCTCTCTCCTTCTCTCCCTCTCCCTCTCCGTGGTAACACCAAGGGTGAAGGCACCATTAGAACTCAATATTCTCATACTAATTCCATGTTCAATATGTTAGTACTTTTTAGTTAGTAGCTTCCAATATGACTTATACCATATTGAAACTGTTATTGTTTACCTAGTTTTATGTTACGTAGTGTGATGGCTGATTATGACTACGCGGTCTCATACGTATGTCAGTTTGCCCACACAGTCTATCAACAACTCAAAACGTTTAGTATACTATTTCGTATTTTAAATCTAGTCATAGAAAAAAATACATTTCTTTTTTATTTTATTGTTTATTGTTGTTTATTTTATCAATATATATTGTTTTTTTGGTTGCTTGTTAAATTTGATATGAATAAAAAAGATTACTACTTTAATAGAATATTAATTGTTGTTTTGAGCTGTTGAGTACGTAAAGACAATAACTAATAACGGACTAGTGTAAACCGCATCAAAATAGTCCGAAGACATTTTAGGCAGTGTTGCCATATCGTTTCTGAGAATCGCCAAACTACATGTATCACCTATGACAAGTATGCGTATGTTCAATAATGTCAATTTAATTGGCGTTTTGTTTACAAGATAACTATATGATCATATTTAAAGACCTCTAGAACGTAGTGATAAAATTAACTATGGTACGTGTTAATCCTGTAATTGTTTATAGCATTATAATAATATAAATCTTTTATATTCTGCTTTTTTATCCTTAATTATATAACTAACTATATATATATATATATATATATATATATATATATATAAAACCAAAACATGTACATTTGTTTATAGCGCGAACACGGTAACTATTTACTATTTAGAAAATACGTCAGGTATCACGACGAGACTGCGCAGTAGACTGTAACGTCATATGGGCTAAATCAGCTGGTTTTGTTTATTCTATTAAATACTGGTAACTAAATTCACCAATTACATAGAAGTACTCAGCTGAATAGTAAACAAATTATTTACCACTTATCAGCTGGAATTATAAATATGGGAATTAGAACAGTATTTTTGTGTTACTTTTTGTAACTTCGCAATGTAACGTCGTTGTAGATGTGCGTGATACCTACCGTCTTCTTTTCTAGCTACCATGGTTTGTAATAACAAATGAAAGTGTTTGTTTACTGCAACAGATGTTTAGACAACTCATCAATATGTTCAAGGAATTTATATTTGACAACATTGCTGGGTGAGAAGTAAGGAGGGGGGCTTCACATTCCAGAGCTATCATCGGACTATTTTGTTGTGGTTTACACTAGTTTTATATATATATAGGTATTATAATATAGATATCACGTACTTCTCCAATGACGTCACATTGGCGAAATTGCATAAATAAACACAAAAATACTGTTCTAATTCCCATAATTATAATTCCAGCTGATAAGAGGTAAATAACTTACTTACTATTCAGCTGAATGCCTCTATGTCATTTATAAATTTAGTTATCAGTATTTAATAGAATAAACAAAACCAGCTGATTTAGCCCATATGAGGTTACAGTCTATTACGCAGTCTCGTCGTCATACCTGACGTATTTTATAAATAGTTATCATGTTTGTGTTATAATGCACGTGTTTTGGTTATATATATTTAGTGATTTAATTAAGGATAAAAACAGCTATTTCAAGTGATAAACATTATTTAATAGCGATTTCTAAATTTAATTATTAATTATTAAATTTATATTATTATAATGCTATAAACAATTACAGGGTTAACACATACCATAGTTAATTTTACCACTACGTTCTATATTCTTTAAATATTATCATACAGTTGGTTTGTAAACAAAATGCCAATAATTGACAGTATTGAACATACGCATACTTGTCATAGATGATACACTGTGGGTTGGTGATTCTCAGAAAAGATCTGGCAATACCGCCTAAAATGTCTTCGGACTATTTTTATGCGGTTTACACTAGCACCGTATTATTGCTACATTGTATACCTAATTGGGTGCCTGGCCTGCCTTACAGTATTATTTTTTTTAATAAAAACACTAATTAAATAAACAATGGCATTACATTGAAATGATTAATTACTTATATTATTTTAAAGAATAATACTAAATGTTTAAATTTATAATTGTCCAAACGAACAAGTAAAATTGTACTAAAAAGAAACTAAATCAAATTTCACCATCAAAGTAAAAATGTGTACTTATGTTTTCAAGGTATTTTATGATGCCAAGATTTATAACTTTGTGGTGATTGATTAATCAATGCGTTGTTGGTGCTATTTATTTATTCATTTTACAAGTATACGTAATTACAAGAGTTATTTTGCACCAGAAAATAATAAAATACTTGCTTATGATTTTAACATCTCAATATGTCAATTTAAAAAAAAAAATAAAAATGTGTACCAAAATTACTGTTATTGTACATATTCAGTAAATTAAGTACGCTTTTACTCTCCTTACTTTAGTTGTTTAATAACCTCAACGCCCCCGGCTGCAATATTTCCATCTTATTAGAATTTATAAAAACAGGGGGAGGGCGTTGGAAAATACTCAAAGAAATAATATGGCACGAGTCCTAAGAAAATTATTAAAATTCTCAGCGGAAACTCAACTCCTGTTTCCAATATGGTGTTTTATTTTCAGCCATTGACGATCAGCGTCTCTGCCATATCGGTAGCCATGGCAACCCCTAGACGGGGGCAGGGGGCAACAGTGGGTGGTGAAGGGAATTCAACCACCCTCCCCCTGTTAATTCAACAATCGCCCATGCATCGCCCCTCAATTAACAGTTCCTTCCTTGTAATTTTATAACTGAATTACCGAATTGTTTTTCGAATCGACGAGTTCATTAGAAGAGCTTTAAAAAGTTTTCGAATAAAAATCAGGAATCCAGAAATAACTGGGGTTGCAGATAATTGGCTTAAACTCACATCTGAGTCAGCAATTAAAGAACGGCGAGCTAATTGAAGAAGACGATATTTCTTCTCGGTTAAGATATGTAGCTTTGTTTTAAATAAATTAAAATAAGAACTAAAAATCAAATAGTAAATTAGAAAATATTAAATAGTCTACAAATTTACATCTAGAATATTCATGAAGTTTTATTTTTGAAGGCACTTAAAAACATTTTAATCATTTTTTAACACACAAACAACTGGCATATCATTTAAATGATCTTTCAAAGTTTATATTTGGTCATGGAATCAAACTTAATAATAATAGTTTGTTTATTTTGCAGATAACATCGCAGTAATTCGTTTCCTTGTATAAGCTATTTACCTAAATTTTCTTTTATCGTTCATGTTTGGAACCATACAGCATAGCATAAAAGTAATTTTTATGTGTTGTTCAATATGTATAAATATGTTTACCTCTAGTATGCATCATTTACTATTAAAAGAATCTTCTATTAAAAGTCATCTTTTAGAAGTTACATTTTGAACCATATACAGTAAATATATATTTTTTTTTTTATACAGTGACTTATTTTATTTCGTAATCTTTGCAGTTTACACGCAAATACGTACATTTTTAAGTCAGATAATTATATTTGGTAAATAGAATTTTTTTACGCCGTATGAAAACCTACATACAAAGATCTCTTACCTACATACATATCATATGTAACTGTGGTAAAACACCGCATTGAATCATTTATACCCTAGACTTATCAAAACAATAGTGACAATAAACTAATTTTACAAATGGGCAATCTAAATTACCTATATTTACAGCACAGACGTTTGATGATGACCTGTGTGAGTAGAGGGCATTATTTCAATTATCTACAGCCCGGAGATGTAATCGGATTACTTCTATAGAAGACTTTACTATAGTTAACCGTACGAAAATAGTCCGATGACATTTGGGACAGTGTTGCCATATAACTGCTGATCACTGCACGTTTCTGCTATGACGTGGTTACATTCAATTACTGTCAAGTCCTAGTTCGTCAGCATCCGGTTGGTCCATTTTTAATAGTTGTAAATAAAACAAGTGATTCAATCAATAACAGAACCATTAATAAAATAAGTTTAAAAACACTGAAAATAATAATAACATAATGGTAACTTCTATGCCATCACTGAATTTACTCATTTACTACCAATTAAATATACGTCTATTTGTATATATTAACTAATTATTATGTTTATTTACTATAAAATGTTATGAGAGAAATTAGTAATCATCCGTTAACTTTCATCTGGCAATATTGTTAAACGCAGGGTGAGGAGGAGTACTATGACACATTATCCACCTTAGGACTATTTTCGTGTGGTTTTCACTAGTTATGGAGTAGTAAGGCATGTGATATTTATAATGTTTATAACTAAGACTTACTTCCCGTATGTAGACACCATATGGTAGCATATATTACCACCCATTTACTGAAGCATAGGAATTTTATTTACAACTAATGCATAGAGGCAATGTTCCATTGGGCTTAATTCCACTTCATCTGTTTCTTTCTGTGATTACACATAGTATGGCAGTTTTTCAGTGTGTACTGTTTCATCTAACTATATTTTTACTCGTTTTATTTTTAAAGGTAAGTATGTTTTATGTATGTTTTTAGGAGATTTGAAATCTGCTATTCCAGGGTGGGTTATTTACTATAATTTTTTGCTAATTTCAATTACAAATTGCAAGATATACGTGGCATAATTTGGTACCCTATCAATTTTTTGATTGGAATTTGTTCAGAGTATGTTTTTGTGAATGTGTTTATTTTATATACTAACTATCTCGTTTATCAATCATATTGTTGTTGTCTGTATCCAATAAAATTTGCCTCTTTAAAGCATCTTGATTTAGTTTGAAACAAAAATAACTCCAAAACTTTTTGACTGCTTTTTAGACTACACTTTTATAATAGTCCAAAAATAACAAAGAACTCTGCCTAAATAAAAAAAGAGACATACTAACAAATAAAATACAGTTAGGTCTAATACAAAAAGCTGACAAAAAACCATCCATTTGGAATATAAAGCTTTTTTAAAAATGAAAGCAAGCATAAGTTTATCCAAAACTTTCTTCTTTTTGTAGAGGATTTGTTTGTAGTTTGTTAACATTTGTGGAGAATTGCCAATTGGCTTTTTTTGGGAGATTGTTTTACGGACACTGTTATCAGAGAGTATAAGATCACCTATGAAAAGGAATGCTTGGTTTACTCTTTCAGAACAAGATAAATCTAAAAAAAATCTAGAATAGCAAGTTTTTGAATCAGCCGGTGGCGGATGTTTTACACAAAATGTTCAATATTTTTATCAATTGACGAAATGATCAGTAGTAGATTGAAGTTATTTATTAAAAACAAATATAAGAAATTGGGTTTTGAAGTTTGGGTCAGGTCTAAGTCTACTAGTTATATGACTTGCTTTTAACTGTCGTCTGGTAAAGAAAATCTTTCACAGTCAGACCCTGGACTAGTTAGTCATACGGTCTTATGATTTTGTCGTGGTTTACAGGGTAAACTCGATCAATTATTTATTGATGATTACATCTCTTTCATTGAAAAGGGATCACTAAACCACACACACATTTTTTACCGTAATAATAGGCAGCCAGAGAATTTAAAGGATTGTTTAGTACAACAGTATGAGTTAGAACGAGGCTCGACATCAATCGCAACAAGATGGATACGAAACATACGGTGGATTACATCTAGAAAGTCCACCGGAAACATTCCTTCTACTGGAACTATTAAACCACAAAGAAAATCCAGCAAAAAAAAAAAAAAAGACTCGATAGGAACATCAGGGTGTAGAGAAATACCACCAAACCTTACGACAAATCATCCTTCCCATCTACACGAAATTCCAAGAGTCAAACAAGAATCCAGTGTAAAAAATAGAAGGACGTGTTTTTCTCCTGTGTACGGAGTCATTCCACACTACGTAGATTTTTTTGGAAGAAATTTAATCAAAATTACTAATCTCTTCCGTGTATCTTTAGATTATAAAAATGTTTTCATTCGAAGTACAATTTCTGACAGAACCACTAATTAACAACAGCACCAAATGTGGTAAGTGGTTTTCACATAGTAAACATGTTTGTTGAAATCGTTGATTTATCCACACTGTATGAACATCTTTAGTAACGTTTAGTCATAAAAGTTTGTTTTGTGGGGGGGGGAGGGAATTACGCATTAAAAAGCCTACAAATGTTATCTGATTATATGAAGTTTAGTTGGTTGTTGTAGTTGACCTTATAACCGATTTGCAATCATATATTAATATTGTTAGGAGGGTTTACTAAAAAATAGGGTATGCAATCATTGGTTGAATCATTCTTCCCTCTTATTAATTGTAATTTTAAATTGTGAATTGTAACAGTTGATCAGCTCGGATACTTTAGGCGTACCATGTTCTTGGGTGGACCTCTAGAAGTGTAAAACTTGTAATGGTTTACACTAATGGTGTTTACAGCCTAAGTAAAATTTAGGTACTTGGTAACATCATCTACATAATGTATATAACAATCACGAATAGATGCAAAAACTTTGGTAGGAAATTTAACATGCAAAAATACGCATAGATTATGCATAAAAAATAAAGCTTATGTAAACATAGATCCAAAAATGATTCCTTAGCGAGTTATGGCTAGTGGAGATTTTACCCAGAATTTTGTACCCTGAGTTAAATAAGGACTTTCTGGAACTCAGAAAATATTATATAAGGTGCTAATTCAATCATGGTTTTTTATCTGAAAATTTCATGAAACAGGTCTTAGGACTGTAATTAGTTTTTGAGAAAACAATTGACAGATGCAAAAAGTTGTAAACACACATTTGTTCACTTTTGAGCATCAACAAATTCGTTATTTTATCAATAAATAGATCTAATTCTAAAATAAAATGTTTACCAAAACTCAGCGTACCAAATTCTGGACAAAATATTTTGCTAGCCGTAATTCACTAACAAATTATTTAAGTGCCTATAAATATAATAACTATATTATAGTTACAGTTTTATAACTATATAAGCTTTTTTTTATGAAGAATTGGCTACCAAAGTGTATGCATATCTTCGAGAGTTACCTTGTATACAATATGATAGTTTTACAGTCACACGCCAACAAGAGATGTGATGAACTTCGTTGAACTTAAACATCACTGTTGGACTATTAGGGGCTACCATTGATGTTTACTTTTGAAAATATAATAGTATAAAAAATGGATTGGGATTATGTTGACTGCCTTGACATGAAAGTATGTCATACACATCGAGATTCATTGTTTTCTATAATTAAAGCCTTTTCATTTTCCTATGTATGTACTATATTTAAAGCAATAATAAAACTTCTACACAATTTCTTCAAAAACACTAAGAGAAGAAATTAAAAAAATAAATAACACCAAAAAGTAGCATTAAAAAGACCTCTATTAACAAAGTAAGAGCCAACAATAAGATAATGAACATTAAAAATTTTAACTTTTTAAATTGATTACTCAGCCTGCTCTTGATTACTGAGAGTCACTCAATAAACAATTATGATTATCGTAGGAAGTATTCATCGGAACTTTGTCACGGGAACTCGTAAGAGAGTGAGTCAGTTCAGGACTTGAGCACCATTCACAAGGTGAATAGATGGAGATTGCCAGATCACTTGCTGGTTTCCCAATTAAGAAATTATCGTCAAGATCCAAATATTTGACTTATGGGATGCTGAATCGATGGATCAGTTACCAACTATGTACCAAGGATGAGGTAGGGTACAGTAGCCTATATAGAGGAAATGTAAAGAAGAAATGTTGTCAAACCGTTAGATACGAAGCCGTACTTCAAACGTTGTTACATTTTTCTATGGATCAGAGACGTTGTGAATCTCAGTTTATCAATATGTGAGAATAATCAAGGTGAACTTAAATACATAAGAAACCCCGCTAAGTATTGTGACAAGGTCTTTTTAAGAAAAGTTTCATCACTCTAAAAATATTTCTCATCCATTAAATGATGATTTGGAAAAAGCTAACTTCATGTTAGATCATGTTCAGTTCGATTATGTAAGGTATTATAATACGGCCGAGCGGAGGTCCAAGACACAGAACCACTACGACTTTGTAGGCGTTCCATCGTACAATGCATCGTACATTACCAGATATATTATACAATAAAAATCAATGCCAAACAACGCAAACTTATCACAATACAAGTACAAAATACACATGGATTCCTTTGAGAATCCATCTGGTCTGAGGTTGGTAAACGTAATTCACAGAAATCGCTTACCATATTAGTATCTCAGTATTTTGTATTTTATGCTGCGTGACATTTAGTTGTAGTCTACTTCTTCCAACTCGTAGCATGCTAACCAATAAAATAATGTTACATGCTGTTACATTATTTATTACAAATGTTACATACATAACCATAAATAATGTTAAATGCTGTTACATTATTTATTATAAATGTTACATACATAACCATAAATAATGTTAAATGCTGTTACATTATTTTTTACAAATTTTACATACATAACCAATAATTAATGTTACATGCTGTTACATTATTTATTACAAGTGTTACATACATAACCAATAATAATGTTACATGCTGTTAAATTATTTATTATAAATGTTACATACATAACCATAAATAATGTTAAATGCTGTTATATTATTTATTACAAATGTTACATACATAACCATAAATAATGTTAAATGCTGTTACATGATTTATTATAAATGTTACATACATAACCATAAATAATGTTAAATGCTGTTACATTATTTATTACAAATGTTACATACATAACCAATAATTAATGTTAAATGCTGTTACATTATTTATTACAAGTGTTACATACATAACCAATAAATAATGTTACATGCTGTTACATTATTTATTATAAATGTTACATACATAACCAATAAATAATGTTACATGCTGTTATATTATTTATTACAAGTGTTGCATATATAACCAATAAATAATGTTACATGCTGTTATATTATTTATTACAAATGTTACATATATAACCAATAAATAATGTTACATGCTGTTTTATTATTTATTATAATTGTTACATACATAACCAATAAATAATGTTACATGCTGTTACATTATTTATTACAAATGTTACATATATAACCAATAAATAATGTTACATGCTGTTATATTATTTATTACAAATGTTACATACATAACCATAAATAATGTTAAATGCTGTTAGATTATTTATTACAAATGTTACATACATAACCAATAATTAATGTTAAATGCTGTTACATTATTTATTACAAGTGTTACATACATAACCAATAAATAATGTTACATGCTGTTAAATTATTAATAACAAGTGTTACATACATAACCAATAAATAATGTTAAATGCTGTTACATTATTTATTACAAGTGTTACATACATAACCAATAAATAAGGTTACATGCTGTTACATTATGTATTACAAATGTTACATATATAACCAATAAATAATTTTACATGCTGTTACATTATTTATTATAAATGTTACATAAATAACCAATAAATAATGTTACATGCTGTTATATTATTTATTACAAGTGTTACATATATAACCAATAAATAATGTTTCATGCTGTTACATTATTTATTATAAATGTTACATGCATAACCAATAAATAATGTTACATGCTGTTATATTATTTATTACAAGTGTTACATAAATAACCAATAAATAATGTTTCATGCTGTTACATTATTTATTACAAATGTTACATATATAACCAATAAATAATGTTACATGCTGTTATATTA
The DNA here is from genome assembly GCA_035578905.1 of Stictocephala bisonia. Classification (NCBI taxonomy): domain Eukaryota; kingdom Metazoa; phylum Arthropoda; class Insecta; order Hemiptera; family Membracidae; genus Stictocephala; species Stictocephala bisonia. The sequence goes on from JAQJVL010000318.1 coordinate 163,169, forward strand.
TTTATTACAAATGTTACATGCATAACCAATAAATAATGTTACATGCTGTTATATTATTTATTATAAATGTTACATATATAACCAATAAATAATGTTTCATGCTGTTACATTATTTATTATAAATGTTACATGCATAACCAATAAATAATGTTACATGCTGTTATATTATTTATTACAAGTGTTACATAAATAACCAATAAATAATGTTTCATGCTGTTACATTATTTATTACAAATGTTACATATATAACCAATAAATAATGTTAAATGCTGTTATATTATTTATTACAAATGTTACATGCATAACCAATAAATAATGTTACATGCTGTTATATTATTTATTATAAATGTTACATATATAACCAATAAATAATGTTACATGCTGTTTTATTATTTATTATAAATGTTACATACATAACCAATAAATAATGTTACATGCTGTTATATTATTTATTACAAATGTTACATCTATAACCAATAAATAATGTTACATGCTGTTATATTATTTATTACAAATGTTACATGCATAACCAATAGATAATGTTACATGCTGTTATATTATTTATTACAAATGTTAGATGCATAACCAATAAATAATGTTACATGCTGTTACATTATTTATTACAAATTTTACATAATAACCAATAAATAATGTTACATGCTGTTATATTATTTATTACAAATGTTACATGCATAACCAATAAATAATGTTACATGCTGTTACATTATTTATTACAAATGTTACATACATAACCAATAAATAAAACGTACATTATGCTTACTTGCAAGTTTCCTGTGTCAATCTAATTGTTTTAAAGTGGTAGCTCTTCTCCAAAAAAAGACCTCGTTGATTGATCAAACATTTTTCTTGGAACGGAATTGGCAAAGTAGTTTTTGCAAAAACACTTGGAGTTCACATAGAACTTTTTTTAATGGGTAACATTAAGACCTTTTCTCAATGGGTAACACAAACTTTAGAATTTACACACCTCAGTCCGAATAAAGCCTTGGCTATTAAACCAACACGTGGGCAATTCTGATGTTAGTGGTCGTAAAAAAATTAAGTCAGGACTAGTGAAGAAATAAATTTTAGTGTAAGTTTCATGATACATAATGAGGGAAAGAGGGTGATATAAACATCCTCTTTCTTTATAGACTTATGGATAAATCTCTTATGGAATTTTTTAGAAACAAGTCCATCTATGTTATTGGCATGTTTTAGCGCTTAACAGAATTCCGAAGGCTCATTACTTTGATGTGATAATTCTGTTAGATGGTTAGCCAACTGTTTAAATTTAAGTTTCTCATTTTAAAATAATATTAATTTTAGTGTGTAACTTGTGTCATGTTTTCTAGACAAGTTGTTAAAAAAAGTGTTGCTATTTATGTATATTATTTACATATTCAACCCGTAAATCAATCACGTTAAGTGCGATTGTTATATTTTTAAGATCCCGAGGCATTTTAATATGATAATCTGTGACTGGGACTTACTTTTTTAAGTGTTAATATATGTTAAAATTAAGTAACAAATTAAATGAGTTTACATCATTCCTGGTCACTCTATCAATAAAAAGTGTAAAGTCTATTGTATTTGTTTATTGTCCACTATACTGATGGGAAATTGGGTACGATTAAACCTAAAGGAAGATGTTGAGGTAAATTTTATGAGGCATTATCTCATGTGTTATGTTTTATTTTTTGCAGGATCCCCGTCTGTATCGCAAGTGAAAAATATCAGAAATTTAATTATTGATATACGATTAAAATGTTAAAAATCATAGTAATATTATATATTTTTCTAAAAAACAATTTACAACCACTTATTCTTATAAAACATGATTAATCATTTTTAGTTGACAAAGAAGCTAAAAACGACAACAATCTCTTTGAAAACAGTTTCAAAACCAACTGTGAGATAAGATTTATTGTTGCTTAACCAAGTCTAGTATATTTTTTACTTAGAAATGTGAGGATTCATTTTCTGAAATTATTTGTCTATAGTTGTATAGATCTATAATTTTCTTTTACAGTTACAATTAAGTTAATGTGTCAGAAAAAATAGATACTAGTTAAATAAAAATTAAAACATATATATTCTATCACTTATGCTGTTATATCTTAAAATTACCATAAAAACCACCTTATAAAACTCAATTAGTGGCTGTTTTGATTTTTTTTGTCATAAACATTTGTTGTGTAAATATTTGAACTTTTTAGTCAATTATTTGGTTTGGACCGAAAGGATTTTACAATCTTTTTCTTATTTTTTTTATTTTTGAGGCTCTTCAAATATTTATGGATAGTTAAATTATTTCGGTAATTTTTAAAAATGATTCAAAGAAACAAAAACAAGTAAAGGTGGTCGGTCACCAAGAATTATTATGTTCATTGGTTAAGGTGGGTAAAGTCACCAAGACCGAGACTCGTGTACTTTGATAATAATGAGTGGGTGCTCAACACTTATGCTTTGTGTAGAGACTGAGTGAGTCATCAAGACTATGTTCATTGGGAAAAGTGGTCGGTCACCAAGACTCGTGTAATTTGATGATAATGAGTGGGTAATTAAGACTTATGCATGGTGTAGAGACTGGGTGAATCACCAAGACTTAAGTTGATTGGGGAGATTTGTCGGTCACCAAGACTCGTGTACTTTGATGATATTGAGTGGGTGCTCAAGACTTATACATTGTGTAGAGACTGGGTGAGTCATAAAGACTAATGTTGATTGGGGAGAGTTGTCGGTCACCAAGACTCGTGTACTTTGATGATAATGAGTGGGTGCTCAAGACTTATACATTGTGTAGAGACTGGGTGAGTCGCCAAAACTTATGTTGATTGGGGAGAGTTGTCGGTCACCAAGACTCGTGTATTTTGATGATAATGAGTGGGTGCTCAAGACTTATAAATTGTGTAGAGACTGGGTGAGTCATAAAGACTAATGTTGATTTGGGAGAGTTGTCGGTCACCAAGACTCGTGTACTTTGATGATAATGAGTGGGTGCTCAAGACTTATACATTGTGTAGAGACTGGGTGAGTCATAAAGACTAATGTTGATTGGGGAGAGTTGTCGGTCACCAAGACTCGTGTACTTTGATGATAATGAGTGGGTGCTCAAGACTTATACATTGTGTAGAGACTGGGTGAGTCATAAAGACTAATGTTGATTGGGGAGAGTTGTCGGTCACCAAGACTCGTGTACTTTGATGATAATGAGTGGGTGCTCAAGACTTATACATTGTGTAGAGACTGGGTGAGTCATAAAGACTAATGTTGATTGGGGAGAGTTGTCGGTCACCAAGACTCGTGTACTTTGATGATAATGAGTGGGTGCTCAAGACTTATACATTGTGTAGAGACTGGGTGAGTCATAAAGACTAATGTTGATTGGGGAGAGTTGTCGGTCACCAAAACCGATGACTTTGATGATAATGAGTGGGTGCTCAAGACTTATACATTGTGTAGAGACTGGGTGAGTCGCCAAAACTTATGTTGATTGGGGAGAGTTGTCGGTCACCAAGACTCGTGTACTTTGATGATAATGAGTGGGTGCTCAAGACTTATACATTGTGTAGAGACTGGGTGAGTCATAAAGACTAATGTTGATTGGGGAGAGTTGTCGGTCACCAAGACTCGTGTACTTTGATGATAATGAGTGGGTGCTCAAGACTTATACATTGTGTAGAGACTGGGTGAGTCATAAAGACTAATGTTGATTGGGGAGAGTTGTCGGTCACCAAAACCGATGACTTTGATGATAATGAGTGGGTGCTCAAGACTTATACATTGTGTAGAGACTGGGTGAGTCGCCAAAACTTATGTTGATTGGGGAGAGTTGTCGGTCACCAAGACTCGTGTATTTTGATGATAATGAGTGGGTGCTCAAGACTTATACATTGTCTAGAGACTGGGTGAGTCATAAAGACTAATGTTGATTGGGGAGAGTAATCGGTCACCAAGACTCGTGTACTTTGATGATAATGACTGGGTGCTCAAGACTTATACATGGTGTACAGACTGGGTGAGTCGCCAAAACTTATGTTGATTGGGGAGAGTTGTCGGTCACCAAGACTCGTGTAGTACATGGTGTACAGACTGGGTGTATCACCAAAACTTATGTTGATTGTGGAGGGTGGTCGGTCACCAAGATTCGTGTACTTTAATAATAATGAGTAGGTGCTCAAGATTATACATAGTGTAGAGCCTGGGTGAGTCACCAAAACTTATGTTCATTGATAAAGATGGGTGGGTTTCTTAAGACTTAAGTCCATTGGAAGGATGGGAGAACTATAACTAGTAAATTATAGTTGGACCACCAAAACCATGTACATTCGTTATAGATCGTCCAAATTCTAAACGTTTTGGAAGTGTATGTGGATCGGATTTAAAGATTATGAGTATGTTCAGAAGGGGTTGGATGAGAACTCAATCACATTAATGAGTCGGAGAAGGATTATGACTTAATTGAGTGTTGATTAAGTAAACGTTTCCTGATTTATTAATAAAATTAAATACATAAATACATTTCAAATGAAAAATTAAATCAAATATAATATTTTTCCTCAAATACCAAAGTAATCGTGGGAAATCACAGATTTTACTGTGCTTTAGCTCTTTATATTTTAGAAAAATGTATTATGCCAATAACCGTTGACACATTAATTATACTGTAATATAAACTTTATTATACAATTTTCCCGTAAGTCTATACTATATTTAATTTAATATTCATGATTTGTTTTTAATTTTTACATCGTTTTAAATTCACGTTTACAATAGTGAGCGATTTATTTTTTTCTTTCTCAACAGACAGCAATTTAATAAATTTAAAAGACACTAAGGTTATTCATATTTAGTCCCTAATGTTCTGTGTATTAGTATTTATTATTAAATATTGATCATAAGAAAACTCCCGTTTCTTCAGCTTTATCAATAAAAAACAGTATATTTAGAGTGAAATATATATTTACGAAGCGCCTTCAAATCCGTAACGCACAACACGCATCTACCTTGCTGTGATAAAGCCTATGGACTGTTGCAGGCGCTTTAAAATGTCTGTTGCTGTTAATACGTGTGTAATTTTTATTTTATGCTTAGTTTCCATTTCATGCTACATTAGTTGTCTGTAATTTTCGTTGCTCGTACACAAATATTATATAAAATTAGTATACTAATTAATGTATTCTTTTGATGATCCATCAGGACCAACCTAATGAAATGGAATTTTTTCACTATGGACAGCAAATTGTATATTAGATTGAATAAAATTAAATAATACATATATTTAATTAGATAGTTCAGTATTTGTACAACATGTTTAAGGTGTTTTAGGATTCGTTATAAGCTTATAAAATGTATTGATGGATTTGTAAATCCATCAATACATTTTATCTCTTATTGAGATAAAATGTATTAATAATCTCTTAATACTATTAATCATATCAATACTATTAATAATCTCTTATTGAGCTTCTCGTTGTAATAAAATTAATTTCCAAATAATATTTCAAAAGCTAAATATTTTTGTATTATGCACCGTTAACTAATAGAGGTGAGACAGCAAGTACAGAATCTGTTCAGGCGAAGACAGAGCTGATAATAAAGTTTCATGATTATGTGAAACCTCAGGTATGTAAAAACCATACAACAGATTCTTTTGGAAAAAATAGGATCATTGTATACTCCAGATATATTTCAGTCATATATTTATCTTCTTCTTCCAGTGGGTTCCTAACTACGAGCACATAAGACAATGTGTTCGTTGGATTCCCGGAGGAAAAAAGAATCAGAGTTAGATTTCTAATGGCCACAGTGAACAATGGCTATATGGCCGTTATATGGCGATTAAAACTAATTAACATATTTATACATCTAAGTAATAGTTAAAATGTGTATCCTTGTCGAAATGGGGGAATAAGGGGAAGAACCGATAAGGTGCTGACCCTGACATCGCATTGCAATTTAGTACAATCGCAGAAAAATAAGTACTCGACACACATTTAGTGCACTATTGGATGTGAATTTCGCTTGTTTCTTCTCTGTATTGGTTCCCAACCACCATTTTGGTAGAAAACAAAAGACCGAAGTGATGTAAGTGACTGAAATAAGTGATGTATGTGTAGTTTTGTAATCTGTACATTTTTACAAGCCATGCGAACTAGTAAAAGCCATACCTCAAAACTAATTTCTTCAGTGAAGGTCTCGGGATGTATTTATTGAGTTAATGCCCCCTCATTTCCCAAAATTGTAGTTTCGTTAAAGATATAATCACCCAAAATTACGTGTATGAAACTTTTTTCTCAACGCAAATATAGCTAAGGAAAGAGATTTAACACCTCTTGGAATGTATTATCAATCAGTTAAAAAAAACTTAGTGCACGAATATTTGTGTCGCGTAGTCTTAAAGAATATGTAAATTTTAACCCTACTTACCACATCCGGAATTTTGGTCAGGAGCCTTGTATTGTTGTATTGTTATATCAGTTAAATTAGGTTTTATTCAATTTAAATTACAATTCAGGACTGTTTTTTTCTTTCTTTTTTTATTTAATTGTTTATGTTAAGGACTTGGCTAATGCAAATTGTATTGTCAATTTTGGCTTAATAAATTAGTTCGAGTTTAAAATTAAAATGTAAAAACAACACTCCTCATACGTTGTTCACAATTGTTATCAAACTTTTTGAAGTTCCATAAACGTTTATCAAGGTATATGACAACTTAAGTCATGAATGTTCAAAAAATCGTAATAATAATGTAAGTCAACATTCTAATATTTTTATTTACTTTTTGATTTTAAGCCAAGATATTTTAATACCGAACAGTATGTTTAATGTTTTGTGGTAGATGATTCAAAATGATGATGAAAAATTAACTAAACAGTGTTATTTCATATTTTGTGATCTTTTTATTTTTAAATTACATCTGTAGCATATTTACTGTGGTAATATAATCTTTAACTACAGGCTAAAACGATGATTTTAAAGTGATCTAAATTTAATTTCATAAATTGTTATAAAAGTATGTGTTTCCATTACAAAGCATAATAATGCGAAAATTTATATAAACTGTAGGCTGGTGCAACCTTAGAAGAAAATTTTGGGCTTTTAAAAGTTTAATAAATATTAAACTTGATGAGTTTAAGTCTTCTCATAATACATGAAAACTTATCTATTAACCAAAGACTCTTAGAACGTAGCTATTAACCAAAGGCTCTTAGAACGTAGCTATTAACCAAAGGCACTTAGAACGTAGCTATTAACCAAAGGCTCTTAGAACGTAGCTATTAACCAAAGGCACTTAGAACGTAGCTATTAACCAAAGGCTCTTAGAACGTAGCTATTAACCAAAGGCACTTAGAACGTAGCTATTAACCAAAGGCTCTTAGAACGTAGCTATTAACCAAAGGCTCTTAGAACGTAGATATTAACCAAAGGCACTTAGAACGTAGCTATTAACCAAAGGCTCTTAGAACGTAGCTATTAACCAAAGGCACTTAGAACGTAGCTATTAACCAAAGGCTCTTAGAACGTAGCTATTAACCAAAGGCTCTTAGAACGTAGCTATTAACCAAAGACACTTAGAACGTAGCTATTAACCAAAGGCTCTTAGAACGTAGCTATTAACCAAAGGCACTTAGAACGTAGCTATTAACCAAAGGCTCTTAGAACGTAGCTATTAACCAAAGGCACTTAGAACGTAGCTATTAACCAAAGGCTCTTAGAACGTAGCTATTAACCAAAGGCACTTAGAACGTAGCTATTAACCAAAGGCTCTTAGAACGTAGCTATTAACCAAAGGCACTTAGAACGTAGCTATTAACCAAAGGCTCTTAGAACGTAGCTATTAACCAAAGGCTCTTAGAACGTAGATATTAACCAAAGGCTCTTAGAACGTAGCTATAACCAAAGGCTCTTAGAACGTAGATATTAACCAAAGGCTCTTAGAACGTAGCTATTCACCACAGGCTCTTAGAACGCGTCTATTAACCAAAGGCTCTTAGAACGTAGCTATTCACCACAGGCTCTTAGAACGTATCTATTAACCAAAGGCTCTTAGAACGTAGCTATTCACCACAGGCTCTTAGAACGTATCTATTAACCAAAGGCTCTTAGAATGTAGATATTAACCAAAGGCTCTTAGAACGTAGCTATAACCAAAGGCTCTTAGAACGTAGATATTAACCAAAGGCTCTTAGAACGTAGCTATTCACCACAGGCTCTTAGAACGCGTCTATTAACCAAAGGCTCTTAGAACGTAGCTATTCACCACAGGCTCTTAGAACGTATCTATTAACCAAAGGCTCTTAGAACGTAGCTATTCACCACAGGCTCTTAGAACGTATCTATTAACCAAAGGCTCTTAGAATGTAGATATTAACCAAAGGCTCTTAGAACGTAGCTATTAACCAAAGGCTCTTAGAAAAGGTTATTCGTGTTTTAAAGAAGAATATTGAATGAAATAGTTGGCCCAATCCAAGTGCAAAATGGATGCACAATATGGAATAGCATAGACCTGAGGAAAACCTATAAGGAGCAAGGCTGTATGTTAAGATGGGCAGGATATGTATGAAGGAGACAGGACCTTCACACCACAACAATCTAAATTGTGGGCCTATACTTGGGATCCCCAGAAAACAGAAGACCTCTTGGCAGACCAAGAATTATATGGATCAAGTTGGTAGAGAGATCGTTAGAATGAGTAAACAGCAGAGGATAGGACGGAATGGAGATCCATTATTAGTGAGGCCACAGATAAAGTGAAAACAAATGTTACTTTCTTATGACTGTAGCAAACGCCTCCATGGCAGTTATAAATAGACTACAACTAATGTACATCCTTATTCGTCTATAGTAATAGTTACTACGTTAATCCTTGAGGATTTGGGACAATAAAGGGAGGCACTAACAAGGTGCTGGTCTGCCATCCGCATGGTAAAGTGAAGAAATGACCACTCGACACACACTTAGCGTACTTTTGATGCAACCTCTGTTTCTTTATTCTCTGTTGTGAGGCAAAAACAGATGTTTCAATGACCATGCAGGTCAGGTCAGATATATCGTCATAATATTCAATTACATTAACAATATATATTGGACAATAAGTTATATATTTTATATGGGGAAATAAGACCTTAAAAATATTTAGTATATTTAATTAAAATTATATTAAATTTACAATACTATCAGAAGTTTTTTTAAAGTGTTGAGAAAATATTTTATATAATAACTTGAAAATTTTACAAAAAACTAACTACGCCAACGTACAATATAATTATTGAAGAAAAATTTTTATCTCCAATTAAACGTCCCACTAATTTGATAATATTTAAAAACAAAATATTTTTCGGGATCTAGTTTTTTAATAGTTATACAATTAATACCTTATAGGTTTTTTTGCGGAATTTCAAATAGGTAGCGTAATAATCATGCAAATAAAAACCTATGCATTTTATTTGGGTGCTTTTACTGAACTATTTTTTTTCACTTTCGTGTCTCATAATTCATATGAATTTATTCTTTTTAACTGGTATTATTATAATTCAAAGAAATATTATCGATAAAAATAGGTAATGTGTAAAAACACAGTAGGCTAGTAGTTTATATTATAGAATACCTATAACAATCAAGATTACAACTATATTAATCATATACGAGTAAAATTATTCTTTTGGTATTAAATATTATTTTCAGAAACAATATGACTGTACAAAGAGTATACAGTCATATTGTGGTCATAAACATTTGAAACCACGAATTTACTAAACATCTGATGCTGTATGGTGCTGCTACCTGTGGCGGTTTCAGTAAACACTGCTTAGCTCTTTCACCGCAAGGTTGTGTATTCTGCTCAAAACACGTATAATTTTGGAGTTGTTCTGTAATGCTTTTAATTAGGCCTTAAAATCCAATTTACGTATTCAAAGTAAATAACATTCCAGTATCCAAAATGTTATTATAAAAAACCAATTAACTTTGTTTCTCTTTATTTTATTTGTTTCAAATTAAACCATGCTTTATTAATAAAACAATAGTATAAACAGGACAGATGTTAATGTATTGTATTTAGTTTTAAAATGTCTGAAACTCGTATTGTTATGTTTTTTCTAATTTTTTATGTTTTATGTAATGTTTAGTTGCAATGCCGCAGGGCACTCGAATTTAAAATAGGGATGTTATGTTACCAAATATGTTTATTTAAAATGCACATATGTATTATAATACGGTAATGACAAATATTTACCTTATAACAGTTTTTTTAGTTACTACTTCAGGCTAAAGAAATAATCCATTATTATTTTATGTTCTACGCTAGATTCATAGGACCATCACGACATATACAACATCACGACACTGCTTCGTATTAGCTTTCACGTTACCTAATTGCTAAAATATCACTACACGACTGGTTTAAGCTCTCAATTTGCCTCCCGTTGCTATAAATAGCACTGCACGGCTGCTTGGTCTGAGCTCCCAAACTAGCTCCCATCGCTTTAAAAATAGCACTACACGGCTGCTTGGTTTAAGCTCCCAATTTACCTCCCGTTGTTATAAATAGCACTACATGGCTGCTTGGTCTAACCTCCCAAACTACCTCCCATCGCTTTAAAATAGCACTACACGGCTGCTTGGTCTAAGCTCCAAAACTACATCCAATCGCTTTAAAATAGCACTACACAGCTACTTGATCTAAGCTCCAAAACTACATCCAATCGCTTTAAAATAGCACTACACAGCTACTTGATCTAAGCTCCAAAACTACATCCAATCGCTTTAAAATAGCACTACACAGCTACTTGATCTAAGCTCCAAAACTACATCCAATCACTTTAAAATAGCACTACACAGCTACTTGATCTAAGCTCCAAAACTACATCCAATCGCTTTAAAATAGCACTACACAGCTACTTGATCTAAGCTCCAAAACTACATCCAATCGCTTTAAAATAGCACTACACAGCTACTTGATCTAAGCTCCAAAACTAGTTCCCATCACTTTAAAATAGCACTACACAGCTACTTGATCTAAGCTCCAAAACTACATCCAATCGCTTTAAAATAGCACTACACAGCTACTTGATCTAAGCTCCAAAACTACATCCAATCGCTTTAAAATAGCACTACACGGCTGCTTGGTCTAAGCTCCCAAACTAGCTCCCATCGCTTTAAAATAGCACTACACAGCTACTTGGTCTAAGCTCCCAAACTAGCTCCCATCGCTTTAAAATAGCACTACACAGCTACTTGGTCTAAGCTCCCAAACTAGTTCCCATCACTTTAAAATAGCACTACACGGCTGCTTGGCCAAACCCCCCAATTTACCTCCCGTTATTATAAATATCACTATACGGCTACTTGGTCTAAGCTCCCAATTTACCTCCAGTTGTTATAAAATAGCACTACACGGCTGCTTGGTCTAAACCTCCAATTTACCTCCCGTTATTATAAATAGCACTACACGGCTGCTTGGTCTAAGCTCCCAATTTACCTCCAGTTGTTATAAAATAGCACTACACGGCTGCTTGGTTTAAGCTCCCAATTTACCTCCCGTTATTATAAATAGCACTACACGGCTGCTTGGTCTAAGCTCCCAATTTACCTCCCGTTATTATAAATAGCACTACACGGCTACTTGGTTTAAGCTCCCAATTTACCTCCAGTTGTTATAAAATAGCACTACACGGCTGCTTGGTCTAAACCTCCAATTTACCTCCCGTTATTATAAATAGCACTACACGGCTGCTTGGTCTAAGCTCCCAATTTACCTCCAGTTGTTATAAAATAGCACTACACGGCTGCTTGGTCTAAGCTCCCAATTTACCTCCCGTTGTTATAAAATAGCACTACACGGCTGCTTGGTTTAAGCTCCCAATTTACCTCCCGTTATTATAAATAGCACTACACGGCTGCTTGGTCTAAGCTCCCAATTTACCTCCCGTTATTATAAATAGCACTACACGGCTACTTGGTTTAAGCTCCCAATTTACCTCCAGTTGTTATAAAATAGCACTACACGGCTGCTTGGTCTAAACCTCCAATTTACCTCCCGTTATTATAAATAGCACTACACGGCTGCTTGGTCTAAGCTCCCAATTTACCTCCAGTTGTTATAAAATAGCACTACACGGCTGCTTGGTTTAAGCTCCCAATTTACCTCCCGTTATTATAAATAGCACTACACGGCTGCTTGGTCTAAGCTCCCAATTTACCTCCCGTTATTATAAATAGCACTACACGGCTACTTGGTTTAAGCTCCCAATTTACCTCCCGTTATTATAAATAGCACTACACGGCTGCTTGGTCTAAGCTCCCAATTTACCTCCCGTTATTATAAATAGCACTACACGGCTGCTTGGTCTAAGCTCCCAATTTACCTCCCGTTGTTATAAAATAGCACTACACGGCTGCTTGGTTTAAGCTCCCAATTTACCTCCCGTTATTATAAATAGCACTACACGGCTGCTTGGTCTAAGCTCCCAATTTACCTCCCGTTATTATAAATAGCACTACACGGCTGCTTGGTCTAAGCTCCCAATTTACCTCCCGTTGTTATAAATAGCACTACACGGCTGCTTGGTCTAAGCTCCCAATTTACCTCCCGTTGTTATAAATAGCACTACACGGCTGCTTGGTCTAAGCTCCCAATTTACCTCCCGTTATTATAAATAGCACTACACGGCTGCTTGGTCTAAGCTCCCAATTTACCTCCCGTTGTTATAAAATAGCACTCGATGGCTGCTTGGTCTAAGCTACCACTTTAGCTCCAGTTGTCATAAGATAACAAGACATGGCTGTTTAATCTGGACCCTCATAATAACGTTCGTTGTCAGTAAATTAAACCACATATTGTCTCAGTCATCTATCTGGTTGATTCTGATGAATATAGATAGAAGACGAAGTTTGCTACATAACTGGTACGAGTCGTGTGTCAATGTGTGTTTTGTATGTCAGCTCCGTATCCCTTGGCATACGGAAGTATACTTATACTTTGGTATAATAACCCTATACTTTAAGTATCAATAGGATTACAGAAATAAAAATCACATTTTTATTGTTTCTTATGTTTTTGTCTCGATTTTGTTCTTTTCCCTATACATTTACATGATATCCTATATTACGCTTAATAGTTTTATTTTGCAAATAAATTGTCCTAAATATTACAAAGGTATATTTTAATAATACTAAGTTATTAAAAATATGAGACAAATATTGCTAGTGAACCAAATGTATTAATGCATACCCAATAACTTTAATAGGGCCGATTCCAAATAAGATGGTAAAAAAAGTTAAACTCAATTTTATCATAGCTGTTTAAGAAATTATAACTACAAAATAAGTGTGAGTCAAAATTTGGTAGATTATGACATTGAATTATGTTCCCATTATTTTTTGAAAAACTCCATTACTATATCCAAATTTAGCAATCAGAAGAGGTTCAATGCTAATACAGACTAAACTATAGGAATTTCGTTGTATACGCACTATGCTACATTTTGGAAAGGAATATTTTTATACGTAACCAGCCGACAGTCCTTCTGGTCTACGGGGTGGTTCTCAAGGCTTTGTTACCATTCCGGCTGTGATTTCTGCTTAACTATCGAATCAATAGAAAAGATCAGCCTGTTTCCGTTCTCCTAGATAGGATAACAAACTTTTGTAGTCTAGAAACCCCTCTAAGTCTACATTAGGGTGATGTAAAGTAGTTCAATAATATCAGAAGTACAGAAGTAGTATAAATTAACTTAAACATTTCGAAATGAAGGGGAAAAACCAAGCTTGTATGCTGGCACGAAAGATGCGTACAGCGAAATATGCGTACAGAAGGAAATAGTGGTATTTGACGAGAGATAAGTATTCTCCCCGGTGGCATGAAAGATGCGTACATCGAAATTAGGTTAGGTTAGGTTAGGTTAGTTTAGGTTAGGTTAGGTTAGTTTAGGTTAGGTTAGGTTCTCCAATCCCAAGAAACTAAGTGACATTCATATTTATTTTAGAGGTATACGCATTTATATAATTCAATTGTTGTAAAAGATCCATTTGCCCTAAATGTTGTACGCATTTTTCGCCTATCTAATTGTTGTGACGTCATAGGTTACCCTCGTCATCTGTCAAAACTTGATCCTGTACGCATATTTCGCAAGATTCCTGGTCTACGTATTTTTTGCTGTACGCATTTTTCGTGTATTTGCTTGTATTCGATGTTTATGTTTATTGTATCAGATGTTTGAATTGAATTATTAAATCAAATTAATGTAATGTTACTCCTATATGAAGAAGGAATTGTAAAGGCTGTTTCTAAATTTCCATTCTCAGGAATGGAATTTTGATAAACCCCTTCTCGGTGAGTTTCTATGATACAAAAACTAACTACCATGCAAATATCATCAAATTCTGTTCATAGTTCCGAAGATTTCATAATTAAGTCGTTTTTGGATTTTATATATTAAAGTTAATATGTGTTAATATTGACTGTTAAATTGTTAAATATTCATACAAGATACAAGAAGTTTATTTCTCAAAGTATTTACAGTACGAGTCCCAACAAATCAAAAGATTTGTCGTTGGGTGCTCTTATATACATACAAAAACTACAGATATATATGTACATAATAAAGTATATGCACTCATGGCGACGGTGCTTCAGTGTCTATTTTCAATCCACCAGAATAAAAATAATATTAACAATATTGTAAAATTATAACTAATAATTATAATATATTAATAGAATAAAATTAAAAGAACGACATGATTTCTCAACAACAATACTATGACCATATTGTTATCACTGCGAAAAAGTTTCCAAATATATTTTTATATTATCAATAACCTAAACATAATAAGAAATAATCAGATTACTAAGTCCATAATTAATTTATAAACTAACAGAAGAGATATAAATAAAACAAGACATATCAACGACTTACAGCATATCTTTCAAGGGTATTTACAGTTAACATAACAAAATTTATTACATTTTATTTTTAATTTTTTTTTCTCCTACCAAATGAACAAAAACTTATTCCTAACTTACCTAGCTATATAGACCACTATGCTTATAACTCGTTTTTTAACATAAATATAAGAAAATACAAAAATCAAATGTAGTAATCAACAACTTAAATTACAACCTTCAGACATTTGCACAAGCCAGAGATATATGAATTGTCTCACATGTTCGAATTTTGTAAAATTTTCCAGATTATCTGGCAGATCATTAAAAAGTGACGGAATTACATAACTAAGAGAATTTTTTCCATATGTATTACAAAAACGAGGTAGTTTATATCGTTCTAAGTTACGAAAATTTTATTGGGTTTTAACGTTGGGAATTTGAAATTTCTTTTCTATATAAAACTTTTGCAACAACTTGTACTTTCTAAATTCTTTCGGAAATAGGGTATTACACTGCGCCAACAAAAATACTAAATAGTCTAAATCGTTATTGTACTGCTTTCTAAATATAGTTTTTAGGGTTCTACGTTGCAGAGATTCTAAGCGTTGGGATAAGGTTTTCGATGCTACACCCCAAATTTCTACTCCATAACGTATAATGGACTCGAACATACTTTTATAAATAATCTTTAGGGCATTGAGTGGAAAACTTTTCCTTAAATAGAACAATTTAGCTGAAATAGGTTTTAGTTTGTTAACTATATAATTTATGTGGCGCTCCCATCTTAGTTTGTTGTCTATTAGTATACCCAAATAACGTGTTTCTGAGACTACTTTCAGTACACTGCATGCGCAAGTGTTTACATTGTTAGTCATGAGACATTTACAGTCATGAGAACGAATGGATGGTATGTGGCCAGGATTATTATGGGATGAGTGGAAATTCATAACTACTGTCTTTTTTGGATTTATAGTCAACTTTTTGTCGTGTGCCCATCTTAGTAAAATGTTGAAATCTGACTGCATATAGTTTTGCGCTAAATAGAAGTCCTTACTTGCAACTGTAATAACTGTGTCATCTGCATACATAAAAATATGACCGTAAACCTGAAGCTCAGATAAGCTATTTACATAAATATTAAACAAAATTGGGCCTAATACGCTTCCTTGTGGTACACCGTGGGTCAAGACTTTAATTGTACTGTATGATTCGCAAATTTTTACAATCATAGGTCGCTCCTTTAGATAACTTGCAAACCACGAATACATATTCCCTGTAATTCCTATTTTCTTAAGTTCATCTAGCATGATATTGTGATCGAGTGTATCAAAAGCCTTCGAGTAATCAATAAATACCGCTATTACTTGCTTCCTGTTGTTTAAACTATTATTTATAAAATCAACGAAATCTAATAAAACTGTTTCGGTCCCCTTCCCCTTTTGAACTCCATGCTGGTTTGAGCAAATTATATTATTTTCACTAAGATATTTGTTTAAATAAAAGGAAATGTATTTTTCAAATACCTTCTCTATTACTGATAAGATAGCTATTGGACGATAATTCGATAGTATATTTTTCGGACCAGATTTATGTATTGGGCGAATTATAGCTACTTTTAACGGTTCGGGAAATATGCCTTGTGTCATAGAGGCATTTATTAAATCATTAATTATTTGACTCATTCTATCCGAGCAGTACTGAATATCAGTCACTCGGACTCCATCTGCACCAGGTGATTTTTTTACATTTAAATTCCTTATAATACTATAAATTTTATTTTTATTTGCTTTAGGGATATATAATGAGTGGAGGAGAACTGGGTGAGGTATTGGCCCTGGATTGAGTAAGTTTTGCGAACATTTGTGAATTACATGTTCTACACTACTTTCAAAAAAGTTAGCAAACTCATTTTGTAAACCGCCGAGCACGTCTCCGTGACCAAAAGCCCGTATGATGCTCTGGTCTGGGTTATCACGTCTTTTATTACCAATCAAAGAGTTTATGCAATCCCATTGTTTTCTCATGTCTTTTTGAGCAGATTGAAATTTATTAAAAATATATGTTTCCTTGCGTTTAGAGATATTACATTGTTCACTCTATTTCTTAAATTGATGTAGGCTTACTCTAGTCATAAAAGTACTTAATCATAAACTTACTTGGAAAACGTAACTAATAATATTATTACGTTTTGCATTACGTAACAATGACTTCCTCGACTGAAAAATACTCTCTTTTTATCCTACATCTCACAAGTAGCCTGTACAACTCATACCTCAATCTCCCAAGTCCCCTGGTGGTTTGGTCAAGAAAGTGGTCTCCCAATGAGTTCCAATTAGCCAATCTAGTTCTTGGTCCGGTCCCTAACAAGCCCACTTCTCCTTGACTGCCCCAAGCTGAAATCCGATCAGTCTGGAGATGATAAACAGCTTCAATGGCCCTCCAGGAGTTCCAGGAACATTCCGTCCACTTACTACTCACTCCAGTCGAGTACTATAATGGCTCTCCAGCTGTAATCGGATATTTACTACTGCATTCATGGACTAACTGGAAGTGAAACTCTTCAAGTACAAAATACAAACAATTTTAGTAGAGTATTTATTTGTTTCAATTTTCTAAACGCGTAAATTTGAGTTTATTGTGATTGGTTGGTAACTTTTATTGGGAATGTCCAACGCTTCAAGGGTTTTACTAAACAAACTCAACGTTTCGACAGGTATAAAATTTTCATCGTCTTCAGGTAGTTATAGTACATTAAACTACTATATATATATATATATTCTTAACAACTCATATTAATGTAAGAAATCCATTAAAAAGTACATGCTTATATAAAACAGTGGACTCTTTCGAAAGTGATGTCAAACTTAAAGATAAAATGCAGTAAAATTATATTTTTTCCCAGATATAATTTTATCCAGTAATACTACAAAACAATTTATTTGTTGAACATTTTATAGTAAAATTTATAAAATATAGTCATTGCATATTTCAAGTAAATTACTCATTGTTTTATGACATATATCGTAAAGATATGGTCAAATATGAGGGACGAATGAGTGTTGACGAACAAATTGTTAGTAACAAAGCACCCGTCATTTGTACACGTCAATATCGGGTATTTTAATGAATAATAATTTCAAACCATTCAAGACAAGTACCTATATGTATGAAAGAGCAATAACAGATTATCATGAACACAAATAAAAATAATGATACTGAATCGCAAACAATCATAAATCCTTTTTCTAATTATTAAACAGTACAGAATAGTTATAATTGTGTACTATTTTTTCTTCCAATACATTTATGAGAAAATTGTTCACTTCAAACAAACAGAAAATAGTTCAGGCGAAGATGCCAGGCAAGCATATAAATATATATAGAATAGTAATAGGCCTATATCCAAACAAGGATTTTTGGAGCACTTTAAACTAAAGTACGATAGGCTATATTTTAGACAGAACTCTTTTATGATTTCTAAAGGCAACGAACAATACTACAAATATTGTGATTTCTAGTAAACTAAATAAATTTATAAAGTAATTATTTCAATATATCGTTCATTGCATCACATATAATAGATCAGTAATACCATCTTCCCCATGTAACCACACGTTCGGTTTACTATACAATTGGTTTTAATCTGTTTTGATGGTCCATTTCACCAGAGGGCTATAGCATAGAGCATATTCACGGAGTTCTTAGAACCATTACGTAGCCATTAAGCCTATGTCATGATTTTCTGTGTAATGTGACTTCAGAGGTTATACTTAATATAGATGTTTATGAATTGGTCTATAATATAGGCCTACATAAGCTACACTAAATCAAGAAGGGGTTCAGTGAATAATTTGTCTAGGCCATCCGCACAGAGCAACTACTTTTTCTATCTTCTCTGTGACAAGTCAAGGTTGATTCAAAATCTTTACAAATAGCATGAGAAGCAAAAGTAGGCTATGGAGGATGAATTTATGCAGTAAGATTAATGGGAGGATATGATTAGGAATGAGAGGAATTGGAAATGCTGGAAACGTGATAGGAATTGTAGTGTAAAACAAAACGAGAAGCGAACGTTCAGTTAAATTGTAGAAGGGGTTGTGGAAGGAAAGAGCAGAGGAAGATTAGTCCTAAGTTTTGGACGATCTACTGTGATGTTTAATAGAGGCTATTAAAAATAAAAGATCTGGCAGACGGAAATTTTCAGAATACGGAGAATTATCTTACAGATTGTGATGGTAATTATGATGATGATGATAATGTGATGATAAGGCAAGTCAAATGAATGAACGGACCCACAAACCACTCTAGGAGGAAGGTGTTTTGCTAGATATATGCATACATCAAGTCACGACACCGTTACTTCCATCGTTCAATTCCAGGATTCGCTACTGAAGTTGTATTCCCAATTCTCTCGCGATGTTAGGTCAACACCATGTAACTTGATGTGCTATTTTATCATCCTGAATTCCGAACTCAGGACTTCTAACTCCTTGCGTAAGACACGGTCATCCGGCCCCTTAGCTCCATCATCAATGTTTATGTACTGGTTGCATCCGTTGGATAACCAATCTCAGTTTTTTTGTCAACGTTAAACTGTCATTATAATGAAGGCATTTGTAATCCCTTAAAAGTGTAATAAATCTACCGTATTGGGCATTAAGTAATTTTGCTGGTCATTTTTTTTAATTTACAACACAAAATGAAGATAGTTTGTGAAATATGAACATCACTAAATCATTTTGATAAAAAAATAACAAAAACCTGTTGCACATCAAAACGTATTAATTTAGGAAAGGTCAAAACGACCAATCTCGTCTGGTTTGTTGGAATGAATTATTGCCAAGATTTTCCACTTATTTGGGCAGTTTCCGCATCCGGTGCTATTTGGTGTCCAGTGATTGAGGGGAAGTAGTGGCGGCATGAAATGGCAGGGAGGGGATGGCCAAACCCCCTCCTTGCCCTCGTTTGACAAATGAGGGACGGTCCAGAGAGCTTGGATTTTTATTTCTGTAAATTTCAGCTAATCTACTACAGTTAGTTACATTCAACTGTTTAAACATGTCTTAAGCTAAAAACTTAAATGTCAGTTTGATTTTAGGAGATTATTTAAAACTTGATTCCCTTTATGAAATTATCATGATTAATTAATCCATGTTAACATTTCATGAAGGATGTGCTGTTCTTTTTCACTGTCTATTTATGATATGCTCTGTACCTTATGCATTCAATGATATAGGCCTAATAAAGCTAGGAATTGATTTTTTAACTGTCAAAAATCTAAAGTGCTTTCCAAAAATCAAAAATCTTACAATTTAGGCCTATCATATAGAAAGAATCCAAACCATAAGAACATCTCAAAGATTGCTTATTTTCTTACTTATGGGCCCGAAAAATATTTGTAATGTATCAGACAGCGGAGCTACAAGTTAAATGAATAATTTAAATAAATTATAAAATAGATGTTTTATATAAAATATAATGTTGAGATAGGGTAGTTTTATAAAGGTTTTGTTTCTTATTTAAGTTGGTGTAATATCTATTTACATATTTAAAGTCTTTACTCTTTTAAGCAATAGTTTTGACTGACGTCCTTTCATTGGCACACAACTTGGATATAAATAGGCTTATTTATTATCAATACACCCACCCTACCCTCATTCTTGACATAGACCACCATAGCGGCAAACTACTCTCCCACTCACCATACTCATCGACATGATGACTAATTTTATATTACCTTAGTCCTAGTACAGATTTGTATGGTATTTCCACCCACCCTATACCAAAAGAAAATGTCTATTTACAGCAATATTCATCATTGTTGTTTGCTACTAAATAGATAGGGCTCTTTACACTTCATAGGCGGGCTAAATATAAAGAAATTAATAATCACTTTTTTTAACGCTTTTCAAATGGGCACACTTTTGGAATGTTATAAAGAGATTTTTTTAATGAGATGTCATTTGATTTGGGGGCCAGAGACACCATAATTTCCCCTTTTTCAAATGTGATGGTATATTTGTATTCAGGATAAAAATAACGTAATTTGACTGAAGTTAATATTACAAAATGTTGCATTATCAAAAATGTTGGTTATTAAGCCTCCGTACCCCAAATTTTTGAGTTGTTAAGATGATTTGAAAATATAAGATGAGGATTTGTTACGAATAGGACCACGCAAACTTTTACGAATGTTTACCCCTTTCTGTGCTAGGTCAAAGAAACCTTCTTTAAAAGTTTCCATTAAGAAATATAGTGGAAATATTTTGGGCCAAAAATGGCCGTCATCTTATTTATAAGTGAAAAAGGTAATTTCTGTGGACTTGGTAGTGTTCAGACCAAGAACATCAATTAAAGAATACATATGATGGGAGTAGGACGTCGAGAGGTTTCAAAAGTTTTTTTCCGGGGAGAATTTACAAATAACCACGTTAGTCATATTTATTAAATTTATTTTCATGTGTCTTTGTTAATTTGTCAATACCATTTTTAGAAGTTAATATGTAATTCTGTAAATAGTTTTTTATTTAAATTGATATACCTTACTGATTCTATGACAGACCTAGATTGGTGGTTTAATTATGTAGTTGAATAAAATACGTAAAATTTTAGTATTAACAATATCACAATGCGGTAAAAATATAAATGTATTTGAATAAACGGTATTTTTTCAATATATGACTTCTCGTAGTCATATTTACTTGTTGATTTAGATTTGAATAGAATATTTTCTTAGTGGTATCTAGTTTATACAAAATTAGATATGTAACAAAAACACCAATATTATTTCATTAGTGATAGCAATATACAATTTAATTTTAAAAGTATTCATTACAGTAATTTAGTTTAATTAAAAAGTCAAAGAACCAAATGAACAATACAACGTAAAAAGGGCAAATTAAAAACTGAAATTCAATACAAAATTAATAACTTCTCAAAATAAAACAACTTTCTAACTGTTAATAAAACAAATCCGATTTTATTCAGTCCCAAAACATGAAGCCATTGTAAGTGCAGTGATTCTACGGAAATGAATAGGGGAAGAATGCCAGGCCCGGAGCGTAGCCTTGCGGTTTCCATTGTGAAGGTGCATTGAGACTCCCTATTGTTCTGTAGTGGAAGGCCGTTCCCCAGTCCTGCATTATAAGGATATTTTGTACGTTCTTCGTTTACTTTTCAGTAGGGAGGTTTCCATATTTCTTTTATTTATTAATATATTTGTTCTTAAAACACCGATCGTCAAGATATAGGCGAATATGGATATCGAATGAGCGCGATGAGTGTAGATGGGTGAATGTTGTCATTGTTACGAATTAAGGCCGACTATTCCTTAGAACGTGTCATTAATTAATAGCCTAAAGACAAATAAACAGTTGGTGGATATCATCTGATCCCTTTCAAAACTTGTTAAGACTCTGATTTGGAATCAAATTAAAAACCTTACGTTTATGGGATTGATTTAATATTAACCATAGTTGTTTTACTATAATGAGTTTGTAATGAGTACAATTGTATGTGTATGGGTGGACGGGTGTGTCATTACCACTGTACGTGTAGGGGTAGGTGGGTGGGTCAGTACCATTGTATGTGTATGGGTGGGTGAGTTTGTGGGTCAATATATGTAGGCGAAAATGGTACTGATACATACAGTTCTTTTCTTATGTTTTC
This sequence comes from Stictocephala bisonia, assembly GCA_035578905.1. Taxonomy (NCBI): domain Eukaryota; kingdom Metazoa; phylum Arthropoda; class Insecta; order Hemiptera; family Membracidae; genus Stictocephala; species Stictocephala bisonia. The sequence continues at coordinate 185,727 of JAQJVL010000318.1, forward strand.
TATCCTGCATTTCGTCTGTCTCTCTGCTACTAATTTATTATTTAGTGTGACTTCAATCGGGTGTGACTTCAATATACCAAGTCAATCGGGTCAGATGATGAGGGTGATAAATCCTCCAACGTTTCCTTTGCCACATTCAAGAAGTATTTATTAAATTGATCTGGAGTAACATCAGTTGCCGTTTGCCTATTGGATATATTTGTCATCCTTCTTATAACCTGCCAAGCAGAAGAGCATTTATTTGAAGAGCTCTCGATGAAGTCAGCGTTGTGTTTTAATTTAGCAAGTTTTAAATTAAGTTTGTAATGTTTCCTAGCATCCAAGTAAGCCTCTTAAGCAACAAGTGTATTATTTAATTTATAAATGTCCCTATAAGACATAACGATCCTCCTCAAGACCTCCTACTCCGGCGAGAACCAATCACCCTTGTTCTTCCGTGTGATAACTATTTTCTCTTTTTGAGGTAGTGTAATTTTGGCACTATAGTAATTTTAATAAGTCTCAGGTAATTTTCAAACTACCTTATAGTCATCCAAGAATAGGCTACTTGGTGAAACTTTGTTCCCATACCAATTTCTAAAAGTATTCTTCGATGCCAATTAGTAGTCTACCATACACAACAACAATATTACTTTTATTTGAGACAATATGCAAGAACTTTTGCAATATCTTTATCGGATTTTCCTACGTATAGTTCTACCTTACTTTATATGAAGTTAGGTTATGTTTGGTTAGGTTATGTTAACTGCAATTATGTTAGCCTACGTTAATGTAGGTTATGTTTGATTAAGATAGGTTAAGTAATTTAATGCTCGAATAGATTAGGTTAATCTAAGTTACGTTATATTAGGTTATTTGTGGTTTGGCTAGAAAAGGTTTTGGACGTTAACAAAGACTGAACATATATTAAATGTTGAATAAAAAATTGTATGTTTGTTGTGCAAAATTTGGTAAATTAAAAGTTGATCTAAGTTTGAATGTAAGAAAAGTTGTAAACTGTAGATTTTAATTTTAAGAACATCAGCTGGGCAAAATTTAAAAAAGAAATAGTATGAAACCTCACGCAAGTTCATAGACAATATTCTCATCCGCCGGTGGGAACCGGTCTAATAACTGCTTAGCCTATGTTAATGTGCCTCTTTGCATAGAGCAACGTGATACAGCGAGAAAAAACACAGCTTCCCGAGACCCACCACTAAACAAAGGCTAATTGATGGGAAATGTAAATTAAAAGAATCCAAAGCAAAGGGTTGAGACGGGGAGGGATGGGGCAAAAACAGAGGAAACGCTTGTATGCAAAAACATGAAGAAGGGTTAGATGCAAATAGTGCTTGTCTTTAGTCCGTTAGGTGTCGTGTCTGGTGTGTCGAGGAGTTGTTGTTGGTTTACACTTTGTGATTCAGTTTCATTTCTGTGTTTGTCTTGATTTAGTATATTTTCTTCTTTTTTTCATTTTAAGTGGGTGTGGTCGACAGTGTTTTGTTGTTTCAATTTAGGTAAGTCGTTTTATCATGTTTGCTTAATAAACAATGATATTTTTTTAATTTTTAAGCTATATTTCATTTGTGTTCTCTAATTTTTTTTTTTTACCACATGTAATATGTAACTAATGTGAACTTATTGTGAGAAAATAATCAAATTAACTATTAATAACTTTGACTTGCCATTTAAATTACAATGTAAGTATTCTATAAACTTATATCTTAAGTGGCGTTTCGTAAAAATCATAATCATCCAGTTGAAAAATGAAAAATGCTATTAAAAAAAGTGATAACTAAAACTAATTAGCATTATTCTTAAATTTTGTCGGATTTTTCAACGAGTCGGTGAGTTTTAACATGAGATTTCGAGAGGTAAGGAACTCCTCTAGTTCTCAAGTGGCCTAAATTAATTTACATTTATTTTATAAATAAGAGAAAGAAAGTTTTGTGTCTAGTGTAAGGGATGGTCAGATATGCCTCCCAGCTCCATTAGAATAGGGCAGGTGCAGCTTTCCTGTAAGATTTTGTTGTTTTTATAATTTGTTTCGTTAATGTGATATTGTTTCTTCAATTTCGGGATTTGTTTTTAGCATTTTTATTATTTTTGTGAATATCTTTTTAACTAGTATTATGCTATGGGTTGTAAGTTTGTAAAAAGAATTGTGACAAGGCCTGTTCTTCATGTCTTTCTTTCTTTTTATTTTTAACATGAATGTAAGTTAATCCAGGCCACTTGAGGACGACAGGAGTTTTATACCTTTTGAAACTTCGAAACACTGACTCATTGGATAATTCCAACAAAGTTTCAGAATAATGATAATTTTTAGGTATTAATTTTAAGCTGGATTTCACTTTTAAACTGGATGATTATGTATAATAATATATCCAACAATACAATGAATTTCAAATAAAATTTTTTTATATTGCATTAACTATAGAGCTAGTTAATAAAATCAAAATTACTACATTTTCAAAAAAGTATTTTTTTACACTTAAACATTTTTTTATAATAGTTCCTGTACACGTTACTGTAATGCAGATTATTTTCCTTATTCTTAATATCACAGTATTTTACTTCCAGCTCGGTAGCTGGAGGGATTACACCTCACTAACTTAAAACAAAGGGCACTTCGTATTTAGTAAGTTTCACAATTTTCTTGCAAACTTCCAGCTTCATAGAAACTTCCTTAAGTTCCGATATATTTCAAAAGGAACTTCTTTCTGTAATGAGCCAATCTTTTAAATTTTGTAGAATTCAGTTTAGCTACAGTATATCTCTCTTTTCATTGAATGTGTATATATATTTATTTATTTATTAGTTAATGTATATAAGGGTTTTACATTGGATCTACAAACTCTTCAGCGTGTCTGAAAAAACAATTTTGCAGCGTACTAAAAACAATTGTGTTTTTGGAACCACTTTATATTTCTTTCTTTACTTCTTGCAAAGCTATTTAACTTTTAAAACATTTATTTTTATTTAGAAAAAAATAGTGTAATTGCGCAGTAGCCTGCTAAAGCTACTGTATAGATAGATTATATTTAATCGATTAAATTATAATAAACCAACCTTTCTTGTCATACGAGGACATATTTTAAATAAGAAATATATCAAATTTGTTAATGCCACTTACTAGAATAATACGAGAAAGATATTATAGCAAATATATTTTTTAATATATCTCACCAGTTTATAAGGGCTGGAAGCCTAGGCATCAATGTTATTTAACAATAAAAATAAACAAATGCTCAATTCCAATTGGGATTGGAACCTTGGAACCTTCACTTCACAGTAAGAAGCCAATCAAATGAGTTACAGGGACATTATTATTGGCAATATTGAGTTATATGAATTTATATGGGTTGAGGAGTAAATGTACAAAACATAGACTTATGTAATATTTTATATTAATATGACAAAAAGGACACGACTAAACAAAAGCTCTAATTCCACAATGAAGAGTTTACAGTTTGTTAATAACAGTCACTATATTGACGAAATATATGGTAATTTTTTTACATTTGTATTTAAATGTTAAAAAATTATGTTAAATAAATTGTCGGCACTGGTGGCGCAGTGCTGTAACCCAGCTACATGGGGACAAAGTGTTTGGGAGATTGTAGGTGTGTAGGTGATAGGTTGGTTGCTCGGTCCTCTCAATACTGACATAGTGTACGCTCAAAGGTTGCCATCGGCGTGGACACTACTAGAGAAGTCTGGGGTGTCCATGTTGGGTGGTAATCATTGTGTGGGGAGATAACTGAATATTAGGATTGTCAATCAGCTGAAAATCAGACCAGCACTACGTGGTTCGGATTCCACGTAAAACTTTAGGTCCCTTAGTTGCCCTGGCTGTTGGGCTATTAATAAATTGTCTTTTCTGAGGAACATTTGAACTCAGTTAATAACCAGACTACACTCATCCACACTCATCCTACACTAATATAATCATTCATATTCTCCTTAAAATACCAACAACGTTGTGTCGGCGTCTCATATGTAAGAATGTAAAAAAAAATTAGTAGACCTACAAAATAAAAGTAATACAAACATTGTGAAAATAGATAAAATGCGCATTTTAGATTTTTTATTTCTATCCAGTACTAATAGTTATATACTTGTTGATATAATAAAACATTTGTTAAATGTCTGTTCAGACAACAACTAATTGAGTCTTCAAGTGTAAATTATTTAATTTAGGGGATTTACTTAAATTTTAATGAGAAACAATTAATATGCTATTATTTTATCGTGTTATTAAGGGTGCCAATAAAAAACTGATACTTGAAATTTTTCTTTAAGGATTGGCCGATCTCCTTTCACATGTTTATTTGAAAAAGTTATGAACAATGTGTCACCTAGTTGTATATTTCAAAAACATAGTATTGATATCTGACGGTAAAAGTATTGAATACAAATTTGATTAAAATGTAAGTTTTACTTTTAACTGGGTAAATGCCTAATTTATATAAAATAATCAACAATTAGTATCTATTTTAAATTCCAGCCAAATACCTATTACATGATACATCCCAATCAGAGTCATAATACATTTTGAGAAGGATCAGCTGATAACCACCGGCTGTTCATTTGTCATTCGGCTAGTAATTAATGACACTTTCTAAGGAATAGTCGGTCTTAGTTTGTAACAATGACTACATTCGCTCATCTACACTAATCACACTCATTCGAAATCCATATTCACCCATATCTTGACGATCGGCGTCTTATGAATAAATAAATAAAATAATATTACAAAACTCTACATTTCATTTAAATTTACATCTAAGATTCCTTTTGAATTGTTTGAGATAATATATTACATTATTATAGCCCTTTATTATACATTTTCTCAAACAGTTTCCCAGCTAAAAAAATGGTCCATCGATCTGTAATTAGTTTTCTAATAATTTCAAAACAAAAATCAATTTACTTTTAAACCACCCGAACATTTGAAACGTCCTTTTTGAAAAGAGAATATGATAAAATTGTTGTTATTTTTGTATGTATTGATCTACTTTTTACGCATAGATCAACTTAACATTAGCAGAAGGTCTGCTTGGACTATATACTATCTCATTGTCTGATGTATTTCAGTTATTTGTTTTCCGATTGTTTTGGTAGCAATACCATTCGAAAATCAAATAAAACCACTCAAAGTTACCATTTTCGAAACCTTTGTAGTTCATTTATACTTTTTGTAGCTTTTATTCAACTTTAGGTTTGTGTTTTTAAGGAATGTAGCTAACTTGCATGTTTTAAAGTTTCTTTATTGTAAATTTATAATATATTTATGATGAAAAACGTAATTTAGGAACATACCTTAAAATAAAATATCAAGCTTTAAACATTCTAAGTTAGTACTTTCATAACATCACAATAGCTGGAAACTCAGAGTTCAACTTAATTAAAAATTATGTTAACTATTGCAAATCATAAAAAGTTATGTAGATGTTACTTTCATGAATAGGAAACAATATAAACATTAATGACATATAGTTCCATACTAGGTCTATACTAATACTGTTATGTGTTTAAATTTTGTATTTTCAAATAAATAATATATTCCCTAAATCTAGGGTGTTTTACTAAGCCTATTAGATATGGTTAACACAACGTTTAGGTACATATTTGGTAAAAAATAAACGTTTAGACCGTTTGTATGTGCGGAGGTAACCCATTTTACATGTTTACACATAAAACTGATGTAAATTTACATCAAAATCACGTTAAAAAGTGTAAATTAGGCACCTGCCTTAAAGCGTGACCTCCACTTCACTTTATTTATATGAATTATAGGATTTAAATAACTACCATGTTAGTAATAAACCTCTAGGACAGTTCCAGTGTGATAAAAACTGTTGAGTTCATATATTAAGTAGAAAACCATAATCTTTTTCCTAATACAAGTCCAGCCTTTCAAGTTACCATTTCGTTAATAAAGAAACTTAAAACTTATTTCAAAAAATATTTAACTACATATTTGCAGCGAAGGACTTTCACACGTTGGACATAAATGTAATACATATTCATACATTATATTTTACACTTTAAATTAAATTCTCAAATGCGCGTAAGGCATACGATACAGATCTACAATTAATAGATACAGTAAAAGTAAATTTCACACAACACAAATGTATTACAATATAAGCACAAAGGACACAAATATATTACAAATCAAGTACAAAATGCACAAATATTATGGTGATCGATTTCATTGAACCACGCTCACCTTCCCCAGACCAGAGGGATTCACAAAATAATCCTTCCTCAGACCAGAGGGATTCACAAAAGAATCCTTCCTCAGACCAGAGGGATTCACAAAAGAATCCTTCCTCAGACCAGAGGGATTCACAAAAGGATCCTTCCTCAGACCAGATGGATTCACAAAAGAATCCTTCCTCAGACCAGAGGGATTCACAAAAGGATCCTTCCTCAGACCAGATGGATTCACAAAAGAATCCTTCCTCAGACCAGAGGGATTCACAAAAGGATCCTTCCTCAGACCAGATGGATTCACAAAAGAATCCTTCCTCAGACCAGGGGGATTCACAAAAGGATCCTTCCTCAGACCAGATGGATTCACAAAAGAATCCTTCCTCAGACCAGGGGGATTCACAAAAGGATCCTTCCTCAGACCAGATGGATTCACAAAAGAATCCTTCCTCAGACCAGAGGGATTCACAAAAGGATCCTTCCTCAGACCAGATGGATTCACAAAAGAATCCTTCCTCAGACCAGAGGGATTCACAAAAGGATCCTTCCTCAGACCAGATGGATTCACAAAAGAATCCTTCCTCAGACCAGAGGGATTCACAAAAGAATCCTTCCTCAGACCAGAGGGATTCACAAAAGAATCCTTCCTCAGACCAGAGGGATTCACAAAAGGATCCTTCCTCAGACCAGATGGATTCACAAAAGAATCCTTCCTCAGACCAGAGGGATTCACAAAAGGATCCTTCCTCAGACCAGATGGATTCACAAAAGAATCCTTCCTCAGACCAGAGGGATTCACAAAAGGATCCTTCCTCAGACCAGATGGATTCACAAAAGAATCCTTCCTCAGACCAGGGGGATTCACAAAAGGATCCTTCCTCAGACCAGATGGATTCACAAAAGAATCCTTCCTCAGACCAGGGGATTCACAAAAGGATCCTTCCTCAGACCAGATGGATTCACAAAAGAATCCTTCCTCAGACCAGAGGGATTCACAAAAGGATCCTTCCTCAGACCAGATGGATTCACAAAAGATTCACAAAAGAATCCTTCCTCAGACCAGGGGGATTCACAAAAGGATCCTTCCTCAGACCAGATGGATTCACAAAAGAATCCTTCCTCAGACCAGAGGGATTCACAAAAGGATCCTTCCTCAGACCAGATGGATTCACAAAAGGATCCTTCCTCAGACCAGAGGGATTCACAAAAGGATCCTTCCTCAGACCAGATGGATTCACAAAAGGATCCTTGCTCGGACCAGGGGGATTCACAAAAGGATCCTTCCCCAGACCAGAGGGATTCACAAAAGGATCCTTCCTCAGACCAGAGGGATTCACAAAAGAATGCTTCCTCAGACCAGAGGGATTCACAAAAGGATCCTTCCTCAGACCAGAGGGATTCACAAAAGAATCCTTCCTCAGACCAGAGGGATTCACAAAAGAATGCTTCCTCAGACCAGAGGGATTCACAAAAGAAGGTCTGAGGAAGGATTCTTTTGTGAATCATTCTGGAATGAGGAAGGTGAGCGTGGTTCACCGTAATATTTGTGCATTTTGTACTTGTATTGTAATATATTTGTGCATTTGTGCTTATATTGTAATAATTTCTGTTGTGTAACTTTACTTGTACTATATATTTTTCAACACATATTATGCTAATAAAAACTATTTAGTTAATAGATCCGATGGTGTGTTAAAATAGTTTAATGTTATCTGTACCGAAACATTGACTTAAGGTTTAATTACATGGTTGATTACTGGTAGTTTTATAATTTTGGAAAATATTTACTCTTCAAAGCCAACTTTGTAATTCGTAAACTGTCTAATTAATCTGCAATTAATTAGACAATATGAGCGACATTTCCTTTGTGTTTTTATATAGTGTATTAAAAGGCGTTCATATTGTTTGACAATGCATTAAATACTTGTAGAGCTTTACAATGGATTTTCTACTTAATCAGTGTATAATCTGCAATAATTTGCGCCCGAAGCAAACCGGAAACGAGACACCTTAAATTGTAATGACAGTAATCCAGCGGTGATCTGCTTGGAATATCGCTCATTAATGAACGCTCTGGATGAATACAAAGCCGTTCTTTTATAAACGCCACTTCATATTCCAAGAACGAACAGATTAAAAGTGGTTTCTGAAATAATCGCTTTTCAACAATGCTTTATTTTTGCCTTCGTTTCTACAACATATCGCATCGCTGGCAGAGAGGTTTTTCCGCGCGGGAGTAATGGCGGACGGAATCAATATCTGCCCCCCTGGGGGTGGACTGAGGGGGGGGGGTGTACGCACTCAAATATCTTAGAAAACTGCATCGACTACTTCCATTCTTTGTAAAATGATGGGATTCGTATGCAACGAGATATCGATTCTTTGCCTTACGTCAGTGCTCAATTCTTATGTTTTTGTTGTAATGTTGATTGTTCTGAGACAAAATATACTTTAGAATATGTCCTTGTATATACGTTAAAATTATTTATATACACAGTAACATATCTCACTGTTATGTTTTTCTGAGTTTTAAATATAAATTTTTACCACATGAATTTATCTTTATGTGTATTACTAACGAAATATCTTTCAAGTAATTGGCTAACAATGACGTACCATTCTGTCACAGAGAAAAATAAACACAGGTCACTTTTTATGGCTCCAGCGGACACCTCAAATACAGTCATAAACTGATTACAACTAATGTACATCTTTATAAATAAATCTGAAGTAATATCTATAAGTTTTGGGGGAATAAGGAAAAGATTAGTAAGGTGCTGGCTCTGCTATCTGCCCAGCGAAACGAAGGATTAAATACTCGACACACATTTAGCTAGCTATAAAATGTGATCTCTGTTTCCTTTTTCTATGTGGTTTTGTCAAATCTGTAACAAATGTACTGATAACCCGAAAGTTTTACTAATGGTAATCATATAAAAAACGTGATTAGGTTAAACTTTACCGTGTTTAAATTTAGGTTTTATGGAGTTTTCAACACTATGAAGTGTTAACGGACAATTTCATAATTTTAACTTACGCAGTTTACATGACTATGTTATCAAAAATATGTACTTTGAACTGTTTTATCACTATTCCTCGTAGAGTGATTCCAACAAATGTCATTTATACTTGATCACTTGGGCAGCTAATAAACAAGTTTAAAAAACAAAACATTGGTTATGACACACATTATTAAAGGTATTATTTATTGTTTAATAAGTAAAGAATGTTTATTGCTATTGGTTCGTACTTATTAGATAGAAATAGGCAAAAATAAAATTAATAAGTCCTCGAAAAGTAATAAACTAAATCAATGCATGAATAAATAAATAGGTACATAGGTAGAAGATAAGTTATATATAAAGTAAACATTTAAACAATAACAAGTAAATAAGTAACATATCATAAGCATATAAATAGGTGAACAGTAAAAAAAAATACACAAACACACAAGTAAGACAGAGTGGGAATTTGCCAATTTATCAATAAACCTATATATTGATCTAAAAAAAATCTGTAAAAGTATAAAATGAGTATTTAATAAACCAATCTCTAAGTTTGTTCTTAAAAGTTTTGAAAGAAACAAGCCAGACAGTGCAGGGGAGCCTATTAAAAATTATACCCAGCTGATTTTAAAAGAGTTGCCTGTTTTTGCTAACCGATATTGTGGTAGGTCAATTTTGTCTTTCCATCTGGTATATTGTGGGTGTATATTTTCTCTGAATATAATTTGGATTTTTTCTGTTAATCCACTACCACTACTTTTTTTGTGTACGTTAATTTACTACCACTTGATATAATAGTTTTTACGTCTACTGTGGTATTCCTTATTCGCTATGAATTATCCGATCTTTATCCTTATCCGATATCGCTGGCCTTATTTTATGGCTTTCCAAGAAATTACACACGGAGGGCGCATTCGGCGGTAAGTCAATCATTGGATTCACCAGTTTGTGATCAACTTTAGTAGCCACCTAACCTAACCATAATTGCGATAAAAAAAAGTAATCGTATTGAACTAAGGGAAAAGGTAGTGGTAGTGAATTAACGGAAAAGGTCATTAAACTCTGCAATATATTAATGAACTTCAGTGTAAGAGATGGTTTATATTAAATCAGGTACATGCTATAGCTGTTTACACGGGATTTTGTACTTAATCAGTAGATAATCCACAATAGTGTGTTCCTGAAGAAACAGGTACATGTGGAAAAAGGTAGATAAAATGTTCTCTAAATGGATGACAACTTTCGTAAAGTTTTCAAGGCATAACCGTTCACAGTTCACATCATCGTTTATTGTCCACATCACTACCCACTGTTGATCGTCAATATAACTTATGATCAGTCCATATTGACTTTATTCCATAAAGTTCGCTCACAGGACTTCAGGGCCGCTTCTAAAAAATTTCCATAGAATAATACAAAAATACTTTTTTGTTTTCTTTTTTATTTTCCCTTGAACTCTCACATACATTTTTTAATTAATTTGTCCAATTTGTTTTTTTATTTTTCTACTTGGTAATTGTTCTCAAACTAATAAGTAATTATTAGATCTAATAATCATTATTTTTATCATTAACACATTATTACGTCTTACTTTTCCAGAATTATCACTGTAACGTTTAATTTTGGGCTGCTGGAGTGTAAGAACAGGCCACTGAAGAGTGTTTAGAAAAATCTTTAAATCTAAGCATAAATCAATTTTAATGCGTATAAAATGGTTATTGTTAATCCCATAAGAAGGATCCAAAACTTGCTGAAACTTCACTAAAATTAATGCGCGGCTTAAAACTGAGTGATTGTAGTAATCCCACTCAAGTTGTAGGAGGAGTTATAAATTCTTAGTGTTGGATCAGGTGAAGTTGCAAAAGAAAGATTAACTCTTCCTTCACTTAGTATTTTGTTATAGTTAACGTCCCTATAGTTTCCCTCCGTTGAAAGATCCATGTAGGTGCTTCTGTTTAGAAAATAATAAATTAAATCTTCATCTTCAAATAATATTCAGTAATATTAAATGAATTTTATAAAGAGGTTCTTTGAAATGAGTACTTAGAAATAGTAACATTAATAATTACCCAACCGCGTACAACAGGTCAACAGCCAATCATCCCATGGGTCAAATAACACATAATAAATGCTCCACCCACCCACTAGTCACATACATTGACGGATCACCCACCCACTAGTAGCACAACACGTTGACGGCTCCCCATCCACTAGTCACATAATACGTTAACGGGTTAACGGATCACCCACCCAATAGTCACACAGCACGTTGATGGCTCACCCATACACTAGTCACATAATACGTTAACGGATCACCCACCCACTAGTAACATAACACGTTGACGCCTCACCCACCCACTAGTAATATAACACGTTGACGGCTTACCCACCCACTAGTAACATAATACGTTGACGGCTCACCCATCCACTAGTAACATAATACGTTGACGGATCACCCACACACTATTCAACTAATACATTGACGGCTCCCCCATTCACTAGTAACATAACACGTTGACGCCCGACCCACCCATTAGTAATATAACACGTTGACGCCCGACCCACCCATTAGTAACATAACACGTTGACGCCCGACCCACCCATTAGTAACATAACACGTTGACGCCCGACCCACCCATTAGTAACATAACACGTTGACGCCCAACCCAGCCATTAGTAACATAAAACGTTGACGCCCGACCCACCCATTAGTAATATAACACGTTGACGCCTGACCCACCCATTAGTAACATAACACGTTGACGCCCGACCCACCCATTAGTAATATAACACGTTGACGCCCGACCCACCCATTAGTAACATAACACGTTGACGCCCGACCCACCCATTAGTAACATAACACGTTGACGCCCGACCCACCCATTAGTAACATAACACGTTGACGCCCGACCCACCCATTAGTAACATAACACGTTGACGCCCGACCCACCCATTAGTAACATAACACGTTGACGCCCGACCCACCCATTAGTAATATAACACGTTGACGCCCGACCCACCCATTAGTAACATAACACGTTGACGCCCGACCCACCCATTAGTAATATAACACGTTGACGCCCGACCCACCCATTAGTAACATAACACGTTGACGCCCGACCCACCCATTAGTAATATAACACGTTGACGCCCGACCCACCCATTAGTAACATAACACGTTGACACCCGACCCACCCATTAGTAACATAACACGTTGACGCCCGACCCACCCATTAGTAATATAACACGTTGACGCCCGACCCACCCATTAGTAACATAACACGTTGACGCCCGACCCACCCATTAGTAACATAACACGTTGACGCCCGACCCACCTATTAGTAACATAACACGTTGACGCCCGACCCACCCATTAGTAACATAACACGTTGACGCCCGACCCACCCATTATTCACATAACTAGTAAACGGACAACACGCCTATTTAGTCATGTTTACTTTCACGGTCTACCATCTCACTAGTTACTGCACATATTGACGACCCACTCAACCACCAGCCACATAACATGTTAACTGCCCAATATATCACTTAGAAATCAGGGTTTACGAATACATAATATTTTTTTTAATATTATTAGTTATTTTATGTCATACAATAGTGTTTACTCAGTTTTTAACAATAATATTGTTATATATCTCCAAAAAAGTAATGAAGGTATGAAAATGTTCAACAAATATGACTAATTAGTTACCAGCCTTCGTTCAACATATGATTTGAACTACTGTATTTATTTATAAAGATAGTATTTCTAAGATTTAAAACGGTACTCTGCATCAATTTTACATACTAGTAATTCTAAATCTGATCACAACTGAAGGTACTAACCCCTACAGTTGTTACATAAAGACTGGTGTATATGTTACATAAAGAACATTTTTGACAATTTAATGAATATAGCCTATTTAATTTTAATACGAAAACTAGAGAGTTACGACCTTAAAAATCTTCTATAGCCAAATTATATACAGGAAAACGAGTCTATGATTGAGATCGAGTTTGAAAATTTCTGAAAAAAGTTTTTGCCATTTTACAAACTCCAGATATAGTATTCTAGATCCAAATAATATACAGGAAACAGCATGAAAATCTGTTACTGCCATGTTGGTAGGAATTCGACAGACTCTGGTTATAGTATTCCAGAACCAAATTATTTACAGGAAACTGCATGAAAATGTTTTCTGCCATTAATGATATAAGTTGGCAAATATTTATACATTTGATCCTAACTTGCTAGCACATAAAAAATATGTTGCGTTATTTTGCTTGTGTAAATCCATTACTAAATTTAAAATATATTGAAATCTAATTAAGATAGACTAACGGATAACTCACCAAGAACTATTTTCCTAAATTAAATCAAAAATATTATCTTCACTTACAAAAATCAAAACAGTGTGTAACATTCAAGTTCATTAAAAATCAGTTAGTAACAATTAATAACTAGTTAAACTGAACAGTAGTTCATAAATTATTATGCACTTTCAACTAATACAAAAAATCTAATTTTAAGTAGTTTTAGAAAGTATATCAGTGGTAGGTAATTTGCCATCGAAGTAACATTTTGCGTGTTTTCATAGCATTAATTATCATATAGAAAAAGCGGGTTTTAAATTTTTTTTAAATAACTACTTATTAAAAAAAACGTTAAAATCCATTTAAAATAAGAAAATGTTGTCAAAATACAACAAACTATAATATTATCTATTTCTGATTTTTTTCTATAAAAAAATGTTTCCGAAAAACTATCTCTCATTAAATTCAACTCATTGCAGATCCATTTCACGCAGGTTTTCATTTCGTTTGTTAAGTATAGAAGTGCACAAATACGTAAAATTCCAGCCAATCCTGAAAACAATCATAAACAACAAATTGAATTAATTTTCTATTATTTATTTAATTTATTTATTTATTTCAATAATAATAATAATAATGCAACATAACAGGTAACGTGCCCAATTACAATGAATATTAATAAATTAAACTACAAAATTAAATGCAGCACTAATAACCATAGAGAAAAATGTAACAATCATATAATGTAAAAAATGTAAAAATTATATAATAAAAATTTTACAATCGTCGAAACAATACAAAATACAACTTATAATAAATGTAAAACAGTAATAACATAATAACAATAACTGAAATAACTAAGAAAAATAATAACTAAACAGTAAATAACAATCATATAACAAAGTACAACAACAACAATAATACAACAAAGTGAATTAAATATAAAGCGAAAGATAGCAATAAATAAAAACAAGGGATAAACTATGCAAAATCAACTTAATCTGGTTCACTGAATATCTCCAACACAATCACTATAAAAACATAACAAAACGACAAATAATGACAAAGAGAATAAAATATTAAAATTTGTGATATATTGTGATTTGAATATATCACAATCGAACTAATAGTTCCGATTAACAAAACATATCAGTACAGAGGTGTTGTTTGTGTTCGTAGTTACAGTAATTGACATGATAAGTATTAAGGTATGCAGTAACGGAAAAGAAACAAACCCTGTTCTACTATTCAATAGGTTGGATTGAAGTAGTACTACAAAAAGAGCGGAAACCCGTTTATTATTACGGTCTTCAGTAGGTACAACGCTTTAGTACATGTGAAGGAAATGGCCTCCATAACCAGTCACCAACCATCTGTTCTATGTAAATTAGATTACACATAATGTCCGAAAAAGATCCCGTATTTGCAAATTACGTAATTCCAGCTTTTAAGAAAATCTACATTAATTTTTCGAATATAATGTCTTTATTTTATAATACATTTATATTATTCATTAGCCTAGCATAGGTTAATATGACATGACTATGTTGTAATTAAGTGATTTAATGTACACATACTATTGAGCAATTATTTGTATTTTCTGTAGTTTTGAACAAATAAATTGAATTGAAAAAGCTTTAAATATTAATATCTTAAACAAGTTTGAACTTTCAATAAAAATCTATAATTTCACAAAACTACATAGAGTCCATGTATATTATTACAAACAGAGTCCTTCCCAGTGAGTTTAATGTTAAATTTTACATTCATGCAATACATACATTACAGAATTCCTCAAAGAAAATGACAGATATGTTAATTAAAAATACAGCTAAAACCATTTTATGTACATATTGTAAAAACATATTGTAAATACATATATATATTTAGCAGTGATGTATATTAAAATTGACCAGAATCAGATTTGAACAATTATAAATTAATAGTGGTGATACGGACATTTTAAAATTCTTGGATAATTTAAAATCGCCGATTGGTCTAAACTAAAAGGATATTTTATGAAAACAAATTTGATAATAAATATTGATAAATGTTATTAAAATTAAGAGGACATTTGGAGAAACAAGGTAAACTAATCTTAACTGAATATATTATCGGTATGCCCAATTGTAAGCGTGGATTACATTGTTGTTGATTTAAACTTATCGTTGAGACGCTGATCATCAGGATATGTACTTCAATATGGGTTGTGAATAAGTGTAGTCTTTGTTACTAGGGACAGCTAATAATTATAAATGGTAATTTATCAATAGCTCTAGGCAACTACGGGACATACAGCACCCCTAGGAATACGAACGGCGTAGTCTGATTTTCGCTGACCATAAATTATGATATTCAGTTTCCTCCATTGGGCTACATTTAAACTCTGGACACCCCCCAATACGAACAAACCACAGGTCTCTATTGCCACGCTGATGGCAACCATGAAGCAGACGCTGTGTTGATATTAATAAGTCTACGAACAAGATTTTATTGCCTAAAATATCTACAAATATAGCATGAGGAGCCATTTTACTTCACGAAAAACACTTAAAACACCTGGTTTTATTTCAACGATTCGGTCCGTAGTAATGATTGTAACGTAATTTCAGAAGTGTAATTTGATAGATGACCTGTTCTATTGGACTATAAATTGGTTTTTGTAAAAATGTTGTATTTTATGATCTAGTTAAATATTTACTACTTGACGATTTTATACTAAAAAATTAATAATATCAACTTTTGGTCCATTAGATTGGACCTTTAGTAATCATAAAGTGTTTACTATAACTCATTATATAACAAACATGAACTGTACAGTTGAAATATAACAGCATGGTTTGGCCCGCTGTGGTAGAATGTTATAACCACTAAAGGGGTGTCAACTTCCCAGCGGTGACGTGGCGGTTTGGTAAACTACAACCCTAAAGGACATTCCAATAGCTGCTTGGGCCCCGAGATTCGACGAGACAATAACTGAAATACGAACACCATAGTTCTACATAAGCTATAAAATATTTTACAATTTTTTTTGCCAAACTCAAGCGTATTCGTGTTTGTACAGTGCCTAAAAACACAGTAACTAAAACAAAAATAAATGGCTATAAATAAATCTAAGACTAAGTAACAGATTAAATTAAACGTAAAACTTTAATACGACTGTATATTTATAATTACTAATACTAAAGTAACGAATTTTGTTACATAAACAACACATTTTTGCATTATGCCCCAATCGTAAAGATAAATTATTATGATAGTTTCGGTAAAATGTGTATTTAAAAACTGTAATCATTATTGTACATTTATTACTGATTAGATGTAAAAATATTATGAGGGCGAGTAGTTTTTGATTAGTTCCAGTCTGGCATCAAAACATTGCTAGGTTTAATCCGAACAAGTTTTCAAGGCTATTATTAACCCGTATTTTACTTTGAAAGTCTCTAAAGTTAATTTATTATGAAAGCTACTCTGACTTATAATTATTAATTTCCCACAAAAAAATTAAAATAAATTACAGAATTTTAATGCATAAATAGATAAAACAGGTTTTATAAAAGGTAAATAAATATATTTATTGATTTCCGTAAACTAAGTTTTTCTAAATCTATCACCAAGAAGTTATATTGTAGTTAGTTATAGTGACAACAAATACAGAATGTTGTAGTCATGGTGGAACATTCATATTAATACAAAATATCTGGTTTTTCTAACTACTGTACATATATTTGCCAAAATATGAAAGATGGAGACAAGATAAGGACGAGGGAGAAGGGATGTGTGTTTTAAGGACCAAAGGACGCAGCTGCAGGACTTGGATGGCAGATTGTTCCTTTAATTATTAACGGCAGTGCGCAGAACGCGTTTCAGGTGAAACCTGTTGAAGTTAATAAATCAGCACGCACCTGGAGTGACATAGGCTAATCACATTAGCAACTTTTCTCATGCTCAAACAATAGGCTTACAAAAGCTAACGCTAAAGTTAAGTAGGGAAGTTAGCCAAGTTCTCTTGGGGAAGTAAGCTGCAGCGATTAAAGTGTTTCAAAGTTAGATTCCTTAATCGATAGATTTTTGTTATTATATTGTAATAATGAAACTGATATAAATATATGTTAAGACTTTCTGAAATTATTCCTGATTATTCCATATAGACTTCATATCATAAACTGTAATATTATTTGTTGTCCAGCTATTATTTTCAATTTCAATATGCTTGAAAAAGTCTCACAATTTCATAAAACGAAACCTCATAATTCAGTTTTAATGGCTATATTAATTATTTATCTAGGCCTAAAAATATTAAAAGCACTATCATTCATTTTTATGAATAAGGCGGATTTCAATTTTTTTTCTAATTGTTCAATACTTTTATAAACTGCATAAATTAATGCATCCAGCAGTTCATGTATGACTGCAAAATAGGCTAAAACACATCTGCATAACACTTGTCACAACTCACATTCAAAGTAGAACCACCCTTCAATCTTCATAAAGACAATCGAGCTGTGATGATCTTCAAAAATAGTTTTTGAAGTAAATAGCAGTAATATTGTTCTAATGCTTATTTATTTAATAAATAAAAATATTTCAAAGCAATTTTGAAGTTCATAAAATTTATAATGATGAATTTTTTAAGTCCATCTTGTAATTTCCATTTCAGTGTTGTTTCTATGATGTCATTTTGGAGCTGTTCCTACCAATGTTGTTACTTTTGTGCTGTTCCTGCTTGTCGTATCATATTGGGGATGTCCCTGCATGCGGGATCATTTTTGAGGTATCCCTACCTATGTTATTACTTAGTTGAGTAACTACTCGTAGTGTCATTTTGGTTGCGTCCCTGCATGCGTTGTCATTTTGTTTGCGTCCCTGCATGCGTTATCATTTTGTGGCGTCCCTACCTATGTTATTACTTATTTGGGTAACTACTCGTAGTGTCATTTTGGTTGCATCCCTGCATGCGTTATCATTTTGTGGCGTCCCTGCCTATTTTGTTAGTTTTGTCTCTACCTACTGTGTCATTTTGGTGCTGGTCCTGCCTGTGATGTCATTTTAGTGCTGGCCCTTCCTGCGGAATCATTTTGGTCGTGTCCCTGTCTTTAGTGTCATTATTGAACTGTCCCTGGATGAGGAGAAATTTTGGTTTTTCCCTGCCTATAACTTCGTTTCGGTTTTTCTCTGTTTTTCTTTTCATACATGTCTCTGTTTCCTAAGAACTTCTTGTGACTGCCTAAAAGATTTAAAGAATAGAGAACCAAGCCTGATTTATATGTTTAATGATATTAAGTATTAATCGCTATAATGCGAGTACGATTTGTAAAATGTAGTAAAAATGTTAAAGTTGTACGCATTAATAAACAGGTTGACCATGTAATCATTGCATGAGTGTAAACCTTCGGTTGCGTAAAGATTTAATCTCCACCCTTCTTTCCGAATGAAGTGGAGGCTGGATAATTCAAAGAAGTGACATCAGCAGCAATAACCCACCTGAAATACGGCTTTAGGATTTCTATTGACATTGTCCGAGCGTCAATTCATCAGAAAACATAGAGGATGGGGTTTTGTTCTTGGAAGACAGATGTAAGACGCATGGAGCACATGCTCTTGTCATGTAGGGCTATTGTCCCATAGTCATAAGGACAGATAGACAGACGGACAGACGTGCGTGCGGGTGAATGAGCACTGGAATGACCAGTTCGATTCCCACGGCAACGAACCTTCTGGTCGTCTTCTTCAGGACTTGTTTTTCTTCCTGTCTCTTTCTTCTCTCCCTCTCCAACATTTAGCTACCAGTAAACACAGAGTAAAGCCAAAGTAAATTTATATTTTATGACCTTTGCCTATTAATAAAATTAATTCCTATTTCAGGTTTTATATAACCTACGAAGTGAAAAAATAGGTAGTAAGTATATTCTATTGAAATTATGAATAATTTTGAATTTATATTTTGACTTAACGTCATTCTGTAATATGAGCTTTGGTTTCTCTTCCATTTTAATTTTTTGAAAATAATTTACCAAATATACTACCGGCTTTATAGATGAATTTTCGAATTTGTTGATGAGAACATTTGTTTGACAACAACTGTAATTTACCATAATAAATCAAACAATTATTTTCACTCAGTATTACAATTGTATCTGTTATTGTCTATGCATTACGCAATTAAAGTATTTATCTATCTATCTGTGTATTTAGATTTTACTGTGATGTTTTGATTGATACTAAGACAGTTCGAAAAGAAAACTAAAGCGCTTGAAATTGTGGTGACCTTAATATTTAATAATTTAGTCTGATACAGTGTTTCCATAAAAAATATTCTAATTTATTCATGTGTTTTTTTAACTTGTTTAGTACAAATCATAGCCTATATATCGTATGGATTTCAATTCCATGTGCCAAATAATAAAAGAATACGGTAAAAATAAAGCAAAGAATGTACTGTTTATGTTATTGTTTCTTAAATTTAAGCCTGTATTGTATTTTTTAACTTACGTCTTTTAAAGTTCTTGTTGTTGTTGTGTTTATTTATTTAAATAATAAAGCAACTAATCATTGCCATGAAACAACATATTTAAATTATAATATAAAATCATATTTAAACATTATTGAAACATTTAGTTTTTGTCGTGAGTTAACAGGCTCAAAGTCTACATGGTCAGTTAAATAGTGCTGGCTTGTTTTCATCCCTTGACTAGTTCTTCGTCAATGACGAACTACACCTATGATTGGATGTTGCGTGACTGTTGCCAAGTCAATTGACTAGTTCTTCGTCAATGACGAACTACACCTGTGATTGGATGTTGCGTGACTGTTGCCAAGTCACTTGACTAGTTCTTCGTCAATGACGAACTACACCTGTGATCATTACCACTGTACGTGAATGGGTGGGCAGGTGGGTCAACACCACTGTACGTGTATGGGTGGATGGGTCAATACCATTTACGTATATGGGTGGGTCAATACCACTGTACGTGTATGGGTGGGTCAATACCACTATACGTGTATGGGTGGGTGGGTGAATGGGGTGAATGTCAAACTACGTACACCATTCGAAAGGACATGTTGTGTGGATGGGAGGATCATTACCACAGTACATGTTGGCTGGGTGGGATGGTCATTACCATAGTTCGTGTTGGGTGGGTGGGAGGGTACAATAGTATGTAAATTCAATACCACTGTACGTATATGGGTGGGTGGGTCAATACCACTGTACGTGCATGGGTGGGTGGTTGGGTCTAATTTTAAAGTGGCATCAAGTGTCTAATTTTAAGTTTTACTTTTGTTCCGCGATTTAACAAAGTTAGAACTTCGTTAACTTCACTTTTGGCAAACCATCTCATTATTTAGCAAAATTTTCTATTTTGCATTTTTTCTTTTTAAATATTTCTTATTTTTATTTAATTGGTTTTTTTTTACAAATAAAGCTACAATTCTCGTAGTATTATTTTTATTATACACCCTAAAATATCCATCAGGGAATTGTATCTTAGTTAGCTATTGTTTTGGAAAGTTCAAAATGAAAAGAAAATTATATAATTGGTTTAAATTCGGTTTTAATCCTGAATTTTCTTTTATTTGTTTATTTTTCTTTGTTCAAAAATTTGTGTTTTTCCAAAATATTTATGTTTTATATTCATACGTGTTGAATTTAACTAATCGGCCAGTTCATGAATTTAATCTCTTTTATTTTTATTGATAAACTAAAATTTGACGCCAATTTATATGTGAATTTCGGTTGGAAATGTTGTTTGAAGAGGTGTATAAAGTGACTAACGTCTATCACCGGAATGATAAGGAAATGAGCAGAACTTAACTACTTCCTAATGACATCCAGGGTGGTATGTTTATTATGTATCCACTTCAGGTGGTGTCGCCCGGTGTGTGAGGAAGTAACCGATGTCGCCAAAACGGAGGCGAGAGAGAGACTTATCGCGAAATTGGCCATAAATATTCATGAAGCTGATTGTGGCACAAAACAAGGCGGTCAGCTTTCCGGTAGATTTATTTACGTTGGGAACGTTCATTGCAGTTGCCTCGTAATGGTTATAGCTTTATTTAATAACACCTTTGACTGGTCGTGTGCCGCACTCGTTGTTGAACGAGAAGTCTCGTTCGTTGTTGAAATCATTTATCCGCCTATTTCAAGAGTTCATATGCCTTTAAGGCATGTTTAATGATAGATCTTTTTTTTATCATCCCTAAGGAATTAGTTACTTATTCAAAATATAACAAAAATGGTATGATCAAACTATAAAAACTTTAGGTTAAAATAAGTTAAGTATGTAGTCTACCGTTTTTTTATTTTTTATTTTTTTTTTTTTTTATGATATATTCCTGTTTTTTTTATTCTTGGTAAATTTTTAACAAACAATCTGATTGTCTTTCACGAAATGCTCTTCAACCCTAAGACCATGAGAACAGGTAGTCCACCGACACACCACCCAAAAACCAACATATGGCCTCTGTTTACTAATAATAATAATAATAATAATTTATTTTTTTCCTCTTTGTAATACAAGTAAGTTAAATACATAACTTGTTTGGAATTAATAACTACCAAATCAAGTATACGGTGGTTATGAAAAAAAAAAAACAAAAAACAAATGTTACAAATTAATTATAAGTCCACGTAGTCTTCCTTTACAAATTGCACTTGTCTTCAGCGGCATATGCAGCGCATGCTTATCATAAATATTACAATCGGACAACAGCTTTCACTTGTAATTGGACTACTAGTATTTAGTGACCATCCAAAAAGTTTTGATAGATCGATTATTGACTATGATATGTACAACTAACAGTTAAAATTATCTTACAATAGTAAAGAAAAGATTAATGTCGCATGTATCGTTGAGCCAATTTTTAAGTTTCTTACAAAATATTGATAAATTAAAACTGTTTTTTATTTCAATAGGCAACAGGTCAGGTAATATAATGATGCTTATTAATAAAATAACCCATACTTTACTACATACATGTCTTCATAATAAGGCAATTCAAAAATGTTGACTCTTCTGGGAAGACTCCAAGATAGGCAAATATGTTTTGTCCAACCATCTATTCTTCTAACCTACATCACCACATTTGGCTATCCTACCCACCCTTCTGACGTACATGTTAACTAACGATCCACCCTCCCACCCTTCCAACGTACATAACCATTTACAGCTCTCCCACTCACCCTTCTGACATACATGTCAATCATCGATCGACCTTCCCACTTTTCCGACATGCAGGACCATTTAAGGATCTCCAACTCACCCTTCTGACATACCTGGGCATTTATATATCTCCCACCTTGACTTACATTACTACTGTTGACCGTAGTAATTACATGAATACCAAATTCAGTTCTGTCACTATAATATCTCATTAACCCCTGAATTAAATGTAATAAACAACATTCAGCCCTGAATTAAATGTACTAAACAACAGTCAGCCCTGAGTTACATGTACTAAACAACATTCAGCCCTGAATTAAATGTACTAAACAACATTCAGCCCTGAATTAAATGTACTAAACAACATCCAGCCCTGAATTAAATGTACTAAACAACATTCAGCCCTGAATTAAATGTACTAAACAACATTCAGCCCTGAATTAAATGTACTAAACATCATTCAGCCCTGAATTAAATGTACTAAACAACATTCAGCCCTGAATTAAATGTATTAAACAACATTCAGCTTTGGTTTGTTATAAATACCAGCCAATTGTTCATTCTGCGTTAAATCAAAATGTATGATCTGTAGTATTCTTAATGATGAATTCATAATAAGATATAAACAAAGGAGTATTAACTTAAGTGCGTTAGAAAACAATATGTTTTCCTAAATAGAATAATTACAGCAGACAGCACCAACACTTAATCAGCAAACCCGCACGAGGGATCGAATGTGCCCCACGCCACGAACAAGGCAAGCTTTATAAAGAATTTAACGAAAATTATGAAAATATATTCCCAGATTGACTAAGAAAAATACTACCTTTCCTTCCCCTTCCCTATCCACCCCCTCCCCAAACTCATATGACGTCATCATTGATTTGATAGTCGACTCCCCCTCTCTTTTTTACTGCTTTAAAGAAAAACGTCCCTCACAAGATTTTTCAGAATCCTAAAAAGATTTAACGACGTTGTTTTTTTTTTACCTTTTATTAAAGTTTTATAAGTTGTCATCGACATAGTATAAAACTGGTCTAAATTATCTCAAATTGCACCAGTTTGTACTAAAAACTTTGAAATTTATGTTTTAAACCAATGTTCATATGTTTTTAAATTTATTATATAAACCAATATAGTAAATAAATAGTAATTCGTATTTTAATCATTAATAACAATTACATCTTCCGTACATAATGATGTAATTTTTTAAACAAACAAAATATCAGGTTAAGTGGAAGAAGGGACTTTCTAGTCCCAACTTCGCCTGGTTAAATAAAGACGTATTTAATTTCATTTAAATTTTTCGATTTCCAATATTTTTTACAAATAAAATTAATAGCAATCACTTAAGGATTGAACTGGTAATTTTTATATGACCAAAAGAATATTTTGAATGTATATAACATGTAACTTGAATGAAAGAGAATGCTGGAATAATCCCTGGTAGGGGCGCAGTTAAAACTTAATTACGTGTAGAATGCGGATTAGATCCCGGGACTGAAGCCCTTCTCTGTCGACGTAGACAGGATTACCACAAGACTAACCCTACAGTTAAATTTAATGAATTTCTCAGGAGTATATTAATATTAACTTTAATACAGTTGCCTTGGGAAACATTTTCATATTTTTAAAACCATAACAACAAGTTTCAAAAGTATAAGAACACCTTGTGATGTATTTTAAAAGTTTCTTTTACTTTCAAATTATCAAACAAGTTTACCCATTACCTTTTTTCCATACGCAATAACATAATTCGGATCTTTTCCGTTAATTCCTACCACTACTTTTTCTCCACTATCACTACTTTTTTTATCGCAATTACAGTTAGGTTAGGTTAGGTTAAGTGAGTTGGCACTAAATCCAATGATAAATCCAATGATTGACTTACTGCCGAATGCGCTCTTCGTGTGTAAGTTCTTGGAAAATGATAAGTCCAGCGATATCGGGTTCCTAGCTGATAAGGAATATTACAGTGGACGAAAATGATTGGGGCGCAGTTTTTAGAGTAATAAAATATTTACTAAGCGGTATTGAATTAACGAACAAAAAAAGCAGTGGTAGTGAATTAACGGAAAAGATCTCATAATTCTTTTTTATTGATGCCAAACAATGAATGACAATGCTAAAAAATTGTATTTAATATTGCACATTTTTACTTAACAAAAACATCCTTAAACGTTCTTAGAAAATTTAAAAAAAGGAACTATGCTTCTAAAAAATGATATAATAGCTAAATGTAAATAGTGTTACATTATGTAAAAAGTGTTACAATGTTAAGTTATAACAGTATTTTAGAAATAATACCCTAACTACAGGCAATTAACTTAAGTAAAAATTAAATTAAAGATTACAAATAGTTCTGTGCGGTAATTATGTAGCATTATAACCTTTAAAATATTTATAAAAATATATTTAGAACAATTTAAATAATACTTCATACATAAATACAATCGACTCAATAAATTATTGATTTAAGAAATACATAGCAATGCAAATTAAAAAAATAAAACAAACTATAAGTAAACTCAATTGAACATTTTTATTTATAAATATATAATTAATACTACAATGAAATATTTTTCTCAAAAACAAAAACTAGTATCCTACTAGCAAAGACAAACTTATTAACTATCAATAATTAATTCTTACATAGTAAAATTAAATTCTAAACGAAAAAGGGTACTGTTTATTACATATCTCATTAAATACCCTCAGGTACGGGTCGAGACCAAATAAATCAAACAAATTTGTTTACCAGCCGAGCCTAAAATTTATTGAAGCAGGTGTTCCCATCCTTACCACAATTACCTAGGCTCACAGGCACCCACAGACAACTAGACTGCCAGCTGCTAAATTAATTATATTGTATGCTAATGAGCTGAAATCTGATCCGACATCTCGTTGTTTAGTTCTCTATGCATATTGTCTACCAGTACTATCTGCGGGCCGATTTTTTACTCGTTTTTTTCTCTAGCCGGCCATATTTCAATGCTCTGATATATAACAGATCTAAGGCCGCCTCATCACCCCATGTCCAAATCATAAAGGATGCTAACCATAACGGATTGGCTGTTTTTTTCGTTTTATTTTATTGTTCAGTTTGTTTGACTATGAGCATGTCCCTTATCTACATAACACAACAAAGATATAAAATAGAAGTGGTTTGAAAACGCTATTGCATTTGTTTTGAGAAATTATAAGTATATAGATTATTTCTAAATAATTTCAAATAGAACATCTGATTTCAACTTAATTAGTTTCGAAAACAGAAAAATATATTATACATCTAATATATTATTCCTAAATTCCCCATTGTTGCTTTATAATTATTAAATATTCGTTTAAACTCATTATCTTAAACAAAGTATTTGATTGTTCAGTTTCCATTAACTATAAATATTGTAAAATGGATGTTTCATGGATATTTCCCTAAATTCTAATGTTTTCTTTTTTGTATGAATAGTAAAAAAAATATCAAATAATTAAACATGCAACCTACTACAAAAATTAAAATACGATAAATTAAATTTACTTGACAGCTAACTAAATTAAAACATCCTTACAAGTTAAATAAATTATAAAAATAAAATCAAACCGGTCTTAAAGTAAGATTTAAACAGGGCAATATGTTTAAAATTAAAGTTAATCTGCATGCTGATTAAAAAAATATGCAGGTGCATAATAACTCAACAATAAACTCGAGAATATAAGAACAAAAAATAGTAGAAGGCAAAATCGCTTCCTTGCTTGAGTCCATGCCTATGAAACGCCACCAGGTGTTGAACTCTCGACAGTAACAGAACAAAACTGCCTCCACGGGGTCTCCTCAGAACTTAATTGCTTCGAGACATGCAAATACGTGCGAAAGGCCCCCTACTAACACAAAGACCTGTAATAAAATAATTTAATTGTGAGTCGTGTGAAGCGGCAACGGCTACGGACTTGCCTTGGGCGCGACAATGTGAAAAACAGAGCAGGGGCATTTGCATAAGGTCCAATATAATAAGGGGCGTACCTTGGGCTTACAATGACATATCCGCCCCAGACTTGGAAGGGTTGATGAAGATGCAGATAGGTCTGCATTGATTATCTAGTGATTTTCATTAGGATAGAACGACTAACTACCTAAGCTGATTTCCATCGGTGGGGATAAATCCTTATTAAATTATTTTGTTTGTTGCTGATAGTTTTAAAGTGTTTCATGAACGAATTTAGGTCATCTTTGATTATGGAGTGATGAAATGTTGCTGTACAGCGGTTTCAACTGTGGGGACTATAATGAATCTATACATCTGACTAATCTAAATTGTAATGGATTTTATCTATTAAAGATGATTATATTTGTCTATGTATGAATACTTTTGTATTGGAACTCTCACTTGGACAATTTTTAGTATTTTCCAATGACTTAAGAGTCTACTTAATGGTCTTATATGATTAGCCAATTCACAAAAATATCCCCTAAGGTTTAAAACTGAAAGTCTCATTGGTTCTTATTTTTAATTTGGTTTATTATAGATAATCAAGACTCATTTCAAAATGGTATCAAATTTGTATCATTGAATATCGACCGGTATCACTACTTCGACTGGTTTCAAAAAACCACAAAATCGCACACTGTACGTTCCAGAGAGATCCGCATATCTTCCCGTTTCATCAGTATGGTACCGAATCTTCTCTTACCTTCTGGGACCCGCCTAATGATTGGGTAGAAACAATTTCGGGCCCGGAGTGACAGTCGAACAAAGCTCGCTCCGCTCACCGTGAGAAGAGCCCGCTCGCTCAGGACCTCCGTATGTAGATGAGATCCTCCCATATGCAGATCTAAGAACAATGCTCAACCCTTCTGTAAAAACTATTACACACACTTTGATGAAGAGGGGGCACCCGGGGGAGGGGGTCTTGAGCTCGTTCGGTGACCAGTCTCTTCTCGTCTCATTTGCTTACTCGGATCTACGGTTTTAGGATCACCTGGTGTGTATTTCCTGGTAATATTACTCTCGTGTTGTTATAGTCTGTAAAAATAATTGTACTCTGAAGTTAATTAATTTTATTTAAATAGTCTGGTTGTTATTATTTTATGTTACTTATTATTCCTTCAATTTAAAATGTATCAACATTTGATTTTTTTTTTCTGATCATTTATTGCTTATCTTTTATGATGTATGTTTCTATAAGAGATTATCAGCTTAGTTCTCGATACTCTACAGATTTTCTCAAACTGTTAATTATCATCTGAAAATGTAGTTATAATCATAATTTTGGAAGGGATAACTAAAAATCATAGACATTCAGATTGGATTAATTAAATTTGTTCGCAGAGTATACCCAAAGTGAAATAGTCACTATTACAATGTTTTTAATCATTACGTATTTTTTGTGTTGAATACCATTTTTTAATTAAATTTAATAGAATTATAAATCTTTCTTCCTTTATAAACTCGTAAGTTTTCAAAATGACAATATACGAAACAATATTAACAGTAACTTATAACATTTTTCTTTTTAATAAGTTATAATTAACCTCTTGCAGAGTTTTATCTAATTAAAATCACACGTAACTTTGCTGAATACATTAAATTAAAACACGTTATGCATTGATAATTCTCTTTCATCACCTCATTATTTCAGGGCATAATCACATATTAATTTATCCTGGAGGATTCCGCTAATGTAGTTTTAATTGTTAATTTATGGACTAATTGTAGAGTGAACGAATGAAAACCAATTCACCTCCATTTTCCCATTATTATTTTTTAGAATGACAAAATATTAATTATTTTTAACGTTCATTTATTGATGCGTTGTTATGTAATTTTTCCGCACTTTGATTTCAACCCTTGTTTTATTCCAATTTAAAATTATGCTTCTATAAATTGTCAGTAATATAAATGTATGTTTACCTAACCTTATATAAAAAACACTTAAAACCGTTTATAGAAATTATACAAATTGTTTTAGCAATTTTCTACAGTAATTATAAATTTGCGTATTTTTTAATACTATAGGTGATAGAAAAATGCGATAGATTAAGAAGAATATTTTTCATTAGCTCCAATACAACTTAGACAGTGATCAACTCAATCTATAATATATACAAACGATAAAGATTTAGATAGTAAAAAGCTCTGAAAACCGGCCGAAAAACTTAATTTTTCGGCCGGTTTTCTCAATTGTCCATATAAATTAGTCATTTCGAAAACAACTTTAATTATTGAAAAAGAAGAGCCAATAACATTTTCCACCTACCAAAGGAAATATTTCTTTTCAATCTTTTCAATCCACGTACCAAAAAGAAAACAATTTTACAATGAACTGCAAAATGTGTTAAAATCTGATTTCTATACATTACAAATGTACTGTTGTAAGAAAGGGTTACAGTCTTTTTTTGTCATTTCACATAAAAGACTTTATATTGTATCGATCACGAATTTTTTCTTTATTATATATATTTGGAACACCAACCAAAAGGAAGTTTACCTTTTTACATACACCTAAAGAATTTGTTCAAATTAAAAAAAAAACATATTTTTACCTAGTGTTCTAACTTTTCCTACCGGTTTATATAAATAAATGCTAATCAATTAACTTAGCAGTTATTCAATTAACTCAATTAATTAAATTATTATGATATTTATACTGGTATTAGTAACATTTCATAAATATTTTAAGTCATTTTTTGTCATGAACGTGTTATAGTAGCAAGGTTCGATTGTTTCAATCTCTAATTCTTGTTAATCTTATTAGGTTAGGTTAGGTTAGGTTAGGTTAGGTTAGGTTAGGTTAGGTTAGTTCTTTATCCTAAGAACTTTAAACTAAGTTCTTTATCCCCTGGGAGAAATAACTTAACTATTATACATCGGTTAAAAGTGTTTTTCCATTACTATATCGAATGATTTAATTCTCTTCTACACGTAGTTATCAACTCAGCATTCTTCTTCTTATCCTCCGAGAAAAAGTTGATTGCGACTCTCCAATACCTGTCGGATCTCTCTTACTTAATTTATTAACTCTTTATTCTCCCCCTTTTGGGACCGCGATTGCCATTTTCCGACAAATTACGTCGGTGACGTCATCTCATCGGTCTAATCGAATGATTTCCATTCAGCAACTCACTTAAAACACACCACTCCCTGTTTGATTCCCAAAACGATTAAATTAATCGTTTAATGGATGTTCATTCCAAAAAAAGTATCGGAAAACGTTGTCTTTTTATTTGAAATAAATCCTATGACATTTCATTTTCTAAATTACAGTTGTTGGTTTGTATTTATAAATTTAAAATGGGAACAGCATTGAAGCTTCACTGTTGTTGAACATAAATTTTCACACTTTCGAATTCAAATCACGTATGAAAATGTTGGGCTTCTTTATAATTCGATAACAATACATATTTTCATTACATTTAAATAGCTCACATAATTAAAAATAACATAAATATAAGGCCTATTACTTGGCTGTTATAATTGATAGTCCCCTATTGCTTAGATATATCTGTCATATTGTTACCATTAACTATTTGTAATTTGGTGGTTGTATAGTTTATTTGGACAAACAAAGTAAAAATAATTTAGAGTTTTATAACTAAACATTTAGTATTGCAATTAATTAATATAATAGATTGAAAAATTCTATATCAATTAAAACACGAGAAAAATAAGCACATTTTAAATTGGAAACAAATAAGTGGAAAATAATACTTTTGGTTAAAAAAAAAGAAACTCGTGGACATTTTTAGAGTATTAAACAAATATTGGTTCAGGAGGAAAAAATGGGAGGGAAACTAGTTGTAAATCTAGGCTGAGGTATATCTGTCGAAACATTGCGTTTGCTCCTTAAGATCCTTACTTGAAGCATTGGAAATCTCCAATAATTTTCTACTAATCATCTCACATCTTGTCCCTCATTCTGTTTTTTTAAATTTTATAAACCTCAAACGTCATCCACCTGAAAGACAAAGCTCTCAAAACTATGGCGTATTTTAAATTTGTATCTATTTTTCTCATAAGTTTACTTGTATCATTTTCAATTCTATACAAATATTTTATAATATGGACCCTAAAACTGTTCCTTTTTATTTGCTTTTTTGCAAATGAATTCAAATTGTTCATATAATTGCTAAAAGTCATAAGCGTATCTCATATTGTATACCTTGATGTAAGAAATCTACCCTCTCTTTTCTTTCGTAAACGATTGTTCACGTATTATCACAAAAGGAACAGCAAAATATGTACAAAAGTGAAAAAATGTGTTCAACTCCGTCGTCTTATTCCTATATTCAAACTGGTGCGAAATTTACAGGAATAACTGTACAGGAATATACAGTTACAGGAATATACAGGAATTTACAGGAATATACAGTTTTCTGCAATTATAAAAATTATTTGTCAGCAAGGCTACTCCATTCAACCTAATTAAAAGCATTTATGTCCATATATGTCCGAACTTGGTTATTTAAATTGAATCCAAATAAAAAATAAGAAAAGCACTGTTTAATCTCTTCCTTGCAAGATGCTCTCAATCCAATTACACAAAGAACTACTCTATCCCTGAGAGGGGTCCTTTTCTCTCCTTTCCCATTATATATTCGTTCAACAACAACATGGCACAGAATACATCCATCTGAGGGACAATTATTTTTGCCCGGCTACCACCCAATTATATCTTCTCCTCAAAGCTGGAAGTCGGGAGTTACTTCTCCAGCAGCCAATTATCCAGCAGTCTGGATAAAGAACGACTGGAGATTATAATGTTGCACTGCTTCCTATGCAAATTTCGCCTTGTTATCGCAAGAGCCTGTTGACTTTTGGTTAAGGTAATGGGACATTTGTTTTGTTTTTGATCACTGAAGTGCTCGAAATTCAAAATTATAATCAATTTTTCTAAAAGAAGCTTTCTGGAAATTTTACATCGAATTATCAACAGGAACTTTATGATCATTATAACTCTGGAGTAGTTGAAAAAATTAGTAGCTGTATGAAAAAACAACCGACGTATCTATGTTTTACAAATTTTGAGAATCTATCTGTTTTTTAATGTTTTAACAAACAAAGAAAACAACATATAAAAAGTGTTGTTACACTAAGGATTCGAGTAAAATAATTTCATTTTCAACCTTGCATGTGTTTAACAACATTTTCTTCCAACAAATGTCAAGCACGCACTCAATTATTTAACAAAGATTCTTAACATATGATTTTTACATTGATTTATAAATGTTTCATATAACACTTACTTTATAACAATTTTCAAAGCAATTATTTCGTTCACGACGTAAATTTGTTCATAAAAAACACGATTTCTAACTAAAATAACTCAATAATATTCATTAAAATTATCTTATATTTCCTTATAAAAAGTGTTAATAATTTCCTTTAAAAATGTACTAGTAAAAGATACATATATTTAAATAAGTAACCAACAGGAACTAAGAAATCCAAGCAACATTTGTTCAATGTTAAATGAAATAAAATGAATAATGACTTTTTTGTTTTTTATACAAATTGCAAGGTTATGACTACATAGACTCCTAGGGTCTTGATTATTCACAACTACAATAGATATTCCATCTAATGAGAATATTTGTGCCAGTAATTTGGTTAGTTTTTGAGGTATGCTACCACAGCTAGTTTAAACTGCATAACATTTTCTTGGGAATACACTAGCGCTCCACAATTGACCACAAAAACTGCTGATAATTTGAGACACAAAATTTAACATTGGATAAGAAATCTGTGAGTGTATAAAATTAATGCTTGGACCTAACCAACATAATGTTGTTATAAATCACGGAACTAGTATTTTTGAACATTCAGCAACAAAACAAACTTTACATAAAACCGCACTTTTATACTTTAACCTGATTCTTCTTCAAGCTATGTACCTTATTTTCACGTTTGAATATAAATTTACTGTGAGTTTACAAAAATCATGTTCAAACTTGCAAATGAGGTACATGCCCTTGAAACAACAGATCTAGGGTTTTAATTTACATCAATAAAAACACAAATACAGAAATACATCATAGAATATTTCTTATCCCGATAGTACTCGATGTGAACCAGCTCTTACAAAATTATTTTGTGTCATATTTGAGAAAACTTTGAAAATGGATGCGTCACGTAATGTAATGACCACATACAATGTTATATATACAATATTTAGTGAGGCTAATTTTAGAGGCTATACTATGCATACAAAACCTAAATACATACATTAAAAAGTGTTTAACTTTTATATACATACGTAAAAGTATATATTAGTAGTATAGGTTTCCATAGCTATCACTCTCATAAAAAGGTTCTTATTTCTTAATGACTATTTTGTATAATTTATTAAACAATTAAGATACAAAATAGCCACATCTGTTTTGTTTATAAGGCGATTTTAATAATCAAGACATTGTTAAATTTTTATTAAACAGTTAAACAAACTTTGTTTCATGTTACTTTTCCTGAGGTTTAATATTGTTAGTTATATTTTATTTTAAAACAGCTGAAAATTTGAAATTTGATAAATTTGAAAAGAACATCAGGTATCTAACTTATCCAGACATCTGCCAAGTTGCATAAGCTACATCTGCCAAGTTGCATAAGCTACATCTGCCAAGTTACATTTTAAACGGTTTACGATTTATTAATCTTTTTCTATAAAAAGGAAAATTTCGGATTACGGCTAAAAGAAGCAAGTTCGAAAAACATTTACTGATCGTTTACGACTTATTTTCATTTGTATAGTCTGGTCCTGAAGTGTGTACTAGCCTTTTTTGACGTCCGTATTGGGAAGAAGATCAGTTGACTATGATTTAAACGGAACGAAAAGTAAGTGTAAAACTTCTGTTGATATATTAGGCCTGTATGACATTATCTGATATTTTATATAAGTTATAAATTGTGCCTTATTTTAATCAAATGGGTTAGAGAGGGGTGACTTTATTAATAAACTTACTTCCTACCTCACAACATATTATTTAGATAGAGGTGTTTTACAGAAAGATATAAGCCGTCAGAAAATAAGTACCTGAAGTTAAAAACATGAATGTAATGTAAATTTACATAATTTGACTATCAAATACGCAAATTAGGATCGTGCAAATGATTGTAGGGATAGGATTAATATATTCCAGATAATAAACAAATTAGGTACTTAAATACGTACCATACCTATTATAATGTAACATGAAATCAAAATCAGTTTTGAACATTTCAATAGTATTTTTAAATGATTAATCAGAAGTGGATTGAGCTTTTTGTAAAACTGAATACAAAAAGGCTATTAAAATGTTTATATCCTCCGTGTATGAGTAAATTTACGACCATCACAAATCCTTCCTACTAATAATTTTCTCTTAGTATTCTTCCCAATACTAATCCTTATATCTAATACGTGAAGCCGTTTTTTGTTAACGCAACTACTAACTTATTTCTTGATCCATTTTAACTATTGAGGTGTCAAAAAAGTTTTTCTTCTTCGTAGTTGTGCAATAAGGTCTTAATTGTTCAACGCTTTTACCCTGAAGGGTACGGAAAGCCCTCAAAGTAGGCATTTCGGTCATAAGAATAACATGGAGAGATATTTAAATATGTCAAACAGTAGCAGCTGTTCAAACACAAATAATGATGTTTATAAAATTCTAACAGCTGTTGCAATGGATTTTACGTAATGCAGTTTAACCACTAATAAAAGACACGTACTGAGGCCGACTGAGCTGTCATAAGTGCAGCGAGTGACTGGATTGGCACGCGAAGCGTGCAATGGTGTCCCCTAGCATAGATTACCTTTGGTATATTTCGCCTTTTTAAACACGTAAAATAAATTCAAACTAACTTAAAGAAAGATTCGCGAAGATAAAAATGTACCATTTCCTGAGTTCGGAACATCCATTTTTCCCTTCTCGTTATTTGTCAATCAGCAATCTTCAATCACCCCTCCCTTGTTCGTCGAGAAATGCCACTCTAAACCAAATCAGAGATGAATCTCTCATCCTCCGCACGAATCAAATTTGTTGTTCACAGAAAGAAACCTTACATTACTTGCTGTTATTTTGCTCCTCTTCTTCGTTTAGTGCCAGTAACAAAATACTATTAAAAAAACATTCATCGTCATTTCCCGGCACAATTTATCGAAAATGTAGAAAAATATTGTAAGTAAATTATCATAAATCAAGTAACAATGCAATGTTAGTAACTAACTAAATATAATTGTTATGAAAACAAGCAGCCTACGGACAGATATTTGGTAGTTTATGGGAACCACTCTGACAATAACATGATTTTAAAATAAAGTTCATTCAAAAGCGGTATAACGTTTTGAATAGTAAGTAACCACAAATTTTAAAATGTTTTTTATTGAATTTCTTACTTTTTCAGATGTTTACATTACTACAATTTAGATTATTCTATTCTTAAATGTGTTATACTTTTTCTGTTACTTATTTTCAGTTTTAAACTGATAATTTAAAAACAGTACTGAAATCGTTGTGTCTTAAACTCATTCATTTTAAAAATCAACTACTACGTCATCTGGCTAGGATTAATATTGATTATTTAAAACAACAATGTACAGTACACACTATAAGATCCTATGATTTAGAAAACTGGATAGACCTGTAAAAGAGTATAAAAATATTAATGCTTTTTCTTTAAACTGGATAGATAAGTTTTTTTTCTATTATGAACAAAAATGATAATATTCAAACTTACTTTTAATTTATAAGACATGAACATACACATTTTTATGTGGATCTTATGTACATATTAAAAGTTTACCTTAGAAAAGCTTCATAAAAATACGTTGATCATACATTGAGCTTGCATAATAAAGTTACTCCTTAAAATATCGTACAGTAAATTTATATTTAGGACGCATCATTTATACATTTCATACAGCACTGTACAACATAATCTTAGTGAAAAAGAACCAACAATTATTTTTCAACAAGTGTGCATAATACTTACTAATAAAACAACAACTGTTATTCTGAGAAAAATACTCACAAAATAACTATGTTTGGTGCTAATCACATTATCATAGGAAAGTTTGAATCTAGTAACCACAGATAAAAATGGATTCAAAACCAGTTTTTAGACAATAGTCCAATCTATAACAAATTATTTTTAGTTTACTTAAAAGTCTTCTACAGTGAATAAATTTGTTACTAAACTTAATATGGCGGCAGGAGAAGCAACTATTAAAAAATACGCTTTATTATGAGCTGATCATAACAAAGGAACATCATTAGTGTGACGTATAAGTTGCGTTATATGACATTCATTCCTGTTATATTTTAATGAAAATGTAGTACGCAAATTAAGGAAAACTACATGAAATGTTGTTCAAGAATTGTAATGTGTCTTTATAAGGTTTTGTAAATTTTTAAATGTGGTAAATAAGCAAAGCTAAAGCATAAAAACATGTTTGTTTATTAGAATTAAGGACTTATCATCTTATAGTTGTAAAATTATATGTACATTTTCCGTTAAATTCACTACCACTACTTTTTCCGTTACTTCTCTACCACTACTTTTTTATCGCAATTACGGTTATGTTAGGTTAGGTTACGTCAGGTGGTTACTAAAGTTGATCTCAAACTGTTAAATACAATGATTGCTTCACCGAATGCTTTCTCCGTGTGCAGGGCCTAAGTTCTTGGAAAGCGACATTGGATTCCTATCGGATAAGGAATACCACAGTGGACGGAAAAATGATTGGGCAATAGTTTATAGAACAATAGAGTATTTATCAAGTGGTAGTGAATTAACGAAGACAAAAAAGTAGTGGTAGTGAATTAATGGAAAAGATCCAATTGTTTAATATATTCCAGACTTTATTCCAACACCATGTTTGAGTATTTTAGAAATTATTTCCGTGATTAAATTATTAGAAAAGACACATAATATGTAATTAAATAATAACAAACAGAGATTTCGTTTCTTTCTTAACGTCACAATATTGCAAGTACGATGCAATAACAAGGCGTTTGCGGAAATCAAATTCCCTCGATGGGTACAAAAAGGGTCTTGGCGGGATAGAATTTAAAATACGAAACTTTAATATCGGGAACAACGAACGTCTGTTATTGCATTCCAATCTGGGAAGGGCGCACACGTAAATAATGTAAGGGGGACTAGGACGTGGCAATACCACCAGTGGCTCTACCTCGGAGAATTGGAAAAGAAGAGGGCGAAGGAGCGAGGCAGGCATTGTTGGGACCTTTCTGAATGTTTGAACTGACTTAGATAATCAAGTAAAAAACTGTTTAGAACAATGGAAGCACATTCTATAATGTTATATGTTATGTTAAATAATCTCTATGTTTTGGGTAAATAGTGAACATAGGGGTTCCACCCAATTTTCACAATTGTTTTAACTAGACAAATTAAACCCCAACCAAAAACTAAGTATATTACATAATTCTTATGAGGTTTTGTCTTGTAAACATGAATGTGACATTCATTTCTTCTTACTATAAATAATAACTGAGATATTCAACTAAAAAAATAAGGTTAGGTTAGAAATACACTTAGTTAACATAACTATGTAACATTGCCTAACCTAATCTAACCTAACTTTTTGTTGAATATCTCATTATTATTTACTATACATAAAAATAAATGTATGTCATGTTTAAGAGGAGAAACTACGTAAGATTGTTAAAGTTGAATAAACAATTTTATAATGAACGTATTGTATAGTGTGCCTTCTGAATTTTTCTATCAAAAAATTATGTTCTTAGCAAACATTCTTTAGGATTCGTGTTCGTATTTTTAATATTCTTTATTTTTAGAAGAAATCATGAAAATTGGGTGGGGCCCTTGTATTCAAAATTTACTTAGTTTTTTTATAAACGTTTAAAATATTTTTTCATAATATAAAACTAGTGTAGAACCAATTATATAATTTCATTCAACACCATTTTTTCCAAATTAAAATGTGTGATCAAGGTTGAAACTGTGTAGGAAAAATCAATATCACTTGAACAAATTAATCCAACATTCAATTAAGTAAGATTTTTTGTCAATTGTTCACACAAAATAAAATGATTAATTGGTTTTGGACAATGAACAAAAGCAGCGTTTTATTTTACGTTGTTCACATCTAGATAATATGTTATATAGTTTCAAAATATGTCTATTTAATCAGCATTATGATACGTAATTTTTAACGCAGTAAGATATCACAATTTTTTAATTATTTTTTTTTCTAACTGGTTTGTAACTGTTATAATATTACAGTGTTTCTCATAATTATTAGCGTAATTCTGCATGTTTCAATTGTTATTTGACAATACCAAACACAATCAGAAAGAGAACAATATATGATA
Organism: Stictocephala bisonia; assembly: GCA_035578905.1. NCBI lineage: Eukaryota > Metazoa > Arthropoda > Insecta > Hemiptera > Membracidae > Stictocephala > Stictocephala bisonia. The sequence continues at coordinate 223,733 of JAQJVL010000318.1, forward strand.
GTGTTTGTAAAGAGGGTTAGTTAATATTTGTCCAAAACAAACCCTTTTTCTATTAATCATTTTCGTGACGTTTTTGTTATTCGCTATTTTCATTTCGACGTTGTTACCATTATTTATTTAATTTTTTGTTTACTCAAATATTTGACAAATTATATTACTCGTCCTTTAACTAAATATTTTTTAGTGTGATATATTTGTCTGATTCTTAAGGATGTACAGTATATTTTTATAATATATATCCCATTGTTCCATATTATTTATAATATTCCCTATTACAATGTTCGAACTAACTCGAAAAAATCATAAAATTTAACACAAAGTAAAATTGCTTGTGATATTTATGATAAACATTTGATTTAAAGCCATATACAGTTAATATATTTTACGCAAAAATTATTAATTACTTGTTTTAACACACCGTTTCAAAATAAATAAATTCTTGAAGGTCTAAATTTACTCAACGACGAGGGGAAACGGCACTGACCCGATGAAACAGATTACAAATTACGCAATTTCCCATAAATCACCACACTTGACATTAAAAAAGTTTGTGAGATAATTAATCTTAAGCCGGAATCGAGTGGGAAAGATCGGTTTGGTCTGGAAAAGGAAAAATCGGCCGCCGATCCACGATTCTCTGATCCCTTAATCAGTTGTTTGCATACATTCAAGTAGATCTCCCTTCGAAAAAGGAGGCAAAGAAATTCCCCTCTTCTTGCTCTACAGTTCTTTCTGTAAATTGTATTTCTTTAATAAAAGAACATCATGGTTCAGTGAATCCTGTTTCATATCGATGCGATCTTTTCGCTCGAGACATTCTTTGTACTCAACATCTGCTTAGTTAGGTGTGAATTTTGTTACTCAAAATATTAATTAACATTTGATCTTTCCTCTTAAACGCCATCGACTAATTTTTATTTCTCTCTGATCTACTTAAGATGAAAGAGAGCTTATTGTTTGCAATAATTCTCGAATTTCAAAGACGTACGCTCGTTTTTTTACCTCAAGTATTTAGTCCCTTTTTCTAGAAAGGAAGGAATCTTCCTTGTATTTGATAATTAAATAGATATTTTTTTATATTTACAATAAATCTTGGTTGAAAGTTTGATTGCATTTAAGCTAGACTAATATTATACTTCTAATACTATAAAATATTGTAGATTCTTGTTTATCCGAACAAATTAGAGGCCAGAGGTGATTTGAATACCATGATTATGTAGCTGCCCCATGCACTGTTTTAATGTTATACTTCCTTTGTTTAAAATACTACTAAGTAATCGACAGAATAAATAAATAAAATAAGATATATTTACTTTAACTAACGTTATCGATTAAGGCTTTGAAATGCGGAGTCCAAGGTTCAAATCTTTAACTGAGCTAAAAGTCGGTACTTCAATCGTTGAACTGGCACTTAAAGTTACTTTATAAATAAACCTAAATATATTTAACAATATCATGTTACTTTACCGTAGATACAGTTTAATACTATTCGGAATTGCGGATTATCGGATTATTTGGGATCGGATTTAACGATTTCCACTGCGTTTTCTAGTTTTATACAGAATCCTTACACCACTAAACAAAAATGTTTCATTATTAGGCATACTCAAAATTGTCTACCCTGAAAATCTAATTTGCTTTATGTATATTGTTTTAAAGGCTAAAAACATTGTACCCGTGAACTATTTTTAAGCCTGTTACGTTTTTTAATCACAAAAGACAACTTGAATTTAAATATAAAAGTCTATCTATTTATGCAAGGTCTTAAGTATATGGTACAAATATTTTGTATGGCAGATTAACCAGATAACTGGTATGTTTTACATTTCATTCTTCTTTTTTAGTGTAGTTCATGTATTTAATTATTTATGTATGGATAAAAAAGGAGATTAAAAAACAAACTTAGATCACATTAGAAATATTAATAATATTCTAATTTGATGTATTTCAACTTATTTTACCACCTTTTCTAATATAATGTTTAAAATCTCTTAACCTAAGTTATTGGACTTGACTTATCATATGAACACATTTTCACCGTGTTAAGACAATTAGAATAATTTTTTGTGCTAGATAATTTTAAATATTGCCAATATACTTGTATCTAATTGATGACTAGGTAAAAATTAAACAATAAAAATTACCTAAAAGTTTCACTGATTGGTTTGAAGCGAAACAAATTGAACAATCACGAACAACCCAACACCAACAACTATCTGTCAGCAGCAGAGATTTTAAATAGGGCTAGTCTATTTTTTCTTTTATGGTTAAAATGGAGAGTATAAAGTCACATTTATATTAAACTTTGTTAATTGAATACGGGTCTCTTTCGGTATCTCCCCGTGTTTGTTTATCAATTATAAGTCATCAAACAAAGTAGCAAGTTTACGTGTGCATATAAAGCATATATATCAGCAATTAACTTATTAAATTAATCCTAATTTAACCTAACAACCCATGGTGAAAATGCTCACAACCAAACCTATTCTAAATACCAAAATGTGCTGATTTACAATTAAAGCGATGACGACTATTATTTTCTTGTAGGTCAAAACCACGTGACCAATGTTAAAAGTACATTGTTTTTAAGTTTAGTTTAGTTCTAGACTTGGTAGTCAATCTTTACCATATGCTGGGGCATTCCGGAAAAGACCCTAATCAAAAACTTATCTTCGAGGGGTAATACATATTTTAACTATAACTTGTTAGTTATTATACTCCACGAGTTATAATATATTTTAGGGTCATCTTAGTATGATTTCCTAACGACATAATTATGTGTTCATGCTAAACTTCCATCACTGAATTGTTAATCTTGACCTAAAACTAGACCAACAATGACCGTCTGTTTGTCACATTGTGCTAGGTCCTAGGGGGTTATTACCCGCCAAAAATACAGATCGAGGGGTGAAATTTATTAATATTAATGGAAAAACAGTCCAGGGCGGAAAAGACGTGGCCGGGGAAGAGAAAATGCCCATTGTTAACGCTGAGATATCGAGTTATCCGCAGGATCTGCGCACGCGCGTGTATTCCCGCCATTGCGTTGCCTTGGCAACGAGAAGCGAGTTAACGCGGGAAGGGTGGCTAACCTATTGCCAATAACAATCTGATAAGGAAATAAAATGGCGTAGCCACCCGGTCGATACGGACTTATTATTCCTCTCCTGGGCTCTCACATGTTGATAACGCCTGCCTCTTAGATCTTGGGAGACAGAAAATTGCGTCTTCGATTTGAAAATACTTTCTTTATCGGAGGAAATCTACTATATACAAGTGTGGAAGGTTGATTTTATTATGAAATATTAAATTTCCCAGGTAATAGTGGTCTTAAATTGTAATCAGTCATACACGCAGTCATAGTTCATAGTTCATCACTATATTTGTTCAATTTTACTCTATAACATTTAGGCTACTTGAAAGACGTAGTCTAGTGTCGCTTATAGTAATTTAATTTTGCTATTTAAAGATTGCTTGAAAAATGTAGTAGCTATTGTAATTCAACCTTACAATATAATATTGCATTGTAAGTAATACAACAAGTAGCCTATATTTACCAAAATTTAACTATATAACGAAAAATTATTGACGTGCTACCTTATTTTTGTTCAATTGTACTCTGTAACGTTTGCCTGTAAGACTAAGTAGCCTATTTTTGTTAAATTTTAATTTGTAACATTTGACTACATGATACCGTAGCCTATATTTAATCAATTGTACACTTTACATTATATTGTATAACTAAGTAGCCTATTATTAATTTATATTACGCTTTAACGCTTGACTGTACGATGCAGTAGCCTATTGTTGTTCATTCTACTCTGTAACATATGATTGAACGACACAGTGGCCTATATTTGATCAATTATACTCCTTAACATTTGACTGAGTGACACAGTTGCCTATTTTTGTAAAAATTGCATCTCTAACACTTGACTGTATGACGAAGTAGCCTATTATTGTTCAATTTTGTTCTGTAATATTTGATTGTGTGACGTACTAGCCTATTTTCGTTCAATTGTACTCCTTAACGTTTATTTCCCTAATGTAATAGCTTTATTTAAAGTTACTCAAACGTACAAACAATATTGTGAGAAGGCTGCAAGTATTATACTTACAGCATATTATCGATGAGCGTTTTAAAGAAAGTAGTGTATGCAAAATTTTACTTCAGTAAAAATTCACTTTATATTCAGTAACCAATTAACTTATTGAAGCTATGATGTAGGCTACTATGGAAGACATAATCCAGCCGATACATAGCTTTCAACGATTATCCATTTTCAACTTCATCCACAGTAAACAAAAATTCAAAAATTCCAACCGTATAGTTCACTTTAAAAAAAGTATAAATGAAATAAATTTCCTAAGAAAATTCTCAAGCAGTTTTAAAGAATTGTTTATTGATTTCGTTCATCTTATGCTCATTCACAAACCAAATAAATAATTTATATCCAATTGAGTATGAATAAAACGATTGATTTTGAAATTGAGTAAGGATATGTATTCTCATGTTTAATTCGATTAGTAATGTCAATTTTTGTATCTATTTCAAATGAGTGCCATAAACAAATTTGGTAGAATATAAGCACAAAAAATGCATAGCTAAAAGCTACCGAGTATTAAAATGTGTGAGTTTTTCCTACACCGTTAAGTTTTCATCGTAACATTTATCACATTGCATGCTTAAAGGCCAAATATATAAAATTAATGTTCAATTATGACTTGCCTTAATTTCTCATTCATAGTGTTTAGTACATTTTTGCATGCAACTTTAATAGTAATGTATCTTATATAGGCCTACTTACTTTACTTTAATATTTTGTAGTAAAAATTCAATTGGTTCAAAACTTCTGTTTTAAAATCAAATATTGTTCTGGAAATACTAATCACTACAAAAATACATAACACAAAATAATAGTAAATAATAAATGCGAACTAAAAATATTTTACATTGTTGTGACTTGTACAAATCAAATGATAGTCCACATTTTTTATCTATTTTAACACATTTATCGAAACTGAACTACCTAATCTATGCCAAAAAGTACTAACAAACCGTTGTTCTTGTCTAGCGGTTGGTGATTATGTAAAGCAGGAGAGAAAGGGTAGAGCTAGCGGGCTGAAGAATGGGCAAGAGCCACCTGCACGGGTCGTCGCCCCCGGCAGGAGATGGTGACAGGTAAATGATAGGGCTGTTAGCAGTTGAACTTAACTGGGCAGTTGGGATCGTGTAAACAGACCTGTTTTTCTCTGTGGCTTTTACCCATATTACCGAAGGACTAACTGTTCAGGGTGCCTCTGAGATCTTAGGACAGAAGTGGCCACAGATAAATATCGGTAACTGTGCACAGTTTGCTCATGCTATACAAAACCTATGTTAAATGCACATTATTCACTAGCCACAGGTACTCTATCAGCAACTCCTTGTTGAAAGGTGATGCCATGATGGAGAGGAACAGAGGGGGGGAGATATTCCAATCTCAATCAGACAATCCACAGCGTCTGATGACCATGCCATGGACTAGCACGGTCTGACAATTTCGCTCAGTCCACAAAAGATCGACGCGCTCTAAAGCGAATAGTCCACAAACGACAGATAAAAAACGTGTTATTGTTTACTATGGGGACAATCAATCTGTGTATCTGTGTCAATAGCGTTAGCAAACACAATTTCATTAAGACACAAAGAATCAGAACGCGAAGAGATTGTTATTAAGCTACTATACCGACATACGTGACCAAAATAGATCAAATGACCAGACTTGGAAGAAGCGCATTCCTAGAAATGTTTGAACGCAAAGGAAAAACAGGTTTATTGACAGAATTCCAGCTGAATCTTCTACTAGGCACAGTGAAAAGTTCCCGCAATCGATGTCCAGAGACACATAGCGTGGTTGCCAGTGGGAATTTCGTCGTCTATCAGTTAATACTACTCCTGGAGAAGGGATATAGGTAGCGTGAGTATCGCCCAGCCACCATTGTTCCTCTGTGGAGAGAACATTTCGTGTATTTGCGTGTTTAAATTGTCGTGTTTGAATATTTATTTAATGAACAGCTAAAAAACATTAAATTTGGTTTTTACTTCAAATGTCATCTTATGGGAGACTTAAAATATCGATTCAAGCATATGGAATTAAGGTGATGAAGAAAATCCAATTTTACTATATGGCACAAATGTTTTCGTGAGGATCACATAAACATTGAAGATGACTCTCGTAGTGGACGCCCTTCGACTGCAACCACAGATGACAACATTGAGCGAGTTCAGCAAACTGTCCATGCAAACTGAAGAATAACAATTGATGATATCGCATATAAAATAAATGTATCCACACAAAAATTATTTGGAGCTTACGAGATGCCATTAGGAGGAAACGGCCTAAAAAATGAGCTGAAAACATTTGGATTTTGCTGCATGACGATACCACTGCACATCGATTCTTGTTAGTACGTAACTACCTAGTCAAGCACCGCGATACCACGTTAGAACATCCTCCATATTAGCTTGACCTCATGCCGGCCGTTTTTTTACTGTTCACACGGTAAAAACATCGATAAAAGGAAATCGATTTGCAGGTGCTAAAGCTGTCAGTAAACGCATGTATTGAAAAAGTAAAAGTTGTATTGATGTATTGATAAAAGTATTGAAATATATTTTTTTTAATAAATGTCAAAAGTCTTTTGACCGTCTTTATGATCGTAAGTACAAGTTTATTGTTGTAGGAGAAGAGTATTTTTTTAGGAATATAGGTTTGTAAGATTTATCTTTGTCCAATAAACAAATTTCAACCAATTCCGGGAACTTTTTAACTGTACCTCGTATATCACTCAATACAGCTTATAAATTGTTGTGCAGTAAGGCTATGAAAATATGTCAGTGAGTTAGTAATTAAGTAGAGCAGAAGTGTAAATATATTTTTGAATAAATGTAAAATTGTTTTATATAAATTGATTGTAAGGGTAGAACTAAATGCCAACCACATAGTACAGATAATATTGTAAATATATACCAAGTTATTTGTTAACTTAAAAAAAAGAAAAACTATAGAATTGTGGTTATTTTATTAAATTTTATCTATACACAATTATTTTTTTTTAAATCAATTGATTGTATATTTATTTTATCATATATTTATGGCTATGTTCATACTTAATAGTTAATCACTCATTGACACTTTTTCTAAGATACTTCCCTACATGTTAGATACTGTAGTTGAAATTTGACTTAAAAATATGTATTGATTTAAAAAGCTCCAGAGAGATTAAAACGTTTTTTAATTTAAGTAAATAGCCTGTTTAAGGCAAAGAGACCCGTATGGTAATTGCAGGTAGCTAAAAATCTAAGAATTGCCATAGATGAGCATGAACTCTAACAACATATGAAAAGAAAGTATTTTCCAGGTGTCGTGCCTTGTTGAAGATATTTTACATTTATTTCCAAAACTACAAGAGTACACTTCACAAACCCACTAATATTTGTGTAAACTTCACTAATTCTTCAAAATAGATTGTATTGTAGGCCTATATGAAATTAAGGTTTGCTTGCCCAAAATATTATTAAATAAAGAAAGAAAAGAACAAGTGTTGTAAACTGCTCTAAAACCAAACTGGGAAAATATTTTGGGAAAATACCTAATCTTTCAAAACAAACTTGAATGGGGATCAGATGCAAAATTTATCTACCCATAAACCACTAGAAAGGAAAAACATAAGAGTAGAGATTCTACTTTAGGGGATTTAGGGGTACCGGAATGTTTGAAGCTTTCTTCAGTAAAATATAGCTAGACTTCTTACTGACTAATTCTAAAGCAATTGCCATCATAACTTGAAGGAACTTGGGATTCGAAGCAAGATACTGAGATGGGTCTGCCTGAAACTCACCACAAATATAGAACGAATGCTCATTTTCGGGGTTCAAAGACACGTTATAAAAAAAGGTTCTTTCTTCATCGGACTTCAGTACTACATGAGCAATCTAAAATTCACAGAAGTCCGTCGATGTATATTTATGTGGAATAAAAGTAAACCTTAAATTTCGTGTGGTTTGTAAACTAAAATAGCTCTAATGTTTTTGGACTCTGAATTTTTTTCGGTATAATGTTGGCTCAATAAAAAGGGTGCTTACTTACCTGCCAAACTATAGCAGCAAAATACATCTCGGAATATATTTTATATTTTACCATTCCGAGCTTAATATTTAACTTTACTTAATATCTTACAAAATAAAACTAAAATTTGTATGTGACAGCTTATAATAATAATTTATTGTCATCAATTATAGTGTATAAAGAATAATTATTTCGAATATATTATTTATTACTATGAGAATTATTCTTCGTTATTTCATATAATTCTCCAGTTTGTTAATTTTATGTTGGTATCATTGTTAATTTTGAATAGTTACAATTTTGGAAAAATGAAGAAAATTCGGGTGTATGATTCACGTTAAAAAGGGCATATCTTTTTTTAAATATTAGGACTTGTAGTCTTCCGATCTTTATATTTTAGTTTCTAATCCTCCTTGATTGGATCCACACATTAAAGTGTTTTTCTTAATAGGTCTAGCAACGTATACACAATTTGTTGGCTCCTAACCGTTTTCTTCTCTTGTGTTGTTTCTTAATCGACCTTTGTATTTCAGTTTGATTTTATCTTTGATATTTTTTTTACTTTTATCATTATTCAGTTTCCTTTCATTAGCTTTGGTACTATTTGTTTTCACATCGTGTTTTCTCAATAGGATGTTTGCAGAATCAGAGCTTCTAACGCATTAAACTCTTTTTTATCAAATAAATAACACACCTATTTAACATTGTATATTTCTAACGCTTTTACACGTTTGTTATTAAAAGAAAATTACTCGTACCATTTTTGCCTCCCCGCCTATTTGGGGTTTACCAAAAAAACCTCGTTACATTGTTAAATTAATACAGTACGTGTGAAAAGATATGTTTTCCTTATACAACGAGCGTTCATTATTCTAATTCCGGGATTTTTGGGTATGCAAGAGAACTGATTGCGAAGCTATTTTTTATTTGCTTGGAATATACATTTTTTAACTCCATAAAATCAGAAAAGTATGGGCTTATATCCGTTCTTTCCTAGTTAGCTTTTTCTGAATTTTTAATCATATATATTCCACGCTTGCTGTATAATGAATTACCTGAAAACAGTGTCTCCCATCAAACTAGAAAAGTCGTAACAAGCACAGATTTAGGATGAGTTCAAATAAGATTAGAATGTTTTAATGATCACTTTGTTACTCTTTTTTGGCTTAACGCATCTATTTATGTTTTTATCTGTAATTAGTCATGAACTGTTTGGAGAAGTTACATTTGAACAAAATATTTTAACCCAAAGGCGTTAGATCTTTCTAATGCCCACTTCATCATATCATTCGATTGTTAGTATAGTTTTGTAGAGCTTTCCATGGACAATAGTACTAAATACAGACTCCACTGAAGTTTTGACCTATGAATAGTGCAATTACAGCATATTCAACGTTTTGAAGGTAAAGTCCCAATCAGTTTTGAATGTTCTATTTTTTACTTCACTAGAGGACATATTACGCTCAATTATAACACTCTATATCAAATATAAAAAGTGTCACGTGTTTATTTGATATAGATCAATATGATATAGTGTTTATTTGATATTGCTTCCAGCAAATACGGGAGACAAAATTTGCTTGGAAGCAATAAAGAAATTGTATTTAAATGTTCATATAAAGAAGAGACGATCAGCGTCTTACTAATGAAAAATAATAATGAATAATGCTATTGAATTACGTTGATATAAATTCGATCATAGTGTTTTATTTAAATACGTGTGCACTACAAATCGATACGAGTAATGGTATTGGGTCTATATTCACACAAAGATTAGTATTGAAATTCATGTGCAGAAGTTCTCACAAAGGTTGGTATTGAAACACGATTGTACAAGATCACACATATATTGGTATTAAAATACGCATGTTCAATTTACCACTGCACACACATACATACCATTTTACACACAAACATCATCACTTTACACACATACATCGCCATTGTACCACATACATCACCACTGTACATACAAACATCACCACTGTATACACATACATCACCACTGTACACAAAAACATCACCACTGTACACACATACATCACAACTGTACACACATACATCACCACTTTACACAGAAACAAGACCAACCTACACACATATATAACCACTGTACACACATACATCACCACTGTACACAAAAACATCACCACTGTACACACAAACATCCCTACTGTACACACAAACATTACCACTGTACACACAAACATCACCACTGTACACACATACATCACCACTGAACATACATACATCACCACTGTACACACAAACATCACCACTGTACACACAAACATCACCACTGTACACACAAACATCCCTACTGTACACACATACATTACCATTGTACATACATACATCAACACTGTACAGACAAACATCACCACTGTACACACAAACATCACCACTGTACACACATACATCACTACTGTACATACATACATCACCACTGTACAGACAAACATCACCACTGTACACACAAACATCACCACTGTACACACAAACATCCCTACTGTACACACATACATTACCACTGTACACACAAACATCACCACTGTACACACATATATTACCACTGTAAATATATAAATCACCACTGTAAGCACATACATCACCACTTTAAACACATACATCACCACCGAACGTGAATGATAGAGATTTTTTTTCTTATTTACCCATAGGAAAAACTGGATCATTGCTCGTATTTTATATGCAAATCCTGCTTAAACAAATATTGAAAGTTAAATAAGTTTTACAAAACCATTTTTCCATACAATGGTTTGTATTAATAGAAGTGTGTACAAGTATGCAAGGAGTTGTATTGAAATATGTGTGTACTAGTATGTACAAAGAATTTTACTGATATATGTGAGTACGTTTTCTTACCAAGAATAGTACGTAATTATATTGAAATAAATGTGTCCATTTACATACTAAGAACAGTATTGAAACGTGTATGAACAAGACAATTCAAAGATTTAGTCACATTTCTATGATAGACGTAATGTTTTGTACAACCAAACAGATTGTTTCGTAATTAAAGTTATTTATATTGTAGCTAATTTGCTTTCATTTTAGTTAGACGTTTATTTTGTATGTTTCAGCAATGCTACCGTTGAGGTTAACAGCACCTCAAGACACTGCCAGGAGAATCCAGCTAATGACTCTTAACGGTCCAAATTGGAAGCCTGCGATAATCGCAGCTACAAATTCTGAAACAGGATCAATTAAACAAATTGTATGATATAAGGAATACGTTGGTGGTCCAGGCATAATGTATGAGTAGGCCTCTGCATGTTTTCCAAAATGAGATACGAAATGCGATGGCTCCGATGAGAGAGGGAGGTGGGGAGGGATGTGGGAGGGAGGAATTGAGTTACCAAAGAATAATGACGTGTGCGTTCTTTACATTTTATGGTTTACTTTGCCCCCTTCCTTCTAGCTGTGTCTCTTTTCATTCCCTTTCATTTTTCTGGAATAAAACCGTCTAAATTATTTGCCAACAGTGTATGAGTCTGCCTCATTATCGGGCGATTATTTGTTGTCTGGCCTCCCTCATCGTCAACCCTGCATCCACCAGAGGCAAAACAACTGACAATCAACTCTGTATTAAGTGTGTTTGTTTTTGTTTGTTCACTCGGGAACATCCCTTTTAATTATTTAATTATTGCACGCTGTTTGTACGAGATGCCTTTATTATTTTTATTACACGTTTTATTTTATTTCATGCTGTTTAAATGATCACACAATACTTTTTATAAAACAACAAAGGTTTGTTGACTGATGGGATTTATAATTAAATGTTGTACTCCATCATATAATTAGTGAGTTGTGGTAAACATGCTGGCCCCACTAAATATATTTCATAGGGTAGGTAGGTTGACCACCTAGAAAATGACAGTGGGTCGTCTATAGTCATAGTAGGGCCTACGAAGAATAGAGGCTTAATAATTGGTGGTAATATGTTTGAGGGAATTAAGACTAATTCGGTGTAAATAAATTTAAAAATATAAAAAATAAGATTCATATAATTTTTGTTAAATTTAAGCTCTCTCCAAATTTAAGATATATTTTTCATGAAGGCCAAGGGTTTTACCTAGTATTATCTTTGATTGTAGGAACAAATAGATTACCTAAGCCAATGCATTTGCTGTATACGCACCCTCTTGCTGCTATCTAACGGTGATTCGTTTCAAATAAGCGCTCGGATTACAATTGTTCGTATCATTAGCTCAGCACAGTCACTTTAGCGAGTGCTGGAAAGAGATTTTAACTAAGAGATATTGAGAGGGAGACCTCTGGCGCTACCTGTGAAGGCAGAGCAAGAACTAATTTCACCAAACAGGAAACCCGGCTTCTCGGAAACTATATGAGCGAACATTCCTCTTTTTTTCTATAGTCAATTTTATTTCAGTGTCAAATCCACCTCGGGATTGCATAATAATTGTTTTTCTAGTTTACCTTCATACAATAATAAATAATTTTTATGGGGGAACCGTCTGATTCAATTAAAAACGTTAAAAGGACTTTTATTCCTTAAATTTATAACAAATATAATAAACTAAAATATAAAGAATTATATCCTTTAATTTTTGTACGCATATATACAGATAAATATTTAAATAATGTGCTTGTTTTAAATTGCGTATTGGAACCTGATATTTTACATGTTTATTCCCTGAGTTAATAATTTACGAAGCCAGCGTACGTTCGCGTAATACAGCGTCAATAATAAGAGCAGAAAAATATTCCTCAAGGGTTTCACAAATTTGATTTCAGGCATTACGTAACGAGGTGCCAAATTGATGTGAAAACCTTCAAGTGTACCGTAACTTAGGTAAATAAAAAGTTACGTTAAAAGGGACAGACAATAGGCCAATTTTCTGTTGTAGATCAATTTTATAGATGTAAAAAATGTATTCTGAAGTATAATTATTTTAAATGTTTACTCTTAAAGTGATTTTAAGTGATGTAAGAAGACAATGCTCAGAGGTGCAACAATACGCCTATGTAAGCCTACTTAATTTATCTTACAGATATTTTATTTCCATAAAATAACTTTATTACCATAAAGATAACTTTATTATTATTTGCGCTCAGATTTCATAAAAATTTGGTTCATAACTCTACTACTGTATTTTTACAGTTTCTAACCCATCAAAATACATCCATACTGTATTATAACAACTATATAAGGAAATATTTGAATTAAAACTCAAATTATTATTTTATTTTCAAACGTCATGCATCCGTCTTTATTAGTAGAAGAAAATAAAATCCAATCAGCTTCCCAAGAGCATTTTTCTAATTGCAATTAAGTAACAATTAAGAGTGCTATGTAAACATAAATTGAACTGACATGATACAGTATATCTAAACAAAAAATTTTCTTTTTGTAACACCTGAGTGATCATACCATAATATTATAGGGATGTAGAGTGTATTTTTTTTTTTTTTTTTACTTTTTGGGCGCAACAACAAAATAATAGTACGTTGTTATAACGGTTAGTTCGTTTCGAATACGTGAGCATGGTTAAAAAAACTTAAATTACTTACAATATATCATTTTATTTTTTCCTATGACTTGACATGCTCTTCAGAATATCGTTAATATTTTAGAAATTGTAAGTTTATTGTGTTTAAACAAAAAAATCGTCACTTTGAAAGAGTTAATAAAATAAATGTATTAATAGCTATACAATATTTTTAACGTAACTATGAAATGGTTTTGGGGCTGTGAGAGGTAATTGGGTATGTATGTCCACGACAACAGGGGGTAGGGATTGTTTTGGGAATCGGGAGGAGTTTGGAGTTGATGGGAAGGGAGCGCTCGGGGTTATGGATTAATAAATACCCATTACGAGAGTTGAGTTTTGCGGTCTCGGATCATTAGAGATGGAGGAGTCATCATTTAGTCTACCCTCACCTTAAGCATAACTAATAATGGTAGTCTGTAACGTGTCAAAAATGGTTTATCCTCGGAATATTTAATCCTGAGTAGTTAAAAATATTGGAATTTAATCCAAGACTCGCATGTATTTTGAGAAAAAATTTTGTTCAGTAAGTATCTATTTAGAAAATGAAATGGAGAGAGTGTAATGCCAATCGTATTTTAAGTTTTCAGTTTAACTGTTTTGATATATGTACAGTAGTTAAAGTTGTTTTTAGCATTGTTTCTATGTAACAACTGGTGATACCTTGTTAACTATAGAATAGAAAAATCAACAATCAATTCAAACTCTTGAGCCCCATTTGAAGGCATTAGAAAATACATATTATCAAATTAAAGTTACGCTGAGCAAAACAAAATGTTTAATTCAATACTCCAGGAAAAAGATCGATAAGTTTTTAATCGTGTTTTACAAAACTAACATTTAGATTCTGTACATGAAAAGCATGTTACAGATATTTTTTTGTTGCAAGTAAAACCAATATTTCAGGAATTTACATGTCCCAACAGCATTCTTAGGTTTTTTTACTCAGCATAATAAAAAATTATAACCATTAAGTTAATGTAAAGAAAAACAAATAAAAATAAATTTTAATATGTTAATGACTATTTAAGGCACGACTAGAAGAATTCACAGATATTATTAAGTGTAACAAATAATTACATGGGTCACCTAATAACTCTAACTTTAAACAGGATGCAGCACATAAACATTAAAATAATGTAATCCTCGACATAATATCTTAGTTTAATAATTATCTCACATTATATTACGTAAATGTTTGTTTAGTATTTTTATCAAACTTTACCGTTTTATAACTCATTATAAAATATGTTATATGATCTATGTATCTTTTAAAAGAATATTTGTTATTAATAGAGAAAATTACGCTATAAACAATAGTTAACAATTAAATTCTTGTAGTAGTAGAAATATTTCTATAATGACCAATCACGTTTACATTGAAGTATAATATAGCATTTTTAATGCACATTTAATATTGAAATTAGAACTATCATTTAAAGAACTGAATTCTAAATAACTACAATTTCAAAGACGATTACAATATTTTATCGTATAGGCCTACTAAACAATAATTGTAGACTAGTTTTTTTGGCAGAGGCCGTCCAAACTAATACAGGTAAGATTTATAATAATGTTTGCAGAAACGTTGATCAATTATTTTTATAATTATTTTTAGCAACCTTATTATTTAATTGTTTTCTTAACTGTTACCCGTAAATTTTGCTTACATGTTTCTATTCTTATAAATAAGATTGTTAAGCTTATCTTTTTTATCTGTATTAATGTTCCTAGAAATGTATTATATGTTATTGGTATGTCTCTCAATTAGCTTTAAGCTAGTGGGATAAATAAGTGGACTGTATGAGAAAAATATGTTGTAAATGCAAATATATGAATAAATAAATTAATAAAATTGCTTTAAAAATATATTGTTTAATACCAACAAAAAAAATTGAAAATCGCCAAAAACCCCTATTAATTGATTATGCTACAAAATTACAAAATATAGTAATGAATGGATACTTATGAAGTTAACAGTGGCAATAAAATCAAACATTAATAATACCAACAGTTTTATACCCACAATATAAAATATATGAAATTTTAATAACACGTAATTATTGGAATGCATGTTGATATGAGAATCATATATTTAATACACTCAACGTGAAGTGGACTATGGCTTGTTTACCCGGCATTATTCATCATTGCGGTAATTAACTATTCAATTCCCACCCGAGCGCTGTTTTGAAATAACTAAATGTGAATACCTTTGCAGTTTACTGTTCTGTTAGCCATCAACTGTTAATTAGTGCAATGTGGCTCTTTGTTAATTACATTAAATAGTTTTTTAATTATCATAATACGTGTTGGTATATATACAGTACAAGTAAACGTCACACAACACAAATTTATTACAATATAAGCACAAATGTACAAATATATTACAATACAAGTACTAAATGCACGAATATTATGGTGATCGATTTCGGTGAACCACAAAATTCACAAAAGAAATTATTGTGATTCTTTTGTGAATCCCTCTGGCCTGAGGAAGGTGAGCGTGGTTCACCGAAATCGATCACCATAATATTCGTGCATTTTTTACTTGTATTGTAATATATTTGTACATTTGTATTTATATTGTAATAAATTTGTGTTGTGTGGCATTTACTTGTAATGTAATTACATTAAATATAGCCAACTTTAATAAAATAGTACACTGAAAATAAAATATTTTTTTAAATTATACATTAACTGCATTGATTTAATAAGTGCGTTTTGCTATGCACTAACATAAATTATTTTTATTAACATAATAGAATAGATTTATGAATAAATTCCACATCGTCAGATTATTTTTATTTTGTTGGTAACAAAATAGAAGCTAACCGTAATTAATATTCATTTGAAAGTAGAATAAGTAGTAAAAATTAAATGCTCAAATCATATCCAACAAAAATGACAATTTTAAAATCTAAGAACGAAAATGAAAACAGAATAATACTGAATAACTTATGTATTACAAATAACTGTATAAAACTACAAGTAAATAACTTTAATACTAACAAGAAATAACTAAGTGGCTTAATGATTTATATTAGATGATAAATCTTTTTGAAAGTATAATCAAGGGTTTAGCTTGCACAAACGGTTGTGGTGCTATACTTTCTGGGGCATAAAGAAACTCGTCATCATGCGGCACATTTTCATCAGATTCAAATTCATCGGATTGTAAAACATAATTTTTGCTCCGTTATAATGTGACTTGGATCAAGTGCAGGAATATCCACGTTGTACCGGCTGACCATGAGAAGGTCAGCGTAGATAATTACTTTCTAATATTTAGCTTTGTTCCTAAAAACAGCAATGTTACAAAAACGAAAATCATCTGAATTGCTATTTTGCTCTCACTATATAATATCTACTGCAGATCTAAAAGCTTTGTTTTCTCTTTTTCAAGAAGATCTTCAATGCAAACAAATAACAACCCTTGTGAGGAGACCAATTTTTGACTTGGTCACAAATACATTTGTTGTTACACTAACAAATGCAAAATATACTTTTTAAGTAACATCTGGGACCTGTTTAGTTAATTCACTATCACTACTGTTTCCGTTACTTCATTACCACTGCTGTTTTATCGCAATTATAGTTAGGTTAGGTCAGGTCAGGTTAGGTTAGGTGGCTACTAAAGTTGATTACAAACTGGTAAATCCAATAATTGACTTACCGCCGAATGCGCTCTCCGTGTATAGGCCTAAGTTCTTGGAAAGAGATAAGAAAAGACCTGTGATATCGGATAGGAATACCAGATAAGGAAGCAGATAAGGCATACTACAGTGGACGTAAAAATTATTGGGGAACATTTTTTAGAGCAATAATATATTTATCAAGTGGTAGTGAATTAACGGAAAATATCCAAAGTCTTAATGCTTCTTAGATATTCTTCAGTTACAAACTTAGGATGTTCTTCATACATGACAAAACTGTTAGGACTGTTCTTATACGCAAGGTTAGACATATTTAAAAAACATATGCAAACTACATAAAAGTGGAGTTATTATGAATTATGAAGAAAGCAAATAGATAATCTAAGAAGAACAAAATGGGTACGGTAACTACTGATCTGTAGTGCAGGTTTATAATAATACCTTGTCTGATTTAATATTACATCATATTTAATTAGGTTTGAATTCTTAAATATGCTATAAATGATCAGATTTAATTATTGTTGTCAAATTAAATGTGAAAATGTTGTGGATAATACAACTTTTTAAGTCTTTTTTAATCTCTCATACCCCAATACAAATAACAATTGTAAATGTTATACATTATATAATATTTATTTAAATATAATATAATTATATTTAAATATAATATAATATATAAATATTTAGATAGAATTATCAAAAACTGTTTTTGTCATTAGCCTATGTAATCCTTATACACAAAAGATTTGTGAACGAAATTGTGCTTTTTTAATTTAAAAAAGTAAATTTTAATTTAAAACTTGTAAGGAAACCACAAACTGGTAATAAATCAAAATTAATATTTACAGAGGAGTTAATTTACTTTTTGCACTTTAATATTTAAAGGCGTTTCTGAAAAAGTAATTAGGGATGGTAAAAAAATGAGAATAACTTGGATTTATTTTATTTTTATTTATTCATAAGACGCCGATCGTCAAGATATGGGCGATTATGGATTTCGAATGAGTGTGACGAGTGTAGATGAGCGAATGTAGTCATTGTTACAAACTAAGGCCGACTATTCCTTAGAAAGTGTCATTAATTAATAGCCCAATGACAAATGAACAGCCGGTAGTTATCAGCTGATCCTTCTCAAAATGTATTATGACTCTGATTGGGATCGAATTGAGAACCTTTAGCATATGAAGCTGGGATTGAACCAACTACGCTACCGACCCATCAAACTATTCCCACTCTGGAACATGAGTGTAGAGTAATACACCTATGGTTTTTTTTGTGTATTTGTTTATAAAAATGTTATATAACTATTATAGTTATGAGACGGAGAGAAAAAATATTTCAACCAAAAGAAAAAACCTAGATGAATTAATTATTGTAAGCTGTGTAACTGTGAAAAGAAGGTAAAACTATTTATTTTATGAACAGCAAACACTTATTGCAGCATGACCGTGAATTCTCTTCTCATGAATGAACGTAAGGTATATTTTTTCATAGACCAGCGTATCCCATTAATAATGTACTAAAAAATACATATTAAAAATAATATTTCATTTTTTCATACGTTTTACATTTTTGAGACAGTTGTCAGTTATTTTTGTTAAGTTCAAACAATTTGCCTAAACAGTAACTCAAACTCAAGAACCTAGTGTTTATTATTTTTATAAATCCATACCTTTGTTGAATATATCGTCTTTCACTTAAAAAAAAAAGTGAAGTAGACAGTGGAAATATTATGTCAAAAATAAAAAATAAATTTGTGTTTCTAGAAAAATCTCAGCTTGTAGGTTCAAACATTTCTTATTAACGTCAAAATATTCTCCTGTGAAAAAACTGCTGGATAAAGTTGCAAAATAATAAAATGTCATTAATTAACTACAATATCCGTAAGAAGGGCAACATTTAAAATACTTATACTTTAAAAGGCTGTTTAAAATCACACCTTACCACAATTCAACACGGTCGAGAAATTTGCCCCACTTATTAGGGAAATCGGGTGGAATCGAGGGCAAAATGGGAGTCTGAGGAGAAAGGGGAAGGGGTGGGGGCAATTAGCAGAGCAAAGTTCGCTTTTGTTTGGAAACCGTGATTGAAAACAAATTAGAGTTTCACGGTCGCTCTGCGTTCAGCAGTAAAAGTGCAAAAATGTCCCAGCACTCTTGGGGGGGGGGGGTGCAGTCACGGTTACATGAGGGGAGGGGGAGAATCAATACCAGCATACATATCGCCTGATGCATGATATTGGGGGAGGTGGTTGAAAAAGAAATATGGCCGCCGGCTCTCTGTGGGGGAGGGATTGCGGGGGGACCCTGTATTAAGTCTAATGCGAATGTGGGAATTCCCCACGCCATTTTTCCCCCTGTTCTCCCCTCCCTCCGTCCCGCCACAACTTCCGATCGTTCTTTTAAGCCTCAGCGATTTTCCAGAGTAATGTCTTGTTGATGCCGTCTAATCTGGACTATGTAATGTGGCTGAGTCAGCATTTCGTTCATCAGCCTAAGTCCCTTGATGGATAACGTGGAGTTCGATTTTGGAGGGAAAGTTTCCCAGTTATTAATGGCTCTTAAGAAGTTAAAGTGTGTTTTGTGAAGGAACTGAGTTTGCAATGCGCCTTAATCTTTGATTAGAGGAACGCCTTGAGTTGAAAACTTTAGGTTTTTGAGGTCTTCCAAGAAATGTATGACATTTTAGTGGACATACAAAAATAGTTTCTGATTAGCATAATACTTGATGGCACTGTTACAGTACAAGTAAACGTAACATAACACAAATATGTTACAATATAAGTACAAAACGCAAAAGTATAAACCCACTAGAGATATGCAAATATACCATTGCATGAACTGTACAAAGACACCATCTTTGGGAACAACCTTTTTATAAATACATTCATAGTACTTGTTATTATAAACTATCTATGTAATATCAGTTAACTTGTTTAAGTTTGCCACTTATACACTAGGTGAATTATTTGCCCACCAATTGCCATTGTTTCTAATACAATTAT
This sequence comes from Stictocephala bisonia, assembly GCA_035578905.1. Classification (NCBI taxonomy): domain Eukaryota; kingdom Metazoa; phylum Arthropoda; class Insecta; order Hemiptera; family Membracidae; genus Stictocephala; species Stictocephala bisonia. Next base: position 244,035 of record JAQJVL010000318.1, read on the forward strand.
TGATAAGAATATGTTAAATTTATTATATTACTATGTACTAATTTATTTGATGTATTACATGTTACAGTTAAGATGAACCCCGCTGACAAGTATTATTTTGTTACTTAGCGGGGCCACAATTATGTAAAATTTTTCGAATAAACTTATTCTATTCTATTCTATTTGTGCATTTTCTACTTATATTGTAGTATATCTGTGCATTATGTGCTTAATACATTAGCGTATTTTGTCTTTTTACTGTCATATATTTGTGCATTTTGTACTTATGTTGTAATATATTTGAGTCGTGTGACGTTCACTTGTACTGTTTGAAAAGACTTGTTTTCAAGAACTCTTTCAAACTCAGATTTAAGAATGTCGAGAGAATTATTGCTACAAAGTTGAAGTTATGGATTGCTAATATTTAGAAAGTCGCAGAAATCGCAACAACTGAAAAATGTTTAACCTTAATGGCTTTAAATGTGTTAATTATTGTGGAAGGACAGCATTTAGCAATTTTAAAAAATTTAATGACAAAATCGATTTATATTTCGTAAAACCGTCATCAGTTGTACAGTAAATCAAAGTTATAAAAATACTTTTAAAATAAAATATTTGTGCAATAGATATTTTAACAGCTGATTGTATAAAAATGTTAATTAAAATATTTATCATTACATTCCTTTAAGTCGCTAAATGTTATGTTTGTGAAATAATACATATAATTATTATTAATATCTGAAAACATCTAATTGACAAATTAAAACACAAAAACCCCGATCCAATTCTGGAGCCATGAAATTGGTAAGAGTGACAACAAAAACGGCTGATCAAAGTGTCATCCGGAAAAATGTATTAACATTTGATTTCAAAACAAACTCAATGTCAATTTAGTATACACAACATATTAAATATATATTAATACGGCAACATAAATTAGAAAATACTCTTGCTTTCCTTCTCACATGCAATTTCTTCTTCTGCAAACTAATCATAAAATCATAAGAATAACATGATTAAAAATTATACCTTCCAGTGTACTAAATTTTCATGCATAATTTGTGTTGTAGGTATAAAAATAGTTATGAGAAATAAAACAAGAACGCATGCGTTTTACTTACGGTAATGTGTCATTGGTTGAAATTTCATAAAACATTGCATAGTTCATCACAAAGGTAAAATGAAACAATGACAAGATTTTACACTTTACTATTTAACAACTATACCTTATACATAATTACATATAATTGTATTTGAAAATATACAAATTAACAGAAGTATATCTTGAAATATTTTTGAAACACTATCAGTCCATAGAAGAACAAGATGATCCTGAAAGAAGAGAGGAAGTAACAAATTTATTACTCATCTCTGTCTCAAAGCGAAAGAAGATAAGTTTTTAGATTGTAAATCTACTTATAATAATGATTATTTGTAACTTTGTATTTTGACCTCTTATAATAAACAAAAATATAAATTGGAATAAATTAATACCAGTACATATAGAAACAAAAAACAGAGTTTCTCTTGGCCGCCTCGTACGCTTATTGGATCACAACTGATGTATATTTTTATAAATATGTACTATTAACTAATACAATTATCTTTGGAGGTTTGGAGGGGGGTAGGGAGGGCTGATAAGGTGCTGGCCCTTCCATCCGCACAGAGAACTGGAGAACTAACTACTAGAAACGTGACCTATGTTTCTTCATTCTCTGTAACTAGTATATACAAGTAGAACAAAAAGGGTTGTTTATAAAAAAAACCAAAACAATAAGAAAGGTAGAAAAAGTAAATCTAAAGAATTGAGAAGATTTTAATTTTAATTTTTTCCTCTAATTTATATATATCAATAGTTGAATTAATGTGAGCGTGGCGTAGTTTTATGTAATACAGATTCTTGAAGGCTAGGTTTGATTGGTTGTCCTTTAAGTTGTAGGTCTATAGCTAAAACTCTGACTTCCAATATCCATGAGATAGTAAGCTCACAACCACGATATCAAGTCTGTGACAAACCAACTTTTTTTAATACAATTCACTGCAAGACTATACAGATATACATATCAAAATAATTCACCCAAATATCCCGATGCTAAATTAATCAATCAAGAAATAACTACTAGATCCTACCCCCTCCTTCCCCTCACTTAATAGCAGTGTTTTGTACATTAACAAAATAAAAAAGTGATTTTTCTAAACTAATTCATTCTATACGTTTTAATCGCGTTTGCATTGGCAAAGGAAGAGGTCTAACAAAATTAGAGGAAAAAATTTAAATTAAAATCTTCTCAATTCTTTAGATTTACTTTTTCAACATTTCTTATTGTTTTGCATTTTTTTTATAAACAACCCTTTTTGTACTCGCCCTTTTTGTACCATTTTTTACAACATGTTTAGTGTTGTTAAAACTGCTTTACTTTCAACATTAATTTTAAGGGACAGTTGAATAGAATAATAAATGGACTACCACTTGAAACACTCTGAACCAAAAATAAATGGACTACCACTTGAAACACTCTGAACCAAAAATAAATGGACTACCACTTGAAACACTCTGAACCAATAATAAATGGACTACCATTTGAAACACTCTGAACCAATAATAAATGGACTACCACTTGAAACACTCTGAACCAATAATAAATGGACTACCACTTGAAACACTCTGAACCAATAATAAATGGACTACCATTTGAAACACTCTGAACCAGTAATAAATGGACTACCACTTGAAACACTCTGAACCAGTAATAAATGGACTACCACTTGAAACACTCTGAACCAATAATAAATGGACTACCACTTGAAACACTCTGAACCAATAATAAATGGACTACCACTTAAAACACTCTGAACCAATAATAAATGGACTACCACTTGAAACACTCTGAACCAATAATAAATGGACTACCACTTGAAACACTCTGAACCAATAATAAATGGACTACCACTTGAAACACTCTGAACCAATAATAAATGGACTACCACTTGAAACACTCTAAACCAATAATAAATGGACTACCACTTGAAACACTCTGAACCAATTATCATTTAACAACACATGTGATTAATTAATACTTTATTAAATTGCTTACTTTTAAATTAAATACTCAATAATTCTTAGAGTGGCTATATAACCAACCAATGGTTCGGAAAATTGGTTTTTAGGTGAGAATAAGAATACAAACTTATAACTAACTTTTCTACACAAACTTAAGCACCATTGGAGACAACACGAGACGAACGGTGTTCTTATTTTACCAAATGTTTAGTCATGCAATTTTCAAGGAAATCAGATTCTAGCACTTTGTAAATAAGTCTTACATCAACAGAGGCACAAAATATGCAAGTTTGATCGTAACTCAAACACAACTAAATTGATAGTAAGTAAATAATTTATATTCAATTTTTTTAAAGAATTATTTTGCTAAAAATAGTAAAACATCCTACAGCAAAGGTAATCTTAGCACACACTTTACTTGTTTAGAACACAGTGACTGGATCAATAACTTGTTACCAATATTGACTTTGAATAACTTTATTTAGCCAGTTAAGTTATTTTCAGAAGATTTACTTAAAATGCTTTTTCCGTGGCCTTAAACCAACGTCATGGAGTCTTAGTGGGGAGCGTCTTGGAATCAAAGAGCTGCAAAGTAATTTGAGCAGGTGCCAACACTCTTTTGGACTTTTGACCTTTACCAGAGGACTTCAAAATGCCACACAAGGATAAGGAACTAGGATACCAAGAATATTGATACATTCTTAAAGTAGAACTAACCAAATAAAAAATGGGTATCTTTTATGTTAATTCACTACCACTTGATAAATATTATATTGCTCGAAAAACTTTTCCCCAATAATTTTTACATCCATTGTGGTATTCCTTATCAGCTAGGAATTCTGATATCTTTGGCCTTAGCTTATCTCTTTCCAAGAACTTTCACACGGAGAGTGCATTCGGTGGTAAGTCAGTCATTGGATTTACCAGTTTGTGATCAACTTTAGTAGCCACCTAACCTAACTTAATCTAACATGACCTGACCTAACCTAACCATAATTACGATAAAAAAGTAAAGGCAGTGAAGAAACGGAAAAGTAGTGGTAGTCAATAAACGGAAAGGTCCAAAAATGGATGATTTATATAACAGATCAGCTAAAAAAACAAATATTTAACTATACTCATTGCTACTATATAATTATAAATACATAATTCATTATCAATATAAGATCAAAAAGGTTTATAGAAACGGAAACTAATTGCAACCAGATCTCCAATCGGAATCATACAAAAAGTCGAGTATTTTTTTCTTTTAATAAGGTGATACTGTAATTATATTGCAATATATTAAATAGCACTAGATCAAAATAATACAATCAAATTATTACTTAATTGATTTTCATAGTATAACATAAGTACATGAACACAGAATAAAAATTCTTAATTTACGAAAAAACTTGGTGTTTTCGTAAAAATAAATTAATGTTAGTAATAACAGTAGTTCCTATCAAACAACCAACAACATAATTTATTCTTAACCATACAAATATGAAACAACAATATTGATACTACCACAAATATAACTATTGAGAACAATATTAAACCAAAAATTAAGTTTATAACAATAGTAATAAATGGTTAATGAAACTGCCAAGACAAAACAAGATAGAACAAACAAAACAAAAATAGTTTATATGAAATAAATATTATTATAAGACAGTAAGTAAAGTGCAGATTATTCATTATTTATTTCTGAAGACGCCGATCGTAGAGATATGGGCGAATATGAGGGGTGAATGAGTGTGATGAGTGTAGATGAACGAGTGTAGTTATTGTTACTATCAGTTCGACTTAGCTCAGAAAGGACTATTTATTAATATCCCAATAGCCCGGGGCAACTATGGGCCCTACAGCTTTACGTGGAATCCGAACCACGTAGTGTTGGTCTGATTTTCAGCTAACTGATAAGTCTAACACTCAGTTATCTCCCCTATACAACATCGGAACCTCAAAAGACTTCAAATTCATGGTAATTTGGTTTTCAGCCCACCAAGATTTCTTTAGTGATGGCGTCGGCAACCTGAAGAGAATAGTCCCCAAGAATCATTGTAATTGTACTTACTTTATCTTTCTTTAAGTAGTAGTATTATTATTACACAATTCATTATTATTTTTACTTTAGTACATTGATAGGATTATATGATATTATCTTCAGATTTTCAATATTGAGCTTACTATGTGTTTGATTGTGTTTGTTAGTCTATTATTTATTTATTTATCACTTGTTTGCTGCGCATACAGTACTATTCTTTTATCTTAAATTATTGTCTTACTATTATTTCTTATTAATTTTATTCTTATTTCTTTGTTGTTGTTAATTCCGTTTGTTGTTCAACTTCTGTTGTATGTAGTTGTGGTTATCATATTAAATTAGTAAATTATTGTTATTTTATTCTAATTTTAATGCAATATCTTAAATGTAACATATGGTATAAATTTTTTTTGTAAGTGGTGTTTACTGTGTAATTTATAAAATAAAGTAAGTGGTGTCTTCAGTTAATAGATAAATCAATAAATAAAAAGACAGAAGGCAACTGACCAATTATATTTCAACAGCGCCAACCGTCATGAGTTTCCCGACCGTGACAAGTGTTAGTACTCGTACATTTTGTATTTACATTGTAATTCACTTTTGTTGTGTGACGTTCACTTGTGTTTATACCAACACGTACCATGCTTCTTTAGAAGCTAGAAAAACTTACATTTTCATGTAACTGTAAATCCTTGTAAGCACTTGTTTGATATGTTTAATCTGTTCTGTCAATATCCCTACAAGATTAAAAATAGAAAAGAAAAGGACTTAAAAAGGTTGAATGAGGACAGACAATTTTTGTTAAGGACAAAGGAGGCCATTACAGACGTAAAAATTTAAATTAAGGATTTAAAAGAGAGGTAAATTACATGAAAAGTCAGGAACATTATATTTTTTAAGAACAAGTTTCCACAAAAGTTGGGCAAGAAGTAGGAGAGTAGTACAAAACCTCAAACAACAAGATCCTAACCAAGATTTCATATTTGTGGTAATGTTTACAACTCACGTTTATGTCTATTAACTCGACAATCTATAATATGGCTGTTCAGATCTACTAAAAAGCTAATACTGCAGCGTTAAGTATTATAGGCTATACGGCTAAAATAAAGTAGTTTTATGTTTTAGTGTACCCAATATTTTGATTAGAAATATCTAATTCTAAATAAACCCAAAATAATCATAAAGAGAAAATAGTTATATTCAAATGCTTGTACATAACTATTTAAATGTATTTGTAAGTTTAATAAATTTCAAATTTCTTTGTATAAAACAAATCTTTGCTAAAACTTTTTAAATATCACTAAGTTACGAAGAGAAACAAATTAGGGTATCTAAAAATAAATTAGGTAAGAGGAGTCTGTCTAAAAGTTTATCTGCTAAATCAAATTGACCTCATTGCTTGTACTCAATAGACTTTCCACCAAGCAATCCAGCACTTCGTTCTGAGTTTTCTCCTAAAGTTGTCTAATTAAGAACTGAGCTTTTAGCGGGGGAAGTTAGTAATGTTGGCTTAGATTGGCGGCTTTCTGACGAAAATTCTGTTTAAATTATCATCACTAAGACAGGAATTTTCGGTATGTTTGAACGTGTTGTTTAACTGTATTAATATAAATGAAGGATTTAGACATGTCCAAGTGTTGACAATTTATTGCCAATGATCTATAGTTTCTTAGTTGATCAGATTGGGCTGCAAGAGTCGTATGTGTGTCAAGGTGATTGGACTGGGATATTCGTGTATAAAGGTGTGTGATTGTGATGCAAGAATTGTATCTGTGTAAAGGTGATTGGACTGGGATATTCGTGTGTAAACGAGAGTGATTGGGCTGCAAGAGTCATATTTGTGTAAAGGTGATTGGACTGGGATATTCGTGTGTAAACGAGAGTGATTGGGCTGCAAGAGTCGTATGTGTGTAAAGGTGATTGGACTGGGATATTTGTGTATAAATGTGTGTGATTGTAATGCAAGATCTATATCTGTGTAAAGGTGATTGGACTGGGATATTCGTGTGTAAACGAGAGTGATTGGGCTGCAATATTCGTATCTGTGTAAAGGTGATTGGACTGGGATATTCGTGTATAAAGGTGTGTGATTGTGATGTAAGAGTTGTATCTGTGAGAAGATGATTGGACTAGGATATTCGTGTGTAAAGGAGGGTGATTTTGCTACAAGAGTCGTATCTGTGGTAATGACATTAAGCTGGGCTATCTGTGTGTAAAGGAATATGATAGGGCTACACGAGTCATATTTTTAGGAAGGTAATTGAGCTGGGATATTTGTGAGTAAATGAGGGTGATTGGGCTGTAAAAGTAGTATCTTTAAGAAGGTGATTGGGCTGGGATATTCGTGAGTAAATGAGGGTGATTGGGCTGCAAGAGTCGTATGCGTGGGAAGATGATTGGGTTCGGATATTCGTGTGTAAAGGAGGGTGATTTGACTCTCACCTAAACGTTTAACAAATGAGCGTATTCTGAGTGATTCTAAAAATGTTTGGCTAAATTAGTTTGCTTCAGTACTTAACTATCTTTATCTCATGACATCACTTACGTTAAAGTGCCGTTTACACTCTCCATATTGTCATTGGAGGTATCAACCATGGTATGAAACGGAATATTAACAACTTTATGATTAATCCACCACAGTATCTAGACTATTAAAGCTCTCTTAGGCCTACACGTTCAAAGATTTGCAATTCATTTTTTTAAATTAGAAAACAAATCTTTAATTGTTTATTCAAAATTATTTTAAGTCATATTTTAATAATCTTCAATTCCTCTCAAAAGTTTTAAAATTTAGATGTTATAATACTTGTTAAAATGTGATCAGAGATGATCTAAATGTAGAATCAAATAACCCGAGAGAGGTAAAAAGCTATCACACATATACAACTCATTACGCTAATGTAAAGGTATTAGGAACGTGTCTTAAAATTTCAATGGGTTGGTAATTAGTAATATTAACTTTGTGCCCCATTACATATGATTGGCCACTTTAATATTAATGTTGCGCCCCATTACATATGATTGGCCACTTTAATATCGATCAAAGGACTTAAAGGATTACTTCTCAACGAAGAGCAAAGCTTACATCCACAAATATGTGTTAAGAGATTGTAAAGGGCTGTTTTTAGCAAATGTCGATTAAATCGTAGGAAAATATTCAATATTGCTATTTATTTTATTATTATCGCTTCTATGCAAGTTTTAGTTATTTTAAATAATGCTAGTAGACCTGATGTGTTAAATTAAATATTGGTTGATTATATCCTTTATGTTAGTGTATTTATTTAATATAAAATAAAAAATTCATATAATTTCAAATTCCAAACAATAAGAAGTACTCTAATGACAGTACTATCATTGGAACTGCTAATATTGGTAGTTATTAAATTCAAACTCCATTTTTTAGTAGTATTTAAATGTATTTCAGAATTTATGTTCTAATTTAGTTCTATTAATCCACTGTTAGTACTAATTTATTTGGCTTTACTATTCAAATTAGTTGGATATTGCTATTTTAAATTATCAACAAAAAAATAAAATTAAATTCAACATATTTTCGACAACATCCTGTTCTACGAAAAGACTCCTAGCAACTCATGCAAACTCCCTCATAACGAACATTACTAACCTTGTACATTTAACCTTGTACGTGTATGAGTGAGTGAGAGGATCATAACATCGTACGTGTATGGGTGGGTGGGAGGGTCATAACATCGTATGTGTATGGGTGGGTGGGAGGGTCATAACATTTTAAGTGTATGGGTGTGTGGGAGGGTCATAACATGTAAGTGTATGGGTGGGTGGGAGTAGTCATAACATAGTACGTGTATTAGGATACAAAGTAACAAAAACAGATTTTATTATTATTATGGCCACACTGACCATTATTAATAAAGATACTACTTTACGCAACCATTCTTTAGCCAAAGAACAAAAACATTTCTCTCTACCAATAAAATCCATAGACACATCCTCCCTTTTTAACAACAATCCTGGTGAACTAACCATACTAATTTTACTTGCCTAGTGGATTAGAATTCTGATGACCAGTACTCCCGCCCTTTTGTGAACAAGAATAGTGGGGACCCTGCCACACCCTTCCTACACTCCTTATGTACAAGAATCTTAGTGCCAAAACCACATCCCTGCCACCTTCTTTATGGACAAGAATCTTAGAAACCCAACCACACTCCTTCCTCCTCCATTAAGATCAAGAATCTTAGTGACCCAACCACACCAATCCAACCTCTCTCAAGAACATCAATCTTAGTGATATAATCATATTCCTCCCAATTTTCCTACGAACGAGAATCTTAGTGTACCAATCCTACCATTCCCACCTTCTTTACGAGCAAGAATCCTGTCGATACAACCACACCTGGCCTACCAATTTGTGACCCCACCGTACCCATCACAACTTGCAACTACTTGCAAGTTGCACAACTTGCACAACTACTTGCAAACAAGATTCCTGGTGACCCATCCAACGCCCTTCTCTTCTTGTGAACAAGAATCTTAGCAACTTAACCACACCCCTGATTATAAAATAGGGGTGCGGTTAAAAAACTGTTTTCATACTAAAACCTATTTGATATTAATAAATTTGTCCATGCTCAATGTTTGGGCAAATTATATTTCAAGCTCTTTCATAGTGTGGATGAATAATTGTAGAACGATACTACATCGTGCTTATTTTTACATTTTCCCCATAATAATGAACGTGGCTTTTAATGTCATGCTCAGCAGTATATTACTTATATATATAGAAAAGACAAGTATCTGATTACGTTTCAAGCATTCATACGTTTTACAAAACCGTTGGAAATAACTCTAAGCATCAAAAAGAATCCAGTTAATACCTCCTTTGGCCAAGTCTCATGAGTATTTTTATCCGTTGTAATGAAATGCAGAGAATATACAGGAGGCAGAGAGAATACGACACAGTGAAACCAGTTTGCAATCAGCCCTTTTCAAAGCCAATATAAACAAAAAGGCAAAATGCAAAGAGAGTTAATCATATGGTATAAATTATTTGTGATGTTGCAGCTGGTTGAAAAACGGTCGTGAATATTTTTAGAAAAATTGTCACTGAGCTTCACTCTAGAGAATGTGTTTTTAACTTTAACTCACTGAAGGAAAATTTAACTATTCATTCTATATGTCTAAAAATATTGAACGTGTATTTTTACTTATAGAATTTATCTTTATAAATATAATTAAATTTTCTGAATGATTTAAACTTATATTTCATATTGTTAAAGGGTGGTTGGATGATCTTACCAAGAATCGTATATTCGTAAGGTATTCCATTAGGGGTGGGTTAAGGAGTTTGTTGTCATGTCAAATTGCAGTGTAGAGTTCTCAGGATCATGATCGTCAATAATGTCACGAACAAGAAGTGAACGGTTCGTTGACTTTGCTGCTCAACTATGTATTGATATACATAGTTCTTGGTGATCCGCCCATCCCCCCTACATCCAAACCTCCAAGTGACTCTGCCTTCCAACTAACTTTCTTATTACCCAACCACTATGCTACCTTTTAAAAAAGATTCCAAGACTCTTGGAGACTTCAGTATCCTTTTTCCTAAAACAAGAATTCTGAAATTTCAACTTTCATTCGAATTATGATAACAGCCTGTCTTCATCGAATACACGAAAAATGCGTACAGCGAAAAATGCGTACACCAGGAATCTTGCGAAATATGCATACAGGATCAAGTTTAGACAGATGACGAGGGTAACCTATGACGTCACAACAATTAGATAGGCGAAAAATGCGTACAACTTTTAGGGCAAATGGATCTTTTACAACAATTGAATTATATAAATGCGTTTACCTCTAAAATAAATATGAATGTCGCTTAGTTTCTTGGGATTGGAGAACCTAACCTAACCTAACCTAATTTCGCTGTACGCATCTTTCATGCCACCGGGTAGAATACTTACCCTCGTCAAATACCACTATTTCCTTCTGTACGCATATTTCGCTGTACGCATCTTTCGTACCACCGTCTTCATCTTTAAAAAATAATTCAGAGGACAAACGTATTTCCTTACTCTTCAACCAAACATTCTGGTGACTTGACCTTCTTTTGTACCAACGAAATGCTGGTGACTCATCCATTCTCCTTCCCAACAAACAAGATCCCTAATTACTAACCCAACCGCAGTTCCTACAAACAGTCAATTCAACAAGATAATTTATTGCTAATCCGCTCTTCCTTCCTAAGAGCAACATTTATCAAACTATATGCCTTAGGACTAACCCATTCTCTCTCCTTACCAGTGATATTCCTCCAACTAGATGCCTTGGGACTAGCCCATTATCTCACCTTACAAGCGAGATTCCTTAACTAGTTTCCTCATGAATAGCCCATCATCCCTACCTTTGAACAATAACTTCCTAAGGTTTTGCTCCCTTCGTCTAGTATAGTTGTTTTTATCATAAACATACTTTCATAAATCTATACATGGTTTATAACACTGTAAATTAATAATATATGCTGAAAAAACTGAATTTTTCCACTGAATTTATGTATTTTATATTTATTCCCAACGTCAAGAAATTTAAGATTAAAAAAGACCTCTTCAGAAAGAATTTCTGTGTTAAATCTGCAAAAGTTTTCTGAAACTATTGTTGCCTTTAAACTAAACACTTACATAAATGTTACATTTACATGTTTCCCTTTTTATGATACATAAGAATTTGCTGGAAGCCAAATTGTTAGGAAAAGCGTCTCATGTTAGGAAACCATGTTATTGTCACTAGTAAAATAACATTATTAAAGGTGTTAATTACTATCATTTATGACCAGTTATTTCGATAATGTTTAATAGTGGCTGTATATCTTTCTACAAAATGGGGGTTTCTCCCTAAATTCCTGATTTTAAAAAATCAATTGAAATTGTTCAATTCTTAATGAAAAGTGTAAGTTACCTGAACAAAACGTAATAATATAAAAGATATATTGAATTCAACAATGCCCACTAACCAAATTGAAATCACCTCACTATTTTAATAACTTTTTAACTTTATTTTTACCGCTGCGTGTGGTTTTTAGGATTATTGGGGCCTGTTATAAGCCTTTTGTAGTGTGGAGGTTGGCATGAACATTTTAGTAACGTCAAAAATTGTAAGTGGCTGTATTGCGTGATTCGTAGACACAATTCTCAGAAACGTCTTTATTTACTGGAAAAATACCGTTGGGATCCCAGCTGGGAGAGGAGACACTAACGTGCGGCAAGCCTAATTAATTGCCCGGAGGCTCACAAATACCTGTCATCAGGTGAAAATGTCGTGCTACCGTGGGGCATCGCATGTGACGCTTCCTTGCGTGTCGAGCTAGAACTTCTTTGTTTTTTACTACACTTACCATACTCGCCCAAAAATTAAGTTCGGAAAGGGGTTTCTGTCCGGCTATTATATCTCAATTTGGTTCACCCTTCAGGTAGAACAAGTCTCTTCAATTCATTTCTCATGGATGAGTCGAAGATCGTCAAGTAGATCTCATAAGTGGTTGGGAGGGCCCTTCAAATTATGTTTCGTGGGTGTTTTAGAGGTGTCGTTAGTTAGCGTTTCGAAGTTGGGTACGAATTACCGCCAGGAATGTTTGGTGGATGGTTTGCAGATATCTTCAAGTAGGTCTCATGGTGTCGTGTTTCCTCAGCGCGTGCTTGTACAGCACACCAGCACAGTGAATACACGAAAAATGCGTACAGCGAAAAATGCGTACACCAGGAATCTTGCGAAATATGCGTACAGGATCAAGTTTTGACAGATGACGAGGGTAACCTATGACGTCACAACAATTAGATAGGCGAAAAATGCGTACAACTTTTATGGCAAATGGATCTTTTACAACAATTGAATTATATAAATGCGTTTACCTCTAAAATAAATATGAATGTCGCTTAGTTTCTTGGGATTGGAGAACCTAACCTAACCTAACCTAATTTCGCTGTACGCATCTTTCATGCCACCGGGGAGAATACTTACCCTCGTCAAATACCACTATTTCCTTCTGTACGCATATTTCGCTGTACGCATTTTTCGCTGTACGCATCTTTCGTGCCACCCAGCACAGTACTCTTAGCGCACATGGGTCCAGAGGGTCTGAATACCTGCCGTTTCCAGGAACTGGGGCAGCCGGGAATGGAAGAAGCCGTGAATGTCCAGCCTGGAGGGCCGGAAGGGGTTGAGGGTAGTTAACAATGAAGACACCTGACTGTTCTCAGTTGTACCACAATTACAGTTTTTAATTATTAACTGTGTAAAGTGTTCAATATTGAAGTAATCGATTCAAGAGAGGGAAGCCTGTAGTGATCGGCGATGGTTAACGACACAGGGTCGGGTGAAAGAATGACAAGATCATTCACTGGAGGTGTGTGATTTTAATTTTTAAAACTCGCTTGATTTTCATACTTGTAGAACATTTATAAATTATTTGTTGTTTAAAAAAATCCTGAAAGAACTGCTTATTTATCTGTAATCTCTCTCCACAGATTTGGAACCTGCCATTTTGCATGTCAACTGTCAATATATAAAACTACTGTACAAGAGGAATGGCATTAAATAGGATTACAACGAATCCGGTTTGTAAATGCCTTTTTTCTGATATTTTATGCCTATGTGTAATTTCTCTTCAGTTCTAATGTTCTCAAAATATCTACCCATATAATTGAAAATTATATTTTTATATGAATGACAGTAAATCCATGCTATAGTGTGAATCATAAAGAGTATATATTTCGATTTGTAATTAAAAATAAGTGACTGTATATTCCATGAAATGATAAGAACATAGAGTAAGTGAATGCTCTTCTTGTATTAGGTAAGTGTTGACAAAATCAACGGTTGATAGTGTATTAAACTATAAAAAAGTAAGGTTAACATAAAGAAACAGTAGGTTGCCCGTGATATTGAATTCGCTCTCAAGATATAAACTAAACAAATTGATACTAATGAATTATTATACATTAATTTATTCAAAGTTAATTTTATTCATACATAAATTGATACAACACTACAAATAATAAATGATTAAAAGTGAAAAACATTGATGTTCATATATGTTCAGGTTACTGAAAAAATTATTGATACAAGGCAGAATTCCAATTTCCAAATTCCAAATTGACTTTAATTTGGAATTTGGGAATTGGAACTCTGGAAATTGAAATTGTTAGCTTAATTTTACAACGGAGCTTGATTCTCTTTTGCAATGGGAATAAAAAAAATATCGATGATGACAATTAATAAATTATATATTTAACGAGTTCTAATTTAACAGGTGTTTGAATTTTGTTTTCATGCCTCCTTTAAAGAAGTCGTGCATTCATCATTTCTGACGTAACTAGGGACCTGTGTGACATTGTTAAAGATCGGCATTTTAAATATTAAAGGAAATAAAATGTCAATAAGCTGCAGTGTTACAAACAGCATTTATGTGACAATTACAGCCTCTTTATTCTGAATATAACATAACAAATTGTAATAAATAGAAAGTTACATGATTATAGAATTTATAGTCCTCTGTTAGCTAACTGTTCATAAAGCGGAAATGCGTCAGTAAGTGCGCATTGAATATGAAGGTTGAATATTGATGAAAACTAATTAAATATATCACCTCATATTTGATAGTTAAAATTAAAAACTGTTATTTAAATATAGTAATAATATTATGAAAAATACTATGAGATACAAAATGTAACTAACAATCGAAATCCCTCTCCATAAAGAAGTATTATTCAATATATCAGAAATAATATGAACGTAAAAAGAAAAATATTGATGTACGAGTATAATCGGTTTATATTTCTGATGCTTGCAAAATACTTCATGGAGAGGGATTATGATTGTTTGGTTGCAGAATAAATCTCATAGTATTTTTCATAATATAATTACTGTTAAGTAATTGATATTTTTTTATAATTTTTACAAAATCACCAATAAAAAGACTTTCTACTACACCTTTCGCCAGCAAAGCCGGCATTATCAGACAACACAAATTTATTTTTGGTTATTAACAAAACAATACAATAATGAATTTGAAAAAAAAATTAAATTATTAAAAGAATATAAGAATAAACATATGGTAAACTATTAATAATATTTAAAATTTACCATAGTGAAATTAGAGTGTATAGTTTTTTTTTTTTAATGTGATGATGATAATAAACAAGAATTTTGAATAGGCCCACTTTCATTATTCATTAAAGATGAATCACGTTTGTTAATGAAATAGTTTTCCTAGGCATTTAAATGTTTTGAAGATGAAATGGATTTTATAATTTTTGAATTTTCTTTTGTGATGTTATGGTGTGTTCTAAAGCAATGTTTAGCAACTGCTGATTTTCCTTCTCTATCAAATTTAATATATGAATAATTTTCTTTTAAATTTTATTTTTAAATTTCTCTTTGTCCCATGTATTTTTCTTCTCAATTATCACAATTAATTTTATAAATTCCAGTTCGATTTTATGAAATAATCTATCTGAATTGTAAATAGTTTCAAAACTGTAAACAAATTAAAAAACAAACTAAATAATCCTAAAGACAAAATTAAAAATTAAAATCTATCTGGAATTTATGAAATTAATTGTGACAATTGTAAGAGAAATTTAAAAATAAGATTTAAAAAACATTATTCATATATTAAATTTAATAGAGAATAAAAATCAGCACAAACCATAACATCAGAAAAGAAAATTAAAAATTAATAAAATCCGTTTCATCTTCAAAATATTTTAATGCCTAGTAAAGCTATTTTAATAAGAAAAGTTATTCATCTTTAATGAATAATGAAAGTGGGCCTATAAAAAATTTGTCGTTTATTATTATCACATTTTTTTAAAAAACTACACAGCTATTAATAATAATTTACCATGTATTTATTCTTATATTCTTTTAATTATTTACATATGTTTTTCAAATTCATTATTGTATTGTTTTGTTTATAACCAAAAATAAATTTGTGTTGCCTGATGATGCCGGCTTTGTTGTCGAAAGGTATGGTAAAAAGTCTTTTTTAGTGGTGATTTTGTAAAAATTTTACAAAAAAACGAAGAATATCAACTCCATCTGAAATTATCAATAATTTATATTAGTTTCATTCAAATTTATTATCTTATTATCTTGTATATTTTACAGCACTTAAAGAAGATATTTAGTTTGATACAACATAAAGGCTGCCACAGGCCTATATATTACATTAACAGTGTGGTTTGTTGGGACATTTAAATCGTACTATTAATACATATGCGGCTAAAAATACACTGATTATTTAATTCTTAGTCCGTTCATCCGATGATTGAAATATTACACGCTCTTCATAGTAAGCATTATGGTCGTTAGTCGTTACCAGTGCTTACAGTGAAATACTGTAAGCACTGGTCAGTATTGTCAGTATACAGTAATATACTGTCCTATAGCAGGTCCTGTTATGTGCCTTATCAGTGTTAGGTGTAGAAGCCACGGAGAGCAGCCCGGCTGATAACAACATGTTACTATAATCTGGACTCTGACAAGAAACCTGTTGTATTTTATTGCCTATACTGACCACACTACTCGTAAAAGTGGTCAGTCAATTCCGGGTTGTTTTTTTATTATAACTATGTACTGGTTATGATGGAATAAATTCATTTATTCATTTATTCATATTAATACAAAACTAAGTAAAATTGCCATTTAAGAAAGACAACTTCGGCAAGAAAAATAATTTTGAAATAGCAAAATTATATAAGAATAACAATTTAAATTGTATTTAGTTTTAATATAGTATTTTCAATCCCAAATGAAAAACCAACTTTACAGCAGAATCCAAGACATGACAGGTAGGTCAAGTTCCGTCTTAGCCATTCGATTGTAAGCCTCAGTTGAATTTTTGTGAATCCCAAAGTTTCCCTGCCATCTGAACAATGCGGGGGTAGCCTAAACAATGACAGAGGTAGGTAGTTACCCCCCAATTAGTCGGTTAGCTGGACAGAGACCACAATTTCTGAGAATACGTATGTAGGAGCACGCATTAGGGCTGTGCTGTGGGAGCACGCATTAGGGCTGCGCTGTGGGAGCACGCATTAGGGCTGCGCTGTGGGAGCACGCATTAGGGCTGCGCTGTGGTAGCACGCATTAGGGCTGCGCTGTGGGAGCACGCATTAGGGCTGCGCTATGGGAGCACGCATTAGGGCTGCGCTGTGGTAGCTCGCATTAGGGCTGCGCTATGGGAGCACGCATTAGGGCTGCGCTGTGGTAGCACGCATTAGGGCTGCGCTGTGGTAGCACGCATTAGGGCTGCGCTATGGGAGCACGCATTAGGGCTGCGCTGTGGGAGCACGCATTAGGGCTGCGCTGTGGGAGCACGCATTAGGGCTGCGCTGTGGGAGCACGCATTAGGGCTGTGCTGTGGGAGCACGTATTAGGGCTGTGCTGTGGGAGCACGTATTAGGGCTGTGCTGTGGGAGCACGTATTAGGGCTGTGCTGTGGGAGCACGCGCTGAGGAAACACGTAACCGGTCTCACTGTTGGGCAATGTGTCGGTCGGGTCGGAATCACCGTGAAGCAGGTTTAGTGGATGGGTTACTTCAAGTAGGTCTAATAGTTGGTAAGAGATCTCATTAAGTGCGTTGGGTGGGTCAGAAGGATTGTCAAGTATGTGAGAGGGCTTATTAAGTTGGTGGTAAACGAGTTGTCAGTTTTTATCTGTGTTAATCACGGTATACCATAGGATCTTTATACAAGTCCTTTTCAAGAAGTAAGTCCAGTGGGTGGGTCAGACAGTAATCAAACACGTTCCCTGAGTTGATTGAAGTTGTCATCATGTGGTATTAGTGGGAGGGTTATACAGTCTTAAGGTAGATTCAATGGGCAGGGAATAATTCAACTCGATGTATAATTCGTTTGTGTTAGTTATTGTATAAATAATAAATTGTGCAAAATTTCAAGTAAAACAGTTCTTGAGTTACTAATTTTTTGTACAAAAGATACACATGGTCCTACATTAAAGTGGAATTCAAAAATTTGTACAATCCGAAAATGTACATCCTAGATACTTTTTTTGTGACACTCAGTATATTAAAATTTGCATTCTTACATTCTTATTCTTACATTCTTACATATGAGACGCCGACCCAACTTTGTTGGTATTTTAAGGCGAATATGAATATATGAGTGTGGATGAATGTAGTCTGGTTACTAACTGAGTTCAACTGTTCCTCAGAAAGGGCAGTTTTATTAATAGCCCAACAGCCAGGGCAACTAAGGGACCTACAGCTTTACGTGGAATCCGAACCACGTAGTGCTGGTCTGATTTTCAGCTAATTGACAAGCCTGATACTCAGTTATCTCCCCCACACAACATCCGCACAATGATTACCAACCAACATGGACACCCCATAATTCTCTAGTAGTGTCCACGCCGATAGCAACCATCAAGCGGACGCCATGTCGGTATTAAGAGGACCGAGCATCCAACCTATCGCCTACAATCTCCCAAACACTTTGTCCCCATGTAGCTGGGTTACAGTACTACGCCACTAGTGCCGACTTTGTGACAGTAAAATTAAAATACGTTTTAAAAAACTTTGGATTTGAAGAATTGAGAAATTGTAATACAACCAACTATCTATGTGCAGCCAAAATTTTACTAATTTACTTCGTTTAGCATGATAAAACAATAAACTATAGTTAAAATAATAATAACTTAGATTTAATATAATTTTTCTTCAGAAAAAACAGTCAAATGGCCATTGAAACAAACATTATATCCCCTTAAATCTTTTTGGTGGTAATTAAATCCTAAATCCCAACCTAGGCCAAGGTTTTCCCTCAGTCTACCACTAACCCGAGAATTCCCCTCCAGACATTAAGATCCCCAATTAACACCCCCAACCACCCCTAATTTCTCCCTCCTTGGTCTTAATGCTGAGATTCCGCTTAATGCATTCAACTTGATCTCGATTTAAATACAGTTCTCTAAAAGTTTATTTTATATTAATAAAGGATATAATTTGAGCTAGAATTATCTGTAGTAAAATGGCCATTGGTTGGTTTGGGTTAGGTTAGATTGAGTTAGGTTAGGTTAGGTAAGTTTAGGTAAGGTTGAAAATGAATCGATGGATGTTTTGTTTGAGTTAGTTAATAATGATGTAAAGATGTGTGCAAAATGTTATTAGTCGAACTATATATAATTGAACTACTAATTTGTAAAAAACACAAAAGACAGATATGGGTCTACACTAGTGTTAGATTTGAAATGATTCCATATATAGTCCAATTGTAATGTGTTACTTGTGGATAATGCTATTTATCCATAGTAATTACTTTACTTTTACTAGGTAAGGTTAGGTTATGTAAGATTGGGTTAGGTAAAGTTAGATTTTATTAGGTCCAAAATTTTTCAGAAACGTCAAAATGACAAAAATTTTCAAATTTCTCGAAATTTTTTAAATATTGCTGAAAATTTTAAAAAGTAAAGAAATTACAAAGATCTTGGTGTTATTCTAAGGGGTGATGTCACATAAAAATCGCTAAATGTAATTCACTTATTGGTTGGTTCAACGGAGACTACTAAATTGCTCATATATTTATAGCACCCTAATTACATAAATAAATATAGTAAACATGTTAATTAACATATGTTGAAACTGGTCTTATTTTTATTTTTATTCGCTGTACCATTAATTCAAACACAATTTCGAACCAATAGTTTAAAACTTTTTTACCTAAGGTCTTTTGATAACAATGCTATCTCATCGAACACTTCACATATGTCCAATAAGTCATTGTAAATACAACAAGTCATTCTAAAGATGAACCAATTCTGAATTATATTTTACTTTCAAAACAAATAACACGATAAATGTAAAATTCAAGTTACAATAGTATATAAATCATACCAAATTTTATCTACAAGAATATACAGATTTAGCCATGTAAGTTAAATTAAAAGAAAATTATGTTCATTTGTAATTTTTAATTAATTATATTTACTTTTTGTATTTAATTTAACGTGTCTGACTTTAATAACATTGCTTTCGAAAGGTCTCATATAGTAAAGATTTAAATATTGCTTTGACATTGTGTTTATTTTTAAAATATACACAATTAATACTGTTTTAAATTATAATTACTGTATGTTACCTATTAGAAGCTTATTATAACTCTTCTGTTAATCTTAAATAATATTAACATATTATTTACGTTAAGCAGCCTTAAAGTGTTATTAGGATCTATTATTGTTAATAAAAAAAAGGTACTCTAATTTTTTAAATGTAATTAGGTAAATCATGCACTATATTTCATTGTCTGTATAATCTGATTCCTTCATTTTGTTTTATTAGCCTCCAGAACTGTTATATTATAGAAATAATACTGGTTAAATTACCTTTTTTCCTGTCAACAGTTCTTCAAACATAATCTGCTATGTACATTTCGAAGCATAGAGCTTCATCATCAGGCTTTCCAAAAACGTCACTATTTACATTACACTAAACATTAAAAACATTTAAAATATAAACTATAAACATTTAAACATATTAACAAATGTGCTATGTTAATATGTTTAAATGTTTATAGTTTATATTTTAAATGTTTTTAATGTTTAGTGTAATGTAAATAGTGACGTTTTTGGAAAGCCTGATGATGAAGCTCTATGCTTCGAAATGTACATAGCAGATTATGTTTGAAGAACTGTTGACAGGAAAAAAGGTAATTTAACCAGTATTATTTCTATAATCTGATTCCTCTATTTCCTGATTAAATAAGTCATATTTAATTAGCTAGCTATAAATATAATATAAAAATAGCTAACTAGTTGGACACTATATTTTTGATATTTCAAGACGTTCTCTGTCTTTTTTCATCATAACCAAAACTTAACTGTGGTTAGCTATCAATTCATAAATGTTATTATAGAGAACAGAAACATTTTTGTTTAAACATTTTGGAATTCAAGCCTTGAATAAAAATGACCATGGAGTAAGTTTTTTATCTAATAAAACATTTACGTTAAGAATTATATAATTGTGCTTTAGGTTACTGAATTCTTCCAGAATGCATTTTTTTATCCTTTTCTTTAATCTTCTCAATCAAAACATATTAAAATAACATGTTGAGGAACAACACCGTATTTCATTACTCTCTTTCATAATGTGCCTAATGAATAATTGTTATAAAATGTATATAAATATGAAATATTTGTAACATGTATCATTGTATTGTAAGGTTCTGTGCTCCTGTGAATAGAGCGCACTCACCTCTAGAGCTGCTCGACAAAAATCTCACCCTTCAAGAGCTCTTTTATTGATCTGTTGCGAGTAGTTGCTGGTTTCTCCAACAGATCACACTGGCTGTCCAATCTCAGAATTTTTATCATAAATCGTGCTACTAAAGTTTTATAATTTTTATGAATAAGTTTTTTTCACTATAACATACTAAACCCTTTAATTTATTTAGTGTAAACAGTGACTTGAAACTTAATTTTATAAATAGTTTTATGCTGATAAACTGTATGTTTTTTTTATTATGGTGCGTCGAAAGATGATGTTTTTAATCGTGTTTAAATTTTATTTCCATAATCCTTTATAATATTTTAGGTTTGTTACTGTTTTATTGTAGTAAATCCATAAAGAAATTTCAAACAAAAAGATTTTTAAAAGTATGCAATATTCCTTAAAACACACAATCTTATTATCCTTAATATTATTCTATACTTCAAAAACATCGAATTCAATTAATTAAAATAATAAATATATTTTACATAAAAAAATCTTGACTATACATCGTATCACTAAAACAAAATGACAATATCTTTATTTCCTTTTATTCCTTTCCTTAAAAATGTACAAAAAGTGTTTTCACAAATATACGTTTAATAAAGACAAAAACTACTAGGTTCATTCTGTCCAGAATAGTAACCATCTGAGCATAAACAAACTTAAAAAAAACACACTGCAAGAAATATTTGTTTATAAAGTAACTGAATCTTGAACTTTTCACTGTTTATTTATTTTATATGTTCATTTATTTAATTTCAACTCGGAGATCCTACTAGAGTTGTCTTTCCCTTTTCCACATTACAGTCTAGTATACAAATTCACAAATAATTGTAAAAAAATCACATAGAGCGATTAAGTATCGTTTATTTTGAATCTGTTTAACTGAATATATTTTGTTAAAAAAATAATGTGAGCGCAAATGTTTAACCTCAAGAAGTTTTTTTATTACTTCTTTATATCTTTTCTGTTATAAATAGATTCGAAAAAATCAATTACCTACATTCACAGTAGCGTTTTAACTTTAACTCAATTTAATTTTTTTTATTTTGATTTAACCACCCTAAATAGTGTTTCCTAAAACAGACATTCTTTAGCACTATTATGTTAATCATTCCTAATTCTTACTAAAGTGCGGTCAAATTAACTATCATTAAAACAATGATTTTTCGCATTGAATGTATTCACTAAGCTATAGTGTATTACTTCAACTCTTTACTCAATCTCTTTGATATATCGATTAGTATTATAGATCAGTGGGGGGGGGGGGATTATTTAACTCCAGATGTGTAGTATATTTTACAAATTTAACATAATTTTACTTTAAATTTAGATCAAGGTAAAACATAAAATAATAAAATCAACAATCAAGGTAGTAGATCTGTCTGAGTTCTGAAGTGGCAGCTTTGGTAAAATTAATAGGGTTTTTTGGCAAATCTGGCAGCAGCAATATCGGTCGGTAATTTCCTCACTGTCAAGGCTAGTAAACCACATTTTAGAGGTATCAGGTCTGGTGATGAAAGTGAATGACCTGAAAGGTCGTTGTTTACATAAAAACATTGGTCAGATAAAATTGTTGGTGAAATTTTACTAACAGTATTTGAATGTTATCATTACTGGGGTTATTTAGGTTAGGCCGGTGAGGATTCGTTAATTTGAAATTTTTATTTATTTATTATTATTATTTTTTTTATACTTTCAAAAATCGTCAAAATGTTCAGAAACACTTATTTTGTAGTGTTGCTAGTTACTCATCTGTTATGTAAGAACTAAATCTTGTAATGGTGATTTTGCAATGTTTTAACTAAATAATTTTTATGTGTATTAATTTTGGTTTTTTAACAGCGTCCTTTCTTTGTCTTGGCACTCTATTGACTTTTAAAGGTATAAATCCATATACAAACAAGGTTTTTTTTCTTTTTTACTTTTTAAACTTTTTAGAGCAAACAATTATTATAGATATTATTGGTTGTTTTAGAAATTGGCCCTTTAAAAATTGTAAATCATATATAACGATGATCATTGAATTTTTCCCTAACAACAAACAAATTTTATTGCGTAAATAGTAAACAAAAATACACCAAATCAACAACTAAGTAAAGAAAATTTTCGATGACCACAAACGGAAATGAATAATTTAAATGTCCAAACACCACTAGCGCTCGACGGAAAGAATGTTAAACTCTTTAAAAAGAAGTTTGTTCCAGTACAACATTTTTTTATTATTTGAAATCCTGCTAATTTGTATGTTTTAAATAACGTAAATTTTCGTTTTTATTAATATCCAAACAATTTATTTAAGGCCAATAACTCTAACTTAATCCTTTAAATTGCTCAACAGTCTAGCATGTTTTTTACCTGAAATTCTATTTCCTTACTGTCTGCAGTACAATGATTGAAGTTATGTTGTATTATACAATCAGCGTAATAAATAATCTTTTCATTAAATTTGTCATCTTACTGAAGCTACCAATTAGGAGGAAACCAAAAGAAACACCAATTTGGTGTTTTCTTCAAGAATTTACAGTCTATATACTTTTAATTTCAACCTATTGCTCATTTTATTATAGCATGTACATTACTTTTATTACTAAAACATATTTGAACTTACTATATTTTATAAGTATAGGACTAAGTTACAAAATATTAGTCTAAAAAAGGTATACATATAAAGATGTACATATTTGCCTCTCCTTATGACTTGAAGGTTCTATTACAAAATAGATTATACATCCTCTAATATAAAAATTACATTAGTAAAAATGGTAACATACCATTAATAATTTAACTAAAATGTATCATGTTCAATAAATATAATACCATTTTCAGTTTCTTTATTAACCTTTTTAAATCATAGCAATGATTTAACTTTAACTGAAATTAAGCCTATTTCTAAATGTTTTATATCTAATACATTTATAAGCTTTATGCTATTAATTTTTTTATTGGTTTTTTTGTGATCAAATGTCGAATTTCATCAGTCATTAGAATGCTGTTATGTACTGCTGAAACTTTAACTATCGGCCTTAAATTATGTTTTTTCATATTTGATTTTTTTATTTATGGTTTTCTATTTTAGTTTATTTTTGTATTTTTATTATAAGCGAGATTTTTACTCGGTCTGTAACTCTTAACAGCAGGAGGACAATCAAAATCAAATAAACAAATGTTTAGTATAGATTTTCAACAGCTGTTTTTATCATGTAAAAATGTAGACGGGTTTTAAACCACACTAAAAGTACGCAATATTTACTCCAGAATGAACATAAAAATCTGTTAAATGTATTAATAAAAACACTGCGGTGGTATAAAATTGTTGGATTTCTCTTAATGGGGTGGTTTTTATTATATTTTTTTTCAACTCTTTTTTTCAATGAATCTAATTAAGCTATCTTTTCAACCTAGCCCGAGATATTAAGTGGTGACCTATTCACTTGTAGATTGTATATAGATTTTTACTTTACGACTGTGTCATGATTTTATATTTACCAAGAAGAACCGGATATAAATAAATAATCGGAAAAAATTTTGAATAAAAATATGCTTAAAAATTAGAAAACCGTTAAAATTTGCTAAATATTTAATTTAGTAAAAATAAATAGTGATGTTTATTTTCCTCCGATTTTATTTTCTTTATTATATTACATTTTGTGTTATTATTCTTATATTTTTTTCAGATTCCAAATCACAACCAAATGGATGTATCTTTAAATTAATAAATTGTGAAGTATCAGATTCATTCGTTCATAATTCTAACTCTTCTTTACAGAAGCAAATAAAATTGGAATTTTAAATCATGAAAGAGTGTCTTTGACGTCATCATAATATCTCTTGAAGAATTACATCTTTACAAAAGTCATATTATATCGAAATCTCATACCTCTCCATTTATAATCTCATCCCCTATCTTAGCTTAACACTTGTTAGTGTCTCATAAAAAAAGTTTTGTAGTAATCCTTTTTAGCGTGAAACAATATTTTTTTTTTTGTGAGTTTAGTAGCATAATAGTGAGTTAAATGCATCATAGTAAAATCTGGTTAGATTTATTATTTATTGTTATGTTTAATTAAATTTGTTTTCTGAGGGCCCAACTGTGTTCTGTTGCTATAATCGTTCTAGTTTGAATCTTAACTTATTATTGTTTTCTATATTAATGTTATTATTGGTTATTATAGTTATTATGTATAAAGTGTTTGGTTGTTATTATTGTTATAATTTTACACTAAGTATATAACTTTATTTAATTTGTTAGTGAGTGATCAGAATTTGATGGTAGACTTTTTTCATTTGCATGTCACTTAATTTGTACAAAAATTAATCATAATTGTTAATTGTCTAAAGCTACTTTGTAGAATTTAAAACTTTTAGTAATTTAAAATGTTTAAAAGGATTGAGTTTTCTTTTTTTTTATATATGTTTATAGGCAATAAGTTTTTAAAAATTGTTTTTTGTATATTTTAATATCCAATTGTTTTATGATTTTATAACAACATAGGTTTGAAGGGACAGTTGATTTAATAATCTTAATAGAATATGCCTTATAAAATAAAATTACCATATAATACCTCATATCATTTTGTTCAAATTATTTTCTAATATTAAAAACATTAATTTTATTAATAAACTAATTATAGCGTTACGTGTTTTAGAAAATTAAAATAAACAAACAAAATTTGTTTTAAAAGTCCAAGGTAACAAACAAAAATATCTAGTCTAGAGGTATTAAATAGTATTTTAAAATAAGATAAGTTATTTACAACAAAAATAATTTTACGCGAGCTGCCTATATGAATGCATTAATTAACTAAAAACTAAAAATTACTGCACTAGATAATGTAAAATATACATACAATTTACCATTTTATAAATTGTATTACTTTGTGAATTCCGAATTGTGGCCAAAGTCCAATAAAATAAACTTGGCTTTCTTAAGCAATAATTTAAGGAAAACGTGTAATTTTACTAGACATTCTTAATGCAAAAGAAAATTAATTACTTTTTAGTTATATTTAAAATTTTGTTAATGGAAATGTTACAGAAAACTAGTAATCTAACTATTACATCTTAACATTGAACTAAAATCCTAAACTGTAAAGATATAAATTTATAAATATGTTTGTACATAAAAAAGGATAGCTTCCAAACAATATTTGTAATGAGATGTATTTCTAAAAGTAACTTATGTCCATTCAAAGAATGTTTCTTTTTTGATAAAATACAATTAGGACGTAACTTGGACTATTCTCAGTAGCCTTCATAAACAGTTTTAGACACAATAATTGATTAAATCTTTGATTCAATTACTTTACTTTAGGCAATTAAATTAAGTTTTCAATAGTCCTGTGTTTTAGAAAATATTTTGTACGATTTTTAGGAAGGTTATGGGCCTATTTTTTTGTAATATGTTAAATTGCTGGTTAAAGCTTTTTAAAATATTTATTTTTATCAATATCTTCTAAAAACAAGATAAATATTTAAGAAATGCATGTTTAAAATCAGGACTGTCTTTTGCACCCACCTGTAGGTGAGGTCAGTTACAATTTCAAATTTGAAAAACCTTTTTTTCTACCATAAACAATTTTTTATAGCGCTGTTAGATGTCCATAACACTTCCTATCAATCTTCAATTACACACACTATTACCTCAAGTAATTCCTCAAGTAATAAATTAAATTAATAAATTCCTCAAGTGCTTTATTGCAGATTTTAAAGACTTTTAAACTGTCATGCTCATCACACGTCTTTATTATTTAGAGTTTACAATTAAATATTCATTAAACTTTAAAATACCATTGTGTGACATTAAGACAGTTAATGATCCACACTTTAAAATGACATTGTGTGACATTAATACAGTTAATGGTCCATACTATAAAATATCATTGTGTGACATTAAGACAGTTAATGATCCATACTATAAAAGACCATTGTGTGACATTGAGACAGTTAATGATCCACACTTTAAAATACCATTGTGTGACACTGAGACAGTTAATGATCCATACTTTAAAATACCATTGTGACATTAAGACAGTTAATGATCCATACTTTAAAATACCATTGTGTGACATTAAGACAGATAATGATCCATTCTTTAAAATGTTAGTTATCAGTTATCAGAAATATTTCACTATCTGACCTCAATATTTTACTAATCATGTTGCATAAAACAGCTCTTTTTATTCTTGCATTGTATATTATTACAATAATAAAACCACTATGGAGTCCAGTCGTGTTGTTTTACTGTAAACTAATCAACATAATATTTTATATTTTCTGTATTTTTATCTCAATACTGTAAGATAATAAAATAAATATTGGACATATTATTTGGCTAATAGTATACCAAAATACAAAATTATATGTTTCAAATTGTCTTTGAGAAACAATTGTCACTTTTGTATGTTTCTAGGTACAGGCCTATTTTTGTTCATATTTTTAGTTCCTGGTTATAAATGATAATATAACATAGTTAACATGGTAGTATAGCATGTTAAGGGTGGGTGGGAGCTTTAATACTACCGTACAAATACGGGTGGTAAGGTTCACCCCAACGCACCCTATCACATATGTATAAATGGGTGGGAGAGCTATTACTGCCACACGTGTGTGGGTGCGTGGAAGGTTTTTACTATAACACGTGCATGGGTGGGTAGATGGTGGTTACAGGGTAGAATGATTAAAAATTTAAAGATCACTGAAAAAATAATTAGGAACTAAAGTTATTGTTAAATAACTCCTGATTCACAATAGCTAATAAAATAACTTAAATGTTCAGCGTATATCTTAGGTGTAAGCTACTAGAATTGTGGAGCACAGGTAATGTACGACGTACATCCTCCCATTTTTAAATTGTATGCATTCAAAAACTTTCTATACTATTTGTGTTATGTACCTACAACATGTCTACACTGAATAAAAATTACTAAAGCCGCGGCTTTAGTTATGATAGTACTATACTAGGTTATTCAGTATTATCGCTGGTACAATTTAACCTAAAATCCAGTGGAACGTATGGTTGAGTCAAAAATACTCTATGAACAATATACAGGGTACGTTTTAAGTATTTTACCCCCTAACTTGTTTCCACAGTGTATAAAATATTTCCCTTTTGAATATGTCATTAAATTAATATCAATCCACGCTACGTTTAGAGTGTTTCGGTGTTATAATGAATCTTTTAGGGTCGAAGATCTAGTAGTCAACTTCCAAATTTTTAATTGGAACGTGGTCTTGTGATATGTGAATTAACACTGTCATTTTAAGCTGAAAACGATAGTGAAATTAGAATTTAAATAGAAATTTCTGTTCTTTAGTTTTTAACTTTTTTAAAATTGATCATCGCTTATGTATTTTCTTAATTAAAACTGATTTTTCACGTATAAAACAAAACCAGATTTCTGTGTTTATTGTTTTCCAAGGTGTTTTTTGTTTTAGTCATGAGAAATCAGATTTAATTTGGAAAATGCATCGGCGTTGACCAATTAAATAAAATATCATAATAATAAATAACTATAGAATAACACATCTTTTTTATGTTAATTGGACTGTCGTTTCAGCTCGAAATTACGGTGTTCAATAACATATTAAATAACTAAGTTTCCGTTAAAGTTTTGAAGTTGACTTTCAGATCTTCGACACCAAGTGATCCCTAATACTAATGAAAGACTCTAAATGTACTGTGGGTTATTATTAATTAAATGTCATATTCGAAAAGCAAATATTATATATAAACTATGGAAACAAGTTAGTGGGTAACTGACTTAAAACTTGTCTTGTACATTACTACTAAAAGTGTATAAAAAGTAAGATACTAAAATAATGATAGGAACAAAAATATCAAATAATAATCTGTACACCGGTTAATAGTAAAGATATAGAAATAATAAAAACATTAAAATCAAAATATACTGAGTAATTTGTTCAATGTTATTTATGTGTATACCAATCTTTTCAAAAATCTAAAAGAAATAATGATAGGGCAACGATTTAGTTAGAGGGCACTCTATAGTTATTATATATGTATGTCAAAAAACAGACTTTTATGAAATCGGACAACATTTACATTTTGTCCATCAGCTGACTGCTATCGCAAAAATATTTTAATAAACTTAACTTTAAAATTTACTTAAGCTATGAGTTGTGGCGTTTAGCTCACGTCCTGTTAGCTTCATATATCTAATTATTGTTACAACCGGTGTCAGTAGTCTTCCCCTTCTAACCAGGTGCACCACGGCCACCAAAACACGTATGCAGATGTCTATGCAAATGTCACATTGTAAATTGGACAACCCTTCAGGCCTAGTCAATTGGTCGGGGACAAAAAAGGCTTTTCATAAATTGAATAAAAATCAGACCCGTTGTCGTTGCATAGAGAATTAGCTGGGCCAGGGTCGGATTGTGTGCGCCCGTGTATTTGCATGATAGACCGACCTCTCGCAGTGATTTGCATGTAGCTTTCTTACCTCAGGTACACCAACGGCTCCAAGCTCGACCCTTGAGGGACTCCAGTGTTCGCTGCTCTCCGCTAGCTCAAAGGAAAGGGTTAAGTGAATTAGACTCCTTCAAGAAGAGTTTATTTGCATGTACAAGCATTCTATAATAATTGGAGGGAAAAGTTTCTTTTTGTAGTCTGCTAATAATTGTTTTGTTTGAGGTAAATAATTCTTCAAAATATCCCGTATTGCTGCCAAAATGTGCCTGATAAAATCTTTAAAGTTAAATCTATTAATAATCGTTAAAAATTGAGAAGCTCTGTTTTTATCTTCTTTTTGCTGATCAAAAAAATATAAGAAAATGTTTATTGATTAACAACCACGATAAACCCAATACTCTGTAAATATAACAAGCCGTATTTTAGATTTGTGATTTGTAATTTTCAGATGATTTTATTGAAAACAGTAAAACGTCTATATATAAAAAGTTAAAACAGTTATAATTTTATGAAAATAGTATTCATATACATATAAATGGGCAGAATCAGTTAGTTTATGATTGCTTAGTTTTGCTTTTGATTTGTTTTCTTTTTAAAATATTTTACATTATATAAAATGTTATTGGATCAAATTATGCTATCTATAAATTTCCTGTATACCTGAATAAATATACTGCAATCCTATTTATATTTATTTATTAATTTATTATTATTATTTTTATTTTCATTTTAATTTTATTCATTATTAATGATTCTAAATGGATTTAAGACTGTTCCTAACAATTATGGTATGTAACTTTACAACTATTTCATTTAATAATATTTTTTATAAAAAAATTGAAATGCTATTTGACAAAATAATGTTTCTTACTTCCCTAATGATTACTCAAATTAAGGTCAGTTATTAACCCTGCCAACTACTTTACATTGGAAAGTTGGTAAAGACAACCAATTTATTATGTGAACGACCTTTGACGAACTACCCACCCACCTACCCCAATGGGGCTTACACTGAACTCTCGGCCCATTGACCCATCCATTAAAACTAAACTTTTGCTAATTTGGCCGACATAATATTAGCCTATTCCTCAATATCAAAATAGTGTTACGATCCCCCTTTTTTGACGTTTTTCGAACTTTTCTTTGCTTTTATGCCGTTGAAAGGTGATGAAGCTGTATTAAAATCCAAAATATGTTCCGGAAATTCCTGGAAATGTGTGGATTTTCCAACTAATCGAGAAAATATCATCGTGAATCCTGAAACAAAAACAAAATACAGTTTTATAAATAATTAATTATTATAACACTTTTGTGCTGAAAGAAGTAATAAAATGTATTGTTAGAATAAGAAAACTGAACCACAATTAAAAATAAAAAAAGACTATAGTTGGATTATGAATAGTTTTTATGTGATAGCAAGTAACACGATAATTGAAAGATTTTTCCAGTTATATTATAGGCCTTTATTTTATTTCGTATAAGTTCAATTACACTATTCGTACTTATTATTCTATTGTAATTTGCTAATTTTATATAAAGGACAAGTCTTGTTATTATTTAACTTTGTTGTCCACTTTGTACAATTATCATCTACTTCATTAAAGTATCAAGCACAACTCACGGTTTTTCTATTAATTAACATTGATTATTCAAATTTCAAATGCTATTCATATTTAAAGGCATATTAAAATGTTACGCAACTTTCTTTCAAATTTTGTTTTCCTATCTGAAATCAATTTCTTATAGATTGCTTTGATAAGCTATTGAAAATTACTACTCAAAACATTTTTTTTTTTATTTTATTGACAATAAATCACGTGTAATACACCGTACTCATTTTTCTACAAGTCGAGGTATAGAAATATGTGAATATAAATTCACTGGCTGGAGAAGGGCTGTATTATGTATGATTAAGATTGAAGACCAAAGTAGGCAAGTGACCGGATAGAAGGAGCATCAATGTCATCAGTATGAGATTTACAAAGTTGGTATATTAAGGATTTCTACACTCACACTTCAAGGAGTAATTAACTGTTTGTAAATGTACATAGAAGGAGCATCAATGTCATCAGTATGAGATTTACAAAGTTGGTATGTTAAGGATTTCTACACTCACACTTCAAGGAGTAATTAACTGTTTGTAAATGTACATAGAAGGAGCATCAATGTCATAAGTATGAGATTTACAAAGTTGGTATGTTAAGGATTTCTACATTCACACTTCAAGGAGTAGTTAACTGTTTGTAAATGTACATAGAAGGAGCATCAATGTCATCAGTATGATATTTACAAAGTTGGTATGTTAAGGATTTCTACATTCACACTTCAAGGAGTAGTTAACTGTTTGTAAATGTACATAGAAGGAGCATCAATGTCATCAGTATGATATTTACAAAGTTGGTATGTTAAGGATTTCTACATTCACACTTCAAGGAGTAGTTAACTGTTTGTAAATGTACATAGAAGGAGCATCAATGTCATCAGTATGATATTTAAAAAGTTGGTATGTTAAGGATTTCTACACTCACACTTCAAGGAGTAGTTAACTGTTTGTAAATGTACATAGAAGGAGCATCAATGTCATCAGTATGATATTTACAAAGTTGGTATGTTAAGGATTTCTACATTCACACTTCAAGGAGTAGTTAACTGTTTGTGAATGTACATAGAAGGAGCATCAATGTCATCAGTATGATATTTACAAAGTTGGTATGTTAAGGATTTCTACATTCACACTTAAAGGAGTAGTTAACTGTTTGTAAATGTACATAGAAGGAGCATCAATGTCATCAGTATGAGATTTACAAAGTTGGTATGTTAAGGATTTCTACACTCACACTTCAAGGAGTAGTTAACTGTTTGTAAATGTACACAGAAGGAGC
The DNA here is from genome assembly GCA_035578905.1 of Stictocephala bisonia. Classification (NCBI taxonomy): domain Eukaryota; kingdom Metazoa; phylum Arthropoda; class Insecta; order Hemiptera; family Membracidae; genus Stictocephala; species Stictocephala bisonia. Next base: position 276,688 of record JAQJVL010000318.1, read on the forward strand.
ATCAATGTCATCAGTATGATATTTACAAAGTTGGTATGTTAAGGATTTCTACATTCACACTTCAAGGAGTAGTTAACTGTTTGTAAATGTACATAGAAGGAGCATCAATGTCATCAGTATGATATTTACAAAGTTGGTATGTTAAGGATTTCTACATTCACACTTCAAGGAGTAGTTAACTGTTTGTAAATGTACATAGAAGGAGCATCAATGTCATCAGTATGAGATTTACAAAGTTGGTATGTTAAGGATTTCTACACTCACACTTCAAGGAGTAGTTAACTGTTTTAAATGTACATAGAAGGAGCATCAATGTCATCAGTATGATATTTACAAAGTTGGTATGTTAAGGATTTCTACACTCAGAGTTCAAGGAGTAGTTAACTGTTTTAAATGTACATAGAAGGAGCATCAATGTCATCAGTATGAGATTTACAAAGTTGGTATGTTAAGGATTTCTACATTCACACTTCAAGGAGTAGTTAACTGTTTGTAAATGTACATAGAAGGAGCATCAATGTCATCAGTATGATATTTACAAAGTTGGTATGTTAAGGATTTCTACATTCACACTTCAAGGAGTAGTTAACTGTTTGTAAATGTACATAGAAGGAGCATCAATGTCATCAGTATGATATTTACAAAGTTGGTATGTTAAGGATTTCTACATTCACACTTCAAGGAGTAGTTAACTGTTTGTAAATGTACATAGAAGGAGCGTCAATGTCATCAGTATGATATTTACAAAGTTGGTATGTTAAGGATTTCTACACTCACACTTCAAGGAGTAGTTAACTGTTTGTAAATGTACATAAAAGGAGCATCAATGTCATCAGTATGATATTTACAAAGTTGGTATGTTAAGGATTTCTACATTCACACTTCAAGGAGTAGTTAACTGTTTGTAAATGTACATAGAAGGAGCATCAATGTCATCAGTATGATATTTACAAAGTTGGTATGTTAAGGATTTCTACATTCACACTTCAAGGAGTAGTTAACTGTTTGTAAATGTACATAGAAGGAGCATCAATGTCATCAGTATGATATTTAAAAAGTTGGTATGTTAAGGATTTCTACATTCACACTTCAAGGAGTAGTTAACTGTTTGTAAATGTACATAGAAGGAGCATCAATGTCATCAGTATGATATTTACAAAGTTGGTATGTTAAGGATTTCTACACTCACAGTTCAAGGAGTAGTTAACTGTTTGTAAATGTACATAGAAGGAGCATCAATGTCATTAGTATGATATTTACAAAGTTGGTATGTTAAGGATTTCTACACTCACAGTTCAAGGAGTAGTTAACTGTTTATAAATGTACATAGAAGGAGCATCAATGTCATCAGTATGATATTTACAAAGTTAGTATGTTAAGGATTTCTACATTCACACTTCAAGGAGTAATTAACTGTTTGTAAATGTACATAGAAGGAGCATCAATGTCATCAGTATGAGATTTACAAAGTTGGTATGTTAAGGGTTTCTACACTCACACTTCAAGGAGTAATTAACTGTTTTAAATGTACACAGAAGGAGCATCAATGTCATCAGTATGATATTTACAAAGTTGGTATGTTAAGGATTTCTACATTCACACTTCAAGGAGTAGTTAACTGTTTGTAAATGTACATAGAAGGAGCTTCAATGTCATCAGTATGATATTTACAGAGTTGGTATGTTAAGGATTTCTACACTCACAGTTCAAGGAGTAATTAACTGTTTGTAAATGTACATAGAAGGAGCATCAATGTCATCAGTATGAGATTTACAAAGTTGGTATGTTAAGGATTTCTACACTCACACTTCAAGGAGTAATTAACTGTTTTAAATGTACACAGAAGGAGCATCAATGTCATCAGTATGAGATTTACAAAGTTGGTATGTTAAGGATTTCTACACTCACAGTTCAAGGAGTAGTTAACTGTTTTAAATGTACATAGAAGGAGCATCAATGTCATCAGTATGATATTTACAAAGTTGGTATGTTAAGGATTTCTACATTCACACTTCAAGGAGTAGTTAACTGTTTGTAAATGTACATAGAAGGAGCATCAATGTCATCAGTATGAGATTTACAAAGTTGGTATGTTAAGGATTTCTACACTCACACTTCAAGGAGTAATTAACTGTTTTAAATGTACACAGAAGGAGCATCAATGTCATCAGTATGAGATTTACAAAGTTGGTATGTTAAGGATTTCTACACTCACAGTTCAAGGAGTAGTTAACTGTTTTAAATGTACATAGAAGGAGCATCAATGTCATCAGTATGAGATTTACAAAGTTGGTATGTTAAGGATTTCTACACTCACAGTTCAAGGAGTAATTAACTGTTTGTAAATGTACATAGAAGGAGCATCAATGTCATCAGTATGAGATTTACAAAGTTGGTATGTTAAGGATTTCTACACTCACACTTCAAGGAGTAATTAACTGTTTTAAATGTACACAGAAGGAGCATCAATGTCATCAGTATGAGATTTACAAAGTTGGTATGTTAAGGATTTCTACACTCACAGTTCAAGGAGTAGTTAACTGTTTTAAATGTACATAGAAGGAGCATCAATGTCATCAGTATGATATTTACAAAGTTGGTATGTTAAGGATTTCTACACTCACACTTCAAGGAGTAGTTAACTGTTTGTAAATGTACACAGAAGGAGCACCAATGTCATCAGTATGAGATTTACAAAGTTGGTATGTTAAGGATTTCTACACTCACAGTTCAAGGAGTAATTAACTGTTTTAAATGTACACAGAAGGAGCATCAATGTCATCAGTATGAGATTTACAAAGTTGGTATGTTAAGGATTTCTACACTCACACTTCAAGGTGTAGTTAACTGTTTGTAAATGTACATAGAAGGAGCATCAATATCATCAGTATGATATTTACAAAGTTGGTATGTTAAGGATTTCTACAATCACACTTCAAGGAGTAGTTAACTGTTTGTAAATATACACAAATGGAGCATCACTATCATATAATCTAAGATGTAGCATATCATTTTATTTATAATATCAATTATTTTGTAAAATTTTCCAATCTCCTCAAGCTGGTTTATAATCTGAATTAGCTGTTTAATTTAGTTGGCTCCTGATTGGTTTAATACAAATAGATTCTAAGTTTAAGGTGTGTGTATGACTGCCCTCTTTCTTCTTTAATCAGACTTGACAATTAAAGCGGCCACTTGTGTTTTCTAGGTCAAAATTATAGGCCCTTGTTAAAAAAAAAAAAAAAACACTGACTTATTCTAAAAAAGTTGTACTGTATATTATTTTTAAATATAAATCTTATTGGGATTTAGTATACAAATTCAATCTTACTGTTTTTTATTGCTGAATGATACTTTTGAATTATCTTTTACTGTCAATATTATAGTTCATTTTTAAAACGTATTTTAGTGATTAATATGTAATTTAAGTATTATTTATTAAATGACAATATCACCCGTTTATTTAACTATTGTAAACGTTATGTGACAGCAAAGATATTGAATATATTTTGATAAATCCCTCAAACAGCTATTCCCAAAACAGCATTTATTTATTATCAGCCTACAGTTCATAAGTATTTACAAATGCAATAAACTAATTCAATGTTAAAATATAGGCCTACTAACTACATTTAAAGAAAACAAATTTTACAGATTAGTGGTATATAAATATTATTACAATTTTAACATTTAAACGCCAGTTTTTAATACTACACAATACACAAAATTGTAGTTTAAAATGTTTGTATACAACTATAAAATATTATTTTTCTCTTTACCATAAAATAGTAGTGGTTTCAATGCCTGGGCTATATTTGATTTTTATGATTGAAAATGAAACCAGCGAAAATTAACTTTAGTTCGTGTTGAGAAATGCAAATCGGCTTATAGGGAGAAGTAAAAACCACAAATATATAACAATAACTTTGATAAGAAAATAAATTACAATAAATTACCTCAGAGTTTATTTAAAGGATTAATGTTATTCTTTTGCTATGGTAACCTTGCTTGTTATATTTCCCTTAGCTCCGACCAAGATCATAAAGTTATGACTAATTCATCGGTGTATTGGACTCAAAAATATAATCAATCTTTTATGTTTTAACCTAACTTTGTTATAATATTATGACATATGTTACTCTTAAGACTACGAGCCAATTACAGTCCAGACAATGAATACACATTTAATCATGTTTGTTCAGAAAATGTACCTCATTATGAATCATTACTTCCATGTATGTATGTATGTATGTATTACGTCTGCCCACCCAACTACAAGGATATTACTTTGTTGAACTGTACAGCCTCGCACCTTCAATCCACTTTAAGATCTTGCTGGACTTAGTAAAAGGTACTTGATAACTAGACTTAATAGGTCATCCAATTCAGCGACACCATCACCTGGGATGACAAAAAAGGTTTGATCCATCAAAGTACAGGAATTCACCGAAGTCCTTTTCCGTCACATTGGAAGCCAGAGTAGGAAGAAAAAGCTTCCCTTACGATGTCTGAAAGAGAAATAAAACTATTAAACTATTTTCTATTATATAAATACAATTAATTACTTCGAAATATTTGTGTATTGTTTGAAATGAAACTTAATCAATATAATAAATCAATAAAATACGTTTTTACAATTAATGAATTACAATAACATTATAAATATTAAATGTATAAAATAAAATACTAAAAGGCATACCAAAAAGTTTATCTGTATTTAGGCCTATTAATTGTTGTAACTTTAACTACTGTTGACCTAGTATCGTTTTTATTGGGAGACAAAGTTAGTATATTAATTATTTAGGGTCTTGTTCTGTTCATCCGTTCCATCCCATGCGAAGAGCCGAGGTCCTCGTTTTTTATTCCTTCAACATCGAAAAAAGATTTTTTGTAAAATCCTTTTAAATAATATATAAAACATACATTTGTATGAAAGGTAAGTTCATATTCAATTAATTAGCACTCTAAGCTACTTTGACCACTCAACCTCAAGTAGACATAATGACCATGGGTGGGACAGTGTGGGTACTTCCATAACAATTTTATAATTATGGACTTATCTGCTCATGACAACGATAACTGTAAATTTACCTTGATTATATTACTTAGCCTATAAATATTGACTAGAACTCCAATTAACCAAATCAACTGGTACCAGACCCCGTTCGGATAGTAAAAATGTTCGGATAATTGGATTGGTGTCAATAAATAATATATTTTATTTAATTGCTGTTGTATGTTTAAATAACATGAAAAAATATTTTAAAAGAGCATTAAATTACATTATTACAAATTACATTCCCTGGCAACATTTGAATTTATTGTTTTTAGACGGTTTGTTATTTGAATTGTAATTATTGAAGCATTATTTATTCTAATTTTTAATTATTACAAATACTACTATTAATTGTTGTTTTTTTTTTGCTTTTTTTTTGTTTTTTTTTTTTAATAAAATTTAAAATGTAATATTTTAATGTTTATTTCATGACACTCTGAAAGTAACTCGGATAATCGGTGATTCGGATAGTTGGAGTTCGGTTATTTGGAGTTCCACTGTATCTCATTTGATAGGAATATTTTTGCCGGTAATTTGACTAGTTTCGTGAGGTCTGCTACTGTTACTGTTTTAAGCTGCATTAGATTTAAATGCACTAACTACACTACCACTCCACGATGAACCACAAAAACAGCTGACAAAAAATTTGGCATTAGGTGAGAAATTTATCTCGGTGTATATACAATCAATGTTATTACACTCATGACTAACTCTCCAAATCCCTATTAGAGAATATCATGAACGCCAGGGAATAGATCCTGAGATACTCTGCATTGGAAAAAGGTGTAAACCACTAAGCTTACAAGAAGCACACATTACTTGATTAATTTCCTGTGTGTGTGTGAATTTTAATATTTAGAAATTATTTAGTAAAACATACTAAATCAAAATTATTTTCTTATGGGCAACAGCTTAAACCGAAAGAAATATGCATTTTAAGTGTCGGAATCATACAACTACCTTGATAAACACTTTCGATAGTTGTTATGATACAGCTAGGTTAGCTTAGACTAGGTTTACAATTGTTTACAAGATTAGACTTTTCACCATTCTACGCTAAATCAGACATACAACTTTGTTGACTTTGATCACGAAGCGCAAACTCAAATCGTTGAACGTACGTGGCGGAAAGTGCGTTCAAATGTTGCCAATAAGGGAACCAGAAACAGCAATATCACATACATATACTAGAACTCCTGTCTGAACGTAAATTAAGTGACTACTAACTATACTGGTCAATTTTTGGAACAAAAATATAGCTGATTATTATTTTTTATTTATTTTATTTATTCATAATACGCCGATCGTCAAGATATGGGCGAATATGGATTTCGAATGAGTGTGATGAGTGTAGATGAGCGAATGTAGTCATTGTTACATACTAAGGCCGACTATTCCTTAGATAGTGTCATTAATTAATTAATAGCCCAATGACAAATGAACAGCCGGTGGTTATCAGCTGATCCTTCTCAAAATGTATTATGACTCTGATTGGGATCGAACTGAGAACTACGCACGAAAACCAATGTCATTTGTGATTTATACTCCCCCCTTAGATTTAGAGAACGATTATTAAGGTATTTTATGTTTCCGATTCTTAAAAATGCATATTTTGTTTTTAAGTTAAACTGTTTTTAAATTGTACTTCCATAAAACAAAAAGGTACCTCATTACGTTCTACTAAATAGGTAGCTTACCAATATTTAACAGGGTTTTTGTACGTGGTGTTTCCGAGGCAACAACACTCATTGTGTACTTAGTAAAAGTTCTATATTTGTAGATTGTTTTGTTCTTAGATACTTAAATTAGATTCTTAGATATGAGACGCCGACACAACTTTGTGGGGATTTGAAGGCGAATATGAATGATTAAATTATTGTAGGATGAGTTAGGATGACCTGTGTAGTCTGGTTACTAACTTGAGTTCAACTGTTCCTCAGAAAGGGCCATCTATTAATTGCCCAATAGCCAGGGCACCTGAGGGACCTACAGCTTTACGTGGATTCTGAACCACGTGGTGTTGGTTTGATTTTCAGCTTACTGACATGCCTCAGTCTTCGTAGACAACACCCGAACATTGACCATTATCCAACACGGACGCCTCAGACTTCTCTAGTAATGTCCACGCCGAGAGCAACCATTGAGCGGACGCCAAGTCGGAGGACCGAGCATAACCTATCGCTTACAATGTTCACAAAACGTTGCCCCCAAGTAGCTGGGTTACAACACTGCACCACTAGTGCCGACATAGGTGAAGAGTGGAGGGGGAGGGAGGAGTAACTAAAACTGACGCGTTTTCGACTTTGACTACAGCTGACTACTGTGCTGTGTGCAAAACTAGGTCTACCCACTTCCAACGGACTACTTAGAATAATTTCGCGATAACCCCGCTGCTGCCGACTGGATATAAACTCTAAATTTTACGATTATAGGACATAAACCGAGTTGATGCTCGTGATACTTTGACTGAAGGACGTTAGTGTGTGCGTGAAGCCCCAGAGGGAGGGAGTTAATAAAATGAGATGATGGGATAAAAGATATAAGTTGGTAGGCATTATTTGTTATGACGTCATATGTGGAGGGGTGGGTGGGAAGCCATGTTGTGGGGGAGACAGCCATGGGCGTCATATGGGCCCCACTCAATAACTAGGGGGAAAAATCACCCGTGTCAAAATGAAATGGCATGGCAAGGCTTGCAGCGGCGACAGGACGCCGGGAATACTGGCGGAATGTTATTTTGTTGTTCACCTCCTTATGAGGTACCATTCGTATTCCTTATGACGTTCATTATTTTATTTTATTATGGAATTATATTCTTTCTTCTATTTGTGTACACCAAGTTCGTGACAAAAATCTTGCGTTTTACTACACAAGTAAAAAAATCTACTAACCTTTAGTTAATTTAAAATGATACTGGTACGCTGAAGGACTTTTTTGAATCTTAAAAATACTTTTTGATCATATGTATACTTAATTTTAGTAAAGCATCCCAAATCACCATATTTTATTAGACCTTATACAAATTTTGAAAACAATATTCGTTTCAGTTTGGCTCCAACTCAGAATATAAGCAAGTGATGTATTCACATCGTTTTAAATGGTAGTAAAATGTTTTGATGAAGCAGGTAAACATAATCTATAAAAACAGGGTTGGCCATAATTTTTCACGTTCTATTTCATTTTACAGCATTGGGCGTGAGAACATCGCTCTTTTCTAAGGTAATATTTTAGAGACGAATACACCCTTATATACACGTATAGTGTTGATGTCACTCTTAGAAGGATGAAGCTCTCCTGTACATCGGTACTAGTGGCGCAGTGCTGTAACCCAGCTACTCGGGGATGAGTTTTTGTAGATATTGTTGGTGATATGATCGGTCAACACGTTATCCGCTCAAAGGTTGCCATCAACGTTGATACTACTAGAGGCGTTTGAGGTGTCCGTGTTAAGTGGTAGTCAGGGTCTAGATTTTGTTTAGGGATGAGAACTGAGTATCAGGCTTGTCAGTTAGCTGAAAATCAGACCAATACTACGTGGTTCGATTCTACATAAGGTGTAGATCCCTTAGATACCATGGATATTGGGCATTATCTCCTCTCATAAATTATCTCCGTATGTTTATGAGTGGGTGGGTCCATTGTACGTAGGGGTTTTTCACATAAAGGATAATCCTATTTTAAATTTGACAATAGTTTTAAATTTTTATAATTTATACTGTAAAGAGGACTGATATTGATTGAGTAAGGGGTATTTTATTAGTTTAATAATTTTTTTAATTAATTAAATTTGTAGTGTTAATTAATTTAAAATAAGTTGGCATTGTGTTATTTTTAACCAAATACATTTTAAAAATGTAAAGTTACTGAATGTTTCATATAAAATCATTATTTTTTATCATTCATTTTAGATTAAATTATCAAAATATATATTTTGTGATATAAAAAAATGGGGTCTTTTCCGTTAATTCACTACCACTTGATAAATATTCTATTGATCTAAAAATTGTTCCCCAATCATTTTTACATCTACTGTGGTATTCATTAACCGCCAGGAATTCAATATTCCTGGCCTTATCTTATCGCGTTCCAATAACTTACACACAGATAGCGCATTCGGTGGTAAGTCAGTCATTGGATTTACCAGTTTGTTATTATCTTTAGTAGCCACCTAACCTGACGTAACCTAACCTAACCGTAATTGCGATACAAAAATGTAGTGGTAGTGAATTAACGGAAAAGGTCAAAATAATGTAAAAACATTAAAAAAACTTATTAAAATATACAATACGGTAATAGTATAAATCACAGTAGTTAAGGTTTATTCTTCATTATTTCATAATTCTCCAATTTCATATAAAAATGTTCTGCTCATATCTTCCTAATCATTGCTTGAACTTTTTATACATTTATCTGTGTTCATTTACTGGTCCTCGTCCGTTATGAATAGGCAAATAAATTCTTGAAAAATGAGTAGTTGGTAAAACATATCTGTATGATCCGAAAGACGCAGAACGTCGTTCCAACGTATGACTAATGAAATGTCACGTTGATTCTCAAGGTAGGGTGGGATTGTAAACAGCTGGTACAGGCAAGGATGTGGATCCATCCCTCTTTCTGTCGATGTCAGATCCCTAGGTTTTTTTACGTGTTAGTTAAAAATGTGTGTGTTGTGTGTATTTCTTTTAAATAAAAGTTTAGTTAACATTGAACATCCTAAAGTTCGTTTTTTATAGCTTGATTCATTTTTATTTGTTATTTCAGACATTCGACTTTGCATTAATAATAATGAAAATAATAATATAACTTTTAATCAAAATGAGATTGGCAATAATACTTACTTTAAATGCTTCAAAATATGAATTCTATTTTGATTCTATTTTTGTTTTTTTTTTTAACTCAGTTATTACCTACTTCAAGCCGTTGTGTTACACTAGCTTTATTAAACTAAATATATCAGGAGTTTAATCCATAATAATAAATTATTAGTGGGTGGAAATTATTAGACAAATATTTTATAAATGTGAATAAGGAATAAAAGTGATTGCGCGTTCAAATCATGTAGGACAACCTGGTTTGTACGTTTAACATAAGTTTGCCTTATATTTTTTTATCAACATTTTTCAAATTTAAATGTACTTGATTTTAATATGTATTGAAGTAAAAACAATATGATTTTAGGGGATTTTCATCACTATTAGCTGTGTGAATTGAGTAAGGCAGTGGTTTCCAACTTCTGGTCACCGTATATTTAGTATAGAGTTCCTCAAAATATGTAGTTAAATGTCTTTATTTAACAATGAATTGAAAAATACATAAACAGTATAATTTTAACTAAAAGTGCTCATCAGTGTATTTAATTTTTTTTAGTTTAATTCTTATTATTCTTTATTTCATTTATTTATATTAAGAAAGTGACTGAAGCGTCTGACGGCACAGAAATTATGTGTAGCCGGGTTTCAAGGCTGCTTACCATGAAACCAATAAGCCTATGAAAACTCCAAATACACCATTGTTTCCTTTTTTCATTGTACGTTATGGAATATTTCTGAAATCTATACATTTTAATATTATATTGTAAGTGTCAATAATCTATATCCTAATTGGAACAAAAAAGTACCGGAATTTTAAATAGTTATCAACTCTACAATTTTATTACTATTCTCAAAAGCCCGTCAATGTGCATTTATATTTCATACGTGGTTGACAGGAATGTTAAGTTTTATCAATTTCAGAACAGAATTCAAGTTTTTCAGAATTTTTCAAGAAAAATTTCTTATTAATTTCATGAAACAACATTTTCTTCGCATTTAGAGGTCGTAAAATTAATTACTTGGTCACGTTCCAGTCCTTATATGAAGTATATTACTTTTGTAAGCGTACATAAATGCAGTAATTTCAAATTGATTTAAATCCATTTAATTTAATCATTTAATGTATTACTATTTTTTAATTTATTAAAATGTTTATACTTAATCTGCTTTAAATTTAATTAGTCTAAAATATCTTGTGGACTTGCTAATTTTATTTTATTATTTATTTTTAAGATGCCGGTCGTCAGAAATGAGCGAATATGGATTTCGAATGAGTGTGATGAGTGTGCATGACCGAACTCAGGCATTGTTAAAACTGAGATTCTATTCCTTAGAAAGTGTCATTAATTAATAGTCCAGAGTCAAATGAACAATCGGTGTTTATCAGCTGATCCCTTTCAAAATTTTCTGTGACTGATTGGTATCGAACTGACAACCCTTAGTTCATGAAGCTGGACTTAAACCAACTTCGCTACCGACTAATAATACCTGTAGAATACACGACCAATCATCGATAAACAATGATTTGTTCTGCCACTTTTGTAAATACATAATTAGCAATGTGTGTTATAAGTATGGTATCGTTTGTCATGATACCAGTTTAGTAAGACATATACAAATGTTAAACTATTTGATATGCCTCTTACTTGTTGTTGATGTAAATATGTACTGTGTCATATATAACTACAGGTTAAGTCTCTAGTGTGCCATATAAGATGTGTCAGATAGCTATATCTCGTTATCGACAATATTAAAAGCCTCGGGGGAAGAGGGGGGTGTGTCAAAATGAAAAATAATAAAAAGTGACATTACATACTACATCATTAACATAATGATATTGACATGGCATGATTATTGCACATTGGCTATTAACATATCCGTGCCAGTTGTTATATCAACCGTTTACGTTTGTAGAGTAGGTGGGTTGGTCACTTGTGATTTTGATCTTAGGTAAGTGAGGAAATCACTGGTTTATTTCTGTTCATCACCAAAGTTTTCCTAAGAACATCCGAATGTACTTTTATATAAAGAAACCCATCAACAATTTTCTATTCTAAACATGCACAGCTGCGCCAACGATAGGTGTGTAGATTGTGTGGGGGGGGGGGTCAGATTTTAATAGTATTGTTGTTTGCAAATTTCTGTTAGGGATGAGTGTGAGAATGAACCGTCCCCATCCTCCAACTCCCACGTTAATTTTAATGACTGTACAAAATGTTGCTGTAGTCGTCAAATTCACTATCAAGGATTAAAAGAGGAAAGCAATTTGTTGCGCCTTATATTAAATTTAAAACAATTATTACAAAATGTCAAAAATTAAAATATAACTTAATATTTACAGGTAGACCTGATATTCGTTAGTTTTGATTATTAATAGTTACATAGAAGTATATTATAGTGAAACATTAGGGCCATTACGAATTAATTACTTCAATTTAAACAAACTGTTGCAGTTGCAATGTAATTTAAATGTCCATTACTAATATTCAATGTTGTTGCTGTTGATATCTGTAGGCCTAATAAATAAAAAAAGGCCAAGAAAAATATTATGTGTTAAAGGCTCTATCAAAATCAATGACCTATAGTTCTAGAATTGTTTTTAATAGTACTTTACAAAATTAGTCAAACTAAAGGAAGAAAGATATGGATTGTGAGTGAGCTATTGTAGATTTTTTTTTAATGTGCAAACATTTATTGTTTAAAAATTTGTTTTTTGTATAAATATGTATAAGAAATTGTCTTTTAGAAACTATAAACATACTGTTAATGTTTTTATTGAATTCACTAATGATATTTATAAGATACTTAAGTACCAGTATTATTGAGCTATTTCTCCTCAATTGGTATTTAAGCTAGAAAAACGATTATGTACACTGCTTTTATGTTTTAATTGGGATGAATTGAAAAAATAAAGTTATTTATCGTTTAGATATATTATTAGCAGGTGGTTCTGGTATTTTCTAATAATATGTTGTAAACTTTACATTTAAACAACTAATTGATAGTTGGATACGTCAGAGTAAATCAATCAAACAAAAATTGGACATTTTCCGCTAATTCACTACCACTACTTTGTCCGTTACTTCACTACCACTATTTTTTCATCGCAATTACGGTTTGGTTAGGTGGCTACTAAAGTTGATCACAACTAGTAAATCCAATTATTGAATTAGCGCCGAATGCGCTCTCCGTGTGCAAGTTCTTGGGAAGCGATAAGATAAGGTCAGCGATATCGGATTCCTAGCGGATAAGGAATACCACAATGGACGTAAAAATTATTGGGGAATGGTTTTTAGAGCAATAGAATATTTATTAATCAGTAGTGAATTAACGGAAACAAAAAGTAGTGGTGGTGAATTAATGGAAAATATCCCAAAAAATTTAATCAATATAACGTTTCCAATAATTTATCTGATTCAGATTTATTATGCTTAAGTGGTTTAATTCAGTCTGGGATATCTAGTTAAAACTAGATATTATAATTAAACACCTGAGAAGGGAGGAGTTTCATACATATCGAAACGTTGATTTTTTTTTAAACTCTGAAGCTATGTAAATCTCCAACCAATTAACAAATATGACCATTTCCTACCTAACAAATAATATTTTAAATGCCATTTTAATTTAAAGGCATTTTAAATATCGTAGTTTAGTCGCAAACAATAATAAAAACGCTACCAATTGACTATCTCTTCTTAGAATCCTTTATTGGAGAATTATTTAAAAATAATTTTTTTTAATATATTTATTTTTACTAATAGTAATGGTTTTGTGTACATAAACGTTTACAAACATATTAAATATTATTGCCCCTAAACATTATGATAAACCTGTACAGGACAGTAGATTAAATAAATACGTGGGCTTAACTACTTAGATGAATATTGAAAGTTAATCAAAAACCAATTCTTAATAAACACTTACATGTTTAAGACTGGTAATAGTCTTTAACTACATTTGTCGGCGTGTAATTCTCCAGAAGGGGAAGGTTGTGTGTGTGTGAGAGAGAGAGAGAGAGAGAGAGGGAGAAACAACCCTCTCCCACAATGTCAACAAACGGCATCAATGAGGCAGTCTTAACCCTGCTGTACTAATCTGCTAATGTGTATACTCCATTCTACACAGACCGTGACGTCACAGTTGTCTTCGATCGCCGCCCGCGACTGCGTCTTGAGGAGTTCCGCGGGATTGGAGCGCCGACTGAAGGCGGCTGGCTCACTCACTCGTACTCCGGGCATCGCCGCCGCCGTCTGGCCCAGGTGAGTCTGTGAACAGAACAACTAAGGTATATACATAAACTATAGACAAAACATTCAGAACATAATTTAAACAAAAAATAAACAAATTAAAAATACTTATGAAAAAATTAGTTTTACAATTAACACAATATACATCAATCAATCATACAATGTAAAAAAATAAATTAAAAAAACTATATTAAAAAGCTTATGAATTCAGAATAAACACAGTATACGTTACTAGACTAATAACAAAAACAACTAACCTGAAAAAATTACAGTATATATTAAACAGGTTTTAAAATTAAAAATTACTAACAGACTAATAAAAAAACTAATGCTTAAAAACTAACTAACTAGTAAATTGTGTTCTGTTGAATAGTCTAAAGGTTATTAATATCATATTAAAATTATAAATTAATTTATTTTTTCTAATTTATTTACTACAGAAGCATTTTCTGGCATATTAAGTTTTATAAAATTCTTATTTTATATAAATTATATTTATTTAATAACTGTACAGTGAATTATTTATGGCCTACCATCAGAATCTGAATCTAGATAATATTTTAAATAAACATAATTTAAAAAGTTATTTTCCATAAATAATGACATTTTAAATTTTATTGCATAAATGTTATACACGTAACTTTCTGTTAAAAAGAAATTGCTTCCACACTTTAAAATCAATTTGCAACTTATTTAGCTTCCACTTCGGAGGGTAGTTTAGAATAATGTTATCACAACATTTTTATTATCATATAGAAAAGCAAATCTGAATAAAATATATTTAGATATAAAATATTACAATTTTCTTAGAAAATTTTCTGGAATTTTATTTATGTTTACTAATTCAGTAGTTTACTAAGTTAATTTTTAGGTAATTTTATAGTAAAATGTCCTACAGCTTACATTTTTACTTAAAAATTGTTTAAAGAGATTCAAGTAAAATTTTAATTAAATTTTTATTTTGGTCTAGGTCACATTTTCTTCTACTTACAATCAGACAAAAATTGGTAAGTCTTCTACTCCTTGAATTTGTTGTGATAAAATTAAATTATGGACTAATTAGGCTAATTATATTATTCGTGTTATAATTAATTGATTAATTACAATATTAGCTTATATGTCATTAGTGTTTATAATAGGTTATTTATGTCGTCATTAGTTATATACTATACAAAATAGGAAAATTTTAAGGTTTTTGTATTTTCTAACAGTATATTTAGAATGTATTTTAACTCCCAAATTACACTTCAATTGAATGTAATTTATTTGGTCTGTAAAATCAATTATTGTTAAATGGCATATAGGCTATGCGAATATTTATAAAGTTATCAACTAATTTGCTAGTAATAATTAATTAAAAAGCCTCTTAATGGAAGTTTGTATTTATACAGGGAATATTATTTGTGTACTAATTTATCTTTATCGATTCTGAAATTTTATTAATTAATAAAAAGCCTATTTTTGTGCATTTAATAATTAATTATTAATGAAATTATTTGTTTAATTATCTGCTGAATTGTTTCAAATGAATTGTTTAAATGACCTTTTGAATTATTACATACCCTTTATTATAAATAAACCTTTGGCTGTAATAACACAATAGATTTAATTGAAACTGTTCTGAGAATTGGGGAAATGAAGTATTGAGTAAATTAATTACTTTCTAAACGGAACACTCAAACATTAATTTGTACAAATTTACTACAAAAACATTTTGTTTACATATAAAACATCACCAAAGCACCTCATAGTCCCGAAGCCAAGCACCGACTAGAGGGGCTCTGCCCGAAGTAGAATATAGGCCAAAGCTGATGAGACATTATCTTAGCGCTATTAGGACAGGGTGGCTGGTGGGTGGGGAGGGGGTCACGGGGTCAGTGGTGGGGGGCGTGCTAATGTGTAGCCAATCAGGAGGCTCCCCCTTCTCATTACTATTCCCCTCTCTCTCGCTCCTACGGTTCCTTATTAACCGGCAACCTATTGTTCTAGACCTACCCCAACGACTACTTGCTGAACCCGGCAGAAATTATTGCTGGCGTAAATTTAGCCTTGATTTATCCACTTCGGCTTCACCAGGGAAGTTTTAATCCGCTAGCAGAGATGGGTTTTTCGTTTATGTTTTTTTTTTTTTTTTTTTTTTTTTTTTTTTACTTATAGCTATAAGCTTATAGTTTATATTTTTTAAATAATGTTTTATGTAATCATGGGTTGAGTATTACAATATGATAAAAAATAATTTAAAGTAAGTATATGCATTTGGCCTGTTTTGTGAATTGTTATAGATCTCTAGATTTTTATTTTTCAATGATGTTTATTGTTACTAACTTTTAGGCTTTTTCGAATATTTTTACAAGACTTACGTAATAATATTAATTAATCATACTAAACGATAGTCAACCTAATTTTTTGTATAAGTATAGTATGAACAGAAAATGTAACTGCTCTGAATATAGTAAACTGTTTGAAAGGATTGTTAGAAATGGTTTGTATTTTTACACCATAATTTTTACTACGAAGGCGCAGGACTAAACATTGAAAATAGTTATTTCTTAATTAGGATCTAAAATGTCCCTAAAATTTTAAACCACAGTTCAGCCGCCCTCATAGCAAACTCGGCGGCGCGCGAAATGTGTGATTATAGGGCAAGAAAGGGCAGCACAAAGGGCCAAAACGAGCCATGATTGGGACCCAAACCGGGTGTTTTGAATCCAAATTTCGTACCCGGGCCCGGACAAAGACGGCAGACTCACATGTGAGCGAATCGATATGTCGGGCGGCCATTTTGCCGGGGGGAGCCAATCAAAGACACAGTCGATATCCAGAAAATGCGCCTCGGGATGTTTCGCAAACGGGTGGGCGAGGGGGAGGGACATTCCGTATCGTTTCGTACGTTTGATCGGTATTTGCTTGCGGCTGACGCACTTTTTCATTCTGCTAGTATTCCAATAATTCGCTAGTTTTTATCGAAACTTTGATGCTATGAAAACAATATACTCGTATTTGGTGAATGATTTATACTAATATTTTTCTAAGAGATCTTAATCGATTTAATTTTATAATGGTTTGTTGTTTTTTTTAATTTTATTTATTTATTTATTTTCATATCATTAGATTTATAATTAGAGAGCTAGTAGTAGAGTAGTCTAAGGCGTCAGGACTTGTATGAGTTGGATATAGAACAGGTTCTAATCCTGGTCTTGACTAAAACTGTTATCAGTAATATTCATCTTGTTCTGTACTGGTTTATTTATTTATTTACGGGCGAATCCATTTTACAAGATTATTCCAAGTAAATATTCCAAGTGCTACTGTACTAGAAAAGAAGATGATTATTAATTTTGTTTCATTCATGCTACAACAATAACTACACAAACAGGATGCAACATGCAAAATATGTATAGAAAAGTCACATAGAAGCAAAAAAATCAATGAACAAGGCAAACAATATAAGAGGTAAACATAAAAAAACAGTATAAATAATTGACAATAACAGGCAGAGATAACAAACCGATAACAAGCAGAATATATGTGCTAAATATAAATAAGAGATAAACAACTAGAATATCTAACAACAAAACGAACAATAAAAATAAGTAAGCTACACAAAAATAACAGCAAAAAACTACAGAAATATAATTATATATATGAGTAACAATATATATATAATTACAATAAGGGGTTCTGCTCCTTGCTTAATCTGGCTGACTAAGTTCTCCGCACAGATCAATAGTTTATGAGGACTGGGAAGAGTAAGGTTAAAAAGGAGAGCAGCCACTCTTTAAAAAATATATTAAGGCCTATCTAGATTCTTAAACTAAAAAAATTACTCTGCTGAATTGTGTGTTTTTTTGTTGGTTTCATAAGAACGATTTTTAGCTGGAAAACAAAATGTTATTGCTAATATTGCCTAATACATTATTTATCGTTGAACTTAAAACACAACTTTATCATCACGTAAAATATATGTTGCTTTTTTTTTTTTTTTTTTTTTTTACGTCATATTTCAATAGGACTTCAAACATTTTCTATTTTAGACCCATATCATTCATTCGCCTATTTTCAAATTACTTATAGAATGTCCAAATCGGTTTTTGGTCAAACGTTTCCAATTTGTATAAAAGTAATAATTTACTAACAAATTTAGTTAGCACGTTTACAAGTATCGACAAATCAGGAAAGTTCCTGATGGCGACGCTTCCATCCCCTCACGCAACCCCGTGGCTTGTTGGTCTATAAACTGCCTGAGTTATTCCTCAGATAGTACCGCACATACATTGCTAGTGCAAACTTGGCGTATGGACTACCCTGGCATGTTTATGGAACCACTACAGAGGGTGTTGTAGCAAGGGCTGCAACTATCAAGCAGTTGCCAACTGAAATTTATGACACTTGGTTCTTAGACTCGATGTGTATGATTCGTTGGTACTTTCCGCATAGAGTTGGTCTTCCACTTTATTAGACAGTGAGGTCTATTGGGATTGTTGTAGAATTTAGTGGTGAGTTTTGATTGTTTGTAAACTTAAATTATGAGTTCGTAGTCATCAATGAATCTTTATAAATTAGACCAACCTATCCAAAAACTAAAACTAGCCTTCCACTAAGCAATATCTTTAGTCACCGTTTTGTTTCTTCACTTTTAGAGTAGAAACAGATCTTAGTATTTTCAGATCTGTGTTATTCTTATGAAGAATATGGGGCTTAAAAGATAGGCTATAGTAGATTGATAACCACAGAGAAGAAAGAAACAATAGTATGCTGAATATTTGTCGAGTACGTAGTTATTTCTCTCGTTTGCCATGCGGATGGCAGGCTAGGCCCTTATTCATCCTAAATCATGAATTATAAACGTAGTAATTATTTATACAGAAAATTTAAAGATGTTCATTAATTGTAATATAGGACCTTTTCCGTTAATTCACTATCACTAATTTTTTATCGCAATTACGGTTATGTTAGTTTAGGTGGCTACTAAATTTCACAAACTAGTAAATCGAATTACTGTCTTACCGCCGAATGCGCTCTCCGTGTGTAAGTTCTTGGAAATCGGTAAGATAAGGCCAGCGATATTGGATTCCTAGCGGATAAGGAACACCACAGTGGACGTAAAAATGACTAGGGAACAATTTTTAGATCAATAGAATATTTGTCAAGCAATAGTGAATTGACAGAAGCAAAAAAAATTAGTGGTAATGAATTAACAGAGAAGATCCGTAATTTATTTATAACATAGGCGTTCGCTGTGGCCATAATAAAGTGCTCTCTCTACCTTTTTCTCTGTGTGATAGCTAATATTTTGGTGACAACCCACTTACACTTAAAACATCTTCACTGCTAACAAGGCATGTTTTTCTGACCTAGTTTAGTTATCATGGGGAGGGAATAACGATACGCGATAATTTATTAAAAATGAATTCCCTACATAGACGAATTATGACTAACGAGGCTTTTCTGCTTCTTTATTAAAGACGACTGCGTGATTGGAAATATGACAAGAACACAGTGAGTAAAACTGTATAATATCTAATTGGAAAATTACCACAGGTCTGATGGGTTGCAAAACAGTTTCTTATTATATTACCTGCTTCAAAAACCTTTCTCTTTCGTCAGAAAATTTGACTCTACAAGTGCCTTCCACATATACTCCGAGACAGTAAAATTTCTATAAGTTATATATAAGTTTTAAAGTAGAATTGATGACAATACAACATACAATTACCGATGCCATTTGTGGTCCCACCACCCACCCAACTTATATTGATTCTACGGACTTTTCTTCTTAGCACACTCTGCTTTCATGGGGAGTTGGTCTGGTTTATCTTCATTCACTATCACTGGTCTTTCATATCCAAGATCCATCGATCGATGCTACCATAAACTTAAGTTTTTTTTTATTTCATCCATATTCTGTAATGGCTGCAAAAGCTGGATTATCACTGTAACAAAAGATCTATATTTTTTGTCACAGTGACCTGAACAAAAATAGGTCCTTTGTTCAGTAGACCTATTTTTGTTTCTAAGTCTTGAATCGCCCTTTTATGTTGGCTGAAAAAAATTCTCTACCATTGAGAATTACTCCATAGTGTAAAAACACAAATTTTATAAAAACAACCAATGTGAAAATACTATTGTGACGAACAAGTTTTGTATACATTTTTGGAAGTAAACAGTTAATAATGAAACTTTTAAAGCCATACCAACACAATTTCAATAACATATTCTTTAGTTCGCATCTAAAAACTATACAACGTGTTGATACTGACTGCTTATGCAAAGAGTTTAATATTGAACTTAAAATAATATTAGATTACTATAGGAAGAAAATGTGGTTTCCTATAAGAATAATTTGCAAATTTTACCTTCAAAATTATAAAGAATTAAACTGTTAATTTCCAAAAGGATGTATGAGGTGTACTTAATAGTTTCTTGTCAACTTGTAAACCGGTGTATCAAGAGACATAGATAGGCTATTCGGTAATAACATTGTGTGGCAGTGGGCGTGGGAACCTACAATGTGTCCCGATCAATCTTATCGTTTTCTATTATAGCTACTATTCCCGTATGTGACCGATGCACGCAACTCAGTCCCGTATTACCTCTCGGCCAACTTGTATTATTGGATCCTCCAGGCCAATATAAAAGGTTCAGCGTTTCGTCTAGTAGGATTTAAACTGATTCTTTAACATATATCTGGAAATTAAATGAGTACTTTCATGCATTGAAAATCTCGTACGGACTTTCAGTGATCACAGGAAAGTCTTACGTACAGATAATTTTGGTGGTTTTAAGAATTATGTACAGACTGAAACTTTAAATGATTCTATACACCACTTACGTTGAGATACATTCAGGAAACATAAAATTTGGCACACAAATATACTTTCAATGTTCCTAAAAACCTCGTGTGGACAAATACTATCAGCGATCTTAAAAATCACGAATAGACAGAACCTATAATTGATCATAAAAATGAGGTCCGGACAGATAGTTTTAACCCTCTATAAACCACATAGGAACAGACACATTTAATGACCATAAAATTAATGTACGGCGAAGACATGCAGTGACTCTAGAATTAAGAATAAAATTCAAAAGTTTACATTTTTAAATTCCAATGGTGTAAGAATTTGTTTATATATATATATATATATATATATATATATATATATATATATATATATATATATTAGTATTTTTTTAAACTATTTGAATTATTAGTTTTAAGAATTTATAAAATGTTAGTCAAACCGTAATCAATATAAGCCTTCAAGCGACGCAGAGGGCTTTCTAAGTGTAAAGACTGGACTCATTCTTATTTTTTTTCTGTTGTTAAATAATCTACAACTGACCATCATGACTGGTAACTGTGGTCAGTATATTCTAAGTTTATCTTTTTGTTTAATATATCGTACTTGTATTGAATAGGAAATAATTCATTGTTCAATTCTAGTGACACTAGAATTCACGTAAGGACATGTACTTCCAGTGACCCTAGAATTCACATACGGACAGATGCTTTCAGTGACACTAGAATTTACGTATAGGTTGATACTTTTTGACCCTAGAATTCATTTATGGACATGTACTTCGTGTAATCCTAGAATTCGCACGCAGACAGATATTTTCAGTGGCCCTAGAAATTACATTAGGACAGATAGTCTACACTACAATTCAGTGAATCAAAAATTCATATACGGACATACTTTCAATGAACTTAAAATTCATATATGGGCGGATCCTTGCAGCGATACTAGAATTCATAAGGACAGATACTTTCAATACCCTAGAAATCTCACAATCAGTTTAATTTCCTGTTTCAGAAGAATTAATTTCTATGGCTGTTTTGATTTTTACAAAATTACCCGTTTTGTTCTAGTATGAAACAATGTTGAAAAAGAAACTTGTTCATGTTTCGTTCATCAAGAAAAGCTACAGACAAATATATTTTTCATATCTCACACTCTTTAAGATGCTTTAGAATATTTTTTTGCCTAACTTCTTTTTATAATTTTTCTGAACTATGAACATACTTGAACTGAAAAATATTTTAACTAAAATTAATAAATTTGTATGAATTGGTTTCATATAAAAATTCATAAAATATATTAATATTGTCTTATTATTTTAGACAGTCCACAGAAAAAAAAAAACATAATTTGCTTTCTTATGGCTCCATCTAAAGTAATGAAATGTTGTATATTAATTATAACTAATATAGATATATGTCTTAATAGTGGATATGTTTATCCCAGAGGATTTGTGGGAATAAGGGAGGGGCTGACAAAGTACTCACCGTTCTACCTTTTCTAGTATTCGCACGACAAACTAGAGAAATGACTACTCGACACACTAACTCGACACACATTCAGCGCACTTTTGGGTGCGACCTCTGTTTCTTTCTGTTCTGCGTGTAGATCTAGAAGTTATGCATCATCTAATGAGTCCTAAGTTACAGAGAGGTAGGAATGGTATGACAATAAAAGGCTCAATCTTGTAGTTGTAGGTTACTATTAGACCAATATTTCCTCTGAGAGGAAACAATATTTTTCAAACATGTGATTAAATTTTAATATTTATTAATATCAGAAGATTTTATAGTTTCAATATATAATTTATACTGTTATTTATTCTTGCCTCATAGCACCATTTATTAAAATGGTTTAAATGAAATATTAACATAAAAATGTCTTGTTAGTTTTTGTAAAATTACTGTAGGCCTGTTACTACTACGAGCTTTTTTCGATGAGTAAAAAATCATACTGTGGTGTTTTCTTATGTAATCACTAATTCTACAGATTCTAAACTGTTGTATGTAGAATTCAAATTTTAATAAAAAAGTTTTAAATATGCATTAATTTTCTAACAGTAAGTATAATCCCTAATAAAAAGGTTTTAAATATGCATTAATTTTCTAACAGTAAGTATAATCCCTAATAAAAAAGTTTTAAATATGCATTAATTTTCTAACAGTAAGTATAATCCCTAATAAAAAAGTTTTAAATATGCATTAATTTTCTAACAGTAAGTATAATCCCTAATAAAAAAGTTTTAAATATGCATTAATTTTCTAACAGTAAGTATAATCCCTAATAAAAAAGTTGAGAGTACTGCATCTGTAACTCACTTTATGCCCGTTGGAATGGTTATTTATTAACCTTTGAACCGTGACCGTATTGTTATTCCTTCTTATATCGCACAGTTTACCGTTATTTGTTATTTACATATTCATTATGTACTTATTGCCTAATGCTTACCTTTAAACAGTTCTTTATCGGTTTGAGCATTAAATAAAACCGTTCTGTCGCATGTCCACTGTTGAGAATAATGGTGCAACTTTATCCATAGGATTGTTATATGATAACTATCTGGCATTTTACTTAGCACGTCACTGCGACAGCAGTTCTTTAGGTCAGATATATACGAGGTACAAATAGTCGTTTGAAATCAGATATATGTGTTAAAAATGGTTATAAAGTAAAATTCAGGACCTTTCCATTAATTCACTACCACTACTTTTTCCGTTACTTCACTACCAAAATACTTTTTATCACAATTACGGTCAGGTTAGGTTAGGTTAGGTTAGGTTGGTTAGGTGGCAACTAAAGTTGATCACAAACTGGTAAATCCAATGATTGACTTACCGCTGAATGCGCTTTCCGAGTGTAAATTCTTGGAAAGCGATAAGATAAGGCCAGCGATAACGGATTCCTAGCGGATAAGGAATACCACAGTGGACGCAAAAATGATTAACGGACTGTTTTTATAGCAATATAATATTTATGAAGTGGTAGTGAATTAACAGAAAAGTTCCAAAATTCAAATAAGATTTACTTATTATACCCATCTATAGAATAACCTTTTGTTTAGCATAATTTATGACAACCATGTTTCAATAAATTCTAAACTTTAATGTATATTTTAAAAAAAGTATAATTTTAATGAAGTACGACACAATTTCAGTATTTCAATGATATTAGTCCAAATATTTCTAATTAACATAATTACCGTAGCAATAATAGTTTTATTTATCACAAGTAGTTACATTTGTTTTAAATGCATAATTAATTTTTAAAAACTTTCAATTTTATATTTGAAGTTATTTTCTTAAATTATCAATTTCCAATAAATTATGAGTTGAAATGCGGCATTTAATCAATAATTTAGACGAAAACAGTTTGAAAATATTTTATTCTGATAACTCAATGTTAATAAATGAATAACAGGTAGGTATCGACCCATTAAGAAGAATAAATGTTGTCACATGTCTTTTTTTATGTAAATGTTTCCCATAAAGTAAATGTTGTTTATCTAACATGGAACATGAAAAGTGTGAACTTTTTTACACTTTACAAAAAAGTTGTCTAAGGTAAACATATGTTTTAAATATCAAGCAATTTTAAAATAATGTTAAAGATAGGCCATAGAACATGGTGAATCTATTGTAAATAACATAAAGAATAAAACGTTACACTATTAAACAATAATAAATGTAACACAATCAAATAGAAAATTTTAGGCATATATCAATAACTCACTATTTATTAGATTATAATAAATTGAAAATAACACTTACTTTAGTAACCCGAATAGTTGAAACAAATTATTCTTATCAAGAAGAAGAAATTACACAAAAATAGCACCACAAACACATCTGCAGCCAAAGCCTTGCTGGGTAGAACTGGGACAAGACAGCGGGTCCCACTTGCCCCGTGAAAGGGTTGAATGGACTGGTTTTTTTGGCGGAGGGGATGGGATGCCCCAACGGTTGCATCAAGACCTAGATAGCTGTGAAATCATCTGCTTTATAAGCCTCTTTAACCCGTCTTCCCGGGGATTACAGGGATCATCCGACAGGAAATTTAGTGAGGCAGCTAATTTTGGTGGACATAATGAGGGAACTGTTGTCTTAATGCAGGATAATGAGTTGCAGTCTTCAGAAATACTTTACAGAAATTTGTATTTCTTACGTTTGTAAGCAGATGTATTCTCTAAAGCTGTATCGATGAAAACAGAAAATAAAGTTGTTGTTTCTTTCCTTGTGTAATTTGTATAGACATTTTGATAAATACTATTAAGAGGGGTGGTTTTTTTACAAGTGGTTATGGCCAGCGAAAAAATGTCACAAACTCATGGATTTATTTATTTTTCTTATTATTTTGTTTACCACATCTTTTGATTAAAAGGCTATAAATATATTCACTGCACTTGCCTGATATAGTCTAAGGCGAATGATTGTTGGATGATTTGAATAGTTTAATTATGTATATGAATTGTTCTTTCAAACTAGTACTATCCAAATACTCTCAAAATAGTTCTACAAAAAACAGACATGGGATGGTACAAAGAGCTGCTAGTGGAGGATGTAGAGAAGCTATGTCGCAGAGTTAAAAAGTCACATTTAAGAAGAACAGATCTTAAGTCCAAAAGTCAGCCTGTTTTCTTTAGGTTTAATAAGTAGCCAAGAGAGTGCTCTGCTTTGAGTAAAAGCAGTGTGAGAGAGACAGAGATAATCAGCAGACAGTGCAACAAAGACAGATATAGTTGATGTGCGCTCTCTGTCAAACACACTGACTTGAAGAGAAACACGCTCTGCACAATCTACCGACCACTGATCGAACTAGCTTTTTCAAGCTCTGCACCAGGCTGAATTTTTAATACTGGGTCTACACCTCTTATAGATATTTGTGTTCATTGCAAAAAGTCATATAAACGCTCGCTCTTCTATATACCCCATTGTATTACAATGTACAATCTTAAATTTACACTAAACAACTAAACTTCGAACTCTTTACTTTTCATTATTTAGATTCATATGAATTTGTATGCTAAAATTCACCTATCCTGCATGTCAGGAAGTTGGATAGATGTTAATACCTTGTATAGGCTATGTTGACTTTTTTTTTTTTTTTTTTTTTTTTTAAGAGAGGCCCATTCCTCATAGACTATTGATCTGTGCGAGGAACTTATTCAGACAGAGTAAGGGGGAGAACCAGTACAGTAGAAGGTGAATATTACGATAAATATTTCCAATTTAGGCTGGATTCGAACCAGCACTATCTCTAACCCAGGCTCAAAGTCCTGACGCCTTAGACCGTTCAGCCACTCGCTCGCCCAAATCCTATTAACTATATATTTAGGTGTAATATGTAGGTTATAGACTATATACCTAAAAACGTCGTCATCAGGCTGTAAGAATAGTTTAGAAAGAAGTAAAGCACAACTTTAAGTTACAGTATTGTAAATAAATGCTCCCTGAATTACAACACAGAGAAGAAAGGAGCAGAGCTCACATCCAGTAATGTATTGAGTGTGCGTCGAGAAGTTACGTCTCTAGTTTGCCATGCGGATAACAGAGTGTGCACCTTGTAAGACTCTCCCTTAATTCCCGCAAATCATCAAGGATAAGCATAGTAACTATTTTTTTTTTTTTTTTTTTTTTTTTTTTTTTTTTTTTTTTTTTTTACTTCACTTGTCAGTTGACATGGGCCTACAGGTCTGTGCGTCAACTTTATTCAACGAGTGAAGTACCGAACGTTGGCTCAGTGAGGATTCGAACCTTGGACCTTGCCCTAAGTACGAAGATGAACATTAGTTGTAATCTATTTCTATTGAGATGTTCCGTGTGTCTATATGAAAGCGACCTGTTTCCTTTTCCCCTGTGATTACAACTAATTTAGTACTGTTGTATCGACACAAAAGTCCGGGCGTACAGCATAATTTGTTGGCCTAAATATGAAATTCCGTAGTTGTATTGTATTATAACATATCAGAAGTCACAACAGGATTAAGTTATGTAACTAAGAAGTAGGTATCATAGCTATGACGAAGTTTAACTGTTCAATTTACTTTCAAGCAAAATGTTTTTCAATGTTCAAACAATATTCTGTATAAAATTATAAATATTACGAACAAATTTATAATCAGACGCATTATAATCAGATGACAGAATATCACGATGAAGTTCAAAGAATATTATAACATATATCAATTGTTTATTGGAAGTTCGACCATCTTCCTTCTTTTCTATAAAAAATGATTTGCAATGTATATAAGAATCATCTCTTTACTAATACAAGCTAGTAACTCAAAATGTAAACTTTCGTAGTAAGCTTACATCGTTTTAGTTTATCGCACTCGTCCCAAACATTTCTGAAAACTTACATTCTATATATATCTGTAAGGCAAAGTTCCACAAGATTGCCGTTAAACAAATCTCAGACTGGTGAAGATGTCTTGAAACAAAAACTACACTTTATCATCCCTCTTGTTTACATTTCAGGAAACATATTTTAAGGGAAGTTTTAAAATATATGACCACGGCTGAACAGCCCCTTTCATAAGTTTCCAAGTACTTTTCATTTTTCAAGAAAACTTCCAGCTAAAGTTGGCAAGTTGGCCTTGACGTAGTTGGAGTTGAGGGCTGGCAACTTGTGCGACTCACAACTTTTTGACTTTTGTTGGCAAGGTCGCCAATTTGAGTTATGTAGTTTGTGTGAATTAGTTTTTAGTAATGATGAATGTTGAAACTAAGTGAATACAAGTTTACTACATTGGGGGGAATAGAAAAGTTTATATGCCTACTAAAGGTAATTTAAATATAAAAATACCTTAATAAAAAATATGGGTCTACTACATCTTTCTTTTACTCTTAAGTACGTTAGGATATGAAAAAGTCTCTAAATAGTTTGGCATATATAAAAGCTTGTTTTTCTCATAACAATGTTAATACTGTATTTTAACAAATACAACCATGTTCCACAACTCTTCGGATGGCTGAAATTGCCATTCCAGTAGACTGAATGTCCTTAGTACGAGTAGGAAGGAACTGAGAATTATGACTGGTTCCTTGACTGGCCTTCTGCCATATAAGACCATCTATTTAGAAATTGCGTAGATCTATATTTATCTATCGTCTTGACGATTAAATTGTTTGAGGCTAATTTTCGGGAATGATCAAACAATAAGAGGAAAAATTGCCCACTGACCATTCTTGATCATTGTAATGTAAAAAGGAGTAGTTTCGAGGAGTTAATCGTTACTAAAATTTGAACAGTTCAGTTCTCATCACACATGATTCCAAACGATCAATACTTGAATTTCAAAATAAAGAGTTAGAACCTTTTTTAAACTTTTTAACTTGTATACAAACTTCTAGTAACAATGTTGAATATTGTCTAATCAATACTGTGATATTTTAAACAATCTCAATGAAGACATCAAAACCCAATACGTATCAATAATTCTTCACCCTTTTATCTGGGGAGGATATTAAATTGCCATACATTTTTGGAATATATTGTTTCTTAAAGAAGCTGTTTATATGCTCGTTTTATTTAACCTGAAAAAAGTCAAAAATTCACATTCATACAATTAGTTAAGAATTGTTGGTGTTCCATCAAAAGCTGTATAGTTATGCTAATTATCGTTTTAATTAAATATTATAATAGCAATGCTAGAAGAAAGCTGATCACTGCTGACGTTAACTACATTGCTGACATCATGGACTGGATTAACCTCATTCTAAAATTGTATTTATTTTTTTTTTCACCAACACACAAATTCTCTTCCTGAATGATGCTGAGACCAGTTGTTACATCTGTGGGAACCCCAGCAGTCAGCAGGTGAGCAAGTCATCCTGACCCAATCTACTGCAGTAGACAACCTACCTCCAAGGGTTGGAAGGGTAGAGCTGTGATTAGTGGCGAATCATCCCAACCCCTCGGGCCGAAAATATCACGTTTTTCACCGTTGTTATTATTATGGGGACGAGTCTAGCATTCTCCCTGGTCGGCGAACCGTGCATTATAGCTCGGCAACCCTTCCCAGGCTTTGTGCCCATGCAGATACATGCATAGAGGTTTTTTGAATTTCCGAAACCACCCGTGAAATATAATTTATGCCGGGATTTTGTCGAGGGTTTTATTTAATTTGCGTAATGGATGGAACACCATCTGTACACGATGGATGGATGCTAGGCAGGCGAGGACGGTCTGAAGAAACTTAACGGACTTCTTTTTCACAATCTCAACCCATCTTACTGAGTCCATAAAGATTATTCTACTCTTTCAATAAAATTGTTAAGTATAGAGAATATTCTCTTGTTAACCTATAGTCTTTTAACTACTGAAGAATCGTTAAAGAATTTCTACAGAGACTGAAGAGTCGGACAGATTCAGTACATTTAATCATTGTTCTCTTTCTCAAAATGACTAAGGTCTAGTTTTATAGCTTACTTCCTTTAATGTAGAAATAAAACAAATTATGGAGCCTCTGTTGGATCTTGACCTTACTGTTGGAACATTGATCTGTATGAAATATGAGATCAAATTATATTTATTTTATTTAACAGTTTTTAAAGTTTAATGCCCCAAAGTTAGCACTCTTCACCATAAGACGTCTTGTGGAATGTCAATAAATGATTCCATAAGTTCTATTCCCTTCCTAGGTATGTAGCTCTCCATGTAAAATATAAGTATCTCAAGAACCTGCACATGTGACTTCTGTAGTTGCACCTTTATTAAAGTTCTACGAAATCCCCCCTCCCCCAAAAAAAAAACATCAAACAAGACAATCGAATAAGGTAAACCTTATCATTAGTATACATGACAACCTCTTTCACAAATACACAACATTTTAAGACCATCCCACCCACCTTCACATATGACTTAACTGTTTTTCTTAAAAACATTTACTGCTCTTTGCGTGTAGAAACATTTACACTCACGTCTGAACGGATCACCTATATAAAGAAAAATATATTTACAAACTTAATAAGTATACAATAAAAGTTAAATATAGAAACGTGTTTCAGACTAATTTAAGTGACAAGTGACTTTGTTTATATAAAAATTTCTATTAACTATTCGACAATTGGTTTATCTTAAAATCGTCATGCAAAGGATGTGTGCAATATAAGCGAAAAATTTTAATAAAAGTGGTAGTGTCCCATAAATAATTCAATCTTACCTTGGTTTTCGAAATGTACAATACGTAATGGAAATAATGTAAGCAGTTCCGTTTACAGATAGGCAGGTAGATCGATCGGGTTTCACCGAACAATCGACCTGAACCAAATCGAATATTTACCTTGGAGGCCGCTCCAATTGTGGTGTTAAATTGGTCGTCACCGGGTACTCGAGAGATCGAATCTTCCCCCCAATATTCGTGTAAATCACACACTCTCCTATTGAACGGCCGTGTTCGGTGTGCACAGACAGATAATAAATCGTGTCATTCCCCAATCACCCTCCTTCCTTACCCCTCTGATCGCGTATTGTTGTTGCCTTGGCAAAAAACAGCTGATTTGGTCGGTTTTTGTGACAACAATGGGACAAGTGTTTGTTTGGAGGTTAGAGTTCAGCTTATTTTGTTAATTTTGTCTATCTTGTACATCACAATATAATTCAGGAACCTGTGATTGTTGTAGCCAACGTTATTTTTTATTTTATAAATTGTTTGATAGATTATTAAGTCTTAGTTTTTTTTTATGTATTATAAAACATGTTTGTATAAAATTTTGATTTTTTTGATAGTTAATAGTTGTTGGTTGTATATATTGTTATAGTAGGATAGTTGTTATGGTTTCCTCGGTAATGCACAACCTTTTTATCAAAAAATGCATACCTGTAAGGTTCAAAATGGCTCAATTATTTAAATCACTAAGTCTCAAACCATTACTACATATTCATCAATACTATGTTCTTACTGTTTCCTATAATTTATACTAGGTTAGTTAGCTGTAAGAGAGCTGCCCACTGGATCAGATAACTAAATTCAATTTTTATACTAACAAAAATTGTGTTACCGTTTGATTAAATAAATAAATAATGTTATAATGAAAGGATAGATGGTATCATTTTTTAATATATTTTTAAGTTGTTCAAATGTTACTAATTTATTAATGACGGAAGGACTGTTTTGGTTTATAGACTAAGTTCTATAAAGTTGATAATTTTACAAAATTCTGCCATCTTTTGGCTGGCGCAAACATAGCAACGGGGCTCAGGCAAGGGGGGGGGGGGTTGCCGTGCAACGACTGGAATTCAATCCTTGTGACCATGTAGTTTTTACCCTGTTCCCCTTACGTAGTTACGTTAAATTAGTCCAGCGAGACCACAAACCAAAAATTAGGCCATAATAAGCAGGCAAAGACAATTAATTACTATTATTATTAATTACAATTAATTACTACTATTATTACAATGCGATCTTTGAGTTTCAATCTTGCAATCTTCAAATTTCAATCTTGCGATCTTTTAGTTTTAATCTTGCGATATTTGAGTTTTAATCTTGTGATCTTTTGGTTTCAATCTTGCGATCTTTGAGTTTCAATCTTGCGATCTTTGAGTTTCAATCCTGCATTCTTTGAGTTTCAATCTTGCGATCTTTTAGTTTCATTCTTGCGATCTTTGTCATTTCTAAGACGCTGATCGTAGAGATACGAGTGAATATGCGATGCGAATGAGTGTGATGAGTGTAGATGAATGAGTGTAGTCATTATTACTAACTAATATGACTGTTCCTTGAGTCATTTATTAATAACCCAATAGCCAGGGCAACTAAGGGACCTACAGTTTTACTTGAACTCCGAACCACGTAGTATTGGTGTGATTTTAGCTAATTGACAAGCTTGATACTCAGTTCTCTTCCATACACAACATTTGGACCCTGAATATCATCCAACACTGACACCCCAGACTTCTCAAGTAATGCTGATATTGATGGCAACCATTGACCGGACGCCGTGTCAGTATTAAGCGGACCAAACATAGAACCTATCGCCTACAATATCCACAACACTTTGTCCCCAAGTGGTTGGGTTACAGCACTGCATCTCTTTGCATTCTTTGGCTTCATTTACAAATCTCGTGAATTATACATATTAGCTACTTTTATACTAAAAGTATAAATGAACAAAACATGTTGAAAAAGGAACGTTAACAAATCTTATGCTGAATATTATATCTTGAAACACTTTTCAAATATTTGGTATTAATAGAAAATATAATTTTGGTTGCTGGAAATCAAGCACTGAACTGAATAACGATCACTAAAAGACCCTCTATCTTAATATAATTCATAAATATGATGATTTAATCACTCTTTGTCTCTGAATGGTTCACTTGAATTGCAGAAATCGATCACCATAGCACATTCCTAGCCTATATCACAAGTATTAGAGAGGGCTTCTTAGCCTTACCTTCACCTGGTAAAATAAGAACTAGTTTATCATTTCTTAATTTGTGTATAGTACTTGTACAGTATTACATTAAAATTGTGTTGTGTGACATTTCACTAGTTTTTTACTTTCTCCCATATGCGTTAGCATAGAGAAAGAATTATGAACGTCAAAAAACATTTATTTTACAAGTTGGTCTAAAAATCCATTTTAAAGTCCTCTGAACCCAAAAAAGCGTTTTTTCTAAAAAAAGTTGATGTCTGTCTATCTGTATGTGCCGTTCGCTGGAAACCAAACGGATGGATCAACTTTTATGAAATTTGGTATGTAGGTGTATTTAGCCTATATCTCTAACTGGTTTTTTTTTCACTTTTTTGAAATTTTATTTATTTATTTTTTTTATGGACGAAAAACATACAAAAATGTTATTTTCTCAAAAACTGCTCTAACGAGTTTGAATTCATTTTCAGGAAATTTGTGAATTGCAATTTAAAATATTTTAGTAAAAATCGCATGTCTCTAACTTGACTAATTTTTTAGCTATGGCAAAAAACATATTTGGGAATCAAACTGGTAATTTTCAAAGTTTTTAATTTTAGTGTTTAATATGGGGGAAAGTTTATGCCAATTCTTTGGAACCATTTATATTATTTAATGTATATTATTAAAAACGAATTGTTTATGATAAAAAAAGGCTTGTAAGAAAATCGTTAAATTAAAAGTTATTCTGTAAAGCATATCCTAACCATACCAAATGATTGTGGAGGTAAGTGCTTCCTTTATCATGAAGTGAAAACTCTAAATTACTTTTGCTCTCACCTAACAGTTCAGTCCCGTTCATTATGTATAATTTAGAACGTATTACAGTCAGAAACACGTAATTCCACGTGTTCAGCCCTCCTCCTTCAACTGCCTACTATCGCAAGGAAAGGGTTGTCTGCTCCTAGAATTACTATTATTACAAAGAAAGGTTACTCTAGACTACCTGCTGTGCGTGACCCAGATATGCTGGCTGACCTCTGTAAAAAAAACAGGGGTAGTTTCCTGCGTAAGGCATCTAACAGATGGCATCATGGACTCATGTTTCAGTTGTGTCTTCTTTTTTACTTTCTCCCATATGCGTTAAGCATAGAGAAAGTATTGTGATCATCAAAATAATTCTTTTACAAGTTGGTCTAAAAATCCATTTTAGGGTCCCCTAGACCCAAAAAATGTTTTTTTTTTTTCGAAAAATAATTTGGTCTTTCCGTATGTGTGTATGTGCAGTTCACTGGAGATCGAAAGGATGGATCAATTTTCTTGAAATGTTGTATGTATGTGTTTTTATCCAATATCTCCAGACCATATTTCAGTTTTTATAAATTTTACTTATTTTTATTTTTATGGTCAAAAAAACATACCAAAATGGAATTTCATAAAAAAAACTGCTCTAATGATTTTCATTAAATTTTCAGGAAAGATGGTAATTATAGTTAAATCATTTTTCGTAAAAGCCGCCTGACTCTAACTTGACTAGTTGTTTAGTTATGGCAAAAAAAAAAAAACATATTTTGGAATCAAACTGGTAATTTTCAGTTTTTATTTTTTAGTGTTTACTGTGGGGGAAAGTTTGTGCCAATTCTTTGGTACCATTTATTATTTAAGTATTGTTGCTTCGATTTACCTGCCTTGCTTTAACGTTTTTGTTTGTTTTTGCTCTTCTTTACTGCTTTTTTTCACTACAAGTAATTTATTAAGGTTGTGAGATTTTTGTGGATATTCTCTTTTATTAGTGTGATTACGAAATTCAGTTTCACCACAGAGAAAAAAGGAACAGAAGTCCCTTTATTAAAACCGCAGAGTATCAGTTAGAACTATTTTATATCTTTATAAATCTGTAATAATAATTACTACGTTTATCCTTGAGGATTTGGAGGGGAGTAAGTGAAACGACTGACAACGGTGGTGGCCTGCCTTCCGCATGGTTAAATGGAAAGATAACTGTTCGACACCCATTCAGCGTGCTATTGGATACGACCTATACATCTTTATTCTCTATGGTTACACTGCTATCAGAACATTCTGAAACAGGAAGCGGTTTAATATTCACATTGGTCGTAATAGATGTTTTTAATGTGATTTGCAACTCTTGTCATACGAATTTGCGATTTTCTTGAAAGACAAGTATATTAATGTTTGCACAATATTTTAAAACTTAGTAATTTTCTTTATTTTTGTTTTTATTTACTAAAAGTTAAATATGGTAAAATACACTTTTTTTAAATAGCAGCTGCTTAAAACTTTGAAATTATGTATAATATCTGAATAAA
This sequence comes from Stictocephala bisonia, assembly GCA_035578905.1. Classification (NCBI taxonomy): domain Eukaryota; kingdom Metazoa; phylum Arthropoda; class Insecta; order Hemiptera; family Membracidae; genus Stictocephala; species Stictocephala bisonia. The sequence goes on from JAQJVL010000318.1 coordinate 311,286, forward strand.
AATCGTCTGCTTTTAACAACATTTTAAATAGATTTACAGTAACTTTTTTACAGAACGATTTTTCGTGGTGCTTAAAATTATGTATTAAATAAATTATAAGCTCCGTGCCAATTTAAGAAAGTTCTTTCAGAGGTGAGTTCAGGACAAACTTACGTACTTTTTGCAAATTTGTTAATACATAGCTTTGGCCTAGAAAGCATTTAAAATCAAAGTATAATCTTTACATCTTGTAATGTCAATAGTATGGCTAAAGTTCAGTTTTCATCTACCTCATAATAAGCACTATACTTAGGTTAGTGTAATAAAAAGTTCTGTTACAACTAAGTAAGCTTTTATAGGTTCCATTTGCGAAAATCTGTTGACATTTCTTTACGTTATTGGTGATTCTTTATTACATCCGTCTCGTGAGGAGTTGAAGAACATTCTTAAATAATGGAAGTTTAGGTTAAAAGATATCTGCATACAGTTTTAAAATGCGTATTTCATTTATTAAAAGTTTAATTAAACTAAATTTTTTATTCAACGTAAAAAATATTTTACACTATTATCAAGTATATAGAAATTTGAGATGTGATTTTATATTATACTGAAAATAAGTTTTATAATAACTTTGATATATTAAGTATAAGATAACGTTTTATTAGGTATTTTAATAAAATTATAAAAATCATAAACATTTTTACGATTAGAAAGGGGATCGTCGGAAATATTACACTAACCTTAAGAGGGGGGGGGGGAGTAAAAAGACCTAAAATAATCTACGTAAGACCCTAACCATGAGGTGTTGCTAACTTTAAAATATCACGAAATATTTTAACGTTTTAAGTGATTTATTTCTGACGTATTTCGGAGTGTCACGTTCTGAGTTCGTGCGCATGTCTCCAGTTATCAATAACAGCCCCATTCATGTCTGTCATTAAGCTGCAGACAGGCGGCTATGTATGCAAGCTCACGTAGTGTAGTACTCACTCATTAATATGTATGACTACCCCTCCACTCCTTTGTCTCACCTCCCCGCCTACCCCTCTCCACTCTAATTGAAGGCAGCTGATCGGCTGCTTTCTTGTCTCTATTGTTGAGCAATTTGAAAATAAAGCGATATTATAGTGAAATAATTATACATAATTGATATTGCTCTGAACTAGCTTCTTTTTTAAATTTTTAATTTTTTTTTCAAATTTCTTAATCGCTAACACAATTTCTAAGACATTTCTCTACAATATATAATTCATCTGGCATGTAACTCAGCCTTGCGCTAAAAACTTACAGAATCAATGCTCATTGTAAAGCTCTTAGGTCCCTTTTAAGTGCTATAAAACTTTTAAAAATACGAATACCTCCAAAACTATAAAACTAAATTCCATAAAACGTTTAATCATACATGCATATCATTTTTATTTTCTGATTTGAAATGCTAAAACTTTATAAGTCAAAAGTATAGTAAAAAATTGAATGTTTGACTATTCAAAAAAAAAAAAAATATTGAATAATCAGACACAAATGTTCTTGTATCCTTAGAATAAAACGTATTTTTTTTATTGAATCTGATTATATAAATCATGGTTTAGAAATGTGAAATTATATAAGCCAAATTGCCCCTACTGTTTGGAAAAAAATGGAAATGAAATGTGGATTATCATGAGGAAAACGAGAAAAGAGTGTAGAGAAACAATACATGCAGCTATTAAAGGAAAACTAGAACTGGAAGGATAGTGAATAAATTATGAGGAAGTAGGTAAAAAGGATGAAAAATGGAGAAAACAATTAAATTAATGGAACACAAATGAGAAAATAATGTATTTTGAATGTTACATTAGAATGAAATGCAAAATTATAAATGGGAAGAAAAATACATTATATTTAAAAGTAATAATAATTGTAGCGGTGTGAATTGAACCCGCCTGACAACAGAAAACGTATGATGAATAAAATAATGACAATGTTAATGATTGTCTCCAGAACAGAAATAACACAATATTTTGGGTAATCGGTAATTATATGAAACATATGGGAATGGGGAATCAAATTAATGTTTGTGTAGTGTCAAATTAATGTTTGTGTAGTGTCAAATTAATCAATAGCAACAGTGTTAACTTTAGGTTATGTAAACATATATTAGTTTATTTGGTTTGACAATAAAATTTAAACAACCTTGACTTACTCATATTGGTAGCTTTATACTATAATGGCCGACAGGTATTGCTTCGCTACAGGGTGGTTATCTACGCTTGCATATCCTTCCCTCCGTGGTTCTCCATATAAACCATTCCATAAGTCTTTTGTATAAGTCCTTTGTACTCCAAGTCCTAGAATACGGTGGCGTAGTATGGCGACCTTACCTAGACATTCACATAACCAGACTTCAGGGAATTCAGCGTCGCTTCATTAGAATGATAGGGTTCTCGCTGGGCTATCGTTGCTGGGATGTGCCTGTTGATCAACTCGAGCTTCTGAAGTTCAACCTGCGGCCTTTGGAGCATCGTAGAGCTGTTGCAGATGCTGTGTTCCTCTTCAAGTTGATTCGTGGAATTCTTGACTGCCCAGAACTTCTGCAGCTAGTCGAGTTTCGTGTTCCAGGAACTACTAGATCTTTTGAGCCGTTCATAAGAAGAGCCCACAGCAGAAACTATCTGAAGAACAGTCCACTCCCTCGCCTAATGAGCATCGGAAATGCTATCTCTGGTCAGGTTGACTTCCACTTTGACAGCATCCATGAATTTAAGAAGAGGCTAAAAATGATGGACTTATCTTGTCTGTAAACCTTTTTCACCTCGCTCCTTCCTAACCTTCTACCTTCCTTCTACTGACCTATAAATACTCACACCCTGCCAACTTTTACACACATATACACACACACACCCACACACCTACACACTTCATCCGATTACATTACACTTGCACACATTCATTATAACGCTAGTTATTTTGTTATTTGCTTTCAGTATTGGTTTATTGTTATCATTTGTTTAGTCTAGTTAGCTTTAGTCTTTCCATCAATATAAAAGCTCAACCTGCTAACGGTCTCCTGGATAACAAAGTTTTTCTACTTTAGAGTGAGGCAAAGTAAAGTCAAAGTTAGTAGAAATGACCTGAAACATTTCGCAATGAAAACCAAATCAGCTAAGCTTTTGAGTTATGTTTATATGTTTTGTATTAACTATTTGAACTAAATAATTTAATTAATACCAATTTTACTCTTATGGAAAAAGTGAATTTTTTGGGCTACTCCTTATGAATGGAGTATGAGTAATCCTTTCTTATTAGTTTTCATGATACAAAAGCTAACTTCACCCCTAATTTCATCAATATCAGTTCAGTGGTTTCGTGATGAGTGAGTACATCGTTTTTGGATGTTGTATATTAAGATTATTGGTTTAAGTTATTAAATTAACTAAAAAATTTTTATTTAAAGCAAACTACGCATCCTAAAAGGTAGCTGGGTTGACTTCGATCGGTCAAATAAATTTTGAAAAATACGAGATCAGCTTTTTTCGCTCGGACGATCATTGACGTTTCGTTGTATGTGTAAATATTGATGCTGTTGGCGTACTGGTCTTAAGTTCTCATCCCAAATTGAGGTGATGGTCAGTAGGCCTACTTTACTAATCGAACAAAGTTTACGAACACGTCCGCTGCTCAGTTTAATTGGCATATAAAATGGCAAATGAAGAAAAATTGGGAAAGAGAGCTAAAAAATATTTAACTTAATTCAAGCTGGACTGCATATGGTACTTTAATGTCTAACTTACGTGACAGAAATTATAGGTCAAGGTCGGTCAAAGTCGTTTCCCATCTTATATACTATACTTCTCTTTTTCTATAGGGAATGTCAACACTAACTTTACAGTCTTCTCAGTAGAAAATTCAAAAATTGGAGAAACTAACAAAGTTTAAAACATACAAAGTATAATAAATATATATTTTGAATGTTTTCAATTCACTTAAGGTGGCCGTTTCCCTCCACGAAAAACACCAAAACACGGCTTTCTATTCCAACTATTCGCACTTGAAGTTCATTCGATAGGTGAAATGAAAACTAGTGGGTAGAATTCAAAATATATTCTATATTTATTAATCCTTTCCTTTTATAATATCATTACATACTAGGAAACACCCCTGCATGCTTCGCGTGCAAACTCCTATATTCGCTGCTCTTGTGACCCACCCGCCCTAGAGTGATACTGACTCATACACCCTCCCAAACACGTATGGTTGTATTGACAAATCCGGCCTCCCATAAGTGCTGTGGTAGTGACCAACATAACTCCCATACAAGTACTGTGGTAGTGACCAACTCACCCTCCCATACAAATACTGTGGTAGTGACCAACCCACCCTCCCATACAAATACTGTGGTAGTAACCAACTCACTCTCCCATAAAAGTACTGTGGTAGTGACCAACCTACCCTCCCATTCAATAGTACTGTGGCAATGATTTCACCTATTCTAGTGGACCGTAAGTTGGTTTATGTAACATGTGAGACTTTAAATTGTATTATTTGTGATTTTACATTAAAAAATCTGAAAATATCAATTTATAGTCCACTAGATCGTATTTTTATAATCATATAGTGTTCACTATAGGTTATTATAACAATAAACACGAACCGTAGAGTTGAAATAGAAAAGCATGTTTTGGCCTGCTGGCAGTAAAATTGCATTGCTCCTATAGGGTAGTTTGGGGCTGTCGACCTTTCGGTGGCTTAGAAGTTTTGGAAATGGCTCCTTTGTTTGATGACTTTGTCTAGCAATAAAAGCTTTAAATTTGTATTAGATTACAGCAAATTTTAATTGCTTTCTCCAACAACATCAATAATTCAAATTTAATTTGATTCAAATATTTTCAAAAAATATAATAACATTACAAATTCTTCATTCTAGTCCGGGAGTATGATATAAACATATTAATGTTACTCTCCAAAGCTAACTGTAAAGCTTACACAAAGCTAGGCAGAATCTGACTGTTCGTTTCAGGAATAACTGCAAGTCGTTGGAATAAGACATTTCGGCTTGTGGATATTGAAAGATTGTAACAATATATGTGAGTGCGAGTGCGGGAGTGTGCGGAGAGCGGGAAAGCGGGCCGCCATGATGGGGTTGCTAGGCGACTGTCACATACGCTCTCTAATGATAGCAACCCCCTTCCACCCACCCTACACACTCCACTTGGATCTGTCTTTCTCGTTCCACTTCTCTTAAAATGTTATTGCTGTTATTATTTTTTACTTTATATATATCAGCATTACATTGTTATATTTTTGCTAACATTTTAATGTTTAGCTGGGTCATTCTATATTATTTTTTTAGTTTTATATTAATTAATTCAACTTAAGCTTTGTTTTTTGTAATTTTTTATTTCTATATTATTATAATTTTTTTTATACCTGACCAAAAAATGATATATGCCTATAATTCAATATAATAGCTCTTATCTAATTTGCAATTTTTATTTATTTGTTTTTGCATTATTTATTTTATTTTTTGTCTAATTTGACTTTATATACTTTTTTTCCTTTATGTTCACAAAATCACATATGTTTCTAGTTAGATTCAAATAGCAATGAACCTCATTTACAATATTTGATTTTTTTTTATTTTTTTATTTTTTTATGGACTAGACCATCATTGAAATTGTTGTTATGTTTTACTATTTATTTTATTATTTATTTTAGTAATATTTAACATACATTAGATGATAAATAAATAATTTTCAGCCAGCCCAACTTTAAATAAAAAGGTAAAGCTGTAAAGACCTGAGATTTCTTTACTCTTTTAAATACTTTCTTCTTATATACTTTAAAAAAAGTTATATACGTTAAGTTAGAGCCTAAGATAAGTAGACCTACAGTGAAAAAAATAGTACATAGGATATACTAATGTAAATATTTATATTAATTTCTATTAAATTATTTTTGTTTAAAATAAAATAAAGTTCGATATGGTATATTTTTGTTGATGAGAAAATTTATTATTTATTCATTTTATTCAAACCAGAAAGCTATGTCTTTATGTTACATTTTATTTTACTCTCATTTTCTGAAGTATGAGTTGCTTTCCTTTTATTCAAAACCTAAGAAACAAGATAGGGAAAGCAATGTCCAGAAATTCTAGAAAAATTCACAACACATCTGAATAAAATTCTCTTCATGTAATGTATAGTCCTTGTCATGTATAGTTTCATAATTTCTTTTTCTTGAAAACGCTTAATAACCTTAATACTTATTTTAAAACCTCAATAATGGGTCTCTAAATGCCATGCCATTCAAATAATGTAAATCAACACAGTAACAACAAAATTTGTTTAGACTCAGAGAGCTTTCAAGTGAAATTTTCGATGAACTTTGTTTGCACTTATTTACAGGGATGCTTTCTTGTTAAATATGTTGGAAATATACAAATTATTATAACTAAAGCTAAATTACACAATCACACGAAGACAGATGCATAAACGTCCTAACATTATCTGTAATTCATTTGAGACAGATACACAAACTACTTGACTTTATGGGTACATCACTTGAGCCTGATACACAAACGTCATGTCCTTGGGATACATTACTTGAGGTAGATACACTACCAACCTGACCATAAGGCTGTGTTACTTGAGGCAGGTAAACAACCGGCCTCACCATAAGGTACAGTAATTGAGACAGATACACAAACGACCTGACAATAAGGGTACATCACGAGTCAGATACACTATCGACCTGACCATAAGGGGACGTTACTTGAGTCAGATACACTATCGACCTGACCATAATGGGACGTTACTTGAGTCAAGTAAACAACCGACCTGACCATAAGTTACAGTAATTGAGACAGATACACAAACGACCTGACCATAAGGGGACGTTACTTGAGTCAGATACACAAACGAACTGACCGTAAGATACAGTAATTAAGACAGTACGCAAACGACCTGACCATAAGGGGACGTTACTTGAGTCAGATACACAAACGACCTGACCATAAGTTACAGTAATTGAGACAGATACACAAACTACCTGACCATAAGTTACAGTAATTGAGACAGATACACAAACGACCTGACCATAAGGGGACGTTACTTGAGTCAGATACACAAACGAACTGACCGTAAGATACAGTAATTAAGACAGATACGCAAACGACCTGACCATAAGGGGACGTTACTTGAGTCAGATACACAAACGACCTGACCATAAGTTACAGTAATTGAGACAGATACACAAACTACCTGACCATAAGTTACAGTAATTGAGACAGATACACAAACGACCTGACCATAAGGGGACGTTACTTGAGTCAGATACACAAACGAACTGACCGTAAGATACAGTAATTAAGACAGATACGCAAACGACCTGACCATAAGGGGACGTTACTTGAGTCAGATACACAAACGACCTGACCGTAAGGTACAGTACACAAACTACTTTACTTTATGGGTACATCACTTGAGACTGATACACAAACGTCATGTCCTTGGGATACATCACTTGAGGTAGATACACTACCAACCTGACCATAAGGCTGTGTTACTTGAAGTAGGTCAACAACCGGCCTGACCATAAGGTACAGTAATTGAGACAGATACACAAACGACCTGACAATAAGGGTACATCACGGGTCAGATACACTATCGACCTGACCATAAGGGGACGTTACTTGAGTCAGATACACTATCGACCTGACCATAATGGGACGTTACTTGAGTCAGGTAAACAACCGACCTGACCATAAGTTACAGTAATTGAGACAGATACACAAACGACCTGACCATAAGTTACAGTAATTGAGACAGATACACAAACGACCTGACCATAAGGATACATCACGAGTCAGATACACTATCAACCTGACCATAAGGGACGTTACTTGAGTCAGATACACTACGACCTGCCCTTATGGGTACATAACTTTAGAATGCTTTCATCAATAGTCAGGTTCTAATAATTATATTACAAATTAAATGTCTATGAAATTTGATGTAAAAAGAAAACTGTGTTTGGCTTTAAAAGAAATACTGCATGATGATTTATATAAGGCTATTTTACTTTAATAAACACTTGTAATAACTAAAAATCTTCCAAGTGGAGTTTCAACTAGCTTTTGAGGTATACATATTTTGTTTCCATTTCCTAAATCATTTTCAATTCCCTAAAATTTATATGTTTAACTGATGATTAAATGGCTATGGGTTAGGAAGAATATCTATTAGCTTTGCAGTATAATATTTACAGAATATTTATAGTAAATATATTTTTATTGTTGAAACTAAATTCTTTGAATTATTTTGGTAACTAAAGAACCTAAACGAACTAGTTTTCTTCAAATATTCTTACTCGATAAGAAAACTACCCTCTTAGAAAAATAAATCCAAATATTGCCATCTAAATATGAACATAGCAAAGAATCTAACTCACCTAGTTTTCCAGCGGGCTCCAGGGCTCAACTGACATTACTAACCGGGCCGTCCCGCCGGTGCTCTGCATACAATTAAGTTCCCCACCGTATTCAAATTTGGGCTAGCCCATTTCCATAACCCTTCTTCCAATTTAGGGGCATTCATCGCGACTACCTGGTGGCTCTATACGTCATCCGTTCCCGACCGGGTGTTAGGTTACTCCGGCCCACCCGGTGTATCTGTCTGTGTGAGAAATGATGGGATTGAGGCGTATTGGTTTCCAATCTAAGAGGGAAGTTTTTATTCATAATCACTTCCAGTTACGTTAGGTTAGAGGGAGCCTTCAAGTAGTTTTAATTTCCAATTGTGTTGCTATAATTGAAGTTGTAACAGTTTCAATTCGTTTTCAATTGTTTTATAAGAATTAGTACAAATTGCAAATCAATCATCCGAACTGATCAACCTGTGCTACGGTGTCCCTCAGGGATCAATTCTCAGTCCAGCCCTTTTTTTAGTTCCAAAACGACATCTGCGCCAGGGCAAAATCGTGCAACATGCAGACGATACAACCCTGTGTCTTAGAGATAAAGCTCCTGAACTCGTGGAACAACAAACTTTTTGTAGAATTGAATAAATGCATTCAATATTTCAAAAGCATAAACTTGAAAACAAATTCTTCTAAATTAAATTTTACCTTACGTCCTCAGAACTTAGAATGAATCCCCAGCGTGCTGTTTGTTGGAAGACACTATGCTGGAGGAGGTTTTCACTTCAAAATTCCTTGGATTAGACATAGATCGAGGTTATTCATGGAATACCCATATTGATGCGGTATGTGCCAAATTAACATCTGGTATGTATGTTCTGAGGACTTTAACCAAATACTGCCCTATTCAGGTACTGAAGACGGCGTATTATGGTTTAATTTATCCCCACCTAGTATATGGCATAGTGCTAGGTAATCAGCTCTTGAGAGTGTTCAGATTACAAAAAATAGCGATTCGGATAATAGAAAAAGTTGGTTTCAGAGAATCATGTAGGCCAATCTTCAAAAAATTAAGAATCTTGCCTTTACCTTGCCTCTACAATCTAGAAACAACAACTTTTGTTTTTCTAAGTGTGCTTTGATTCGGGGACGAGACATTCACGAATATGGCACCAGAGGCAGGGACAACTATAGGACTGGGAGGTACAGAACAGTTACTTACGAGCATTTGCCCGCAGAGGCAGGTGTCCATCTTTACAATAAACTACCAAATTGTATAAAAATCACCAGAATGCTGAAGGCGTTTAAAACTCAATTAAAAAGCTTTCTAGTCTACCGTGCTTTTTATAATGTGGGTGAGTTATTGGCGAATAACTTGGAGACCACACAGTTGGTATGCTGACACCGGAACTGGAGTTGGGAAAATTGGTTGTATGAATGCGCAGAAATGTTGTATGTTTGAGAGATTTTTTTGTAGTGTGTGTGAAATTAAATTGTTTAACTAGGCATAAAATACCTTTTAAAGTAAAATTGACTTTTGCATACATGTTAAATGTCCACTGCAATAAAACTGATTTGATTTGAGAATGTACCTTGCATCGAAACAATATTTACCCTCACTTCATGTCATGTCTAAGAGGGTATCTTCGAGTCAATTTTACTTCCTAGCATGTCTAAGATGTACCTTGGAACCCCTCAAACCTCTTTTTTTTAATTCACTATTCACCCCAAAATTTACATATGTACGTACCCTGTAATGAATGTCGGAAAATAATGTTATTATTCCACTGACATGGTTCAACTAAGAAACTTAAGATTTGGCTTCGGAATTGTGGAAAGTTAAATTTGGATGGTAACGTTATATTTCTTATCGATTTATTATATCATATAAGTGACTCTATTTTTGACTAAGAGTTTTTACTCAAATTTTTTTTTTATATTAGACCATCTCAGTTCTCAAGAGTTATTCGCTGCCGCAAGTTATTTATAACCACAGGTTATTTTGCAAACGCTCTAGTAATTGCTGTTCTAAGTCTTGATTGGTTGTTTCAGTTAACTATAATTATCGGTCAAACAATGTTCAAACCTTTGGTGACAAGTTCCAAAAGCAAACCTCCACATTTAATTACTCAACTAACTTGCTGAGTAACGGTGCTTTGGTAGCACATTAGAAGGGGAAATGGTTACAAGGGCCTGTCAGGTGAAATTGACATTTCACCTTACTAAAATGATAATTTCCAAGGGGAAAGAGAATTTTGAAACATTTCCGTCACCGCAAAAGCGCTCGGTTCGATATCATTTTTGCGGCGCAATTTCATTTGCCGGCGAGTGCCACTGACAAGTTGGCTTTCACAAACATATGTTGCTAATGCTACCTACCCCCTCCCCTCAACCCTCCCCGCCAAAATGGTGTACCCTACATTAACTTGCTTCCGATCTCCCTACAAGAGTAAATACATTACTCACTTTCTGCACTTAAACACAGACTTCTGTTCTGCCTTATACTTTCAAGCGATTGGTTATGTTTTTTTTTTTTAAGAGGAAAATTGAAATATTCTGCTTTTTAGGGGATTTATCCCTTTAGTGCTGTACAATTGAGGGGAGAGTTAGTACCTTTCAAAAACCATATATTGGCCATTACCTACTACATATTTTATTCAGTTTAATTTAAGCGGACAATGAGTAAGAGAATGTTTTTTGTATGAACAAATCAGGCTAGTAAGTGAATTCGAAAAGCAAGTTTATTTTCTAATCCAAACCGTGTAAGCAATTTGAACCTGAACAATTTATGACTCACCCACTCACCCAACTGTACATGTACCATGTACGTTTTTATTGGCCTATCAGCCCACCCACACATGTGCAACATTGACGACTCCAATACCCACTCTTCAACAGGCATACGCCTTTAAAGTAACAATATTTTCTGAAAACAGCTTGTTGTATCTTTTTAAATTGTGAATGATTATTTCATTTGAAAACAGATAATAAATTTGTATACCGGTCATTTCGATTATTTCAGAAATATTTGATAAGTAAATTACAATACTGATTTTTGTATACAAAAAAGTTAAGTTTTTACTCAAACATTTTTGTGCACACTCATTAATGTACTATTGATATAAAAACAAATTGAACATATTTCTACATGTTGTAGGTTTTTAAAATCGCTTCAAAATAAATTGTGCAGCACAGTATATATTAGCACTAACTGTATTCTGGCCATTAAATAAATAGGAAAACAAAGCAATTGGATTCATCGATGCCAGCGCATGAGTGTCGTTTACAAGAAATACGAGATCGAGGGAAATCCAACGTCCTAAACGTGTACTCATGTAGGAGTGTTTCTCAAAAGATACACTTATTGTCCACATAACTTGTGTTCATTACACATTGGATCCTTTGCCATAACATATAAGAGGGTGAATATTATGTAGAATGTTTTTATGCTCTTTCAATAATTCCGATAAAGAGTCATATATTTATACGTGAGGACTAATGTTTTTAAAGTTACGATGAGAAATGTGTTGGCTATTTCCGCTCCTCCTACCAGAACTGTCGAATCGAGGTAGATCGTGAAGAATAGTGAGTGTGGGATGGATGAGGAGGTCATCATCAGTTATTATGTAACCTTTTGTATATTTTTGTTACTTATTAATCATTCAACTTAGGAAAACTCTCTCTGTCCATGTTCTTTTTGGTATGACTTCTGTATTTTGTTGTATTGTTTTGTTTTGAAAAAAATTTAATTAGAACATCAATAAAAGTAGCTGTTCGTTATTTTTATATATTGCTGTAATCTAAGAATATCGTCGGCCTATCGTTACGGATCATGCCAACCACCGTCGGCACCACCTAGGTCATTTTGGACCGACCCGGTGTGGGTAACTTCGCACTTACTGGTATCTAAGCTAATCTAATTTCTTCCAGGAAAGGCTACAATGGAGTTTTAGTTCATCTGTAGCAATGACTACAGATATGTAGTCATTGCCTGTAGGTAGAGCCAGACCCTTCTTGAACTGGCGCCCAAAAAGACCTAGATCCTCACCACAGAGCATCTCAACAGTTCCAGAACCTTCTGGGCTTACACCGCTTCGTTATATTAAGACACCCTTCGGCCGACCTGACAGTCAGTAACATAGTCTAGCCTACGTTGTCAGAGTGACGTTCTTCATGATGGCTGAGTAATTCCCAATGGAAGTGACAGTGACGACAGTGTTTGATTGTGATTTGTGACAGTTGAGTGACAGTGTGTTAAGTGGCATTAATTGTTATAAATATTAGTGATTCATTTCAAGTTTCAAAATAGTGTCCACCCAGTAATGTAATTTTGTAAATATAGTGATTGATTGAGAACAGTTAGTAGCCAGAAGTGAAATCACCTTATTTATTTCGAACCATGTTGGACCTTAACAGTATTCTATACCTAAAGAGATAGATTAAAGCAACATAAGAATAAGTATATTAAAGGCAATTGAATATGTACGAATTACCTCATTATCAGTACAATTAAACCACAAAAAAGCAGGTACACTGATAAACTAATATTCTAATCCACCTCAACAGTAAAACCATTTTGTGTATTTATATAAGAGGTCAGGTGTCACTGATTAAATTGTTGTAATATTATATAGTTTATCCACAAGCCTAGATAACCCAAATAAAATTCACTGTTTAGCTGTTTAAATAAAGGTTATATGCCTATTTAGAGATATAAAAATATGCAGCTGTATTAAGTGCATGAGCAGTAATGAAAAATAATAGATTTACGTTGATTAAACTCGCTCAATCGATTGTAAAATTCCCTTAAAACAATCAGATAACGACAATTATTAGATTTCTCTCCCTTCCATTTAATTCCTCCCTATTGGCAAAATGTTTAATTGACCCAAACTTTCAGTCATTGTTAACTGTCTTCTACCATGCAAATTACAGCCAGGTTTCTTTTGCGCCACAAATATTCCCCAAACGATACCCTTTTCGACAAATTACACATTTTGTGTCTGCTCTGTTGGGAGCACTGATTGTTTCTGTGATTGAAGTGCTCTTTGCTTATATTTGTTAAACGTAATGTACTGAAAGCTAATTCATAAATGGGATTATTTCTATTTCGTACATAATTCTGCGCTTAAGAGGGTTATTTCTCTCCTTGAAAAACGCCAAAACATGGGTTATTTCAACGATTCTACAACCAACCGTAACAGTACGGTAACACTTGAAGTGTCATTTGACAGGTTAAGACCTGTTCTAGTGGACCATAAGTTGGTTTTTGTTAAAATTGATTATTCTTATACTTTTTCATGGTTAAATATGTGAACCATTTCATATCATTCTTGACGATTTAATATTGAAAAGTCATAATATCGACTTATGATCCGCTAGAATAGGCCTTTAATCAAACAGTGCTCACTATAACTCTTTATAATAATAAACACGAACCGTACAGTTGAAATAGAAAAGCATGTTTTGGCCAGCTGGTGGTAAAATTGTATTGCTAGTATAGGGAGTCTGGGGCTGTCGACTTTCCAGCGGTTCGAAACGGCCACCTTAAGTTCTGTATATTTCAAGATGATATTTATATCACTAACATTGAAGGCAATCACTTTAAGCAATGTTTACTTGGTTGCGTTATAACTTATTTCTCTTTTACATATTTATCAAATTAATGTTTTGGATTTTAAGTGTTATAAAGGGTATTTTTGTCTGTCAGTCAATTTGTAACTATTGACAAATCTAATGGACCCATCCGGTTATCTGATGTAGTGCTGTAATCCATCTTCTTAGGGGTACTTATTATGGACTTTGGGTTTTGTCCTTAGTTCTCTTGTCTTATGACGATACCACTCCGCTCAATGATTCCATCGGCGTGTGAGTGAACACTACTATAGAAGTCCGATGTGTTTGAGTTGGTTGGTAGTAAAGGTTTAGTCAGATGTCAAGAAGAACCGGGTGTCAGGTTTGTCAGATAGTTGAACATCAAGCCAATTCTACATGGTTCGGATTCCACGTTGTTACAGATATTAAATTTCTCTTATAATTGGGCTATTGATAAAAAAAAAAACTTTTTCTAAGCAAAGATTAACTTAGTAATAAAGACTTCACTCATTCGCAACCCATATTCCTCCAATAACGACAAAACTTTTTAGTTTCTTACCATTCGATTTTTTATGTTCAATGGTATAAACATTAATCAATACGTGAAAGGTTGACTATAACTTTTCATAGCCTCTGTTTTTCTGTGCTATTGAGTTCTTCTTATCAAATAACCAGCCATAGCCTAACAATATAGAGTGGTTAAGATTCGATTTAGATCTTATCCTTGACATTTAAAATATCTTCATAAATTTTTTGTAACTTATGCTTTACAACCGAAAAAGGTTTCTGCAGTGCCTGTTAGCACTTCTTGAACGCTCCCCAACTTGAACAGTAGCTGATTGAGTCACCTACAGTCACGGACGTGTCTGACAAGTGACTTCGACAATTGACAAGCCACCGCTCTACTACTGACAAGCCAGGCCGGAGGTAAAATATTCCCCGCGTGTCGACTGCTGATTGGGCTACGATGCTGGCTGAATAGCAAGTTTCGACTTTTGTTTTATCATCTGATCTGTGTTACCTCACCAGTTTGATCAACCTTGCACGTTCATCCTTCTAGAGGGACGTGGACAGGGTGGAAATGCAGAGTTGTTCTGAATTATACGAGCAGTATCGAAGGTGTTAAGGTACCTTTGGTTCGTGCTCCGGTTATGAAACTGTTTGTATAGAGCTTATTTTGTTAAATAACGTAACAATGTTTCAACAACAACAACAAAATATAAAATCTTAAATAATGTTACATTTTCAGCTCACTTTTGAAAGTACCTAACCCGTACTACACATAGGCCGCTTAGAAAACGACCTTGTAAACGAACTTGCATGAGTGAGATGCAAATAGTGCTGCAAGTGAAACAGATTACTACTCTTTCCCCACTGTGTAGTTCCATTTAATATGTTTCATGGCTACCAGAGTGGTAGGCCACGTACTGACAGCACAGTGGCAATCCCGGCCCATTTTACGTCATTAGCAGCAGTGACCATTGGTTGGTTTGATTATCACCAACGAATCGAGCTGAGAATCATTAAATGAAATCATTATTTAGTATTATTAAATAACAATTCTTGGCGTCAGCATATTAATCAATTGCTCCAAAAGCTTAGCAAAGCGTTTTACGCTATTGTAACTCTCTCCACTATTGAAGATCTAAACACCCTAAAACAAGTTAATTTTGCATATGTAGGCCTACATTCCCTGATTACATATGGACTGTTATTTTGGGGGAATTCTTCTGAATCATCCAAGGTTTTTATAAAACAAAACAAAATAATTAGGCTCATGACAGGCTCTCTTCACAATGACTCTTGCAGGAAACATTTTAAAAATTGAAATATTCTTCCTCTGCCATCAGCTTACTTGTTCCGTCTTTACTTTTTTTGCAGTCAAATTATGAGAGATTTTCTAACATGAATTACACACATTGATATAATACTAGAAACATTTCCATTTTGCAGTATCCTATTCATCGAACAACTTTTCTCAAAAAGTCCCCTTTTTACTCCTGTGTAAGACTATATAATCATCTACCAGTTGAGTTAAAAGGCCTGGATGATTATAAGATGTTTCAGAAGAGTCTCTTTAAATATATAATCTCAAACTGTTTTTACAGTGTCTCAGACTACCTGGATTCTACATCGGGACGGGTGGTTCACCAGTAGTGAAAACTGCTTATTTGGTGTATATATTTTAAGCTGCTCATCTATGTTTGTTATATATTTATTGTTGTTTTATACTGTTTTATTTCACTGTTGTAACTTGACAAGTCATATTCCCAGCTATATTTTAGCGAATAAGGTGTCTTTGACTATTATACATAAACAAATAAATAAAAATTACTAATAGCAATAACACAATGAATAATAATGTAAAAAATAAATAGCATTTAAGCAAACTTGTACAGTTAATTTTAAACTAAACACTGTTGGGGAAGTTGAACACTTCACGGGGGAAATTAGTCACTCCCGTGAAGTAAAGCAGCTCAGCGGTGGAAAGATCCCCCTCTGGCGCTGGAATATAATTCGCTAAATATAACACGCAAGGCTTTTTCTATCCGGCCCAATTATGTCATTATGATTCATTATTAATATGCCGATCATAGAGATAAGGGCGAATATGAGATCCGAATGAGTGTAATGAATGTAGTTGAATGAGTGTAGTCATTATTACTAGCTAAGGTCAACTCTTCCTTGAAAAGGGTCATTTATTAATAGCCCAATAGGGCAACTAAGGGACCTACAGCTTTACGTGGAATCTGAACCACGTAGTATTGGTCTGATTTTCAGCACACTGTCAGGGCTGATACTCAAATCACTTCCCTATGCAACACCCGAACCTTGACTAACATCCAACATGGACACCCCAGACTACTCTAGTAGTGGCAACGTCAATGTGAACCAGCGGACGCTATGCCGTTATTAAGAGTAAACAAAATAAAGTAAAGTAAAATATTATTTTAGTAACTTTTGAATTATTTATTTCTCTCAATACGTGTCAACGGAACTTACAATATAGTTAGATCCAATTCCGCAGTGACTGTTGGTGACACCTATGGAACGAATGTCAACCATTTGAAGACTCAGATGTAGCACACGTACGGAACAAATCATTTCCTCCCCCTTGATCAAATCAAGGTGGCAGAGAGAATTTGACAAAATACAATTCCAGCAACACGTGCGTCAGAGAGTAGTCTGAACAGTGCTGGGTTCACAGAGTCGTGCTTGCTTCACTCCTACTTCCTGAACTTGATTGGAAAATACTCAGAACGTAGTTGGTACTCTGTATTGTTGTCTGATCGATTCTGTAACAACTAGGCCATTAGCAACAGGAAATGCAGAATAGTTAAAGAGTAATGTAGGTTTGTTACTCGACTAAACTTTAAAAAACACACAGCCAATAGTATCAGGAAATAATATGATTAACTTCGAAGACTAACTAAAATTCTTAGTTATCATAGTCATTTGGTTTACTTTGACAACTGCATAATTTCTGAGGGGATCATCTAGTTATAGTAAAAAAAGTGAAGTTATTTGTTTTGATAAACAGATCTACTTAAACTTACGCGTTTTAATATAGCAAGAGTAGTTGTAAATTAATAGTCATAAGCTTATATTGAAAGATGACGAGGAGCTTAAAACTGCTAACTCCAAAAAAATTCTCATATCCACCATAGCTCGAAAAAGAACACGCCTCGAATGGTAATGTAAGGTTTATCTTAGATAAAAATCTGTTTTATTGAGGTATTGTCGTTTCTTAGATTTAACCTCGACTGAAACATGTAAATTGAAATAATAAATCCATATATACAAATAATCAAATAAAAATACTAATAAACAAAAGTGAACTGAAAGGGGGTTCAAAAAGTGAACCAATAGATACAACACAATTTTTTCTCCAATGAATTCATAAATTTTGACAACAACAATGTCGAAACTATTTAAGTTTAATGAGTTGTTGATAAATCGAAATAGTATTGACTGAACTTAGTACGTTTTAATTATTTTACGATTTTTGTTTGGTTAAAACTAAATTAAATGTTATTTTTTAAAATCTTAAATCAAGTGATAGAAAATAGTAAGCTTTATTTATTAGCATTAATTGTACAATGTATTGTAATACATTTCAACTATATCATCACAGCTTGTAATTTCGTTAAAAAAAACAACTCAGCGTCCTTTGAAAACGCAATTCAGCACACGACGTACCTACATGTTATCTAATGGTGCCCTGCAGGGCTGTGCGATCCTATTATACCAGCTGGAGAGGAGGAATAACAAGCCCTATTCGACGGCACCGCGCTCTACCGCAATTTTACTCCAGAGAGCCGCGCAATTTTCAGTTTCAGTCGCACAATATCGCATCACACAATATGGCGGCCCGGTATAAGCTTGCCGTGTAATTTGATTTGTGAGACCCACTATTGTATCGGTGCGGCGACAACATAACCGCAAATGAAATGAAAGCATCAAGTATGAGTGGAGTTTTGTTTTCGTTCACACACACGGGAAATTTTGCCAAAGGGTACGTTGGGTACAAGGTTTATATTACAGTAAACCCTTCGTATACTTGGATATTGCTTCCTGTTCTTATCTCTTTTCCAAGTACGAAGAAACAGCATCGCCTTTTTTGCATTTACTTTATTTCGTTACTTTATAATAGACATTATGAAAAGGCTGGACATATATAATATACAACTGAGGCCATTGCACTCAGAAACTTCATCTCCATGTTTTTAAATATTTAACCTAAATATTTCCTACAAATTTACACATATTTAGAGGAATGGTTTAAATCATGGAGTACTGACCCTCCCTTTGACTAATGGGCATTCAACTTCCATAAGAATTGATTTTTATTGCAAACGTGACCTACCCGAACTCATTTGATTGGAAAAGGCAGTTGAATTTCCTTGGAAACTTGCAAGACTGCACATGCAATATTCAGTCTCTTTAAAAATTAACCATGCAACTGCAGCCTATATATACATTTTTTACGGACTCATACGAGTAAAATAATCAAACCACTCCTTAGAAAGTCATCCGACTGCAGACAAATTACCATCTTCGTACGAACTGAAACAACTTCTAGCGGTCAACCACCTTCTTAAAAACTGATGCTACTGACGACTTCCCTTCATTCTAACTCATGTGACTACGGGTCAGCTCTTCTTGTATACTGATAGGAGGCTGTATTCACCCTTGAGGATATCATCTTCATCAAATTTCTGGAACTTTTTCTCTCCTCAACTCAAACAACTTACAGTGAAAAGGAAAATTCTGCGCAGAAAACGTAAATCATCACTTAGTAGTTTAATTCATCGAGGGAACGTTAAAGAACTCACACAGGATGCAAGAAACTGTCTCAGACGTGTCAATCTGACTATATAAATAGGATTGAAGGAAGCGTCTCTTCAACAATGAGTTTTCCTGGTCCCATATCATTAGTCGTATGTGTTATATTCCTTTCCAACCAAGTATGTGCCTGTGATTCACATGAAGTTGTAGATGTTATTGAGAATAGACGTTTTACGAAGATCTTTTCTTTCAGTTGTGATACTCCACTATTTTCTACTATAGATCCGATACCTATTATTTGGCTATTTGTTTCCTTACTTTTATCCAGAAAAAGCTTGGGACTCTTACCCTAAATAAGGTACACAGCTATGTTGATATAGCTACAGTTATCCTTAAATTTGCTAAATAAAGTTTCCACCGTGTGTAGCCCATTGTCTCTGAATAGGCTACACTGTTCCTCTGAAGTCAATAAAACTGAAGTCAAAAAACTGAAGTCAATAACTCTCTAGTTATTGACTTCAGTTTTTCCATCGGTTCTCTGGTGTGATACTAGCTTCAACTTTGTAACCCTCATATTAGAGTATTGGTCTGAAATCTGGTTATATTTTCAAATTGGTTATATGAACTATCTTAACAAGATCCAAATTTGATCTGCAAGGCTGCTAAATACAGGACTAGGCTCTCTCCTTCTCTTTGGAGGAAGTGTTTCGACTAGCAATCCCTCACAAAATTATTAATGTAACTCTCACCTGTCTATTTCTATTGAATTCGATTTATTTACCCCCGACCCCTCCTCCTCTTTTAGAGGCACTCGTTTGGAGACTTTTCATCAGTGAAATTTTAGGCCCTTACTTCTACTACTTCACTACACCTCTGGGTAGGCAGTGAAATCGCAATTCATGAGGTGGACCTTTTTATCTAATAGTGCTTTCAAGAGATCCGTGCTTGAAGTCCTGCTAACAACGTTGACACTCCATTGCTCGATTCTCTTCGTGCCTACTATAGTCTTTATTCCTTATATTGTTAGTATTGTTTATTTACATTTGTTACTACTTTGTATTCCATATTGCTATGTGTTGTATGATTAGACCATTCTTGTTACTATTTAGTTGCTTATATTGTGAGTTTACTGTTTTGTTTATTGTTATAATGTATTTATTCATGTATATTTTTTTATATAAAGTAGCTATTTTAGTATTTATATAATATTTATACATTACCTGTTTAAATTTGTACCATGGCATTAATTTTATTTCTTGTATTTAGTTTTTATTTTTTACATTTGGTACCATGAATTTTGTTTCATACAGTAATATTGATGATATAGATTTATTCTTCATGTTATTATGTTTAATTGCTCTTGTTATCCATTTATTGCTTTTTCTTACAGATATTACGTATTTAATCCATATATTCAGTTATTTATTTGAGTTGACATTACATTTCCTTTAATAGTCCTTTTCATTTTGTAAGCATAATTAAAAAAGTATGGTTACCGTTGGAAAATAAATAATGTACACATATGTTTATTTGAAGACTGTTTTTATAATGTACCTTCGGGAAAGTATTGTTATTTTATAGCCATATAAATCAATATTCATTCCAAGTTTAAAAGTTTAAAAAAAATAATAATCAAAATACGAAATTCCATTATTACCGAAGTAAAATGAGTCAACAAAGATCCAGGTCAGTGTATCACTGGTTCTCTTTAAGATGCATTAAGACGCTGTGTTAAGGAGCGCTCCTCTTTAGTCTTAGGGGGTGGTGTGGAGCTGGCAGCGGGGGTGGAGGAGCGCATTAAGTGACGACGTCGGGCGGGAATAATTACGTTCTGACGCCATAATGGCTCAAGGTCGATGCTATTGCACCACCACGTGCTGATCACGTGGCTTTGTTTACATCCTGCTGCCACTTTCAATTTTGTTCGTAGCACTGACGAACTTTAAAATTGTTGTAATTAATTCTTTGGCTATTTATGCAGCTCCAGTTACTTTTCCAGTGTTTTATATTACCTTTGGAGCCAATTTGCTCTAGTGGTAATATTATTGGCTTTTTCATCTTGGAAATTCAACGAGAAGGGGGTAACTCAAGATTACAGTCTGTACCTTACTCTTTATTCTTTATTTTTTATTATTACTATGTTACCCTATACAGTTTTTAAAATTTTAAACTAGATAATAGAATATACTCTAACTTCTCTTTGAAAGTTATTTTGAACTGCTAGAACATCGTATATGTTTTTAAATAGAAATAAATCTGTAATAATTATTTTGAATATGTAAATAAATAATATGAAGGTTTGGTGTACCAATGACAATTATGCATGTAAGGACCACAATAATCGTACAATATGTGGGCCATGAAGATCGTACATATCGGAAAGGTGGGTAGACTAACTAGAATTATGTATGTAGGGTGGAGAAACATACATGTAAGAAAAACGTGGACCAACGTCATCAAGAAGGAGAGGATGGTCTGCCAACGAGGGTTGAAATGAATTGTAAGAAAAAATTACCAACAAGAAAAAACAAACAGAGGTCCCCCCTAATAGTGCGCTGAATGAGTGTTGAGTAGTAGAAACTTGGAGTGACGAGAAGTTAGTTCCTTGCTAGTAGTTCTCCGTGCGGATGGCCAGCACCGATGTCAGTCCCCCTCCCCTTATTCCTCCCAAATCCTGAAGGATGAAAATTGCAATTATTACTACAAATATATAAATATTTACAATTGAGGTAACGCCACTAAGGCAATTGCTGCTGCCATAAGAGGGTGTACGTGGATTAGGCAACAAAGACACGTACGGAAGAAGCTCACGATAATATAATTTCAGTTTTTGCTTTGTTTATACTGAACGATAGTCATGAGGTATACATTTGAACCTAATTTAAAACTTCTGTAATAGGTATTAATATGTAATGTCTTAGTATACTCTATATAATCTTAATTTTAATTTCCAAAAACGTCGTATGAAAGAAATAACAATAATAAGATTTAAATTGTGATAGCTGAAACATATACCAATGTCGCATTGTTCATTATAAAATATTATATTCGTTTCAATATCTTAGCAACGATATTTTTTATAAACGGCAACCATATATTAAAAATCATAGTAATTTTTATTGCTAAAAGGGAATAAATCATTCTAAAAAGCTAAGTGGAAAAAATAAAATACAGTAAAAACATCTACAGAATTTCTTTTATAAATAAAAGATGTTCTGAGCCGTTGTTTAGGATTCCATTCCCGGGGAGTATCTGTAGAGAGACGAGAGATGGCTAAGGCTCAGCACACATTACCTTACCTCTCATGAATCCCAATTCAATTTCACCAACCAATACATCATGCGACGACGACGTCGACAGCCGAGCGCGGAGAAATACATCTAATGTGAATATCTCACCTGGTGGAGACACCTGCGTGCTTTTCCGGAATAAATTTCCATAGATGTTTTCGTGATAGTTTCTATTTGTTAAACTACCTTTTCAAAGGATATTGCTTTAATATTTGCAATATTTCACAACTGGTAAGATGACAACATTCATGGAGAAGGGGATAATTCAAGGTTACACTCTAGATCTTACTCTTTATTTTGTATTATTACTTGCTATTATTTTGTTGGCCTTTACAGATTTAAACTGAAAGATACGCCAACTTCTGTTTGAAAGTTATTTAGAACTGCTAGAACACGGTATAGGTTTTGAAATAGATATCATACGTGAACTTTTATCCTCTATCACACAAAATACATCCGCCTAGACAGAACAGTACCATTGTGTAGGCAAGTATAACATTTTAGTGTGATATTGGTCAGGAATATACTTTAGTAGTTATAATGAGTAAAAGTAATCTAAAAGAAAGAATTATTTGATTTATATGTTATATTCTCTTGTTATAAATATGATTTATTTTAATATGTATCATTTGTATTGTTATCATTAAATGACATTTTGTTTTTTTTAGGTGTTATAGTATTATTCAGACCTGAAAATCTGCAGTAACGGACAAAAACACTTATTTTGTTACTCTAAATGTTATTTAAACTTTAAATAAAAAAATGGTGTAGAATGTTTTTTTTTTTTTTTTAGGAAATACGTTTATTCAATTCTATTCCAAGTAGTTTCTACAGACTTACCTACCTATGGAAAACTAAAATTTCCTAAGAAAGTGTCTTCTACATTTGTGAAACCATCTTTTACTCACTCATTTACTGACACAAATTCTAAGCTACTTACACACTAGTTGGAGTTTGCCATCTAGATAGGTCGAACCATTATATATTACTGTACTCACAATAGACACAATACTTAATAAGAATATTTGTGCCAGAAATTTGGTTAGTTAGTGAGGTCTGCGAACACAGCTGGTTACTACATTTAAATCGGACTACACTACCACTCTACTACTTGACCGAAAACAGCTAAAAAATTAAGTAAAAATATTGGATCATGGTGAAATAGATGGGCTCAAAGCAAATCAAGTTTATTTTTCAGAGAATGTAGTCCTTTCTGTAAAATATTTGGTTCTGTACTTCGGAATGTGTCAGTAGTATTTTTGTTACTTAATAATATATTTTCATTGAATCTTTTCCATTAATTCACTACCACTACTTTTTTGTTTCCGTTTATTCACTACCACTTCATAAATATTATATTGCTCTAAAAACTATTCTCCAATCATGTTTACGTCTACTGTGGTATTCCTTATCCGCTAGGAATCCGATATCGCTGGCCTGATCTAATCGCTTTCAAAGAACTTGCACACGGAGAGCGCATTCGGTGGTAAGTCATTTATTGGATTTACCAGTTTGTGATCAACTTTAGTAGCCACCTAACCTAACCTGACCTATCCTAAACTAACCGTAATTGTGATAAGAAAAGTAGTGGTAGTGAAGTAATGGAAAAGGTCCTTTTCATTTAGTAAGGAGACTAACAAGCGTATAATTTTGCGATCCATTTCCTTATACGTAACTTACATGAGTTATTTTTTACTAACAAAATTCCGTATAAATACCCTATTGCATCATTGCTGTAATCAGTTACCACATATGGTTGTCCCACATGTATAATAAACTAAATCCTAAAATAAGCAAAATTAATTGATTAAAATTCAAGTTAAAGACTAAAAATTTAGCATTAGATGAGAAATCTATCTTTTAGCTTATAAAACCAATAAACTTCAAACATTGGTAACTTTTTGGTTCTAATAGATTATTATACAATCATGTTTGGCTGAATTAATGTAACAAACAAATTTATGTTTAAAAAATGGGATATTATCTTATTAAAAATTTACTCAAATTCATATTTTTAATTGATCACACAAAAGATCTTGGTTTTAGAATCAATACCTCAAAATATAGGCTCTGTAATGCAGAAAGTGAGACTACTGCCTAATAAGAAAATTTTATAAGAAAAACGTATTTTTTTTATTATATCAACACCAGGGGAAAACTTTAAGAAAAGATTAGTTTGATTTTTTTTATTTATATGACCAGTTGTTTTGGTTAAACAAGTTCTGTAGGAAGTGGAGTCTGCGCAAATGCCATTGTTGTAAATTTACGTGATTGGGCAAACCCCAGAGGTGAGAAAACGACCCCTCAGCCGGCAATAGTGCGAGTCCCAGCTTGTAAAACTCAGGACAAACGACACAGTGCTGGAATAACATTGATATTTCATTCCCAGTGTTCCAGGGCTGCCCGGGAGTGGAGAGCTCAATGTCATGCCTGGGGAATCATTGTCTGTCTGAAACCTTTGCACGCTGTAGGAATTTCCAATGAAACACTCGATCTTGCTAGTTAGCCCTATTTTGTTTACCTCACTAATTTGGTTAAGTTACTAACAGCTCGAATTGTTGTGAACAATTATTAATTAACTGGCTAACTTGTTTCATTCCACAAATATTCATCCATGAACTAGAAATATAAAATTGTTATTTTACGAAAAAAACAGAATTTGTAGCCATCAATCATATTATCAATCGATCAAATTAAAAAGCTTTTTTTATTTTTGGGTTTTGAACAGAAATATGAAGTAACCATGTGTATTATTTAATTGTATAAAAAGTTTAGTATAAAATAGAACTCAATTATATTGTATATGGTTTTATTAGTAGAATTAGTATAATATTTTAGGTAAAATATCCAGGTCATAAATGCTGAACATCCTTTAACCAAATATAGGTATCAACTGCATAATCAACATTGAAAACACAATGTTACATATAAACCTCGTTAAACCGGACATTTATTATCCAGTCATAAACTATTCCTAAAGTTAAGAAAATGCTATGACAATGGGAAATATAATATTTTATAGTTCAATGTTGTATATTGAAAACTTAGTTTCGTATATTATATGTTTAAATTAAAGTTTACAGTACCGTACATTTATACTGTAAGAACTGTATATATTAATTGTTTAGTTTCCATTATAAAATCATGTTTTTAACGTTTTTTAATCTAAAATTTAAAAAAATTAAATAGTAAGTTGCATTAGTTAGTACAAATAAATGCATGACCCTGAAAAATAGTAAATATCAGACAGTACTTTTTTTGTTTATCCGAATTTCTTGATTATACAAGCCGTATTCAGTGTAAATTAATTCGGATTAACGAGGTTTCATCGTTTATAAAGCAGGAAACAGCAGGGCATTGAAGGTTATTAATATGTGAAATGAGAAAAGAAAAATATAATCGCAGGAGTATATTTACATTTCAATAAAAATTTTTTTAAAATAAATTCGTAATCATACACAATACAAATATACAAAGTTGTAAGAGAGAATATTAATTTAGTAAGTGAGTTATCATTACTGATACAGCTTTTCATCTCGTTCGTGTGCATTACAATTTTTTCTTAGAATCAAACTAGAAATTAATAGGAAAGGATGACAATCATAGTTACAATATCATATTTTTATTCTAAAGCTCACAATATTCGTTTTATCCAGACTCCAACGCTGTAGCGAAAGAGAATGCAACGGCTGCCGCAATAAAGTACAGCGAAGAATGGATTCCATAGAAATGTCGAGTTGCTGAGAATTGAGTTGTAGAGTGCTTTCACGTCTGCAACTATTGTAAACGCGTTCAGCTCACTCTATATTATCCAAACAGTGTTTGTATATAACAGTGTATTGTTTAAAGTTCTGATTGGATACAAGTCGCTTATGTAATATTTAAGACCACTTTTAAAGTATAAAAATGTTTAACTTTGCGCACATTTTAATATTAACTACTGAAGAATGGATTTTTGGGTTTTAAAATATTATATTTTACTATATTATTTGTTAAAAAATGTTATCAAAGTGGAATGAATATAAAAAAGAATTCATTGTTTATTTGATTTGTTGGTCATAATTTACGTTAAAGTAGCTATCTACAATCATTTTAAATCTCTTGATTTATACTAAAATACAAATTTTTCATATTTAATTATTTATGAATTAAATTAATTGATTTTTGCTCTATGGATTATTAAAATAGATAAAAGTATTAGATTATTGAATTACCCTTATTGATCCAGTAATTAAGATTTGGTAACAAAATCAACTTGTTTGAACTGAAATATTTATTGATTTTATCACTTTCGTACTTAGTATCTTGGAATGATGAAAGTACAAATTAAAAATCAGTGAAGGGATGGGTGATAAAACTGAATAGTAGTGTTTCTCGTTGTTAAACATCTTCGGAAAATCACTTTATCCTATCTCACATGCTCGTATCAAGCATTATGATTTTCTATCACATTCCTGACGCACTCTCATTCCCATCATCCGAGAAAGATTGATTTTCTCGAAAGTATTATCACGAAGAGTCGAGCGCGTCTTTGAAATGAAATTCCCGCCGCCAATGTTCAGCAGACGCTGCCTGGAACGGAATATATACCTAGACCGTCGCTGTTCTAGTATTTTTATTGTTCGCATTACTGAAGAATATATGTCACTGCAATTTTATTTATAATTTAATTAATATATTTTGTGGTGGTAAAAATAATGTAAGGTCCGGGATTTTAGTGATAGATAATTCAAAGGATCCTACTACTGTACTTTAATGACTCCTTCAGATGTTGAATGAATAAGATGTACCATAATCTAGTATGTTAGTTATAACAAGCCGATTACGCATATTTCAAAGTTTTTCTGAGTGATAAGATGTATATACTGTGTATGATATATATACATTACCACAGAGTACAAGATACAGAGGTTACTTTCTTACGGCCACAGTAAACACCTTGGTGGCAGTTTTAAGTAGATTATAACTATGTACATCTTAATACGTCTGTATTAATAATTACTTCGTTGACCCTTGCGGATTTTGGGGTATTAAAGGAGGTACTGACAAGATGCTGGCCCTGTCATCGCAATGCCAAGCGGAGATATAACATATTTAGCGCACTATTGGTTGCGACCTCAGTTTCTTTCTTCTATGTGACATTACCAACATATCACAGTGACCAATACAACCGTAAAACTTAAATTTCCTGTGGAATTCGATCTATATTATTATATTTCGCACCATTCCACTAATCGGAAATGACACAACCACCATCACACCTACCCTACATAATTTGCTTTCAACGATAAAATAAAACTTTAGATAGTTCTCCCACCTAAACTGCATAGTCTTGATTTTGCACAACTTCAAACCTTACCTTACGTAGTGCCTAGTAGTTCAATAATAATAAATAGACCTCACAAACATAGACGCCACAGCATAGGATGAATGCCCTGCGAGTATTGCCTAAATAACCCTGAGCAATGTTGCATTTCACGTTTCAGAGCGCTCATCATTTTGAATTGTGTAATTTATATCGAAACCCCCATCATTCTATGAAGTTTTTGTATACTGATTTTCATGACAATCAGTCGATGCATTTGTCTGTAATTGTATGACAAACAAACAGATGATTATTAAATGCAAAGGCAGCTTTCTTTGATCAATAGATGTTTATGTGGTACCTTGATGAACTATACCGCGTCAGGAAAAAGGAATTGTCCAAACATGTCCAAAACTAAAATACCCTGAAGTAAAGAAATTCTTTTATTAATTAGCCTGGCAACTAGATACGCACTGTCAGTCCAGGATTCCATCCATCAGACTCTGTCGGCCCCCTGCTGTCAAGCAAGCAATCAATTTTTTCACTATTTTATTCCTCCTTGGCCTTCCCTTCAACATCCCCTCTAAGGGGAGTCGTACATCTGCATACGTCGGCCTAGTGGTGAATAAACCTCTACCTTCGACAAATACCAAACATTGTGTTTTATTGTCTATCCTATTTTGTTACCTTTTTCGCAATGTTAACAGGGTACTTCTGGTAAAAAGTTTTTATGTTCTCAAAAAGTATGTACAATGTTAGTTTCATTAATAAATAAGTTAGAAATTATCAGGAAAATATAATGATTAAATAATTAAAATCGTTAATTCAAGCATTTTTGAATTAAAGAATTTCAAAATTTGTCAAATTCAGTCTTTTAAATAGTGTCATGGTATAAAAAACACTAGCCATTTTGTGTCATGTTTTTCTGACGTTCTCAACAATGGATCTGACCGTCATTTTCATTATATGCTAAACAATTTCATTAAGCATTAGAAACAAATTTAACTTAAGAGTTTCAAACCTATTGTGGTACTGTTCGATATTTATTTAAATTTAAAATACATTAGTTACAACATTCTTTAAACTTTTAACATTTAAAATTATTTAGTACGTACTCAAGCAGTTTATTCTTTAATTATTGGTTTGTGTATATTCTTTACGACAAATCTAATAGATATATGTGAGTATGTACAGTGAAGGAGTGAAGATAGATGAATGTAATCTTTGTTACCAACGGATGGTAGATTGGTCCATTAAAAAGGTATTTATTAATAGCCATAATAAAACCACGAATGCATCCTTTTCGATATATGTGTCTAGATCTAGAGACAATACGATGGGCCATAAAAAAACTAAGAAATGAATATGGTTTATATCAAATCTAAACGTTGTTAGCTTTTATTCGCATACATTTGGACAGTTAAAAACCAAATAGGCTAATTCGAAAGTTTATGAATCAACATTAAAAATATAAAAATTAAAACAACAACAAAAAGTCAGTAATTTTCTTCAAATTTTTAAAAGATACTTGGCTTCCTCTTTGCAAAAAATTCACTAAATAGTGGAATATTCGAAATTTTTCCAACCTTATAAAATTTATTTTAAGAAAAGACAACTATCAGCTAGGAAATACTAAGAATACAAAAAAATCTAAATTTATTTTATGCTGACAAAATTCCCTCCTATGTTGTCCTTTTCAAAGAGCAACACCAATCAGCAAAGTGAAACATGTTTTCCCAAATCTAACTTATTCGACAGCGAGTAAGCGAGTTCGGAGTACGTATGTGTAAGGGTGGCTGCAGTCCCACATGGGGTGGATCTCCCCAGCCTATCTGTATTCGGTTCCCTCCCTCCTCCACTCCCACGAGTGTGTGCATATATTGGGTCACCCCAACTCCGTCCCGAGCCCATCTTATAACCAGCCGATCAACAATATTCACATTGTGAGGTGGAAATGGATGACTGAGTTGTCATATCTCGCTAGCTAAGGATTTCATTGGAATGGGAAAAAACTCAATGACTACGTATTTTATTTAGCAGCCATGCTTTCCTACTACAAAAATACACAATATTATGTTTCTTTCCCATACCAAACGTAAGTGATGCAAACTATAGATAAGCCGCTTAGAAAACGACCTAGTGAACGTACTGGTGCGAGTGAGATGCACTGATTGGCAAAAAAGAACACAACACAAAACTACTACTCTTCCGCACTGGGTAATTCCTTTCAAACATTGTCATGGCAACCAGGACACGGAAAACGCAATAACAAACCCCGTCCATTACGTCATTAGCAACAGTGACCATTGGTTAGCAACAATAACGAATCAAGACTAGAGCGATTAAATTAATTAATTATTTAGTATTCAAATAATAATTAATAGTAACAATAGCGAAATTAATAATAATAATAAATAGTAATTATTTTTAAAATCGTATAGTTCATTAAGCCTTTTTTCTTTTATTCATGAAGTAAGGCAGCTCAGTGGTGGAACGATTTCCCTCTGCTTTTGAACCCCCACATGTGCTAACACGCAGGTCACTTTCTGTCCGGCTTTTATAAAACTGATTATTCTAGTATTTCTCATAGAACTCTTATTCATTTAGCTTTGAAATATGGATGGATTAAAAACTAGTGAATGATTAAAAATATTTCCCAATTTTTTATTTATTTATTTCTTATGACGGCGATCGTCAAGATGTCGACGAATACGGGTCGCAAACGAGTGTTATGAGCGAATGCAGTCATTGAGTTACAAACTAAGGTCAACTATTCCTTAGAAAGTGTTATTAATTAATTAATAGCCCAATGACAAATGAACAATCTGTGGCTATCAGCTGATCCCTCTCACAATTTTGTATTACTCTTACAGGGACCGAACTAAGAATCTTTAGTTTCTGCACCTAGGCTTTGATCAATTTTCGTATTAATCTTTTGTAAGAGTAACAAGTAAAATTTAAAAACCAAAATTCCATAGTCAATTTTCACAGCATTGTAAATTTTTCATTGGCGTATGAACTCACAAGATAAATATGTAGGCCTACTTATCATAAAAAAGTATATACAATGATATGATAGTGAAAGTAATATTACATGTTTTGTATTTATTATAATTAAAGTAGATTCCACTATCTAACTAAAATATAACTTTATTATAAATATCATGGTCGAGTTTGAATTCTTGCAAATCAAAATTCATTCCATTTTTTAAATGGAATTAATTATATTTTTTCATTTTTCATTACCATTTTTTCTTTTTTATTTCTACTGATATTTTCCTTCATATAACTCTTACAGGTGACTTGAAAAATCCTATTCAATTGTTGTGCTTGTGTTATATGTATAAACAGCACTTTGGTCATTCTGTATGTATTTTGTTGTTTTGAATGTTCTCTATTTGAGGTCTAAAAAATTAATATTTTCGCTTTTTATTTCCATTCTCACAAATCGTATAAGCTATGTATGACTGGATATGCTAATGGTAAATTAATTTTATGGTTTCAAATCTACATGAACTTAACATCTTTCTGATTGCTAATAGGCCTGAACTAATTTTATTTTAAGCAGATTTGGTGTCACAACTCACTAAAAAGTGTTGTCTATTTTTAATTAAAGTTTTTTGTAATTGTTGTTATTTTTGTAAAGTTTGTAGCCTACCATGTCTATTGTAATTGAAATATTGTGTTAAATAAATATATCTATAAATAACATGCTTACAAATAACTTATTGAAGATAATTATTAGATGATTCCCAAACATATATATATATATATATATATATATA
This sequence comes from Stictocephala bisonia, assembly GCA_035578905.1. NCBI lineage: Eukaryota > Metazoa > Arthropoda > Insecta > Hemiptera > Membracidae > Stictocephala > Stictocephala bisonia. The sequence continues at coordinate 342,923 of JAQJVL010000318.1, forward strand.
TATATATATATATATATATATAGTTTTTTAATTAGCATAATACGTGTTGGTACATATACAGTACAAGTAAACGTCACACAACACAAATTTATTACAATATAAGCACAAAATGCACAAATATACTACAATACAAGCACAAAATGCACAAATATTTGTGCATTTTGTGCTTGTATTGTAGTATATTTGTGCATTTTGTGCTTATATTGTAATAAATTTGTATTGTGTGACGTTTACTTGTACTGTATATATATATATATATATATATATATATATATATATATAAGAAGTATACTTCAATAGCTATCAGATCCTTTAAAGATCTCTCAAATCAATAGACACTTAGCCTATGCAAAACATGCATTAAATTGTTGTTTAACAATTATTGTCAAATTTGTATGATTAGTAAAAATAAATAAATCTTTTATTAATTATTCTTTTTTCGACTAACTGAATCGTACAAAGAATCTTCAGTACTCCTGAATTTTTAAAGAAAATACATTATTTATTTTCTTGTGATGTATTTAAATACAAAAAATAAATCATGTTTCATACAATATTTGTTTTATTGTATATGAAAAATTATCAAATCACTTAGTAATTTTATACATAATATATTGAAGAGGTCCAAGCCAATACAAACAATTTATAATAAAACGTTTACTCCAACCAGCGATGAAAAAGAATGAATATCAAAATGGGTTTGGAACGGCCAGTTAATAATGTCCACTTACCTCCGCCAATTACGAGGTTTTTGAAAAGACTTTCAATAGTGAAATCGGCCGGCAGTCATTCGTAATAAAGACCTCTCCAAGTGGAGTCCTCTTTCCCGGTAATGCATGCAAGAAGGACTTTATGTGTTTTCAACAATATATACTACGCATAAATGTATTTTTATACAAGGGAGAGAGAGAGCAGTGAGAATTCCACGTTATTGAGAATACGCGGGACAAAGACGGGAATATCAAGGGAGCTGGCTACGTCGCCATGGAAACATATCAGCCAACATAGCCTACTCGCACATGCAATGTATTTCGCATGTTTTATGTATAATGCTGCGCTGTATCAAAGCTTCTATTATACATATTTCCTTTCTTTATCCAGATATTGTGATCGTATTCCAGACGCGGCTCTACTGCTGGCAGCGCTCGGTTCAACTTCTTTTCAAACATTCTCCTTTACTTCACTTTCCTTATTTACTTGTTGAAATATGTATTTCATACATAACAACCCACTCGGCTCGTCACTGTGATTGAGTTCACTACGATACATGTGTCTTGTAATCTCCAAGCCATACTTTTGTTTGGAAAGCCGGATTCGTCGTAAGAGAAAATATTTATACGTTTTATGAAACAAATCTTCTAACTTCGAGCAAATATAATTGTTGGAAATGTAATCTTAGTAATTTGAAATAGCAGCATACAACTCCCTAGTGGTCAGCTGGTGTCACTTCACATTATTTATTTATTTTAGAAACTTTTCGTAAAATTATTCAAACGTTTAATAGATTAATTTAATAAAGACATTCAAATAAAGTAATCATTCAAACTTTACACAATTTTTTACAAACTTAAATACAAAATTTTAATTACAACCTATTAGATAGCAAATTTTGTATTTAAAAATAGGCTATTTATAATTTACTGTACTATTAATATTGTGTTATAAATATAATATATTTTTATTTAACAGGACACTTAGTAATGTTGGTATTTTTAGTTATAAAAATATTACAAACGTATTTTGTATAAGAACATACTCAACAATGTAAAAACTTACTATATCTTCGGAACACACATTTTGTATCATTGTTTTGTTTATATGTTTATCTTTTTAGTGCTAATCATAAACATTTTTTTGTTCAATTTAACTATTGTAACGTGTATTATTATTATTATTTTTCACTCTTATGCCCAATCAGTCCATGTGAAGTTCACTATATGCAGCGTCCATATGTTCTTCACACTTTCTTAATGAGCTCTCTTTTTTAACCTAACCTAGTTGTTCCAGTTCTTTTCCTATTACCTTCTGATAAACTTTCCAATAATTGGACCTATTTGAAATGTCAGTTTATATTATACCTACTGATTCTACGTATTCTTTTTGTTACACTAATCCATTGATTTTCTTAAAATTCTACCGTTTGCATTGTTAATTTAGTCGGTTGTACTTTCTTGATTTATAATAATAATAGAATTTTGTTTATAAATTTACCTTTTATTCTCTTAAAGGTGGCGGATGGTTACTAATAGTCGGTTACTTCATCAAGTGTTTTATTTTAGAGATTAACATGATAAATACGTATACTTAAAAACATAATACTTCTGGTAAACAGAAAAAAGTACAGTATTATTCTAATTCATCTGCAGATGTATAGAACGTATTACAAATGTAAGTACGTATAGTTATAGTTTGACTAAGGTGAAACTGATTATAATATTGAATAGGGAATCTATAATTTCTTCCAACAACACTAAGGGGTAGGGTTAAGGACACCTCATGCTGGCTGAGTCCCGAGGGATGAACAGCTCCCGGAGGCCTCTCGCCCCCACCAGGAGTGAAATTCCGTGTTCCTCTAAGTGCATAACTTTTCTGTTGGCAAAAATACAAAAACCTTGTGGAGTAAACGTTGAATATATTTATGTAGAGTTACGTAGTAAGCAAATAAAATGCTTTTATGCTTTAGAAAGCACATTTTATTGTCATTGTATTTAATTGAAACACGGATTTTGTTAGTGTAAAATAATACTTTTTCAATAATTCAAATGTTCCATTCTATTTGTTGCAAATTTATTATTAATAATTATCAACAATTACAAGAATCGACTATCGCACCTGATAATGATTGTAGATTGAGTTCCTCATTTGATATATGCCTATACAAGGTTTGTTTCATTCATGATTTATTGGAACTAATGTTCCAACTTTGAAGTTCAGTATGGCCAGGTAATTAATTCTTTTATATATAAAAAGGTAAAGAATTAATTATATATAATATATATATATATATATATATATATATATATATATATATATATATATATATATCCTTAGAAGAAACTTGTGACTAACAAAAATTTAGTGATAAAACTATGAATAAAAGTCCGTTCAAGGTTAATATACCATGTGGTACTAATAAGCGATACAATTAGAAAAATTGTATTCCGATGAGATAAAGGTGTGATCTATTATCTTAGGTTTTTTCCACTTAAGGTAAAAAATAATACTTTTAACTAACATAAACGTAACCAAAGCACGATCTCATTTAATATTAAAGCAACGCCGAAATATTCTCTCATATGGTAATATATTCCCAGATATAATATTAAGGTAACATTCAAAAAATAGGGTAGAAGCATTATGGGTCTGTATTAAATGTGACAGTATGAGGGTGCGAGGAATATTTTGAGTCTAGAATAAATCACAGAGCAGGCTGAGAGCCCCAGATAAGGTTGAATAGAAGCCTGCCCCCCTTAAGCTGTATTTACTACCCATAAAACTCCCTATTTGTACCTACAAACCTCTCAATACACCTCACCTCCCTTAAACACGCTTTTAGATCATTTATGTGGTTTTTTCGTGCTTTAGATTTCTTATGTATTTTTCGTTTTATAATTAGTTTTCTGTCTTTTTTATTTAGAAAGAAGCCTCATAAAATATCTTTGGCTATAAATTATATTTGGTCTAATTTTTTCCTTTAAATAATATTTTATCATATTATTGTATTATTAACTTTATTAATATTTTACTATGTTTTTAAATTTAAAACGTACATACCTAATTTTGTGGCAGGTTTACAAACATTATTAGATAATAAAAATAAAAAAATACTAAAACTACTCGTATATGGTGATATTCTGATATTGTATATAAATATACAATTTTTAATGGCCAATGTCTCTTATGTTTTATTTTTTATAAAATGAAGTTATATTATTCTTAGCAGCTGGTTTATGTAAGCTACGAAACGAAAAAAATTGTGTCTATAGTTGGGCCGAATAGTAAGCGATCAATTTGTTATATTTAGCGCAAGTAGGGGATTCAGCAGCAGAGGGGAATCTTTCCACCGCTGAGCCGCCTTATTTCATGGACGTGACTAACCTCCATCTTCGACTGTTCAACTTTCCCAACAGTGTTTAGTTGAATAAAATAACTGTTGCGAACTGTTTGTTTAGTTGATATTCATAATTTACATTATTATTCATCGTGTTATTGATATTATTAATTTTATTTGAATTCTAAATAATGATTTAATTTAATCGTTTTAAGCTTGATTCGTTGGACTTAATCAAACCAACCAGTGGTCATTGCTGTTAAATACGTAATGGGCGTGGCTTGTTATTGCGCTGCCAGCACGAGCCTTCCGTCACCCTGTTGCCTTGACGATTTTTAAATTGAATTACACAGTGGGTTAAGAGTAGTTACTGTCTCACATCCACCACTCAGTGCATCTCACTCGCACCAATGCGTTCAGAAGGTAGTTTTCTAATCTAAACCTGATTAGGTGTGAACTGTGGATAGATCTTTAGAAAACTAACTGTTAACAAACTCTTAAGATTAATCTTTTTTCAACTACCTATGTTACTGACCAAAATGAATGATTAGAAATAATAAAAATCTTTCTAGCATTGTTAGTATCGTAGAAGCATTAATAAATTAATAAAAACATTAAGGACATTAATCACTTCTACTCTTGCATACGAATTCTGGCAGGAAGTTCATTTATTATAAACGCAGTATTACTAGTAGTGATATATAAAATTATTTCTTGGTCCACATTTGGATATGATTGATAAGAGGTAGTGGTAGTAACATTTTTACTTAGTGCTTTTTTTAGTTCCTAAAATGTTTAACGGGAACAGGGCATATCTAGAATTTTCCGACCTACCTTCATTTCATAGCTGTGACCACCAGATTTTTTTTTCTTTACTGTCTACGCCACTGGTAATTTTTTTTAATAATATTCAAACATAATAACGCTCCAAACACCTATAGCAAATTTTAACTGGACATACAGAATCGAACCCGTGACCCTATGCATAACAAGCAGAACTGATAACGACTAGGCTAGTAAGAGGCTTTAATATTTATATGCGTATAATTTTATATACACCTGCAAGATATCTCATAGAATGGGAAAATTTACCCCTGAAATTTGGTTAGTTACTCAGGTCTGACCCCCCTCCAATACAACACCTCTAAAACATTTACAAGGATATTTACAAGGAGTTACAATAACCCCTCCACAATTAAAAAAATCTCTCTCTCTCTCTCTCTCTCTCTATCATCAATTGCCTCTATCCTTTTATCAATCATCTCCCAATGTGGACCAAGAAATAATCTTATATATCAGTACTATTACTGGGTAAAGATATTGTAAATAGTATATAGGCAAATTGTGGTTATGTGGATAACAATTAATTTTAGAATGTTATTTTAAAGTTAATTGTATCATTGAATACACAAATACGAGGTTAAGCTATTGCTCTAAATATGATGGAACGATTTAATCTACAATGTAGATTGTCCTTTAAAATAGGGTTCTCCTAGGGCACCCGTTCCTAATTAAAATCAATATAATTTATTAGATTTGTTCATAACAGGTGCTTTTACATTTTTACTTGTATTCATTTACTTATCCTCTGTTGTCATTTCCCTTTGATATAAGCTCAACAATATTTATCATGGCGATCTAACCACTTAAACGAATATTAAAAAGTACCTTTTATAACTTCCACACCTCTATAACCTTGAGTGTATTTTATGAAAATGTATTCAATAAAGCAGTCAATGCCTTACAAAAACTTCTTAAAGCTGATAATCAGCCAAAAAATACGGATGTTCATCAACTTATTAAAATTTTCTTTTCATAAAATTCAGAGATCGCTTTCTTATGGCCAGAGAGAATGGCCAATTTGCAGTTATAAATATATGTCAACTAATGCTACTTAAATCTTTAAACAAATATAGTAATATTTACTAAGTATATCTTTGAGGATTTGGAGGGGGGACTGACAAGGTGCTGGCCCTGCCATCCACATGCAAACTGGAGAAATAAGTGCTCGACACGGATTTAGGGCACTATTGGATGCGACCTCTGTTTCTTTCTTCTCTGAAACTTCACTAATAATATTAGAGAAAGTATTAAATTCAAAAAGTGTTCTATGTCGGATAGGTGTTTTATTTATTCATTTTACACCTCTTTAAAGTTTATAATAAAAAACTTCATTTCCAAGTTCTTTATTACGGTACTTCAAAAGTAATAAAATTGTATAACACTTATCTTACTATTTGACTTGTTTTTCTTAAAATAGAGTATTATAAGTGTAATACTATGAATCATTGTAATATCTAGCTTAGTAATTTACGAATAAGCTGGAAACAAAGTATAAATAACAAACTTTGTATTTATACGACACGGCGTCCACTCAATGGACTTGGACAGTACTACAGAAGTCTGGGGTGTCCATGCTGGTTGGTAGTCAAGGTTCAGATGTTGTTTAGGGAAGATAACTGAGTGTCAGACTTGCCAGTTAGCTGAAAATCAGACCAACACTACGTGGTTCGGATTCCACTTAAAGCTGTAGGTCCCATTGTTGCTCTGACTATTGGGCTATTAATAAACAATCCTTTCGGAGCTAACTCTAACTCATATAGAAACAATGACTACTCTCTTTCATCTATTCACTCATTCGAAATCCATATTTACCCATATCTTGACGATCGGCGTCTTAAGAATAACTTATTTATTTATTTTATTTATTTATTCATAAGACGCCGATCGTCAAGAAATGGGTGAATATGGATTTCGAATGAGTGTGATGAGTGTAGATGAGCGAATGGGAAAAATCATTTAGATCTTTCTAATTAAAATTATACTAGCCTTATAAAAATGAAGCTCAAATTCATACAAATGTTCAATATAAAGAATAGGCTACATAGTTAAGATTGTTCTCAGTCTTTCTCAAACTAAGCTTCTACGAAATAGTGTCTGTAGTGGAGGAACCAGGGCGAACAGCTTGCCAAGAAATGGATAGAGATAGTAAGACATCCCGGATTGTAGGTTGAAGCCCTAACCCTAACAAGGGCTGGTACGGTTCGTTTCATATCCCTCAGGGGGGAGGGATTTGCCTTCTTTCTCGTTCCTTTTGCATCAGCAGTCTTTGAGGAAATTCGATTGGACCCTCGCTACATCCAGAGGACATGTAAATCTATAGAGATCCCCTCGTGTGTTATCCAGCGATGGAAAGGGATAAGATGGATCTTGTGTGAGTTTGTACGTCTTGCTCACCCCGTGTGAGGGTGTCTTTCTATAGAGTGCTTTTATAAGGGATTATAGGTCACGATATCGGCAACCTAGCACACAATTAATTGTGTCAGAAAATATTTTAACACTAGTACCTATTGACTAAATTTTGATAAAAATAAGATTTAAAAAAAGCATCAACAAAGATGATTAGAAGTTTCAAATTAACTTTTGTATAAAATATAATAAAAACTAATTTAAATAAAATCGTCTTTAAATAAAATCTTATGTTGTATGCTTTTTTATTTTTTGTTTTTTTTTATCTGATGACAAACATTTTTGGAGCCATTTATGATGAGGTACCTCAGGTTCTTAATACTTAAGAATTTCCTTTCCAACAGATACATACTTTTAACCAAACTCAAGAACTAATATCTTCCCATGTCAATAACTTCTCAACAAGTCAAAACAGAATGTATTTTAGTTTTGCCAGAATTTTGAACTGTCAAGTACGTTCCTTCATATCAATTAATTTATATTTAACTATCAATCATTAACAATCATTCTTTCATTATTGACGAACAATAAATTGTTTTGTTCACATATCAAACTATTAATATTTGGCTTACCTTTACGTATCGATACACTCTTAGATAAGATGTACGTGTTATGGTGGTTGATAGACCAATTATGTTCATTTAGGTTAGTCAAATACAATAGTTATATGATAACCTCAAATAAATTATGTAGTACAATGTAATCTTCAAAATACTGTATAATTCGATACCATTGTAGACTTATAATTGGGTGGATGCATTATTACCAATGTATGTGAACGGGTGTGTGAGTTTTGGTGTATAATTTTGAACGTGTATAGCTAGTGATGGGTGGGTATGTAAGATTACCATTATACATAAACAAAAATATCAGTATTAAATAAATATTTAATTATTATTAGCAGCCACTTTAAATTTTATTAAATACATATCAAAAATAAATTAATTAGAATGTTACCCTGTCGACAAATTCCTTATTTTTTAAAAATATTTCGTTTGCTTTAATTTTAATTTTTCTACAACATTTACTTACCGTCATCAATATTGTTTCTTGTTTTTAAAGTAAAAAGGGCTTGATTTAAGTGAAAAGACAATCAATTGTAAAAAAAAGAAAACAATAAGTTTTTCCAAGTATTATTTGTAGAATTGGTATAAAATAAATAGAATGTATCTAATTTTTTTTTCTAGATAACCATCAATTGTAGACTTTCAAATAGTAATTTAACTTGTATTGGTTGAAAAAAAAAAAAACAATCATAAGACATACTGAATGTCTTTTGTCCACATATTACTTGATTATGGCTGTCACTAAAGCCAACTAAGCTATCGAACGCCAATGTTCTTTCCCGCCTGTTCGATAACACGACACATCCGGCTGGGAGGGTGCAATTTTGGCGGGAACACTGATAACACCCCTTATCTCAACTATGTCTCCCAAGCACAACCTGGGGAGTTTTCAGTTTAGTATCCTTGTACTGGCTTGCATTATCCGTGGAACGAGAAGTTTTTATTCTATTTCAAAGTTGTTGCCAAGGGATCCATTTAAATTTTAAAAACTATTTAACTCTTTCCTAGTTTATCAAAAAACACCAAAGCTAAATAGACAGCTTTATTAGTCAGTTTGCATGTTCTGAAAGACGCTCAAGGAAAAAATCAAAAATTCGAAAACTTTTAGTATAGAGGATTAAGATAAACATGTCTCATTTGAGATTTTTTTATTTCATTTGACTGCTCTTATTTATACAGTTTTTGAGCTGCCTTCAAAATTAGCAAATTTCATGCTGGAGGCTTAGTAAGCATATGTATATAAAATAATTTATCCAATTATACTATTTATTTTTTCCACTTCTCCATCACATTTGATTTATTTATTTTCTTTAGTGCATCTAAAAATATCCTAATCAAAATTTCAGATATTTTTTAAATAACATAACACAGGTTAAGCCCTAATCAATCAAAATAAATTGATATTTACCGTTTTTAAATGTCCTCTTCCCTTGAAGCTATTGATCTGCGTGTCTGTTGCAATTAAATACAGTGTTGTATTATATTAATTCATTATCTTATTCTATGTAAAAAAATAAAAACATAAAAATCTTTTTTAAATACATCTTAAATATTGAATTCCTATTATTCTAAAAAATATACTGTTATTATCTATGTGTTTTTAGAGGTTTTTATGTTTACTTTGTTTTATATATTTGAATTCAACACATTATTTTTAGATTTTAATTTATTAATATTTCTTATTTTAATCAAGTAAATGTTGAGTTATTATTTATAAGAATTAAAATATAAACAGAACTAGTTGACAGATCGTGACTCGTCAAAAATTACGCTTTTTAATCATTTGTAGATATCTGGAACTTAATTTCAAATAAAACAGATATTTTTAACACTATGATTAAAAAAAGTAAATACACTGCATAATTCATATTACAAAAAGTCTTTTCAATAGAAACTTCAAGCAGCACGTGTACGGGAGAATGTAAGAGTATAAAGAGCCAGACGACAAAGACTGCTTGCAATTGTGAAGAAATACCTTGCAGTCCGTTCTGCATCTATATTGTGGCGGTACGATATGTCGTCCTCATGCAAGAAGCCAGGGAAGGTTTCCAAGAAGGAATTACAGAACGCTCACACATCAAACTGATATTGCTCCCCTCCCTCCTGGAGGATTACCACCCACCCACCCCACCCCTGACATCACACGCTATGATAATACGTCACCGTCGTCTCACACTGTTTCCTATTAAACAATCGCACCCTTGAACAGACTGTATTTGGAAACATCATCAACTCTGCGGAAACCGATCCACTATCGAACCGAATCTTATTAGGTTTTGATATATCGATGCCCGGTTTTGAGGGGCGGCAAATCGCATGGGTAATTTAAATCGGCTGAGATACGCCTGTCGAGTTTGAGGAAAGTGGCAATTTTTATTGTGCTCGTTCGAATATGACGTTTTTTTCTAAATATACTACTCTACCATGTTAGATTTGCTATAGCAATGTTATGAGCATAAACTAACAAAAATCATACACACCCACACACATTTGATCAATATATATTATAAACAATCTCAAGATCTTGAAAATGACACAGTTTGAGTTAAGTTAATAATAAAATTATGTTGATTTTTTAACAGTTAAACTCGAGAAAATTAAAATTAAAATACATGCACTTATGACGTTGTAAACTTTTTCTTTTATGTAAACAGGTTATTTTACATCCCCACCCATCACCCATACACGTACAGTACTAATAACGCACCCACCCACGTATACACGTACAATGGTACCGATGTTATACATTATTTTTAAGACTTTATATATAACATAATTTATTTGAGGTTATTATTTGACTATACAATATTTGACTGACCTAAATGCCCGTAATCGATTTACCATCCCCCATAAACACGTGAATCTTATCTCAAGACTGGGTCGGTATTTAAATAAAATCCCAATATGAATAGATTAATATACAACCAAATCAAATAATTGTTCGTATACAGTAAATCGTTTATAAATAAACAAAAATTTGAATATAAAATAACTGAAATAAAGGATCGTACCTGACAGTGTAAAAATCCTGTAAAAACTAAATTAGATCTATCTTTTATTGTTCTTCCTGCCGAGTTTAAGACTTAATGTAGCTTTCCACCTTTCAATACTAAATCTGAAGACATACGTGAAATGGAAATAATCAGATCGTGACTCGGATTAAAATGTAGTAGGCCTATGTTTCTGTTAAATATAAAATCATTTACCAAGTAAGTGATCAATAGTGACCAGGAGGTTTTAACATAGTTTATTTGTAGAATAGATTTTAAAAGTAATATAACGTTGTGTCAAAGATAATTAGGGAGTGGTCATAAAGTAACTTGTCATAGATGTATTGGGAGAAATAATAGTAAACAAATAAAAATTATACTGCTTAATACACTGCACAACATAACCTCAAACCTCTAATATCAGCACTGACTTATGGGAAGTACGCAGTAGTCACGTTCACAACTGACTGCCACTGCGCTAGTCAAAAAACTACACTGACATTTACGAGACAACCTGTAGATCAAACTCAAATCTGTTTATTAGTAGACAAATTAGTAGAAATTTAAACAATTTATCAATCGATTAAATACTTATATTTGTATAGGTTATCAATTAAATTCTAAGTTTTATGGGTTGTTCCAAAATTATTAACTATTAATGCCAACCGATTATTGAATTTAGCAGAGACGGCATAATACATTTTATACTTTTTATTTATTCTCTTTGTAATGTGATTTCAAATTAAGGGTATCCTTCTATGTCTAATTTGAAACAGCGCTGAGGACAAGAATATTGTTTGTACATAAAAATGTTATCAGAGTAGTCACCCTAATATACTGGAGGATACTGAAAACATTGGTTACTAGGCAGAAGGAGAATTTTCAGGAACGAGGGCAACATTCCTGTTCTTAACAAAAGATTGTTAGGAAGAAAAATAAAAATTAATTTAGATTTCTTTTTACTACTGTTAAAGGCTTATTTTACATAGCCTCAGAAAGTGTGTATAATTTTTAAAAATGTCAACATAATTTATTTTGATCCTAACTACTTTTTCAATTAGTAGCTCTGCTGATTCAATGGAAATGACCTTAGGGATTTTTTCATGGAAATCCATTAATGGATATTAATGTTGAGTAATACACAGAGAAAAATACTTCGACTCTTGAATCCTGTCCGACTTTTTTAATCTACATATGTTCTTAATATATCATATGTTCAGACAACAATAAAAAAAAACCACCACATGTCACAATGTCACACCTTCAGACAGCAAACTGATTCCATCCACACACCCAATCGTCCATTTTTGCGTGCAATTTCAACATAACAGAAATCACTATGTATCAATATTCAATATGAAACATAAAGTTCTATGTTAATATCAAAGTATTAAATGTTCCTATAATGTATAAAGACGACTAACTTTAAAGACACGTAACATTATGCTTCTTAGAACATCTCCCTTTATTAATATTGGAAAATTCTTCTCACTAATATTCTGTAAATATTTCTCGAAATACTCTGTTTTAAAATAGTAAAACTAAGGATAGGATTATCTATTGTATTATATTTTACATCACTCAATATTCTCAATTATGTAGCCCAAAGAGATTATATAAACCTGTATCGTGGAAAGAGTCCTCTCCAGGAAAGGGGAAGGACCTCTCCAGGTGACAGACAGACGAAGTAACAACCTTGTTACTGCTGCGGCAGCCAAATCCTGTCGTTATAGCAGCACAAAGACCTGCTTTCCTTACATGACGTCATTAGACGCTCCACTGGAGGAAACGTACGTATCGATGGTGAGGTAACCTTAGAAACGTTTATAATTAGACAGTACAAGCTGCTTTAACATTATCGTTTATTTTAATAATAAGTAGATCTTCACAAGTAGTTCTTTATATTGAGTTTTAGTTCAACATAGAAGGTTAGGGTATAGTTCTTCATAATGAAAGCTAGTTCATTATGGAAGGTTAATGTATGGTTTTTCATAATGAGAACTAGTTCATTATGGAAGGTTAATGTATGGTTTTTCATAATGAGAACTAGTTCCTTTCAGAAAGTTAGGGTATAGTTCTTCATAATGAAAGCTAGTTCATTATGGAAGGTTAATGTATGGTTTTTCATAATGAGAACTAGTTCATTATGAAAGGTTAATGTATGGTTTTTCATAATGAGAACTAGTTCCTTTCAGAAGGTTAGGGTACAGTTCTTCATAATGAAAGCTAGTTCATTATGAAAGGTTAATGTATGGTTTTTCATAATGAGAACTAGTTCCTTTCAGAAGGTTAGGGTATAGTTCTTCATAATGAGAACTAGCTCCTTACAGAAGGTTAGGGTATAGTTCTTCATAGTGTAAACTAGCTCCTTACAGAAGGTTAGGCTATAGTTCTTCATATTGAGAACTAGCTCCTTACAGAAGGTTAGGGTATAGTTATTCATAGTGTAAACTAGCTCCTCACAGAAGGTTAGGGTATAGTTATTCATAGTGAGAACTAGCTCCTTACAGTAGGTTAGGGTATAGTTATTCATAGTGAGAACTAGCTCCTTACAGAAGGTTAGGGTATAGTTATTCATAGTGTAAACTAGCTCCTTACAGAAGGTTAGGATATAGTTCTTTGTAGTGCAAACTAGCTCCTTACAGAAGGTTAGTGTATAGTTCTTCATAATGAGAACTAGCTCCTTACAGATGGTTAGGGTATAGTTATTCATAGTGTAAACTAGCACCTTACAAAAGGTTAGGCTATAGTTATTCATAGTGAGAACTAGCTCCTTACAGTAAGTTAGGGTATAGTTATTCATAGTGAGAACTAGCTCCTTACAGAAGGTTAGGGTATAGTTATTCATAGTGAGAACTAGCTCCTTACAGAAGGTTAGGGTATAGTTATTCATAGTGTAAACTAGCACCTTACAGAAGGTTAGGCTATGTTCTTCATATTGAGAACTAGCTCCTTACAGAAGGTTAGGATATAGTTATTCATAGTGTAAACTAGCACCTTACAAAAGGTTAGGCTATAGTTATTCATAGTGAGAACTAGCTCCTTACAGTAGGTTAGGGTATAGTTATTCATAGTGAGAACTAGCTCCTTACAGAAGGTTAGGGTATAGTTATTCCTAGTGAAAACTAGCTCCTTACAGTAGGTTAGGGTATAGTTATTCATAGTGTAAACTAGCTCCTTACAGAAGGTTAGGGTATAGTTCTCTATAATGAGAACTAGCTCCTTACAGAAGGTTATGGTTTAGTTATTCATAGTGTAAACTAGCTCCTTACAGAAGGTTAGGGTTTAGTTCTTCATAGTGTAAACTATCTCCTTACAGAAGGTTAGGGTATAGTTCTTTATAATGAGAACTAGCTCCTTACAAAAGGTTAGGGTATAGTTCTTCATAGTGTAAACTAGCTCCTTACAGAAGGTTAGGGTATAGTTCTTTATAATGAGAACTAGCTCCTTACAAAAGGTTAGGGTATAGTTCTTCATAATGAGAACTAGCTCCTTACAAAAGGTTAGGGTATAGTTCTTCATAGTGAGAACTAGCTCCTTACAGAAGGTTAGGGTATAGTTATTCATAGTGTAAACTAGCTCCTTAGAGAAGGTTAGGGTTTAGTTATTCATAGTGTAAACTAGCTCCTTACAGAAGGTTAGGGTATAGTTCTTTATAATGAGAACTAGCTCCTTAAAAAGGTTAGGGTATAGTTCTTCATAGTGAGAACTAGCTCCTTACAGAAAGTTAGGGTATAGTTATTCATAGTGAAAACTAGCTCCTTACAAAAGGTTAGGGTATAGTTATTCATAGTGTAAACTGGCTCCTTACAGAAGGTTAGGGTATAGTTATTCATAGTGTAAACTAGCTCCTTTCAGAAGGTTAGGGTATAGTTCTTCATATTGAGAACTAGCTCCTTTCAGAAGGTTAGGTTATAGTTGTTTATAATGAGAACTAGCTCCTTACAAAAGGTTAGGGTATAGTTATTCATAGTGTAAACTAGCTCCTTACAGAAGGTTAGGGTATAGTTATTCATAGTGTAAACTAGCTCCTTACAGAAGGTTAGGGTATAGTTCTTCATAATGAGAACTAGCTCCTTTCAGAAGGTTAGATTATAGTTGTTTATAATGAGAACTAGCTCCTTACAAAAGGTTAGGGTATAGTTATTCATAGTGTAAACTAGCTCCTTACAGAAGGTTAGGGTATAGTTATTCATAGTGAAAACTAGTTCCTTACAGAAGGTTAGGGTATAGTTATTCGTAGTGAAAACTAGCTCCTTACAGAAGGTTAGGGTATAGTTATTCGTAGTGAAAACTAGCTCCTTACAGAAGGTTAGGGTATAGTTATTCAAAGTGTAAACTAGCTCCTTACAGAAGGTTAGGGTATAGTTCTTCATAGTGTAAACTAGCTCCTTACAGAAGGTTAGTGTATAGTTATTCATAGTGAAAACTAGCTCCTTACAGAAGGTTAGGATATAGTTATTCGTAGTGAAAACTAGCTTCTTACAGAAGGTTAGGGTATAGTTATTCGTAGTGAAAACTAGCTCCTTACAGAAGGTTAGGGTATAGTTATTCATAGTGAAAACTAGCTCCTTACAGAAGGTTAGGGTATAGTTCTTCAAAGTGTAAACTAGCTCCTTACAGAAGGTTAGGGTATAGTTCTTTAAAGTGTAAACTAGCTCCTTACAGAAGGTTAGGGTATAGTTCTTCATAGTGTAAACTAGCTCCTTACAGAAGGTTAGGGTATAGTTCTTCATAGGGAAAAGTAGCTCCTTATAAAATTTAGGGTATAGTTCTTCAAAATGAGAACTTGCTCATTACAAAAGGTTTGGCTGTGGTTCTTCATAATGAAAACTAGTTATTTATGAAAGGCTAATGTAAGATTCTTCATAATGAGCAATAACAAACAAAATTCAAAAACAAATCATCTTGAGGTGTGAAAACTCGTTTTCCATATAGACAACTGCATCGTATAAATTACCAGTTTGATCACTCCTAGGAGTTTCGTTTGTTATTGTTATGAAATAGGAACGTTAATGCCAGTAATTTAATTAGTTAGTGGGTCATCCATTTAACATCCTATTTAAACAGCATTACATTTAAATGGGACTACATTAAAGTTACACTACTAGACCCCCAAAGGCATTGGTTGAGAAATCTATCTGTATGTATAAAATCAGTAATTATACCGAATTATCATGTTTTCTGTAGAATATTTAATAAAAATTGTGACAGATTGTTCGAATTTTGAACTTCGACATTTTTTGACAGCAACATGTCTTGTAAACAGAACTTCCAGTGCATTCTCAAATCTACCATTATGTGTAAGTTTTTTTTCTTTTTTAAGTCTGCTCAGTATTCGTTCCAGGCCACCCAAAGCTGTGGAGACAGGGTTTGTAACAGAGGTGATCCACCATGTTCAACGAACCTTCTCATTTCCTGCTTACAGTTCACCCCCACTTCCAAATAATGGGGGATGTCGGGGGTGGTATTGGGGGGAGGATATGTTACAGATTCAAAAGATCTCTAAGACGCCGAGTGAAAGCGTCTAATCCTCCCGCACCCAATCTCGATCTGATTAGCTGCGATTTCCCCCCTATCTTCCCACAAATGTGGTTGCTCATATGTTTATTACATCGGAATAAGTATCGCCCCTTTTATGTCTTCCTTGGGACCTTTTATTTCCCTCTTATTACAACTCTTATTGATACCTGTTGCGGAACATAAATTGTTTACTAATTTACAAATGAATATACGAATCATCAATTTACTGTGTAAATCACTCCTAAATCATGACAATCATACACAGGGCATCTGACAAACTTCACACTATATGAGAGATGTCCAGTTAGTTCTTAATTTAAAATCATATTTGTTTACTTCTTGACCTTATGTGATTGGAAATAACATGACTAGACTTGTACAGATTGATCTGTAGCATTGCCTCAGTTTGTAACGAAAAATAAGGCTATGTAACAAGAAAAATAAATAATATAATAAAATCTAAGAAAACTCACACCCAGGAGTCTACACAAATAAACTGATAAAAATGGTCTAGTATAAAACAAAGAAAAAAGAATTTATACAGTTAAATTTAAAAAAAATACAAGTGAGTGATAAAGATTATTTAAGAAATCACAAACATTAACAAACTGGCCATAAATACATAAAATATTACAACTTGATACAGTGATAAATATAATACCGTACAAAGACGAGGTAAAAGGCAAAGATCATCAAGCCTGGGCACCACAGAGAAAGTAATACAAATGGAGTGGGCATAGACTCATGAGTCACCACCAAGATGGCGGGAGCGTCGAGCGCGTTGTCTGCGCAGTTGACAGGAAGACGGACGGCTATCTAGCTTTAAAAATATGTATTATGTAATAAGTATCCATCATTAGAAAATAGTATTTACTGAATAAGACAATAATGAAAGTGTCTAAATAAAACATCATATAAATAATGATATTTTTAAATGTAATAGGCTTAAAGTTAACTTATCTTTAATTCATAAAGGACTAACTTGTATGAAATTTGTAGTACTTGCTTCGTTGTGGTCACAAGATCGAATCCCCTCGCTAGGCTCTGTAGGCCGAGTAACTTTAGGCACAAAATAGAAGTTAGTGGACGTAGCCACCAAAAAGCGAAGTTAGTGATACTAAAAGAAGCAGATACAATGATGATGTTTTACAGCTTTAATCGAAAACTTTTAGGATAAGGTGGATAGGGTTAAATTTCAGAGGGACGAAGGGTGGAATTCTCTAGGTGAACATGAGATATTTTTATTATATTGTAATAAAGTGGCCCTTAGCCAAAATTGGTTCATTGCAAAAACAGTAATTTCAAAATTTGCGGAATTCTATTAGCCTTTTTTTACGAATGAAGTTGATTGAGTTACAGTCAGATATGTTGCTTAGCGCAGCCTCTAACTCGGAACTTGTGGGCTCGGTGTTATGGTGATTGGCTTTCGGATCTTTTCCGTTAATTCACTACCACAACTTTTTTTGCTGTTTCCGTTTATTTACTACCACTTGATAAATATTCTGTTGCTCTAACAACTGTACCACAATCATTTTTACGTCCACTGTGGTATTCCTTATCCGCTAGGAATCCGATATCGCTGGCATTATATTATCGCTTTCCAAGAACTTACACAAGGAGAGCGCATTCGACGGTAAGTCAATCGTTGGATTTACCAGTCTGAGATCAACTTTAGTTCCCACCTAACCTAACCTGATCTAAACTAATTTAACCTAACCGTAAATGTGATATAAAATAAGTAGTTGAAGTAAAGTAACGGACAGAGTAGTGGTAGTGAACTAACGGAAAATGTCCTGATTTTTCTTAGTCCTTTACTGGAGGAATGTAAAGTGCTGGTTGCCAGGGTGGGTTCGAAAGTGGTGCATGGAACAGGCATTATCAGCTGGGTAGAAAAATCAAACCAATTCTTCGTAATTCCACGATTTGTTGTAAAAAAATAACTTTGGTTATTGGCACAGAGTATATTTACTATTTGGCTCCTAACAATTCGTATTTTTAAGAATCAACAGATTAGTAACAAAGGCTACACTTATTTATTTACACTCATCTCATTCGATCACAATTCATATTCGTCCAAATCTGTCATTCTGCGTCTTAAAAATTCCAAAAAATTTTCTTTAATTATGAAGAAAAGTGCTTTAATTCTTTTGTACATTATGAATTTCAATTCAAGATTTCATCTAAAGGGTTTGATAATAATTCAAAACCTCTTTGATACTTACCTATCATATATAATATAAAATTTTATCTAATTGGGAAAGTTGTCCAAACCTAATATCGTAAAATACTGTTTATCATTGACGTTTTATAATAATGTTTTTATACAATAGTATAAGTCATTATTTAATGGCAATTTTTTTATGAATACATAAACACTATTATTCATGTAAACCGACCTCAGGTAAGGTCCTTATGTGGCGTTTAATAGGCCCATAAAGGGAATGGGATAACTTCAAAGATCGCACATACGTCTCACTCTACGTAACTGAGATTGGGTACGCGGACTAAGTATTATATATGTCTCATCGGATCATTTTTTATTGTATTATATTATCTCTTATACCGAATACTCTTTATTACTAAACTATTCTTCGCTAAATAGTAGATATAAATAAGTTATGAAATGTCCACCTATACTTTTTAGGATATTATCCGGTGACCACATGTGCTGTAGAACAAACAGGCTTCACAAACTTGTTATTTTCGATAATGATTATGGCACAATTTTAAGGAGGCTTAAAGAATGTCATAATTCTTGATTGTGATTAAATATGAATTATTAAATAGATGGAATGTTATCACAATGATATCAATCAAGTAGATTAATCAGAAAGTTTGGCTAGCTGGGTCAATAGTCAGTAGGAAGACCATCAATGGGTGTAGGGCTAGTGAGAGACCCTTGTAAAATTACAAAAACAAATAAATAAATAAAAGTCTAGGCTACGTTTCAAAACTTGTTTTCAAATTCCTTGAACTGCTACCCCACTCCTAACTCAAGCAATTTTCTATAGCAATAAATATCAAAATAACTAAGGTATCAAGCTATTTGGAAGGAAATAAATGCTTTTATCAGTATCAGCAGTACCTTATATATGATACTGAATATTATGCTTCACTGTTTTATCTACTAAACGAGCGGTGATTCTTACTCAAGTTTAGATTATGTTAGATATTTGATTACTTTTCTGAATATGTTTCTATTAAAAATAGTTTTAAATTTTACTTTATTTTATTTATTTATTTATTTTTTTTACTAGGCATAAAAGTAATTTCAACGAAATATCACAAACGGAATGAAAACTATCTTCACACAACATTTCAAAAAACAAAATAAAGAATGGAAAATTAGTGGAGGGAAATCCAGTTTGAGATGTTATCAAAACTACTCTTTCAACAAAGACAATCTTCCTGAAAACAGTGTTTTGTATTTGTTAACGAAACGATTTGAGGCAAAATAACGTGTGCGCTAAGCGATGTTCTTATCCTACAAAGTTTCCATCATAACATATGCACAATACTGATAAAAGCTGAGATTATCCGGTTTCATCCGGTTTTAACGAGTCTAAATTACTTACCAAACTCGTCGAGCTTATGGACCACGGCTTATGAAATATTTACACAACTGAGTCGTGTACTCGAGCTTTAGCTTGTACCACAGATTATAGACAGATCTGTCTATATTCTGTGCTTGTACCCAGCCTTTTTGTGCAGTAACCCAGAGTTACTCGAGCTTTAGCTTGTACCACGGTATATAGACAGATCTGTCTATATTCTGTGCTTGTACCTAGCCTCCAGAATAGTTAATATTTACACAACTGAGCCGTGTACTCGAGCTTTAGCTTGTACCACAGATTATAGACAGATCTGTCTATATTCTGTGCTTGTACCCAGCCTTTTTGTGCACGTGCAGTAACCCAGAGTTACTCGAGCTTTAGCTTGTACCACGGTATGTAGACAGATCTGTCTATATTCTGTGCTTGTACCCAACCTCCAGAATAGTTAATATTTACACAACTGAGCCGTGTACTCGAGCTTTAGCTTGTACTACGGTATATAGACAGATCTGTCTATATTCTGTGCTTGTACCCAGCCTTTAAAATAGTTAATATTTACACAACTGAGCCGTGTACTCGAGCTTTAGCTTGTACCACGGTATGTAGACAGATCTGCCTATATTCTGTGCTTGTACCCAGCCTCCAGAATAGTTAATATTTACACAACTGAGCCGTGTACTCGAGCTTTAGCTTGTACCACGGTATATAGACAGATCTGCCTATATTCTGTGCTTGTACCCAGCCTCCAGAATAGTTAATATTTACACAACTGAGCCGTGTACTCGAGCTTTAGCTTGTACCACGGTATATAGACAGATCTGCCTATATTCTGTGCTTGTACCCAGCCTCCAAAATAGTTAATATTTACACAACTGAGCCGTGTACTCGAGCTTTAGCTTGTACCACGGTATATAGACAGATCTGCCTATATTCTGTGCTTGTACCCAGCCTCCAAAATAGTTAATATTTACACAACTGAGCCGTGTACTCGAGCTTTAGCTTGTACCACGGTATATAGACAGATCTGCTTATATTCTGTGCTTGTACCCAGCCTCCAGAATAGTTAATATTTACACAACTGAGTCATGTACTCGAGCTTTAGCTTGTACCACGGTATATAGACAGATCTGCCTATATTCTGTGCTTGTACCCAGCCTCCAGAATAGTTAATATTTACACAACTGAGTCGTGTACTCGAGCTTTAGCTTGTACCACGGTATATAGACAGATCTACCTATATTCTGTGCTTGTACCCAGCCTCCAAAATAGTTAATATTTACACAACTGAGCCGTGTACTCGAGCTTTAGCTTGTACCACGGTATATAGACAGATCTGCCTATATTCTGTGCTTGTACCCAGCCTCCAGAATAGTTAATATTTACACAACTGAGTCGTGTACTCGAGCTTTAGCTTGTACCACGGTATATAGACAGATCTGCTTATATTCTGTGCTTGTACCCAGCCTCCAGAATAGTTAATATTTACACAACTGAGTCATGTACTCGAGCTTTAGCTTGTACCACGGTATATAGACAGATCTGTCTATATTCTGTGCTTGTACCTAGCCTCCAGAATAGTTAATATTTACACAACTGAGCCGTGTACTCGAGCTTTAGCTTGTACCACAGATTATAGACAGATCTGTCTATATTCTGTGCTTGTACCCAGCCTTTTTGTGCACGTGCAGTAACCCAGAGTTACTCGAGCTTTAGCTTGTACCACGGTATATAGACAGATCTGCCTATATTCTGTGCTTGTACCCAGCCTCCAGAATAGTTAATATTTACACAACTGAGTCGTGTACTCGAGCTTTAGCTTGTACCACGGTATGTAGACAGATCTGCCTATATTCTGTGCTTGTACCCAGCCTCCAAAATAGTTAATATTTACACAACTGAGCCGTGTACTCGAGCTTTAGCTTGTACCACGGTATATAGACAGATCTGCCTATATTCTGTGCTTGTACCCAGCCTCCAGAATAGTTAATATTTACACAACTGAGTCGTGTACTCGAGCTTTAGCTTGTACCACGGTATGTAGACAGATCTGCCTATATTCTGTGCTTGTACCCAGCCTCCAAAATAGTTAATATTTACACAACTGAGCCGTGTACTCGAGCTTTAGCTTGTACCACGGTATATAGACAGATCTACCTATATTCTGTGCTTGTACCCAGCCTCCAGAATAGTTAATATTTACACAACTGAGCCGTGTACTCGAGCTTTAGCTTGTACCACGGTATATAGACAGATCTGCCTATATTCTGTGCTTGTACCTAGCCTCCAGAATAGTTAATAAACACACCACAAACGGGTTGTTTCACTAATGATAATGAAATCAAGAGACCGTACTAATATTGGATATAAATAATATCTTTATGTAAATAATATACAGTATCCATTTTATTTCCTTATTATGTCTGCTGGCATATATCTATTGAATGGACGATATTTCTGATTTTACATAATTTTTAATTTGTGATCTTTACACTAATTTTTAATTATAGAACATTGTCAGTTTTACAATACATTTGAACTTTTTATATTTAAACTTATATATTTTTTATGAATGTAATAAAATTAAATATTAATGCACTCCAAAATGAACAACTCCAAGCATGTGACTGAACGTTATTCTTCAAAATAAGTACATGCCTTAAGCTCGATTGTGGATTCGAACCTTGGACGTTCCACTTCACGATTCGACATTTACATAGCTACTAAACCAGTAAAGTATACATATTTGAAAAAACAAAACAATTGAATAATTTAGTATATTTTGGCCATATTTGTAAAAAAAATGAGTAGGTGTTTATTTATGAAATGTTTTTATCTAATCAAAACAATAATCACAGTTGTAATAATATTATTATTATTATTTTTTCACAGTTATAACATTATTATTTATTGGTTCCAAGAACTATACAAACTACCAAACTCATTAATAACTTAAAGTAACATGAACGGATTTTCTGTAACGTCCACGGCTAATCCACATGTATTTTATTGCTTTCGAGAACACCTGAAATTATTAGTCTTAATATTATCAAGACTGCTGCTAATAATAATAATTTGTTTTTATTTTCACAAAAATACATCAGATTACATGCTTCACATCACTTAACATTGTTCATAAACTAAACATTGTTCACTACAAAAAATAAACATACAAACTAAATAATTTGTGCTTTTTAATTATTTGAATAACGAACTACACCTACTACTAGTATCTACCTTTTATTATTGTGTAATAACTAAACAGTAAAATTGAAGAAATTTATTATTTGATAGACAGTATATAAGTATATATCTTTTTATATACGTTACGTTTCATAGTAATAAATGTTTAACCACTGCCAAAATTTTTTCACAGAAATTACGCGATACGTATCTTTTACCTTAATTCTCCTCTAAACGGTGCAAATTATTATTCTTTCATTTAATAATAATAAAAGACACATAAAACGTCAACATATTAAAATAAGCAATGTAAGTATCCCTTATCTAAAGTTTAAAATTTTTAAAAATTAAAACAGTTTTAAAATATTAAAAAGTATCAACAATATTCTAATAATGAATTTATGATAATATGAAATATATTCTCAAATGGTCTACAAATGCTAAAGATACTCACTAGTATTAATAAATTGTGAAGCAGTTATAATACTTTACTCCCAAATATCACCCCAGAATAAATTATCAGTATCATTTAATCTAAAAATCTACTAACATGCTATATTTTAACAATAGTTTAGAAATTTTTTACAAATATCCAAAAAATATATTTTAAGATTCTCCTGATCAAATTTTAAAGTGTTGTAAAAAACTAACAATATCCGACAGTTAAAAACTACGTAATTACCTTAAATTAACCGTCATAATAAAAATTAGTACAACTTTGAGTTTGGAGAGAAAAATTGTTTACTTAGCTTTGTATTAAAATCAATTCAAATATATGAATATAAACTATGAGAATGAAATAATTAATTTTAGCAAATAATATCTAAGGAAATGAGTTTTTTTTTAATATTTAAGATAATTCTTTCCTTTTTCAAGTATGGGCTTTATCTAGGCACAATCCTTTAAAAATCCATACCTTACAGATTAGTGTATCAGTGTATTGATATTATCTCATAAAGCCATCAATGTATGGCGTAATCATAATTTTGGTCAAATGATTTTCATAAAACTGGTAATCACAGTATTGTATAAAAATTGTCTTTGAATACCATGATAAGTTTTGCAAATCATTCCCCCATTAAAACTAAAACAATATGTACAATAGCAGCTTCCCAGTGCTCTGCTTATCTTGTGATTGACATCACAACTGATAAGAACGTCTCGTTTCCCGCACGCCCAAGCTCGTGCACTCACGCAAATTGGATACATGCGGTCCGTAAACAAATTCGCAAAATTGTTTCTAAGAAAATTGTCTTTTTCCGAAAGGATATTTCTGAGAATGTCACAAATTAGACTCATTTCTTTTCACTCTTCTCAACCACAGTTCATTCTAAATGCTTTGTGTAAACAAATACGCGGATATGTTTTGTTTAGGTTTCTGAGCTACCAAACCTAATGGCGTTATGTTTTGGATTTTTTTAAATTATATTTATATTAGTTTTATAAGTAGATTATTTTAAATATACATCTCGAAATAATGTTACAACACCTAACAACGTAATAACCTTGATTATATTGCCGAGATACCACTTTTCCAGTTTCTTTTTATATTAAATCCAATTTTCGATGGCCACTCCAAACTGGTTGTATTACCTAGGGAGTGACCTATTTATTCTACAAATATTAAGTTTGATTAAGTAATATCATTAAATTTATTTTATTTATTAATTTTAATATTTATGTTATCATTTATTATTTTAGAAGTTAAGACATTTGCTTATCTAAACTGTACATACGTGTTATCAATGTATGTAGAATAAAGTTCTTCTGCATTTTAATATTAATAATAGAAGTATTTGTGCCATAAATTTGATCAAATTGTGAAGTCTGCCACTACAATGTTTTAAACTGCTTTAATTATATGGGACTAAACTAGCCCCCACTAGTGGACCCCAGAACAGCTAAAAATTTATTATAGACAACAAATTTAGCATTCGATGAGAAATATATTCGCGTTTATACAAAATCAACGGTAATACTGATTCATACCCTTTACTATCCCTTTATATATTTAGCGCTAAAAATTAAAGACGGTATTTTTATAAAATATAAACACATATTTACTTAAAAATTTATATATAGCTATATTTAGCTTGTGTTATTGAACGATAATAGTTATCAGACTCGCACTTTAAAACGATAAAACTGGCTATTTATATATTTTTTAGAATTTATATAAATTGAGCCTGTTATTATACATAATTTATACGATATATAGCCTTTAAGCTTCCAGTATTATATCGTTGTCTTACTTCTATATGCTTTTGACCACATGAGAAAGTTAGGTTTTCGATGAGATAATCTCATCTTGTAACATGAGATCAATTTAATGGCAATCCAATATCTAACACTGATATCATCATTATCTCTGTGTACAAAACCCGTATACGCCAATATAAAATGTAATCCCATCATTATCAGCTACTTAAGGAGCTGTTTGGGACCTACTTACAGCCTAAACCAACAGCTCAAGTAGACAGATACCTCTGTTATCTTAATTTCAGAGGTGGTGGAGGTCTTTTAGTTTTATGAGAGGTATGATAAGTAATTCAAACTCGTTAAACCAGATAAAACCGGATAATCTCCACTTTAGCGACAACTTGCAAACGTTTTGATTGACACATTCAACGAGGTAAGAATGTCGCATCTATCGCACGCGAAAGCACACCCACGCGCGCAAATTGGCCGCACGTTGTACCGTAAACAAATACATGAAACTGTTCCCAAGAAAATTGTCTTTGTTGAAAGGATATTTCTGAGAGTTCACAAATTGGACTCCCCTCCCGCTTTTCGCCATCGCCTTTTTCCAATGGCAGGGGTTTCAGAACTGTTTGCGTAAACAACCGTTTTCAGAATGTGTAGAAACTGTCATTTACGTTCTCAAATTTGAAGATGCACAAATATACAGGCTTTGCCTGTTAATTTGCAGAGTACCAATTTCGCAATCAATCCGCATTTAGTGTTAAATTCAAGATAATAAATGCTAAAAATCATACATTATCTACCCACCACACCCAAATGTTGTTACACCAAGCCATGAACATCTAACGAAAAAATAAACTAGGTTACTTTATTAATACAATCATATTTCATGTATAATTAATATTTATTCTACAGTACAAATAACAATCCCTTTACACATTTCAAAACTAATTCTTATAAATTATATATGCACAGTATATTTATTTACGAGGAAAGTAGAAATAACAGACCTTTAAATAAGTGTAACACGGTAAACTATATTCAAGGTAAGTTATTTTGTTATGTTTATTATCATGTACATTAACATTTAACTATAAACAGTTAGTTATGACCTATGAACAACCATATTTCCAATGGGAGGAGTTTTGAATTATGTTTCTATACTCCTAAAATCTAAAATTGTTTTGTACATAAATGGAAAGAAACATTTTGAAATTAACTGTAATTTATATACTGTATATTATATTCTATGTTGAAGATGGAGCTGTATTGGTTTTCTGTATATATTTTTTTAAATAAAACTATTTAAACCAATAAAAACTTTTTAATAGTGAGGCCTTTCGATAGCAAGGCTATCATCGTCAGACACATCACAAATAAATATACAGAAAGTAAATAAAAGTAATATAAGCTTATATAAACATATGTTTTAAAATTTTTAACTTTTGTGGCTAAATATATTATTATTATTCTAAATGGTAGTTTTATTATGAATTTGAAAGTATTATAAATTGAATATAAATTAATTGTTTATAGTTTTGAAAGTAAAATAGAATTTTGAATCGGTCCATCTTCTTGGTTTAATAAATTTTCAGAATTTGCTTTGTTAATGTACCATGATTCCCATGCATTTAAATATTTTGGTGTTGTTATATGTTTTAATAATTTTAAATTGTTTTTTGTAATACTATGGCCAGTGTTAATGCAGTGATTGGCAATTGCAGATTTTTCTTCCCTATTAAATTTTATGTGTGAAAAATGTTCTTGAAATCTTTTTTTAATTTTCCTTTTTGTTTGGCCTATGTATTTGCAGTTACAGTCATTGCAGTTTATTTCATAAATTCCTGATTTATTTTCGTCATTCTCAGTATCTTTTGGATTTTTTAATTTATTTTTCAAATTATTTTTAGTTTTATATGAAATATTTATATTTGTGTGTTTTTTTAAATGTTTTGTTGATAGAATTTGAATATTTTGTCCATGTTATACTATTCCAATTATTATTTTTTTCTTTTATTGGTATAAGTTTTGTTTTGATTTTTTCTCTTGCTTCTTTTCGCTTTTTTTAACATACAATCTATTAAATTGGTATCATATCCATTGAAAATTGCCACACGTTTGATATAATTTAGTTCTTTTTTGAATCTTTCTTCTGATAGAGGTGTATTTAGTAATCTAAAAATAAGAGAATGGAATACAGTTCTCTTTTGTGCTGGTGGATGATTGGAGTCATTTGTTATGTATCGATCAGTATGCGTGGGTTTACGGTATATATCAAATTCAAGTTCTTTAGAAGTTGTGTTTCTAATGACTAATAAGTCTAAAAATGGAAGTAAATGATTATATTCAATTTCATGCGTAAATTTTATGCTGGAGTAAAATTAATTTAACAGATTTATAAAATTTTGAAGGTTTTCATTTTTGTTAAACACTGCAAAAATGTCGTCAACATAACGAATCCAAACTCTAGGGAAGTATGACAGTGATTCTTTTACTAAATTTTCAAAGTGGCTCATGAATATGTTTGCTATGAAGCAAGAAAGAGGATTTCCCATGGCTGTTCCATCTATTTGGGAGTAAAATAAGTTTTTAAACTGAAAAGTGTTTTGATTCATGCATAGATTAATGTAGCATGTATTCTTCAATTTCTTTACTTGTCAAATGACAAGCTTGAAGCCAATCTTGAATGAGGAGGATGGTTGTTTTCATAGGTACATTGGGGTATAGTGAAGTGACATCAAATGATATTAAGTATTCGTCATCTTCAATTTTGGTATTTTTTATTAAATTTAAAAATTCATATCTATTTTTTACTGAGAATGAAGGGAATTGCGGTAGTTCTGCTAGCCTGTTCTGTAACCATTTAGATAGTAAATATGTTGGAGAGTTAATGGAGGCAACAATAGGTCTCATTTCTTTTCCAGGTTTGTGGACTTTTGGTAAACAATATAATTTTGGAAGTATGGGATTTGGTACAAGTTTTTTGTAAAGCTCATTACTTATCAATATATTACATTGTTTTAAACATTCTGAAGTTGAATTTGTAAATTTTAATATTGGATTTTTTAGAGAATGTGTATAGGGACCCTTATTTAGCATAGTTTCAAGTCTACTGCAATATTCTTCTTTGTCCAAGATTACAATCGAGTTGCTTTTATCTGATTTTAAATAGAAAACATTTTTCTTTGTAAATTTTTTAAAACTTCAATATTTTTCTTGGTTAAACAAGGAGAAGTAGCATGTAATTCATTTTTTCGTAAGTATTTTATTTTACCTTGTCATTTGTTATATTATCATTCACCTCATCGGAGCATACTTTCGAATCCGACGTTAAAATTCGGGATTGTAAAAACCTCACGTTTCGATACATGTAAAGACGGTTAAGCCAATAACAAAGTTGATCTTGCCGAATATTTTACTTGGGTCTGAGTGTACTTTGAAAATTCCTCAGTTGAAACCCTTCCCGGATCCATTGTTATTCTAATCCTTCTACCGCTAGTGTCAGCCGTACGCCCTCGCCCTTTATGTAAAATGTACAGGACTGCCACCGTCAAAACGTATAAAACTACGTCACTAAGGTCACGTATTTAGGCTATACATTTAAAGACGTAAATTCAGCAATATTTCTATAACAACGAACACTCGAAAATTAATCACTATTTACATTTTCTTTAATACCAATATTCTATCCAACTTGTAGACTACACTCACGGGGATAAGAGCAACTCTTCAAAACCTTAAATAATTTCTCTTAATTCATATACAGACACACATAGTAAAGACATAAGATTAACAGCCCTAACTTATATGTTTTAACTGATTCATCTCAATATGTCGTAAAAATAGTAAAGAAGTCAGTCGTTCAAAACCATATCAATCGTACTGATTTGTCTTAAAACCTACTCCAAATATTATAGACATATGGCAACATTATTAACAATTATAATATTTAATGACACCATATTATATAACTTATTTATCTGCAACTCGAACTTCACACACTTAAGGCATTTATGCAAAACGTAACCATCAACGTTGTTTGAACTTAACAATCTAATATATAATAATTGCTCACGTACAATTACATCTCACTTATAAAACCTAACCTAAGTCTTACCTTCGATCTAAACTTGACACAATCTACGTTAGCTTTACTACACCTACGTATAACCTCAACAAATGTATTTATTTTAATTCTTGATATTTAATAAATGTTGACATTAGTACGTGACTGAAACTTTCAGGACCTAATTTAACAATGAGTTTTGGCTGTTCATCTTCCATCCATATTCACTCATTTACATACGACATTAGCCTTACAAAACCTAACCTCACTCACATGTTTTAACCGCTTGGTTTCTTTCATCCAATTTGACTCACGTAGGCCCACGACAACACCATTGTCAAGAAGCCAACTTATAGCTAGGCATATTCACTTTAAGAAATAAATCTCATCGTAGTCCTACACTACAAAACATTGTACCATCCTTGCTAATTGAAAAATTAGCTATAACAGTTACCATATTTTACCTTCACTTCAACATGGCTACGACAGCAATCTTTCTAAACCACAGTATAAAACACCCAGTAGCGACACTCTCATTTAATTGATGTGTGACTAGTGCGACGCTAGCGCTCCTAATGACAGGAGCATACAACACACCCCAATACCGTTGTTTTGAATTATGTCTTGCAAATAAGTGGAATAATATCAAAAGAAAAAGGACTATGAGAAGTTATTGTTGACATTTATTAATGACAGATGAGAATGTAAATAATACAGAAATACGCTCCTCACGCTCCCGTCGATATGAGCGCTAGTGCCGTGCTTGTCGCAAACGTCATAACGCAGTGTCGCTACTGGATGTTTTATGCTGTGTCTACACCAAACCAATGAACTAATAGTCAACATCGAAATGTTCTAGCTGTTTTCCATTCGACTGAATCGAGTATAATTAGGTCAACTAACCGAATAATGATGGTGAACTTTTAGGGAAAGTCAGTGGGTCCTTTGTATCGGTTTAGTGATCTATGTGACAACATCAAATCAAATCTTTTACTGCATAGTTATATTTCTCTTTATTGGTGTACTCATACATTTAATTGGTTTTGAATTGCGAAGAGAAT
The DNA here is from genome assembly GCA_035578905.1 of Stictocephala bisonia. NCBI lineage: Eukaryota > Metazoa > Arthropoda > Insecta > Hemiptera > Membracidae > Stictocephala > Stictocephala bisonia. The sequence continues at coordinate 373,365 of JAQJVL010000318.1, forward strand.
AATATCATTGGATGTTTGCATTTACTTTTTACAGTAGGCCTACCAATAAATTTGGTAGATATATCTTTAAGTAATAGTTCATTTATATTAACTAGGGGACACCCCTGCGTAAGATTCATATTGCTAACCGCGTTACTCACTACGCTAATGTTTTTTTAAAGCAATTATGTTCTTTTTTCCAAATTTAATTTTTAACTACTGCCAATAGTATTGTTGTTGAAGAAAATGGTTCTTTTAAAGGATGTTTATACCCTTTAGGAATGGAATTTAAAGAAATAATTTCTTGATATGCTTGTATAAAGGTAAAATCTGCATTCCTCGAAATTTCAAGACAATTACAGATGTATAGTTTTTTAGATCTCCGGATGAATAAAACGGTTAGTAAGCAGAATTACGACTAAAGATATTCAGATAGGAACAAACTTTTCAAGAGCCTTTTTTTATCATATATTAAAGCACGACAAAGCCAAAACAATAAAATGGGCAACTTTTAATTAAATAAAAAAAAAAAAAATACCTCAGGAAATTACCCATTTTTACTACATAACAAAACATACTCCCAAACAATAATAATTCCATTGAGATCCACCACAGTGAAGAAGTTAACAGAGGTCGAATCTATAGTGTGCTAAATGTGTGTCGAGTTAGTGCCTCCAGTATTTATCCAGGTTGCCATGCAATGACAGAGCCGGGAACTTGTCAGTTCCTTCCATTATAGCCCCAAATCAACCCTCAAACATAAACAGTAATTATTACTACCAACGTACATTAGTTGAAATCTACTTATCAACTGTCACTGAGGCCTTAAGAAAGCAACCTCTGTTCTCTTTTCTCTGTGATTCCACGATCATATATGATGAGTGATGGAGGATAGGTTACATTTCCAATTAAGAATAATATTAACCGTCTATTCTAGTTAAAAATGGCTAAAGCACATGATAATCTTTCTATAAAAATTACGTTTAAATCATAGAAATTTTTTTTAAATTGTTAAAAAATTTTATTCTAAAAATTATTTTCACGCGAACATTAACGTGGTACATGTTACATTTATTACATTCAGTACATTCCAAAATTCAAATAAATTGTTGTAGTTATTTATTCTTCATTTTTATAAAATACTGAAGAACTTACTTGCTTCGCTACGGGGTTACTCTCTGCGCTTGCTTACCCTTCCCCCGTGGTTCCCTCTTAACCATCACGTCAATATAAAAGCTCAACCTGCTGCCGTTCTTCTAGACAACAAAGTTCTATGGTTTAGAAAACCATATAAGTCTGCTTTAGGAGAATTTCAACAGGTTTATCTCAGTTCTGTAAATTTCCCAAATGGATTTTACACGTAATTTTATATAGAACAAATATATAAATAAATAAATATACAGAAAAAGTATAGTTAATTGTAAACTATTAATGCATCAATTGGATAAAATGTCAAACATACAGAATAAACATCTTTATTTATTTACATAACAGCTGTTGCTAATTTACTAAAATCAACCCAATGTTATCCATATGGATCAATTTTTTTAGAGCCCCTTGGGAGTATTTTATCAAGATTAAACTATTTCAGTTGTTCTATTTAACCTACAACAAACATTTGTACCAAATTTCAGCTCTGTAGGATTACGGGAAGTGGGAGAATTAGTGATGAGTGAGTGAGGGCTTTATCTTTTATATATAGAGATAATAAAACCATTTTATTTCCATACTTTTGTGCCAGGGAATTAAAGTGGTAATTTTTTATGAAACTCAACAAAGGAAATTAGTTTTATATTACACCAATTAAATTACTTTTCATACACAATTACAGCTCTTCAATTCATTTGTAAAATAAATAAAGAACACTTCCTTTAACAAGCCAGCTGACTTCAATGAGATTATTCATGTGAAAGGATAGTTAATTATTATGTAGTATATAATTTACAACTTAGCGGCCCTCCCACCTCCGTTGTCCTGGCGTGTGTCCGCCTGTCCTGAGCATTTTACGACCCTCTTTTGTAAGGATTACGACATTTTTACAGGTCGTAAAAGTGTCCAAGTACAGACCTATAGTTGTTTGTAAACATGTCTTTCTTAGATATTTATTATTTACTCCCCGCCATAAAATGGGTGTATTCATGATGTGTTTTTGTGTATTTCCTGTTGGTGTATAGTTGATTTTTTTATGTATAACCATGGCTGTAAACTGATAAACATCTTTCCAACTATTTAGATCCAATTAACGATTACTGTATTTATCAATAATTTATCGTATAATCCAAAAATTCAATTGTTAAAATATTGATATTTGTATAATTATCAGCTGTTTAAATATTTATCTCTAACTTGTTGAGTTTTCGTCTTCATATGGACAAAAATCTGTTTCTTACCACGATTTTTAACTTTTCACTGTGATTACTACATTATGATTTTTTTAAATTCAGTACCACTGTACGTGTTTGGGTGAGCAGGTGGGTCAATACCACTGTACGTGTAGGAGTGGGTGAGTGGGTCAATACCACTGTGAGTGTAGGGTGGGTGTGTGGGTCAATACCACTGTACGTGTGGGGGCGGGTGTGTGGGCCAATACCACTGTACGTGTAGGGGTGAGTGGGTGGGTCAATACCAGTGTACGTGTAGGGGTGGGTGGGTGGGTTAGTACCACTGGACGTGTAGAGGTAAGTGGATGGGTTAAACAGTTTTTTCTAAAATGTTACTTTTAATGCACATTTTTATGTATAAACCCACAGTGTGTTAAAATAGTAAAACGATTTTTAAGCGCTTCGATTAGAATTGTAGCAATCAGCGTTTCAAGCCACAAATCGGAAACGTTTTCGAAAGTCTGTTTTTACCGCAGGCCCAAGATTTCAAGGGCAGAGGATGTAATCGATAGGGGTGAAAACAAAAAAGGGTAAATAAGGAAAGGAGGGGAGGTAGTAATCAGCTGACGGTAATCGCATTCTTTCAGAATCCAGGCCACAACCTTGACTCCTTTCCCTCATTCATAATGCTTATTAAGGTGCAGACGAGGGTGGTGGGGAGGGATGCTGTTTCAAATTCATTTGCCTCTCAGTGTCTCGCCTCGCTTCTTCAGGAGGGTAGTCAAGTCTGACATTCCAGAACATATCGATCACTTTTATACCTTTATTAAGGTTTGTGCAATTTGTTTGAAGTAAATGTATTTTTTTTCTCTTAAAATTGAATATTTGATTCATATATTTTAGTAAATAACTAACCATAATTTTTCTATTTCAGATCAGGGATATTTTTGCATAGCTTTCAAATGTTACTACGGGAGAATGGTCCAAACTTGTCAAGACAAATTTAATTAGACTTCTCAGGAAATTAAACCGTGACACTTGAATTGAAGACGGGAATGCTACCCAATAGGGTATCCAGAGTTGGTCAAATAAATTGTTTTATATATATATATATATATATATATATATATATATATCATTTCATAATTTTATACATAGCTTTGCTGAACGACAGAAACACAAAATTCTGGTACATATTACCTCGATGGTAACAATCGAATCAATTATACGTTACTATGCAATTGTTAGTAAATTTTCCTTAACAGTCATTATGTTTATACTATGCTACTAAGCATTCTTGTTAGCTTGACTTGTTTTTCTTAATAAACTTAAAATTTTATAAAATATTTTTTTTGTTTCTTTTATTGGTGCGTTTAAATGCAGTGTTGGTTAAGAGTAACAAAGATAATAATATATTATTATTCTTTTTAGTTTTATAAACTTCAATTTCGAATTAATTCCCAAAATCACAAACATTTCGGTGTTAGTTACTTGAATAAGGCAACCAATTTTAAAGCAATAATTACTTTTACAATTCGTAACTCCTTAATTTTGATCTACCAAACAAAAATTATTATATAAATTATAATATTCTAAATGCCTACTTTACAATACTGTGTACATTTTTATTTTGAAATAGTGTTTATAATGTAATAATAATACAAGTTTAAGCTTAATTTAATATTGGGAGTTTAAATAAATTGATTAAATTTGTTTGGCTGAAAAAAATCCGATCACCCACTGCAATGTCACGGAATCAAACGAGTTTTTATAAATCACAAAATGTCATTACATAAACTAACATTATGATTTATTCATTATTATGTGCGTATTTTAAACTTCTGATGATTTCAATAGCGTAAATTTGTAAAAAAGTAAGGTAAAAGAGGTCAGATACTCGTTTGTTCAGGATACATGAACGAACCCAACCCTGAGAGAATTACAACCCCTATTCAGACCACACCTACAGTCAAAGAAAGGCCAGCCGAAGGTTGAATTCGGCCCAAATCATTTATTACACGTAGACGGAGGTCGGTGAAAGACCTGTGTCGCCCCAACAATGCCGGGACTCTATGGATGTTCCCCCTTCCCCGCGATAATATTCCGAAAGCTTTCTATGTGTCAATATCTCGCTATTCATATTTCCAATATCCCTCAGCTCCCGTGTTTCCCCTCCCGTGAATTTATCATATCCCCGATCCAATCCGTGAAAGAGGTTTTCTGATTTATTTTTATCTACAGAAAGTGCTCAATTCCCGTCCAATATTTTAGAGCCGCTGTCTCTATTCCAGTTATCTATCATCCGTCGGAGATAAATGACGTCACCGATTTCCATTCCTCGAAGGTGGAATTGAGGATAACGTTATAGTAGCAGTGATGAGGAAATGTGGCAAACGTGAGTTTCATAAGTACAGATGGTGTTGAGGGAAGTAAACTAGGCAGAACTGACTACTTTATACGAACATTCCAAATCATACAAGCTTGTTTCTTACGTAGGCCTACTTAAAACCAAGAAAAGTAACTATAAAATTGAGTTTATTTCTAAAAATCATTTGTTTGCCTTTTTGTAATGGGTTTCTTTTTAATAGACTTAAAAACAAATATACACTGTTTGATTTGTTATAGCTCAGTACATTTTTAATCTCAATTAACCAATATGTTATTTTAAGTTTGGGTTCTAATGTCACTTCTGAAATAACCTCAATGGTATTGAGACAAGTTAAATACTGAAAACAAATTATACTGTATAGTCTGGATAATAACCTTCCAATAACCAAATATTAAAAATAACCAACTACAAAAATAGGGATAATTAGCAAGGAAGATTTTTATATAGGGTGACCTCAAATGTCCAGAGACTAACATAATTCTGTCAGATTACACTAATCTACCAGTGGTCTTGACCGGAGGGTTCTGACGTTATTGCTAGATAACCGTCAAGCAAAATCGCAAATGGCTGTTCATTGGATAGGTGACAGGTGAGGTATTTTGTTTTTACACGCAGCCCAACTGCCCAGTCACTGGTGGTGGTTCGGAAGTCTCTCTTAGGCCATTGTTGTTAGACAGGCTTCTTTACCTTAACTCCGCTTAGTAAATTAAGACATCTTATTTTTTAATTCTTTCATACTAGATCGATAACACTAATTTATACCCAAATCTATCATCATCGTCACAAGAAGACTTGATTTTGTTATGTATATCTACACACTTGAGTGAGTCAAGAAAGAAACAAAATTGGTCCAAGACAACATCCCTGCAGTAGTCCAAGTCAGGTGACGTTCTAACAACGTCACTTCCTACCCTACCTGATGGGCCAAGGTGTACGATTGTCATGGAAATCCATGACAAAAGGCCTAACTAACGTCTTTGTGCCCCAGGTAGCGTGGCACACCCCATCTGCATAGGGGTGATGACTCTTGCATATGCATGCTTCAATAAGCCACGACAAGGGTTGAAAAAATATCTGAAAAGGCTAAAAACTACCCCTTTAGCGGGCCATCCTTATTTTGTGTTTTCACGAACGTAATTTTTTCACATCAAGTGGGACAAAAAGCCCCCTCCCCTCACGTGGGGTTGAAAGGCAGGCTGATGATTTGTGGGCCATCTGCATAGCCTGCGTATGCATATGAGCGGACTTAGGCTTAGCAACTCTTCCGTCCCTCTTAACGAATTTCTCTTTTTATGGAGTGGAAAAAATGACCTACCCCCCGCGTTAATGCAAGGCTACGCCCCACTGGGTCATCACGCCCAGGGTCGCCAGACAAAAACACACCCGCTGCCGCAATGACAGCATCTGGGGTCGTGAAAACAATCGCGCACAGAGCTATTACAAATAGCGTTTTACAAATAGAAAAGAGCAATGTTAGTTGATATATTGATATAATATAATTAACATTTTTCATATATGGTAAATTTATCGTGGGCAGTAATGTAAAGATTATCGTGTTGTATACATAATATATGTTACCACTTATAATATACAACTAAAATAATTTTATAACACTATAATTTTAAACTTGTCCCCAGAAAGTTTTACGTTTTTACATGAATATTTGCTTGTTTAAGATTTAATATTTATTATTTTGTCAAACAACAATAGTCAGGTGCACAGTTGGTCGTGTAATTAAACTCAAACGACAAAAACCTTTAAGAACTGCCTTCAGGATCGAAATGTGGATGCGACAGAGGAATTAGATGTCCAAATATACTCATCATGTTGCGAGCAAATGAAATAGTGGAGTAATTGCAAAAATTGTTTCTAAATAGTAATTCTTAAACATTTTGACTATGTATATCTATTGCATACAAAATTCTGGTGAACAAAGATTATCGAAAGGGCCCTAAAAAATAATTTATTCTATTGTTCATTTTAAATGTTCAACGACGTACAAATGTGTGTATCTAAGAGCTATGTATTTCGATCAAATTATAATTTATGATGTGAGTATGAGTTATTTTCTTGAAATAATATAATGGAATATAAAAATATGGTACTGTATATAACAAAATTTACTGAATTAGCTGAAAACACGTTTTCCTATAAAATTATTTCTTTTTTACTTGATTTCGAAATTTTCATTTCAATGAATTTGTAATACAAGCAAAAAACTGAAGCGTCATTCAGGGTCATAGATTATTATTAATATCTTCAAAATGCAAAAAGCTGCAAGTTTATTTAATTGTTTAAATTTGTATTTCAATATCATTTTAAATTAATAATAACCAAGGTACCAAGGTAATTACGTAAAGGTTTCTTAAGTATAAGAAAAATTGACTACAGATTTTCATCCTCACACTTAATTTTATATAAGAAATTTAAATTAATTTTCCTGCAATCTATCTGATAATTTTATCAAAGCACTACATAAGTATCGATAAATCTTGTAAGAATCTGAGATAACATTATTGTTTAATTTATTGGGGGGTGTACTCTGACTTTATTTCTTGCAACTTTTATTTTTCTATAGTAATTTCTTAAACTTAAAAGGCAACATTTTTATTCCAGGTAGTCGTGGGAATCCCCGGCATACCATCTCCGTGGATTAATAGGGTTTGAACTCAGTTTCTCGCGTTTGAATTAAAAAAACACGATAATTTGAAAGTTTGCAATCAATATTGGTAAACATTGGTTGTACTGTACTTTGGCTGGCAGAGGGTACTTAAGTACATGTATGACGTTGTTAAAAGCCCATATTGTATATTGTAACTTTACCAAGTGGATCGGATTCCTCTGTAAACTAAATAAGGTTCTTTATTTAAAATTACTTGTTCTTTAGTAGAGCCTACCATTGTGAAGCTCAGAAACTTAGTAAGTAGTTAGTAACTTAGTTAGTAGTAGTTAGTAAACATGACACATCCGATTTACATAATTCGTTACAAATTCATGATCTTTTATATTAAATAAATAAGTCTAAGCCAGTTTTTAGTTAGTCAAGACCGAACAAAATAGATACAATTGATGTCAAATTTTTCGACTAACTGCGTTTGCAGCCCTTCAAATATACGTCATCTCGTTAAATGGATTTTTAATAATATAGATCTGAATATTAAATAATACAATACAAAAATTACATTCTTCTTAAATCCATGTTGGTATCGATTCGTTACAGGAAAGGCACGAACCAACAACTTTGAGTTAGGGTTAGTTTGCCAAAGTCAACGAAAAGTTAGGTTCAAGTTGTGAGTTAAGTAAGCGTTAAGTTTGGCAGAAGGCTTCAACAGAAACAACAAAGTCGGCACTTAAGCAGCTGACTTGAGTTATATTTTGAAAAAATACTTGATGGTCTAATTAAGCCAATGCTAACCCATCTTTATGGACTTTTAATTAATTTTATACCACCCTTGATTATAACTCACAAATATATTTCCCATCCTTACATATAATACGTGAAGCCGTTTTTTGTCAACGTAACTCCTCTCTTATTCCTTGACTAATTTAAACGGCCAGGGTGTCAAAAAATTTTCCTCTATTCGTAGTTGTGCAATAAGGTCTTAATTCTTCAAAATGTTTACCCCGAAGGTTGTAGGAAGCCTTCAAAGTTCGTTTTTCGGTCATAAGAATAACATGGATAGAGATTTAAATGAAACTAAAAGTAACAGCTGTTAAAATGTAAATAATGATTTCCAAAGAGTTTTTCAATATTGTTTGTATTAATGAGGAGGTTCGATGTCTCATAACATTTTAAACCAGAGGAGGTTGTAAGCATGGTTTTATTAACATTCGATTGTAGGGCTTCACTTTTTTCTACTTGAATGTTTCAATGGTAATATAATGCAGTTATTTTACCTATTAAATTAATCTTCAGCTGTTTAACAAAAACATATGAATTGAACACGTTTGAAATAGGCTTAGTAATACCATTGGGTATTTAAAATGATGCCGGTTTTTATTCTAAAAACATGTAGTAACGCAAGTAATGTGTGAGTAAGATACTGTAAATAAATTAAATATTGTGATCTTACGCGATACCATTTACCCACTAATATTTCTAGGCAAAAGATACAGTCCGAGGCCGAAGGCCGAGGTGTCATGAGCGTAGCGAGTTAAACATACCTTCAACCGGAATTACCGAGGCCGAAGGCTGAGGTGTCTCGAGCACAGCGAGTGACGGGGTTGGCACGTGAAGCGTTCAGGGGTTTCCCCTAGTATAATAGGAATATTTACGCCAGTAATTTGACTACTTAATGAGGTCTGTCACTACAGCTGATTTAATAGTTTAACGTTTCATTTGTATATTATCAATGGTTTCATTTGTAACCACTTCTTGGTTAAATTTATTGATTAAATATAATAACATTGTTTGAAGCCAACAGAAAAATTAAAATATTTAGAATTCTATTATAGCTAGAAGGAAAAAATTTGCACAGAAAGTTTTGAATAAAAACTTTAAGTTTTCTTGAAAAATTGAAAATGATAATGCAATAAATTAAAAAATAAGATTGTACAGGCTAACAAGGTCATGTCTGGATTTCTCTGACATGTCCAGACAATATTCCTGATCGGGATGGTTGAGCCCGAAGACCTAACACAAATCCTCTTTCGCCATTCTTATTCTTATTCTTAGTTTTTTGTTCTGTCCCCCTACTTCGACCGATGTTATATATGGCAGTCTTTTGTCGTTTCTGGTAAGTTCTGCTGATGTGTCGTTGAAACCCACGGTCCCGCAACACGTGATTCGTTCACTCGTTTGTTGCCCGTCTCAAAAGATCAGTTTTCGTCTCGTTTTGCGGATTGAGTGTAGTTGTGCGCTTGGAGCGCGATCAGTGGATCCCCTTTGGAATGTTTTTCTTCCTGTCTCGTTGCTACATACTGTGGACAGGAACAACATTCTGTATTATAGTAAAACAACATTTTGTATTTTTTCACAACTTCATTTATAATATTGTTGTAAAACATCCTTTCTACTTTGTTATATGCATATCATTTTTGTGAAGTTAAAAATAAAAGTAAAGTTACAATTTTCTAAAGATCTTTTAATAAATAAATAAATAATTTTAGACACAGAAGAAACTTTAATTTGTTTTTAAAATATTTTACCTTTTTTATATGTTATAAAAAATATACTGAAGCAATAAAGTGCTATTTTATTGAAAAAGTTATATTCGTTAATTTATTCATAGGTAATTTTCTTGATAGTACATTTTAAAAAGTGGTCTTCTAGTACACAGTGAAATAGTGTATTCAGTCCAGGATTTCAAGATAAAAGTGGTATGAAACCCCTTAAATCTATGAATATGCATCGAATTGCATGAAACTATGGAATTGGGCTCAATTTACCCTCTAATTCAAAATGTACCCTACACTAATATGTGCTTATTATTTTTCAGTGGTGAAAACTGAATTGTCAAAACTTGAAAAACTACAAATAAATCGTATAAAAGATAAAAATAAAGTTCATATGAAATGGATAAGTTATTCTGTTACATTATTGATAACTTTATATGATGTCTCAACCCTTAGAAGCTACCCCTTAAATGTTATGACTACATTGAAATAAAAAACCTATCAACTCACTTACATCTACAATTATGTTATATTTCAATACAATATTATTAATTTTGATGTTTTTTCAGTATAAAGAAATATTTCAAGATAATGTCCAACCCACTGCAACATCGCAACTCCTAGAAACATCCAGCTTTTATGAAGATTTGCATGAAAATGTGGAATTAAGCTCAAATCATCACCTACTTTGAAATACACCCTATGCCGATAGATACTTAACATTTGTTGGGGATAACAACTACCCCTTATTGTCAAAATTCAGAGTAATGCATATTATAGCCTAGAACAGAATCAAATCAGATCTAGTTACGTTGAGTGAATATGTGTAAATTTCTACAACATTATTTGCGATTTTCAATAATTTTTCAATCCTCAAACTACCCCTATTAGTTTAAAAGTCAATTGCTTGAAATAATTAAATATCATTGTACACTATACTTAATTTTAATAATCTATTACAATGTAGTGCATTAAATTTTTTATTGTAACTTTTCGATTCTTAAACATTTAAAGAATGAAAACATTATGAGACACAATTCACATTCAACTTCCAGCGTATACAAATAAAACGAAAATAATAATCTTGTGTAAAAAAGGCTATTTTTTTATACCAGTAATGTTAACATAAACTTATCAGTTTTTAATTATTTTTAAAAAATGAAAGTTTTAGAGGAATTATAAAAATCCTCTTTTCACTTTAAACTCAATTTTGTTTCAAAACTAAGTAGTCTAAAAGTAGGTTAGGTTAGGTTAGATTAGGTTAGGTTAGGTTAGGTTAGATTAGGTTAGGTTAGGTTAGGTTAGGTTAGGTTAGGTTAGGTTAGGTTAGGTTAGGTTAGGTTAGGTTAGATTAGGTTAGGTTATGTTAGGTTAGGTTAGGTTAGGTTAGGTTAGGTTAGGTTAGGTTAGGTTAGGTTAGGTTAGGTTAGGTTCCAAATAACTTTTGGAAGATATTGTTGGTACAACACTTAAGTAAATTGTAAGTGGGTAACGATTGGTTTCAAGGGTGACTATGACGGGGGTATTTTTTTAATTATTTCCGTCACATAAAAGTAAAACAGGCTTTATATTTGTTATAACTTACCTCAGCCCTAATGTGAAGAACAGTTATCAGTGATATTTTTGGTCGTTTTTTCAAGCTGTTGGGAAACGATCCTATAAGTGTTTCCTAAAAGACTTACCGTTTTCTAGTTATTTAATGTTGAATATTCCGATTTTTGTATTCGATGAACAAAAGTCTACATTCAGCAAGCCATAACTCAGCTAGTATTGAGTTTATACTAATAATAAACAACCCAATCTCCTTGTTTTTTAGGGGATTTGTTTTTTCTATGTATGGTTTTTTGGATAAAATCATTTTGTTTTTGAAGTTATACTTCTTTGCGCCCGTTAGACACTTTGGGATGGGATGTTGGTCGAGAAACCGCGTCACGCTGAAAAGTAAGAACAAATTTTTAAGAACTATCGATTAATCGATTGTACGTTTTTTGTATTCTTTTTTTGAAAAAAAAAACCCAGATTCTTTTGAAGCCGGAATTAACAGTACCAAGTTTCAACACCGATAGCGCTGCAAGACAGTAGGGTCATCGAATCCACAATATATACATACACTGATTCATTTCGACGACACTACTGTCTTGCAGCGCCGCTGGTGGCTAAGCTAGGAATTACTAATCCCGGCTTCAATAAGATTTACCCCCTCCACTGCCCATGTCCAGACCTGTGTATATGATTGTGGTTGCCGGATAGCATCAGTAGGTTTCTTATATTCGTTGATGTGTCATGTGCCTCAGTGTTTTGATAGTTTGAGTTTTGATGTTTTGATTTATGTCTGAGTTTTTGGTGGTTTTTGAATAATATTTTGATATATATATATATATATATATATATATATATATATATATATATCAAATATAATAATGTAATATAATAATCAATCAATCAATATAATAATGAAGTCACGTATAATATATTGAAGATAAATATATTGAATAATATTGAAAAATGTCTTATATTTCATTCATATATCCTGTCTGTTTGTGTGCGTGAGTGGGTGTATGAGAATGGCCAAAGAAGTATAACTTCCACCGTGTGGTCCGACGCACACCCAATTTTTTTGTTTTTTGGAGTTATGTGAAAAAAACATGAAGAATGTGTTTTTATATGAAAAATTAAAATTGTCAGTTTCAGTAATTAAAAAAATATTGACTTTTAGAACAAATTTTAAAGTATACTTTTTCCTATAAATTCATTTTTTATCGATTCCCGTGGTCATTTTCAACGTAAAAATGTCCAACCCCGAGATGAGGTGGTAACCGCCTCACGAGTGAAGCACATGTCGGCAAAGGGTAGATTTTGATCTTAGAGCTATTCCCAATATATATATTCACTTTTCAACTAAATATATTCATATTCAACAAAATCTGAACAGAAAACCTTCACATCCTGGACTAATTCTTTAAGATTACAATGTAGTGCTCCACATCTGGACCGAAATACCTAGATACGCAACACTTAACAATGAACTAAAATCTATATCCAAAAGGTTTATGTGTTAGTAGTTTTAATAATATGGGCTATTAAAATAATTCTTACATATGAGACGCCAACACAACGTTGTGCGTATTTTAAGGTGAATATGAATGATGATATTCGCCTTAAAAAGGGCAATTTATTAATGGCCCAACAGCCAGAATAACTGGGGAACTACCGCTTTACGTGAAATCCGAACCACGTAGTGTTGGTTTGATTTTCTTACACTCAGTTCTCTTTTCTACACAACATCCGAACTCTGACTACCATCCAACATGGACACCCCAGACTTTTCTAGTAGTGTCCAAGCCGATAGCAACCATTGAGCGGACGCCATGTCGTATTAAGAGGACCGAGCATTCAACCTATCACCTACAATCTCCCAAATACGTTGTCCCCCAAGTAGCTGGGTTACAGCACTGCGCCACCAATGCCGACTATAGAAATTTATTGCATTTGATTGGCATTTAATTAATTTATAATTAAGATATCATAAAGACCCTCGAACAGATGTGACTTAAGTGATATTAGCATGTTTAAGTAAATTATTATAAATATTGATTTCCTTTCCGAGATATGGATTTGTGATCTTCTTGTATTAACTAAGATTTTAGTTTTTTAATACTATATTAGCTTTTTAAATATGTAATACTATATATTTTTGCTATTTTTTAAAACATTTGCACGATGGCTATTAAGGCAAGACATATTACCTATATTATGGCGTGCGCGTCTAATTGTAAAATAATAGTTGAATTAATATTCAAACGTGCGTAAAAATCACACACAACACTTAAAAGTTACGCTAAACTTCTTGGATATTCTTTTCAAGAAAGTTTATTGTAATTTATGGGTGGTAAAGTTGACTTCACTATGCAGTTGTAATCCTCAGTTTTCATGTAGACATATATATGTTCACAAATCGTCTCACCCAAGGTGGTAAAGTCATCCTCACCATGCAGGTCTATTCCTTAGTTTTCATGTAGACATACATATGTTCACAAATCGTCTCAGCCAAGTTGGTGAAGTCTTCCTTTCCAAGCAGGTGTAATCCTTAGTTTTCATGTAGAGATACATATGTTCACAAATCGTCTCACCCAAGGTAGTAAAGTCATCCTCACCATGCAGGTCTATTCCTTAGTTTTCATGTAGACATACATATGTTCACAAATCGTCTCAGCCAAGTTGGTGAAGTCTTCCTTTCCAAGCAGGTGTAATCCTTAGTTTTCATGTAGACATACATATGTTCACAAATCGTCTCAGCCAAGTTGGTGAAGTCTTCCTTTCCAAGCAGGTGTAATCCTTAGTTTTCATGTAGACATACATATGTTCACAAATCGTCTCACCCAAGGTGGTAAAGTCATCCTCACCATGCAGGTCTATTCCTTAGTTTTCATGTAGACATACATATGTTCACAAATCGTCTCAGCCAAGTTGGTGAAGTCTTCCTTTCCAAGCAGGTGTAATCCTTAGTTTTCATGTAGGCATACATATGTTCACAAATCGTCTCAGCCAAGTTGGTGAAGTCTTCCTTTCCAAGTAGGTGTAATCCTTAGTTTTCATGTAGACATACATATGTTCACAAATCGTCTCACCCAATGTGGTAAAGTTATCATTTCCAAGCAGGTTTAATCCTTAGTTTTCATGTAGAAATACATATGTTCACAAATCATCTCACCCGAGGTGGTAAAGTCATCCTCACCAAACAGATGTAATCCTTAGTTTTCATGTAGACATACATATGTTCACAAATCATCTCACCCAAGGTGGTAAAGTCATCCTCACCAAGCAGCTGTAATCCTTAGTTTTCATGTAGACATACATATGTTCACAAATCGTCTTGCCCAATGTCTGACTGACACCTCCGGCCCCGGCCTTTCTCACCACCTGGCATCTACTGTATTAGCATCCGGCAGACACCCCTTCCTACCCCACCCACAACAGGAAGCGTTCACATTTTAATTGTCGTTTGATTTCGGAGGACGGGTGATGCAACGAACGAACTTCCGGCGAGCCCAGGTGAATCCTAATGGTGGTAATTATTCACCCTGGCCTGGACCGCGTGGTTCCGACCCATTTAACCCTTTCAGGCTCTCTCTACGACCCTCTGAGCAAACTTTATTGTTTGCCACGCAATTATCAACTCACCTTTTATGTTTAAGAGAGTTGATGTGCTTGCCTTCGTAGTATACTATTTTGTCACAAGAGATAACAAATTGGCTGGAGATAGTAATGATATTATAACCCACATTTCTAGAAAACTGAAAGAGATACTTTTAAGAAAAGCATTTTTAAGACGAACATCGATCACCGATTACTGCCCTAAGTACCTACACTTTATTTCGGAATGACAGGCAGCATAAGGGTGGTGGTGGTGTTGGAGCATTTGTTAAATCACACCTGAAAACTGCTATTGTTCATAGTTCTGACACTACCGTACCTGATCGCCCTGAATTCATGCTTCTTGATGTCTGTGTGAATGATACACATATCCTTATCAGTGTATGTTACAGGGCACCTAATCTTGGGTATCTAGCGGAATTTGAACACGCACTGCTAGATATCATGGCTCTCTACAGTCATGTTATTGTTATGGGTGACTTTAATACTGATCTAATAGGGCCTCCAACTCATGACAAGACCTTTTTGGAAAACATGTTAAACTCTTTTAACTTGACAATACTGCCTCTACAAGCTACACATCACACTGCCACGGCTGCCACTTGGCTTGATATCATGGCGGTTAGTGATCCTGACCTAGTCGCACTCCACGGACAGCTTCCGGCTCCAGGTCTTTCTAAACATGACTTACTTCTATTTGTTTACAAACTTCGTCCTCCTAAATCAAAAGCTAAGTTTATTACATACAGGAATTATAAAACACTCGACTGTAATTCAGTTTTATATGATGCTTTGTCATTGCCCTGGCAAGATATCCTTCTACTATCAGATGTAGACGCTATGGTTCAGCAGTTTAATTTCCTGCTTATTGGCCTGCTGGATCATCACGCTCCTCTTATCACTAAACGCTTAACCAAAAGACCTGCTCCTTGGATCAATGCAAGTATTCGAACAATGCAGAAGCAACGTGACTCGTCATTTCGTAAGGCACGTCTAACTAAATCACAGGAAGACTGGTCAGTCTATAAAAAACTAAGAAATCAAGTTCAACAACAAATACGCAATTCTAAGATTAGGTACTATTACAATTCACTTAATAACTCTAAGTCTACGAAGTTTACATGGTCCAAAATTAAGGAGCTGGGAATTGGAAAACCCAATAAACCTGAACATATCAATATCGATCTCAATACTATTAATGACTTTTTTGTAAATATTCCTGTGGATGTTTCTGGTGCCAAAAACTACTCCATTGAGCTTCTGAATTCTCCCATTGTTATACCTGAAATTCAATTTTCATTTAAAACAGTGTCTGAGCGTGATGTTCTGAAGGCTATAATGCGAACATCAAGTAATGCAGTTGGGGCAGATAGTCTTCCTATTAAATTTTTAAAGATAACTTTACCCGTTACAATTCCAATAATTACTGCTATTTTCAATACTTCCTTAATGACCGGGATCTTTCCAACTGCATGGAAATCAGCTATAGTTTGTCCCCTTCAAAAAGTTGCGAATCCTGTATCACCATCTGATCTGAGACCCATTAGTATTCTCCCTGCTCTTTCCAAATGTCTTGAAAGAATTGTCCATACGCAACTCTCATATTATATTGAGGAATTTAATTTAATATCTAAATTTCAATCTGGTTTCCGTAAATTTCATAGTACTACAACAGCTCTTCTTAAAATTACAGAAGATATCCGTGCAGCTATGGACAATGGAGAGCTTACATTGTTAACACTTTTTGACTTTTCAAAAGCTTTCGATTGTGTTTATCACCCTCTTCTTACAATAAAATTAAAAAAATATGGTCTAACTGATGGTAGTGTTGGCTGGGTCGAGTCCTATCTATCCGGCCGTAGGCAGTGTGTAAAAACTAATGATGGTATGTCTGAATGGAGACATGTTTCTAGAGGAGTTCCTCAGGGTTCAGTGTTGGGTCCACTACTGTTTATTCTTTATATAAATGATATTACAGATCACATAAGATATTCCTCCTACCACTTATATGCAGATGACTTGCAAATCTATCAACACTTCTCTATTACTGAGATGGCAAGAGCTGTTTCTAGAACAAACAGTGACATCGATGCACTTTCTTCTTGGGCCGTGAAACATGGATTGAAGCTTAATGAACAAAAGACACAAGCAATTGTCATTGGACACCCAAGACTAATTTCTAAAGTTAATATTGACACATTTCCTAAGCTTCAACTAAATAACTCTACTTTAGATTATTGTGACAAAGTAAAGAATTTTGGTCTTGTCATGGGTAGGACTTTGAATTGGAATGATCAGATTATGACTACGTGCAATCGAGTGTTTGCTGGCATTCACTGCTTGAAACGCTATGCATCTTTTCTTCCATTTAACGTTAAAGTGATGCTGGTCAAGACACTTGTTTTGCCTCATTTTAATTATTGTGACATCGTAACTAGTGACATGACTGTTAAGCTCTCGGACAAGCTTCAACGTGCGCAGAACTATTGTATAAAATTTATTTTCAATCTACGGTGTTATGATCACGTTACGCCATTCTTCAATGAACTGTCTATTCTTAAGCTTAAACAGCTTCGTGAGTATCATTTACTATTACTGATTCACAAGATTTTAAAAACAAAAGATCCCAGTTACTTGTCCGAGCGTTTCAGGTTCATGAACGAAATAAGTTCTAGAAATACTCGTCAGGGGGCATCAATATTATCAGTCCCTGTACATCGCACTACTTTATATAACAAATCTTTCACTGTAACAGCTTGTCGCCTATGGAATGCGCTCCCTGACAGCATCAAAATAATCGAAGGTTACCCTCGTTACGGGGTGGAAGTTAAAGGTCATTTGATGCGGGATCTGTAGTGGCGGTGGGCTGGTGGTTTGCGGGGGCTATGTGGGGTGTGAGTAAGGTATGAATGGGTGAGTGTCTTTAGAGCGTTTTTTTTCTTTCTTTCTTTTGAATTTACTGTTAAATTTGAATAGTTAGTGCCAATTTCTTTTCTATTGATTAGCTTTATTAGATTAGTTAATCTTTTAATATTTGTTTATTTGTATATAAAATTGTCTTATATTGTATTACGTAGAGTTTAATATGATTTTATGTTATCTATTTCAAGTTGTATTATTTATCTGAGGTTAAGTGGTAGAGAGGACTCTATAGTCCTAACTTCGCCTCCAATAAAGCCATTTTTCATTTCATTTCATTTCATTTCATTTCATTTCATTTCATTACCCCCCTCCCCCCTCAAAAAAGGAAGAGGCCAATTAATAAGTATTGAATAACAAACCCCATCCACCCCAATTCTAAACTCCACCAATAAAAAATAAACAAAATTATCACCTTCGTTCATTGTTGGAGAATCAAACAGTCCAGTTTTTCTTCTTCTTCTTCTTTTTTAGTATACATCTAATAAAAGGGCCATGCAAACTTTACTACCGACAATTTTGGCTGAAATCGAAAATGAACATAGGCAATGTCACACGCTTGCGGGTAGATAACAAATTACTGTATTTAAATTCGTACAATTTATGGATTCTGCAGGACTACTTAAAATACAAGATACAATACAAGATCAATAGGAAAATGTTAACTTATAGTTTTTTTTTAACATTGTTGACAAATATTGGTAGATTGTCTAACTGTTATTGCTTTTACTGTGGGCTTTATTGATCCAATAGAAAATAAACTTAGATAAATTCTTCGTTTAGTAAACTGAAAAATATATTTATTTTTTTTTTTTATTTACAATTTCTCTTTTTTTAAATGCTGTTTTCTTGGAAACCCCCCTAATAATTATAAATCGTTGGTAGAGAAAGCGGTTTCCAAAAAATTCTTCGTTGTTAGATCGTTCTAACACCAGTCGAAATAACACAAATAAGCACCAGGTTGTCTACGCAAATCTTTTGAATGAGCAAAACCCCCTTTTGATGATATTTCAATAGATACAAAATCGTGAAAATTTTTAGTTCCCCTAAACTCAAACTGTTTTCTGTAGCAATAACTCCTAAAATAACTTAGTAAATCAGCTATTTGGAAGCAAAGAAAGGCTTCCATCAGTAACAGCAGTGCCTTGTTCTTATCTGATTGTGATAATTGAATGTCATGCTTCGAGCCGACTACACGAGCGCTGACTCATGCTCGTAAAGACTGGTTTAGATTCCTATTTGATTACTTTCCATTAATATACTATATTCCTATAGAAAATATTTTGAGTTTGGAAGGCAGCTAAAGTAATGTGATCTGTTGAATCGGCATAGAAAGACTGGTACGGTTCTCTAAATCATCTTTAATTTTCATATTCGTTCTCTTAACACGATTATCGTACAGGAATTTTATCATTCAAGTAATTTCTAAATCACTGCTGTAATAGTATTTAATGTATGAACGAAATCTGTGAATAAAAAGATATACAGTAATAATAATTCTAACCTTGGTGTCACTGTTTGACTCATCTACAGGTATTGTCATTTTACCAGTCGTAGATGAGTAACTTAATTTTTATAGCCCAGATTACAAGTTCTTAGTTTTAGTGCTAACAATTTTTATAAACCTTTAAAAATTTTTTTTATTATGCAAATGTAGGTATAACTTATTAAAAAAGGGGATATCCTATTTGGGATATAATGAGTGAATTATTAAATCAGATATAGGCTCATTTGTATAATTATCCTTTTTAAACATTTAAATATATTCCGAGTATTTGGATTAATTTGTAGCATGTTACAAAAAATGAACATACGCATGAACATACGCAGAGTCTCAATTTAAGTCTGATTTTGGTTGAAAACAATATAATTTACTTTAATCGCACTAAAAATCACTTAATATTGATCTCTGAAGGGAATTAAGGTCAAAATATTTAGCCTAATTAAACTTTATTACTTTATTTGTTATTGCCTGTTTAATATTTCCGGGGAATAACAGAAAAACTGAAATTTCAACTCCACATTGGTTGAACAGCGTTCTTTGATTCATTCTTTGATTGATAATTGTAAAGAACCAAACATATATACTATGTCACTTTAGCACTCACCAAAACACTGTTACCTCTTAGAGGTCCTCCTACCCACCTACCACCTTTGGTGGTGATGATGAATAATAACACATACATTATTCATCATTACTACGACGCCGATCGTACATATATTTGGGCGAATATGAGGTATGAATGAGTGTGATGAGTTTAGATGAACGGGTGTAGTCATTATTACTAACAGAGTTCGACTCGGCACAAAAGGACTATTTATTAATAGCCCAATAGCCTGGACATTTAATGGACCTACAGCTTTACGTGGAATCAGAACCACATAGTATTGGTCTGATTTTCATCTGTTTAACAAGCTTTATACTCCACTTCACCCTACACAACATCCGGACCCTTACTGCCACCCAACATGGACACCCCATACTTCTCTAGTAGTGTTGACGTCGATGGCAACCATTTAGCGGTCGCCGTGTCGTTATTAAGAACACCGAGCATAGAACTTATCACCTACAATCTCTTCAATACTTTATCCCCAAGTACAGCCGGTGGTTTCTGGATACTGAATACTGTGACCACACAATGATTTCAATAACACTGTATGTGTACAGGTGGGTGGGTGGGTCAATAACACTGTATGTGTGCGGGTGGGCGGGTGGGTCAATAACACTGTATGTGTACAGGTGGGTGGGTGGGTCAATAACACTGTATGTGTGTGGGTTCCACTGTAAATGTATGGTTGGGCGAGTGAGTCAATACTACTGTGTGTTTGGTTTCGGTGTCAAAAATTCTGCCTCTGTTTGTAGTTGTGCAATTAGGAATTCTTCAATATTTGTTCTCTAGGGGGTATAGGAAGTCCTCAAAGTAAGTTTTTCGCCCATAAGTGCGAACAAACTTAAGATCTATTTGAACCTACCCTGCAACACCCACCCATTCAATAAGCGTGGTTTTTGATTGGCTAGATGGTATAGTGGTATAAAATAAACGTCATGACATAACAAACTGTAAGTAGGAATGAAACAAGACTCATCTGAAATATCTTAGATGACTTCATCCTAAATATAATACTGTAGATCACAGTTATTAATATTGAAGATACAAAATTAAAATTTTAAAAGTTCAACGTCAATTTAATACAAGACTTAAAACTGTTTCAAAAATACACAAACAATTATATGATTTAATTTTTGTTGCTAGTGTTTACAAATAAAGAAGGCTACTATTTTATTTGTGCCACTTTTTAATTAAATATTGGAACAGGACAGATAGTTCATTTCTTTTCTAAACAAAAAACTACGTCTTCGAAACTTAAAACAGTCTCACCCAACATAACCTTGTTTAACCTAACCTAATCAAATCAAATAATTAAACCTAACATAACTTCATCCAACCTAACTTAATAGATACTTATCTAACCTAATCTAAATAACCTCCTACAACTCTAAAACGTAACCCGAACCAACACAACCTAACACAACATTATTTAACCTAACTTAAAATAAATTCATATAACCAGACGTAACGTAAACTTAGATGACGTAACCTAAAACCTCATCTAAGTTGACTATAAACTCATCAAACTTCATTTAAACTAACTTAATATACATTAAAGTAACATAAATCCGAATGTATCCAAACCCAAATAAATTACTTTCATCCAACAAAAACATAACCTTATCCTAACTTAACAATAGGCCTATAGGCAAAACAATTATTATTTGTTTTAAAAATATCGCTTTTTAAGGCACTAATCTATCAATAAAACTTACTGTATTTTATATGATATAGTATTCTTGTAAATATGGTTATATATCAAAGTATTATATTGCAAAAACCTATTCCATTACTTCACTACCACTAGTTTTTTTTTTTTTTATCACGATTACGGTTGTTAGATTAGTTTATGTCAGGTTTGGTTTGGTTAGGTGGCTACTAAATTTGATCATAAACTGGTAAATCCAATGATTGACTTACCACCGAATGCGCTCTCCGTGTGCAAGTTCTTGGAAAGTGTAAGATAAGGCCAGCGATATAGGACTTCTAGCGGATAAGGAATACCACAGTGGACGTAAAAATGAATGGAGAACAGATTTTAGAGCAATAAAAAGCAATAACCTCTATTAGTAGTGACTCCAAATATTGCAAATAACAAATATTATTTAATGTAAAATATTAGTGATCTCAGCCAAGAAACGTTTTTAACCGTAATTGAGATGTATCAAAACAAAAATTTAAATTGCTCTAATATTCTAATAGTGTTTTTAATTTGGCTATATTCATTCTGTTGTTTCTAATTTTCATATCAAAACATAAGCTCTCTCTTAGTTATTAAATACTTGTAATAGAAAATAAATGTTGGATACTAGATTTGAATTCAATTAATAACATTAATTTGTTAGGTGAAACATTATTGAATTACAATATATAACATGGTTCCAGGATGAAAAATAATTCTAACAGTTAAATATGATTTCAAAGTAGTCTTCACGATAAAGCTATTTTATTGAAGAGGTAATGCAAATATGGTAAGAACTCTTATCATTAAATTATTAGTAGCATCAATTAAAAAGACAAAATATATTTTATTCAAATTTTTATAACATTAAAGCTTTATTAACAATAATCATGTTTTCAAATAAAGGGAATGTTAAATATTAATTGTAAAACAAACAAAAAATGTCAAATAAATACTTTGTTCACTCCAGTGAACATATTGTTTGGTTAAACAACAAAGTCATCCAAACCTTCAAACACATACATAATAAGCCAGGCGACATTGCAGATAGGCCACTTAATCAAAACGTAATTACAGAAATAGTAACATCACAAATAGAAAATTAAGAAAAACACAAAACAGCAAACCACAAGCAGAACATCAAAGGGGAAACTGACACAAATTAATTATCAATGCAGCCAACTGATTATGACAAACACAAAACGAGCGCATTTTAATTAGCGCGAGCGGTCAAATAAAAACAAAAACTGCAAATTGGCAACAGCGCAACGTGAACAGAGTGTTCGCAGGGCAACGTAACGTGAACTAAATAATAAATAAAAGTGCAGCCATGTTGGCCAAAACTCCACCCCTTTGTTTGGGGGCAGATGTCCGGGTTGCCTGGCAACCCGACGCGTGTCGCCACACTCGCACGCACACACACGCGTTTAGTTACGCCCGAGGCCGCCACGCACCGCTGCTGACCATACAAACTAAACTGAATTATTTAGTATCATTATAGCCGGCCATCCCCATCACTCCAACCGTTCTGTCAGACAGTCCATGTCTATATTATCGACCCCCGTGTCAAATCAGCTAATGGTGCACCGATGTGACATACAATACTTTTTACCATCACACGATATGTGACTCACTAAGAGTTTTTTGTGATCATGTAATTTCAGGTTTTTACATGAACAACGAGTCAGCTGTTTGACTACGTGAACTTTTTCAGCAAATTAAACATATTAAAAAAATACCTACCAACAATTTGTTTACTAATTAAAAAAATCTTTGCTCTATAAATTTAAATACTTGACCTAATTAGCTAATTAGTTTTTTATAACTTTTTTATTTTCTTTTGTAGATACTGTAGGCTAAGTTAAAAAATGTGTGCATTTTACAAGTATGCATTTTAGCGCAAAAGTAGCAAATTCACAAAATAATATGCATTTTATTCTTATTTTTAAGCTCCTTCGATTTTCTTTCTAAATTCATTACAAATGTGCACTTTTAGTTATATGTTGTAAAAACGTTCAGCAGGAACTTGCAGTCCAAATTAGGTAACACATCAATAAAAACTCAATTAGCACAAAAACTAAATTTTATGGCATGAAAAAGCACAAAATTAGTACAACGGTCCAAACTAAGATTTTTTTTTTTTATTGTGAATTTGTACTACAAGCTTGTTCATAGTTACTATATTTGTTCGTAGTTGGTTTAGAATAACAAATAAACGAATATTATTTATTTATTTTATTGTTTGTTTTAGTTACAATATTTTATAAGAATTACTGTTCTTTAGAGTATTTATTTTACAAAAAATTTTTCAGCAAATTATATTTTACTTTCTTCTTTCCGTTGCAATAGTTGTGGATTATGATGACGTAGAAACCAACGTAATTAACCTGTTCTTAAGAAATCAAAAAATTTATTGACGCCAATCCGTAGATATTTATTAATATATATATTTTAATCTTGCTATATTTTTTCTTTATTTTTACGGTAATCAAACAGCAATAAATTAGAGAGATTACGGCAAGTAATCCTGCACTGCAAATTGACAAAACTTTATAGATTGTCTCATAGTTTTTTTTTTTTTTTTTTTTTTTTTTTTTTTATGTAAGAGTTACATCTTATACGTATGTAGGCGATTGCTGCAGCCATTAAAAAGCGACCTCTCTCTGTAATAGTTAATGGCATTTAGGGGTGTCAGATATCCTTATCAGTAATTAAATAACTGTAACAAGTAATAATTTCAGGTTTATCTTTTATAACGAAGGGCCCAATATGTCATATGATAGGAACATTATCTTTTCAGCAAGTGAACTCCTTTCGAAAAGTGTTTTCTTAACCCCTCCCCTACTTTTAATATAAATAATTAAGTATTAAAAATAATACAAAGGTAGTTTCACGCTGTTTTAACATCAACTATGATTCGTGCCAGGAATGTATTTTTTTTAAATACTATTGGGAAAACTGTAACACTATTTTACTGTCATGGAGATAAAGAAATTTAAAATCTTCTATATAATTTATCATTGATACAACCCTTTCTATGCTGAATAGTCAAGTTTGCATTATGTTTATTTTTTTGAGTATTAGTAATTTTTATTTTATATCTGCTGCCTACTTTGTGCTATTGTAATATTTATTTGTATTACAATATAATAGTCTATTCATTTTGTTTTATTAGCCTCCAGAACTGTTATATTATAGAAATAATACTGGTTAAATTACCTTTTTTTCTGTCAACAGTTCTTGAAGAAGTTGACAAACAAGTCCTGTTCAGAAAAGAACTGTTGACAGAAAAAAAAGGTAATTTAACCAGTATTATTTCTATAATAGTCTGCCTGAATAAGTTACCACACAGATCATTTATTAGTCTAGAATAGGCAGATTATGGTTGTCCTTATGCTTATGCCATTTGATGGTAATAGTTGATCACAAACTTTTAAATTCTATGATTGACTTACCGCCGAATGCGCTCTCCGTGTGTTAGTTCTAGGAAAGCGATAAGATAAGGCCAGCGATATCGGATTCCTAACTGATAAGGAATACCACAGTGGGCTTAAGTTAACTATTTATTGTCTTATATACAATGATGTAAAATGTTTTTTGAGTGTATTTATTTAGCGATATATGCTCTTAAAAACAGTAGTATTTTAATATTTACTTTTGTCTAAAATTTAGTATTTTAATATATACAAATTTCTAAGATAATACACTGACATTTTATAAGTGTAAACTACGTTACTCCTCTCTTATAAATAAACAGCTGACTATTTTATTGTCCTTAAATGAAATTAATTGTCTGCTGCCAGTGATATCAAGGTAATAAATAATCAACGGTAATATTCAGTTTTATCGAGCGCCTTCAATTTGAGGATGCTTTTACTGCCATCCCGTGCTGTAATGCAAGCGGTGCTCTACAATCAAGGCGCTCCCAGTCTTCTTCAGAATGTTGGAAAAGAAGATATGGTAAACTGCAAAAATCCCTTATACCTACAGTATTAGAATGTAATTTTACTATATTTGAGAACTGTATAAATATTTATTTTATTTTATTATTTATCAGACCATGCTAAACTTGCGGAAAATATCACAGCTAACGTTACAAAAAGGGAAAAATCGGTTTAAACATTATTATTATTACAAATTATTACAAATTCCACAAAAAACATTTAAGTAAAGCCTTTATTATTTATTATAAAAATCTTTGAAAACCCCTAATAAGGATCTTATTAAAATAAAAAAAATATAAATAAAAAATAGTTAAAATTATTTGAAGTATAGATTTTGTATTTAATCAGTATTCCCCTATAAAGGTGTTATTTAAATCATGATTACTATTGCAGTGTGGTTCTATATACTTTATGAATATATTAATAACATATACAGCTAATTGACGATAGTTGATACATATTTCAGGCCCACTCAGATCCATTTATTTTAAATTTATTTTGGGTTTATCGTTAAAACTGTTCATAACAACAACAAAAAATAGTTTTTAATTTCTTTGAGCTTTTCTACTTACTTTTTAGATATATTTCCTCGACTCATTCATACATTTTTATTATCCAACAAATAACAGCAATACGTATAGTATTGAATTTACTTTAAAGTTAAATATTATGATTTTATTATTTTATATTATTATTTAATATTATTTTATTCGATATCGATCATATGTCCTTATGCTCATGCCATTTAATGGTAATAGTTGATCACAAACTTTTAAATTCTATGAGTGACTTACCGCTGAATGCGCTCTCCGTGTGTAATTTCTTGGAAAACGATAAGATAAGGCCAGCGATATCGAATACCTAGCTGATAAGGAATACCACAGTGGACGTAAATATGATTAGGGAACAATTTTTAGCGGTAGTGAATTAACGGAAACAAAAAAAGTAGTGGTAGTGAAGATTTTAGAAAATGTTGTACAGATAAGAATCACTAATTTGATATACATTATTATATTTTTTTCACTTATTTATTTTAGAACATTATTTTGCAGAAACAACTATGCAGGGACTCGTCTATTATAGATCAAACATGTTTATAAAATAATCTAGTATATGTATCGATTTAGGCATTTACATTTTCGTCGATACTATCGATACGTATGTAAAGTAGGAAAGTAGGAGTGTTTTGATCAATCAAACAAGACAGGGAAATAAATGGACCTCCGGGACGCTATTACGAAATATCTCACCACGATTACAAACATTTAGTGTCGCAGGTTTTTAATCGAGGGTCATAATAGTCGATAGCTCCTAAAATATAATTGGTCGAAAATACCTCAATAAGATAACCTAACTGCAACTACTTTTGTATTCATCACTCGACAAGTGGGACACACTCCAATCTAAACGAGGAATGGTAATTTGGATTCAACATAACATTTCCTTCCTAAACGACTGTAGTGAGCTAATTTCATACCGCTTTACGGACCTTGAGACATCGTACAGGTGCATGCAGGGCTGCCACCTGCCCGCATGGACTGGTAGCAAGTGTGAACATTAATGTTGGCACACCTGCCCACCATCTGCCTAGACTTCCAGCTCCCACGCTCCTGTAATGCACTTAAATCGACCGCTTTATGGTGGAGGGACACGCTAGAAAATTGTGACCGGAAAGATTTCATCTTGGAATGAATATGGCTGCGTGAATAGAGTTGATATTGGGTTTCTGGAACTTTAATCATTGGTATATTCAATATTAGGGCCTGTACGTTTAAAATAATAGGCCTTGAATAAAATAATTAACTAAAATATAATAATCTATAGCTTATATTTAATTTTTAGCTTAGGTTTATATTAATCTCGTATATAGTTTACATTCACACCAAAAACAGAAATGTACAATACACTATGTAGATAAAGAAAACTTGCAAAAAATCAGTCAGAAGTGCTTTAATGTTGATTCTCTATTCTTTTTAGGATGCATTCTCAGTGATAGTTAATGTAAAAAGAGGAGGAAGTTAGTATTTCTTTCCCACTGGATGGTAAAATTGTCCTCAATTATGTTAAACATATTTGTTATTATCGTAAACTTTAACTTATATTACCACCCCATATTCATATTTTCTTGTATAGTTAAAATTACTTAATTATACTGTACTTAGATCAGATTATAATAGATTAATTAAAAAAGATTTAGTTAGGTTATGTTTGGTTAGATTGGGTAGATAGGATTAGGTTAGGATACGTTAGATTAGATTAAGTTTGTTATGTTAGATTAGAATAAGTTAGTTCATGTCAGATTAAGTTAGATTAAATTGGGTTATGTTGAATAAGATTGGGTTAGTTAAGTTACGGTTAGGGGAGGTTATTATTCTATTTATTTATTTATTATGTTAGACATTATAGTTAGAAGTACGCAACAACGCACCAGCCATAAGTGGGTGACAAACAGGTATAGGCGATCACTCAACGAACGGTTGTCGATCACTGATTGCCTCGGGTCTTCACAATTATTCGCCAATTTCACCGTCCTAAAAAGTGCAATTCTAAACCCAATCCTCGTTTCCCGTTGGTTCGCCGATTACCGGACCGTTTATGTGTTTTGGGTTCAGTAGCTCATGACCATTTTGTGAAATTTGCCACTGGCTTTCTTTTTAAAGGTGTGTTTTATATAATGGTCATATAATGTCGTGAATACCGTATTTCATTTTTATCATAATAGTCTTTTTTTGTTTTGTCTTTTATTTATTTTTTATATACAAAGGCAACAGAGTACTCAGAAAATGAAAGCATGGTTTATTTATCATCCTTTTAGATTCCAAACTTTCATAAACTAATACACACAAGAAGACGGGTAAAAACCAAATGTAATACAGCTCTAGAAGAATAAAATCGTACCTAGCTTTGTGAATCAAAGCATATACATACAGGGATATATATAACTTCCATGTTACAATATAAATTAAAGTTACATTTTTTAAAATCTTCGCTTGCCAGTTCACATAGACCTGCAGGCCTTTGCGTGATCTTTATTCGACGAGCAAACTACCAACATTGGTTGAGCTAGGCATCCGGACGTGAACAATGGACTCCGCAATCCGCAGCTTTAGCAGTCGAACCTGAACAATGGACTTCGCAATCCGCAGCTTTAGCAGTCGAACCTGAACAATGGACTCCGCAATCCGCAGCTTTAGCAGTCGAACCTGAACAATGGACTCCGCAATCCGCAGCTTTAGCAATCGAACCACGGCATGTTTTAATACATTTACATCAAATACTGTTTCTAAATTTAAGTTAGCAATGCCTTAAAACGGCTGATCCAGCGATAAAAGAGAGGAGGCAGGCTGGTTTTTAAACGTATATAACCATTTTCTATTTGGCCCATAAATCTTTTTCAGCTAAGAGGCTTTTCGTAAAATTAAAAAATTGTTATTTGATTTATTTTATACAAAAATAGTTAAAATAATAGTTATTAAATGCCCATATATTGAAAAATTGTTTTATTAGTTTATATTTTCTTTAAATTTATTTACTTTATTTATTATTTTAAATCTTACTATTACGTTATGTAATTTCGTTACAGGATACAGGAAAGACAAATAGAGAAAACTGAAGTGTTACTTCTTTTAAACTTTAATTAATGGACATTTGTTGATAAATGCAAAAATTAAAAAAAACAAGGAAATTATACGTCTCTTAGAGCTTTTAAAAGAAGAATTCCACTGTCATGCCATAACTATAAAACTATAGAATGTGCAATGTAATAAAACATTTCGCCATATGCTGAAACAAAACATATTATTCAAAAACATGCGCCTAATACATAATTACCCGATTAAACTTGGGACAAAAGGTACTAAAACCACTCGGTTCGTAGTAAAATCCAATAACCACTGGCCAATAGCGTGTGTCCATTGGAGGACCAATATTGGCTAGAATTACTCACCAATTTGACGGAACCAACCGATATTGTGTAATGGGACGTACTTTTCCCTTCCCCCTCCACTATTTCCCCGAGCGTTTTCATGCTCACATCCATTGGCCCAGTCTAAACACCACAGTGCTTTTTGTTGGTGTAGAGATAAGCTTACAGTAGAATGAAATAATTATATTTTCTATTCTACCTTTTCGTATGAATTAATACTTAATAATAACAATCTACTATATTAATTTAAATATTATTGACCTACATTAGGAACAAACCATAAAATAGGCTACAAATGAAATAATATTTCGCTAAAAATAAATATAGCATTAACATTACTTCAAAACTTCTAATTGATTTTGGTTGATTTCGTTCAAAACCTTACATTTATTTTTCTTAACTTTTGATGAGTTCTATTTTATTGTATCCATTTATTTCAAAGATGTATCCGGAAATTTAACAAATAACAGATTTTAAATGTTATTCTTGATCTCAAATGTGGGTGCATCTATCTCTATTTACGCACAACATAGATTAATAAATTACTTATTTATTTTATTTTTTACATTTTTCCTTTGACTTTTTTGTCATTTTGCTTGTTTATGCGATTCTAGTTTCCATTATTATCTGACTTTTTTTAAGTAGGCCTGGTATTGGTATTTTTAATTTTACTTTAACTCAAGCATTCCATAATATATTTGTCAGTTTCATCCTTACATTAAAATATCAACAATTAGATGGTATCATTGATATGTGTATTATATTAAGTCTCATTGCTAGTCTAAATGTTTATTAGTCTTTCACCAGATGACGAAGTCAGATTGTAGAGTCCAAAACGTTGATATCTATAGGCACAGAATATACACAGATAGCTGTCTATATTCTATGCTGTAAGGTTCATCATAGGTTCTATGCACAATAACATCGTCAATTCTTGGAAGTGCAGTATTTTCCTAAAATTATTTATTAACAGTGGCAATGGTTGTAAAAATATTGCTAAATAGCTATTAAAAATTACTGTAAAGTTTTAAGTGTTATGTATTAAATACAAGCTTTCGCCCTAATAATCGTATAAACGCTTACTAATAATTAAAAAAAGTATATATTAATTACATTGATTTTATCACATTTATAGTTTAGTATAGAATATAACTTACGTTAACTATTGTAACTATGGTTAAGGCTATAACTTACGTTAACTATTGCAACTATGGTTAAGGATATAACTTACCTTAACTATTGCAACTATGGTTAAGGATATAACTTACGATAACTATTGAAACTATGGTTAAGGATATAACTTACCTTAACTATTGCAACTATGGTTAAGGATATAACTTACGATAACTATTGCAACTATGGTTAAGGATATAACTTACGATAACTATTGCAACTATGGTTAAGGATATAACTAACGTTAACTATTGCAACTATGGTTAAGGATATAACTTACGATAACTATTGCAACTATGGTTAAGGATATAACTTACCTTAACTATTGCAACTATGGTTAAGGATATAACTTACCTTAACTATTGCAACTATGGTTAAGGATATAACTTACGATAGCAATTACAACTATGGTTAAGGATATAACTTATGTTAACTATTGAAACTATGGTAAGGAAATAACTTACGATAATTATTGCAACTATGCTTAAGGATATAACTTACGTTAACTATTGCAACTATGGTTAAGGCTATAACTTATGTTAACTATTGCAACTATGGTTAAGGATATAACTTACGATAACTATTGCAACTATGGTTACGCTAATTTATAGTTTTTTACTAAATCCATAACAGCTAAAATCTTACTACACTTACACTAATAGAACTATACTAAAATTTACAAACAAAGTAACTTTGATGTTTACTTAATTTTTACTAACGAAAAAGAGATAAACGTTATAAAGTTAATTACCAATCAGCAATTAGGTATATTGGTAGGTTAGCTTTATATAGAATTAAATAGTCAAATTAATCATTGGTAGATGAGTAACTTGTTTCTAAACAAATGTAGGGGCATTTAAAAAAAGGCCCAAATAAGACGTTTTAGGGCTGTGGTTAAGGATCATCTGTCTCGGGCTATGTGGGGTTGACGATTCCGAGGCACTGGCTATGGACTCGTCAATCAATTACGAAGTACGTGGAGATTAGTGTTTTTTTTCATTTCTAATCGTGATACTCGTACTATAATGTTTTTATTATTTACATATTTATTAGCAAGCAATGCATAGATAATTATTTATTATTTTGAGTAGTTCTTATCTCTTACAATATTATACTTTTACATATGTAACACTGTTCTGTCGGCGCAGGTATTATGTCTACTCGAGCTTAAAGACTATTTACTAAGAAATGAAGTGACCCAAGAAAAAGCCAATTATACAAATGTTTTTCTCGTTTAATTTTACGTTACGAAATATGTATTTGTAAATTTTAATTTAAGTTTTAATAATTGTTATCCAAGTTGAGCCAAAAAAGTACCGGAATGTTTATTAGTTTTCACGTTGCATCAATTTCACACTTTTATTATTGACAAACCCGTCAGCACATCGCGTATATATTTCAACACGTAGTTACCAGGGATATTTTCCATAAGTTTTGTAGATTTCAGAATTTTAACATAAAAAAAGTTTTTATCAATTTTCTGAAACAACGCTTTCTTGGCTTCTTGATGTCGTAAAATTAATTACCTGGTTATGTTGGTAATTATCCTGGTACATAATTTTTATATGCGTAAGTAAATGCAGTGATTTTAAACTGACTTAAAACAATTAAATTTAATTCAATTTAAAATTCATTTGAATCGATAAATTTAAACTCGCCATTTGTATCATATTTATAATGTTCAATAAAGAAATTTTTATTTTTAAACTTATTCATAAAAAATCTGTTTGAAGGCGGGTGGGGGGGGGTTCGTCATTAGTCGTTTTCATTTTTAGGTTGTCTTGGAGAAAGGTCAGCTGATAAGCGTGTTACGTTGGGTGAGTGGGATGGACTATCAAGCCAAGCATCTCTGAGAGAATTATATTTTCGTGTTCAAGTAATTTTAATTCAAACATTTTTCAGATAACTAATTTTAGAATTCCTAGTGAGTTAAAGGAAGCCATTAATTTTTCCTGCTAACATGTTGTCCTTTAAGTTGCCAAAATAAAATCTCTTCCCACTCGCTGATCGAAGTTTATAGGCCACTCTCCCAATAGAACCAGACGCGATAACTTCCACCGAGACGCCAATATCAACTACCGGAGTCGGCAGTTTGGACAAAAGTCAATCCCCTAACAGCCGCTAAGAGTACAACATCTTTTGTAACGTTATTGTTTCATTCACTGATTAAGTTGTTTGTAAAGCCAGACTCTCTGTTAGCTCCAGAACATTGTAAACATTTCCCAAAATAATTGTATCAAATTGTATTCTAAAGTTTTATACAGCTTCAATTAATACTTAATTGCCCTTTGATTATGAAACAATAAAATATGCCTCGTCATGCTAAACTTTGTGTGTACATATATGCCTGCACACTACAATATTCTTCTTATACCTATGTAATATCTGTGACCATATTTTACAGGATTTTTTAAATCTAAAGCAAATCAAAGTATTTTTAAAACATTTATTATTTGAAAAGTGCCTAAAAGAGGGAAAGATAGATATAGGGTCTAAAAATACGATAAAAATTTTTTTAATTTAAAACTTTTGGTTGGAAGTGTTAGACAATAGTTCTATAATAAAAAAAAAACTCTATAATATAATTATATCATCTGGTAACAAGAAATTCTAAACAACTACAAACCGATCAGTTCTACATCACTAGAATTTAAAAAATTAAGAAAAACTAGACTCCATCTAATATATATTTATCCATCTATTATCTACTACTATATCCATCGTAAACTCACTCCAAAATAATTGTTTTATGTTAGCAAGTCAGTATAAAAAAGTGTTTTAAATATGAACTAATTTACATTTGGGTCGTAAAATTAAGAATTTAAATTTTCAACTGATGATGGTCTTTCGAGACAGAAATCGATTTTGAACATTAAAAACACAAAAAAGAGATTGCTAAGTGTTGTTCTTTTTATATATATAAATATATTAAGCAATCTAATAGCTACAAATGTCAAAGAATTTAAAATGTTTAACAATCATAAATTGTTCTATCAGTCTTTCATGCAGAACAGAATAGATTCAAGACCAGGACGTTTGAAATGCACGCGTTTAAATTACTGATTATCTTGTATTAAACTCAATTGGGTTTATTATAACAGTCTAAAACATAGCATAGGACTATAACTATGATACAGCAACGTTATAACTGCCCTGACATCTAACCTACTAAGATAATACGTTCACACGTCCTTACAAGTAAATAAATAAATTAAGACCAACACACATTGGGGTAAACATTAATCCTTTTACCTATTTTATGTCAACTACACATGACATTAGAGGGCTAATATAAATAACATTTTGGTAAATAGGACCTCCGGCCCACCCTTTAGGCGCTCTAAGAAACCGCTACACACCTTCAGTTAATCAGGTCCTGCTATACGTCCTATTACGAATCCCCACGTTAGGTAGATAGTCACATAGCTGTTAGTAGTACACTATAAATTAGTTTCACCGTTCACTTCATTATAAGATTTATCAAATTATTATGACAATTACGTCTACCAACTATCAATAGACTACATAAAGAATTGTTGACAGCATATATTTAGCACCATGTATATTATTGCGGATCGCGCTGATTATCGGGAGCACTGCCCCTTTCTCTGTGCAGTAGTGTGCGGCAAATCGCGTCCGGTTTCTCGGCAAATCTAGAAGCTCCTAGACATTGAGATAATTTCTTGGCATTATTAGAACCGTTAAATTAAGGTATAAGTCCATCCAGATCAAACCTCTAAAAACTTCTAGATTGAAGCTATTCAGACAGTGTCAGTATCAGTCTTCAGCCTGAATTGAAAAAGACAGTAATTTTATAAGTGCTTAACAGTGACAGTCTTTGAATAGTGGCATATATTGAACTGGCATTAACAAGTATGTGTTAAGGGACGTATTTTAATATAAGAAAGAGTGGTTTAGGTGAAATTGTTAAACAAAGTGTCTAGTAATTTATATTTATAACTTGTATTGTGTAATTTAGGTAATTAGTGAGTGTAAGTAAAGGAAAAAGTTAGTAACTAGAAATTGCTTTATCATTTAGAACCGTGTTGGACAATAACGTTATGGTATATTAGTGATTTTGAAATATTAGTTCTTAAGTAATTAAACTATCACATTCTCGGATATGAGACGCCGACACAACTTTGTACATATTTGAAGGTGAATATGAATGATTACATGAGTGTAGGATAAGTGTGGATGACCTCTGTAGTCTGGTAGCTAGCTCGATTCGACTTTCAGAAAGGGCCATTTATTAATCGCCCAATAAAGGGACCTACAGCTTTATGTGGAATCCATACCTGGTATTATTGGTCTGTTTTTCAGCTCATTAAAAGGGGTCATAGTATCAGTACCACAGTGTAGATAAGTATTGCAACAATCTCTAAGTTTACATTAGTCAAGGTAATACAGTGATGTACGTAAAAGTATATATTTACTTTTCTCGTGAAAACAACTATATTGAAGACCCGAATCTTAACTCTTTAATACAGTATGATTGACAATGGAAACAATATTTTTTTACGACAGCGAGCTTGCCAAATAAAACAATTCACCTCAAGCATTTTGGTAAATTGCCCAAGTGTTCAGCTGAAGCGGGAGAGCCAGGCGAATAAGGAGTTGTATGTGACAAAGCAATAACATCGCCGACTAACCAATCAGAGAGCAGCGTTTTTCCGATAACACAATCAATACTTAAGATATACAAAGGTAAAATTGGTTGTGTAGGGGCAAATTTGATTTGCAACTCTTTGACAGAGCTTTGTTTGAACGCCGTTGTCGTTCACGTTTAGTTTGTTATTTCATAAAACGTTTGGAAGAGTGTGTCGTTTCAGAAGTAATATCTTAATGGGAAAACTTTAACAAGTTATAAACTTTATTTTATTTGTGGGTTTTTCCAGACACAAGAAGAAAATCCACTTGACCACTTATTATAATAATATTTAATAATGTTAATTATTTAGTTGATCATACCCTATTGAAGCATGTTATATGTTTCAATATAATCGAATATAGTATGCTGTAATTGTTATATCCATCCAAAGTATAATTCACTCGACGTGCTCAAAATCCTTCACGACTCTTACAATTTGTAGGCCTACAAAACTAAATCATCTTCGGCACATGTTTGATTATTACATAATTTTTATTTTATTGACTGATCGTGAGAATTTGAATGAAAATGGACAGTAAAATGTAACATGGCCTACTTTTGATCGAATTATTTTAGCTGCCTACCAAAAAAACTCAAACTATGTTCTATAGTAATATATTCTGGAAAGTAATTATACACCGAAATACAAACTAATATAACCTAAACTTGAGCATGAATCGGCGCGCGTGTGGTAGAGAAACCAGCGAGGCATGCATGATATTCAGTTTTCGAAATCAGATAAGAATAAGGCACTGCTGATACTAATAGAAGCCTTTCTTTACTTCCAAACAGCAGAGTACTTTAGTTATTTTGGTTTTTATTTCTAAACAAAATAGTTTGAATTCGGGGAATAGCTATAGGAATTTGGAATCCTTATTTACTACCCAAAGGACAACTTCGTGGACAATTTTTAAAATTATTAGTCTGCCTGTATTCTATTTTTATAAATATTGGTATAACATCTTCAGCTTTACGAGAAATCAGAACGAGATGGTTTTGGCCTGATTTTAAGCTAATTTTTAAGCCTTATACTTTGTTCGGAAACTGGTTGTCCTCCAACATGGACACTTTAGACTTCTCTAGTAGTGTCCACGGTAATGGAAACCATTGAGCGGCCACCGTGTCAGTATTACGGCAGCCAAGCATAAAACCTATCGTCTACAATCTATTGAGGTTCGTAGTAACAATATTACACGTTTTAAATATTGTTCAGTTACAAAAACCTTCACTTTAAATAGAATTCGTAATTATTTTGATTGTACAGGAATAAATTCGTTTTCTATATTTTTAAATATTTACCGATGATTATTTCTGTAATCCAGTTATTATTTATCAGAGTGTTTGTATTATCTCTGACATTGGGTTATGAGTTCATAATAATCAATTTGGCTGGAATTTCACAAGACAGGAATTCTGTAAGATTGATAGAAAATAAGTTATGTCACATTCCTTGTTGGGAAAATAATATTTAATACTGTAAACATTTTTAATCACAACAACGAAACTTATTTACTGAAATTATAATCAGCTGTAAACAAAGTTTCAGTACGAAATGCGTAGTTTAAAGTAACATATGTTCATATAAAAATCAATACAATTTGAAGAGTGGATTCTGCGTGTCGTCAGACAACTGTACTCTGTTTAGCTCCTTTCTTAGTTCTGTCTTTCCCCACAGGAGACGCTCTTGGCTTGCCCTGCCGCACTGCGTGGTGGTAAATTTGCTAACTTCTTTTATGGATTGTAAAATTGTTATTCATCTTTTCAGCTGGATTCTGAACAGTCTTTTAAGCTTGAACATTGCTATAATTTTTTTTAATTTTCTAAAACATAATCTTAATATTATCACAGAGGATATTCCTATTATTTACCTAAATTTAATTCTTAGTTTTTATTTCAAATAAAACATTTTTCTAATAGTTCATTACAATTTTACTACTTGAAAATTATTTCCAACTTATTTCCAAACAAAATGTTGGACATTTACCGTTACTTCACCACCACTACTTTTTTATCGCAATTACGGTTAGTTTATGTCAGATTAGGTTAGATTAGGTGTATACTAAAGTTGATCACTAACTGGTAAATCCAATGATTGACTTACCACCGAATGCGCTCTCAGTGCGTAACTTCTTGGAAAGCGATAAGATAAGGCCAGAGATATCGGATTCCTATCGGATAAGGAGTACCACAGTGGACGTAAAAATGATTGGGGGAACAGATTTTAGAGCTATAGAAAATGTTTCAAGTGGTAGTGAATTAACGGTAACAAAAAAAAGTAATAGTAGTGAGTTAACGGAAAAGATCCAAAATGGTTAACAGAAAAATAACAAAATAACTAAAGTAGTGCTAACATATCAAAAACATATATTTACGTTATTTTAAACTGTACACGTTATGTTATTTAAGAGGAAAAATAATACAGAAATAATATGGTACTAATATTTTTTTTTTTATAGTTCGAAAATTAAATGGAAGAGATGTCAGTGATGGTCGTATAGAAACCGATAAGGGTCTACGAATAAATCTACATCCGAATCTCAAGGAGCCGTTTAGCCTTGCGGAAAACGTCTAAAACATGGGTTACTATTTCAAGGATACATTTCGTGATAATGATCATATCGTAACACATTAAGTTTCATTTGATAGATGAATAATTATTCTAGTGGACAGTAAATTTGTTTTTGCAAAACATTTTGTTTTTTATAATAATTTACAATTAATATGTGAAAATTTTAAGTCATTCTTGATGAATTTAAATTTAAAAACGCATATCATCTCATTCTCCACTAGATTGGTCATTTAATAATTAATTATACATTGTTGACAATAATTCCTTATGATAACAAACTCGAACCGTACAGTTGAAATAGAAGAGTAAGTTTTAACCCACTAATTACAGGTCTGTCGACTTCCCAATGGTTACCACGATGTATAAACAAAGAAGAATATTTGTTTATACGTCGATGTTGGGGACTTGGGGGAGTTTGGGAAACGGCTACCTTAGATGTTGAAACAGAGAACAGACAACAGAGGTCGCTTTTTTATGCCACAGCGAACACCTCAGAGGCAGTTATAAACAAATTACAACTAATGTACATCTGAAGTAATAATTACTACATTTATCCTTGAGTATTTGGGGGGGGGGGGGAATTAGAAAGACACTGACTAGGTGCTGACATTTCCATGGGAAAGTGAGACACAAACTACTCAATACACATTTAGGGTACAATTTTATGCGACCTCTGTTGCCTTCTTTGTTGTGATAAAAGTGAGGAATATCAAAATCTGCAGTAGGTTTTTTAGTAGGTTGGGTATTAGATATAACAACAGCACTTTAAAGGAATGTATAGTAGTTTATGCACCTTTTTACTTCAAGAAAGACTTAGTAGATATCTGCTGTTTTGAAAACGGAACAAAACAAGGCATTCGCATAACTATTTTATTATTTTCAAAGACAAGCAAGGGACTTTAAGTGAAATTTCACACGTAATAGATGTATCAAAGGCTTTGAGGACCTAACATCCTTATTGAGCAATTAGAATAACAGTCTAGAAAAAAGGGGTAGAAACCAGACGTTGTTTGACCTTGGAGAGAAGGGGTGAGTTAGGTAGGCCCTCTAAAGGTCAAAGGAGGAGGGTCTCGTGGTGCATGCGCAATCGGAGGATTTGGGAAAGGACTGAAGTGAAATTGACCTTGAAATACACCTGGTGTTAGGGGTTTGAGGGAGAAGGGGGACGGACATTCCTGACTGTCTGGGCCAGACTCAATCCACATTCCACTTCCCAATTTGGGCTACGTGAAGTCACACTATGAGTAATTAACTCAATCCGTTGATTATTGCACTCTTTCATCTTGCTAGATTTTTACTTTAGAAGTTGATTTTTACTTTTTCTTCTCTGAGATTTTTATACATTAAAAGCAATAAAAAGTGCCACGCTAAATAGTTAATGATCAAAATTCAAAAATTAGAGACATTGATTGAACTTTTGAGGCATTCGATGTTATGTAAAAAATCGTTAGCGTATGAAATAGGACAAAACTCAATCACTATTGGCCTTAATCAATTATTATAAATAATCTATGGTATAAATGGCAGTACTGAAGAAAACTAAAATGAAACAAATTGCAGCAAAATGGTAGTGATTACTAATTTATATTTAAAAATGCCAATTATTTTTTTAATGATATGCACTATGATGTGAGTGTAACAATTGGCAATTCTTTGTGAAATTTGGCGAACAATTGTGGCACTAAAAGTGTTAAATTCAATATTGACTAATTATTTCCTAATATTGTGTCAAGGTGTAGTTCAGTAATTGTTTTTATATGCTGTAAAAATAAATAAATAAAGTATGGTACCGAAAATCTCTAGGTAGTTTATGAAAAATGTTTCGTTAACTTAGATCTAAGGCACTTAATTTTCCGTGAAATTGTCCATTTAAATGTGCCTCATATATCACGCTGGAAGTTTTGTTGCAAAGTTGACATTTAATACCAAATTATGTAAGAGTAAACAAATCAATCCTTAAAAAATAAATAAAATATTTGAATAATACAAATTCAGAGTTACACCTGTTTCAAAATGTCAACCTTCGTTTTTTTAACTTTTTTAAATTTTCAAATTAAGCTAAATGCTCTTTTTTCACTGTACTTACTTTATTTCTTCTTCGGCAGTATATCCGATTGATGCTTCCCAGAGTCACGCTCCTGTACATTGACGTCATTTAGCTGGGTAAAATATCCTAATCATGTGCCGTCAAGAATCGATAATGGGAGACGGTTAGTGCGTCTACATTTTAAATCATCTCTAATTGTTTTTATTTTTCTTGGTCACTCATGTATTACTTGGAAGTAAAAACTCTCATGCTCGTCCTAATAAGTACTCACTGGGATTATAAGTGGGTATCAAACTTTAATTCCTCTAATTTAAGAAACCTAAACTTAAGTTACACTTTTTTGCTTCAAGAAATCTTCCAAAGTCTCTTTTTAAGAATAGTTCTTTTTTTAATCTGTTTTTCTTCTTAAGAATTTTCCTTTATTTAAGATATCAGCAAACGTAGTTTCAGATGCGAGTTTATATTTCGATAAGCAGCTAAATCAAGAAGTAACAAAGATTGCCAGTAAGTAACATATAGCAGGCTTTTAAGGATGCTGAAACCAGCATGTAATTCTTGACTAAACTCACATTTTTAATGTGATGCATGTTTGGGCATTAAGGCTGTTTTGGACCAGAGAGCTCAAAGGGTTATGGGTGGTGAGTGATTTCTAGAAAAAAAGGCATGACCCTAGAGATCGTAGTAGTCTTATTAGCAACTAAACATAGCAGACCCTTAATCTATTTTCTTTAAGAAAGATTTGTGTTTTGTAAAGTTTTATAAAACTACTAGCAGTCACTAATTATAATTGGTCCCAGTTGATAAGTTTTATAAAAATGTACAGGGCATAAATATGAAACTATCATTAATTAAATCATAGTTCAATATTGGTTGGTTTCACTTTCGTCAATACAGTACTTAGGAAATCTCACTTTCTTAATACTAAACTAAATAAATTGGCGTAAAGGCCTGTACCTTCTTCTTCGCAGCGGCTCTCCTCAAAACAGGGGACATGTCAGATTTCTTCGGGCATAGCCCATAATTGGTCAAGTCTGTGGTTGGTAGGATAATTTGCAATTAATATTTAGTATGTGTTATTTTATATGTCATGTTTATACTGAATAGTTCTACTTTTGTGTAGCATTGTTTTGATGTTAAAAATGTATTTAAGTAGAGATTTTTTAAATTTGGTTTTGTTTTAGTATTTTTTATGTTGTTTGGAAGGTGATTAAAGAATGTTGTACCTATTTGTCTACATTATTTAGGACATTATTTCTATATTCTAAGATTAGTAAGTCATTACAAAAACAAACACAGCTCCTATTGACTTGAGGTCCATGTATATACCTATCATAGAGAGACGGCCTTGGGTAAATGTAACCCATATTCGAGAGTGCTCTCCAACCACCCCCCCCCCACCTGTCGCAACCCCAAGAGTAAAAAAAAGATTCATAGACTCCGGCTTGGCTGATGTCTCTTGAGGAGATGAGGGACTACAAACGAACGAAATGCTTCTGGAACTAAGAATTTCATTTCTTACATTATAAGTGTTCGTTGTACCAAAATTACATCAATAAATGTTCAGATAAGGTAAAATAGTCGTATATACTATAAAAAATATTCTCTTCCTTCATCCTTAAGTGTTTTTGATACAAAAAATATAACTGAGTGTTGCAATAGCCGAGTGCTTCAATAACCTGTTGTTCCAAACGCAGTTCCGAATTGACTCGAAATTTGACTGCAATTAGTTGAGATCATACCTTTGTAATGTTCTATGAATTTTTTTAGTTCCAAGAAGGGATGTCACAGTTGCGAATTCAACAACAATATTAAGGTAATACAGGAATAAAATGACATAAGGAGCCATGTCTGTAGGATAAGAATGTGATTCCCAAAAATTGTAAGGAAGCTGGACTGTTTTATGTAGTCTTGTTATTTGCTGTTTACATAAGAAAATCGTACTTGAGACTATAAAGTGCACTCGTTACTCAAGTTTGAAACGTTTCACTACTGCCAACTCAACAAGAGTAACTTAGTATATAATTGAATTTGGGACAAGTAATATGATTCAAACTTGTTACAAAACATGGTCAAAATTAACGATCTTCGTTCTCCAAGGACTAACCTGTCACCCCAGTGAATAGAAGTTGTTAACATAATTAATTTGCAGTCCCAAAAACACGCACCTACTGTCCCAAGGGACCGTGGCGTGCTCTGCTTATACGATCTCTCGTCACGTTAGTATATTCACCAGTTTGTGCTTAGTTAGTACTCAACTCTAACTGCAATAATTACACAGTGAAAATTAATTATGTCGCGTGATATTAACCCAGGTCCACGCCCCTTGATGAAGACCATTATCATACATCTAGAAACGTAGTGGTGCAAATGTTTGATAAACTGATGAGATAAAACTAAAATTCACGATTAAGTTGAACATCCCTTTGAAAATTAAATATTCCCTTTAAAGCGATTGCTTATAAAACAATTATATAACTTTCTAACTATGGAAATGTATTTAAAACATCAGAAAATATAGTTATAAAATCACCCAATGCATACATATAATTTGCATCCAATAAATAATTCATAATTCGTTATGTTGAAATTTATTGATTTGTTGTTTTTTTCATTATTTTCAGCGATGCTAATCGAACTTATCAATGTAGTAAAGTGATTTTTATGCCAAGGGGTGTTTTAGTCAAACTTTCAATAGTATATTAATGCAAAAACACTGGTTGGTCTTTATATATACCATTTTGTTTGAACTAATTTGGCAATAACTATACAAATATTAATGATACAATTTGGCACAACACGTTTTTCCAAATTTATAACTTTACCAACAGAGATATGATATCCATATTTTTAAAAAATTAAAGGATTAACTAAATAATTTTACTATTTGCAGAATGATATTTACACCAACTCTTATACAAAAAATTAAAATATTTACTTTATTACAAAAATAATGTCACAGCATACAGCACCAAACGAAAAATTTTCACGATGAAAGCAGATCGAATGTGCTTACTGGGGATAGATTAGTTTTGTTGTAAATCT
Source organism: Stictocephala bisonia (assembly GCA_035578905.1). Lineage (NCBI taxonomy): Eukaryota > Metazoa > Arthropoda > Insecta > Hemiptera > Membracidae > Stictocephala > Stictocephala bisonia. The sequence continues at coordinate 416,385 of JAQJVL010000318.1, forward strand.
AGGGTCAACGTGGATACCCTACCCCCATACTTGGATTGGTCAGCGCCCTCTCTCAACTCTCCCTGAACACATAGGAATCTCCCAAGTAAATGTTTTCTAAATGGCTAGTACTCAGTCATGTGGAGATGATCTGCAGGGCACAAAAAGTGCTGGTCAACCTTCTCTGTGGAGTGTGAGTAGGGGTGGTCTGGGGTGGGTGGCAGGTGGCGACCAGTCAGTGGAAGGACGCCCGCCCTTCGACACACGGTCACCTCACCAAACTGGCTTTCGATCACAGCAGCCGTCTAAATTGGCAAGTACGATGTTGTAAATATACAAATTACTATGTATGGATTTTGAATTTTCCTAAAACCAATATTGCTTTCTATTTTTATTAACATCTGTCCAACATTTTTGTTGAGTTATCAAATGTTTTAAAATGACAAGATTAAGGTGTTTAGTCTTCTGTACAACTGAACTGTGTGTATATATATAAGGTTATAATCAAAATATATTTAACGATTTTTTAAAATAAACTTTAATAAAGTAATAAAATGTGTATATATGTGATATATTGTTTTATTTACTATCAAAGAAAAAAAATATATATGTAAATAGTTTTCCCTTGATAATTTAAGGTGGGGCTTTCAATCACCACCATTTGCGAAACCCCTAATTTTTCTAGCAATGTTGTATTACTTCCATATTGTTCAATGAGCTTATATACTGTAAATTCTTATTTCTTGAAAATCCTTAGATTTTACAATAAAATGCGAGTTTTTGACATTAATTTTTAACTTTATCACTTTTCTTCTTTTTGTTTTCTAATTCAGTGCTGCTTGTAGCGTAATGGTAAATCACATTCATCTTTGAAAAGATAAAGAAATTGCTTTTATAATTATACATTATATAAACAAATAAGAATATTTATTGACTGTTTTAAATGGTTATATATTTCTCTATAGTTTATAGTTATTTAATAAAAATGTGTTGTTAAAAACACAACCATTCATAAACTGACATATATTAGGTGAGGAATATTTCCAAATTTAGTTTTTTTAATTAAATTTAAAACGTATCAATAACTAAAGAGATTAATATTACATGAATATCTATTATGAATCAACAATAGAAGTAACGTATTTTTGTTTACTTACTTTCACAACAATGTAGGTTTATTGTTTAACTTGTATGCCGTTGGAGGAAGGTGTTCCTTCACCACTAACCACTGAAGTCCTAATAATTATTGTTCCAGTTTAAATGTACAAGTCTATCTCTTTTGTAAATTCCTTCTTAACAATTACTTTTTCTTAACTAAGTAGAAGTAGTTGACGACTTTTAAGTAAAGCTCTCTACGTTTTGAAAAAGGGAGCGACGCAATTCACTTAGTTTTTTCTTGAGGATGACAGATAGGGGCTTAATATGGCTTGATAAAAACCCCCTATACAACAATCTCACTAGGCTAACAGCTCTGTAATAGGGACTCAATTGAGAATATAATTTTGGTTGTAGAAAAAATAAAAGCTTTTTTATAATTTTTTATGTGTTTTACAGTAAACATATTAAAGAATTATTCACATTACAAGAGTGCAAATTGTGGTAAACTAATTGAAACTATTATTCAGTAAATATAAAAATTCTAATACAACTAAAGGTGTTATATTCATGAAATTTAAATAAATTAAAATAAAAGTTATTTACATTTTTTTAAATAAACTACTCCCATCTGTGACACAGGTGAAGCATGTCTACAGTTATCGGACAACCAATGCGTTTCACTGACACTAGTTAACCGTATCTACAAACAAAGTACAACTACTTCGTTTCACTGACACAGGTCAACCTTGTCTATAAACAACGTGAAACTACTGCGTTTCACTGACACTAGTTAACCGTATCTACAAACAAAGTACAACTACTTCGTTTCACTGACACAGGTCAACCGTGTCTATAAACAACAGAAAACTACTGCGTTTCACTGACACTAGTTAACCGAATCTACAAACAAGTGCAACTACTGCGTTTCACTGACACAGGTCAACCGTGTCAACAAACAAGTGCAACTACTGCGTTTTACTGACACAGGTCAACCATGTCTATAAACAACGGGAAACTACTGTGTTTCACTGACACTAGTTAACCGTATCTACAAACAAGCGCAACTACTGCGTTTCACTGACACAGGTCAACCATGTCTATAAACAACGAGAAACTTCTGCGTTTCACTGACACAGGTTAACCGCATCTACAAACAAGTGCAACTAATGCGTTTTACTGACACAGGTCAACCGTATCAACAAACAAGTGCAACTACTGCGTTTTACTGACACAGGTCAAACGTGTCTATAAACAACGGGAAACTACTGCGTTTCACTAGAAATAGTTAACCGTATCTACAAACAAGTGCAACTACTGCGTTTCACTGACACAGGTCAACCGTGTCTATAAACAACGGGATACTTCTGCGTTTCACTGACACAGGTTAACCGTAACTACAAACAAGTGCAACTACTGCGTTTCACTGACACAGGTCAACCGTGTCTATAAACAACGGTAAACTACTGCGTTTCACTGGAAATAGTTAACCGTATCTACAAACAAGTGCAACTACTGCGTTTTACTGACACAGGTCAACCATGTCTATAAACAACGGGAAACTACTGCGTTTCACTGGAAATAGTTAACCGTATCTACAAACAAGTGCAACTACTGCGTTTTACTGACACAGGTCAACCGTGTCTATAAACAACGGTAAACTACTGCGTTTCACTGGAAATAGTTAACCGTATCTACAAACAAGTGCAACTACTGCGTTTTACTGACACAGGTCAACCATGTCTATAAACAACGGGAAACTACTGTGTTTCACTGACACTAGTTAACCGTATCTACAAACAAGCGCAACTACTGCGTTTCACTGACACAGGTCAACCATGTCTATAAACAACGAGAAACTTCTGCGTTTCACTGACACAGGTTAGATAGATAGATAGATAGATAGATATTTATTTTGTCACATAATATTATTACATAGTGCAGTAATTGCTGCTGTAACATATGACACGTCTTATGAACTAGGATTTAGTCTAGTCTTAAAATTAGATTTTCCACTTATATTTGTTATAAAGTGGAAACCGCATCTACAAACAAGTGCAACTAATGCGTTTTACTGACACAGGTCAACCGTATCAACAAACAAGTGCAACTACTGCGTTTTACTGACACAGGTCAACCGTGTCTATAAACAACGGGAAACTACTGCGTTTCACTAGAAATAGTTAACCGTATCTACAAACAAGTGCAACTACTGCGTTTCACTGACACAGGTCAACCGTGTCTATAAACAATGGGATACTTCTGCGTTTCACTGACACAGGTTAACCGTAACTACAAACAAGTGCAACTACTGCGTTTTACTGACACAGGTCAACCATGTCTATAAACAACGGGAAACTACTGCGTTTCACTGGAAATAGTTAACCGTATCTACAAACAAGTGCAACTACTGCGTTTTACTGACACAGGTCAACCGTATCTATAAACAACGGGAAACTACTGCGTTTCACTGGAAATAGTTAACCGTATCTACAAACAAGTGCAACTACTGCGTTTCACTGACACAGGTCAACCGTGTCTATAAACAAGGGGAAACTACAGCGTTTCACTGACACTAGTTAACTGTATCTACAAACAAAGTACAACTACACTTCATATCACTGACACTAGTTAACCGTATCTACAAACAAAGTACAACTACTTCGTATCACTGACACTAGTTAACCGTATCTACAAACAAAGTACAACTACTTCGTATCACTGACACTAGTTAACCGTATCTACAAACAAAGTACAACTACTTCGTATCACTGACACTAGTTAACCGTATCTACAAACAAAGTACAACTACTTCGTTTCACTGGCACAGGTTAACCGTGTCAACAAACAAGTGCAACTACTGCGTTTTACTGACACAGGTCAACCGTGTCTATAAACAAGGGGAAACTACAGCGTTTCACTGACACTAGTTAACCGTATCTACAAACAAAGTACAACTACACTTCATATCACTGACACTAGTTAACCGTATCTACAAACAAAGTACAACTACTTCGTATCACTGACACTAGTTAACCTTATCTACAAACAAAGTACAACTACACTTCATATCACTGACACTAGTTAACCTTATCTACAAACAAAGTACAACTACACTTCATATCACTGACACTAGTTAACCTTATCTACAAACAAAGTACAACTACTTCATATCACTGACACTAGTTAACCGTATCTACAAACAAAGTTCAACTACTTCGTTTCACTGACACTAGTTAACCGTATCTACAAACAAAGTACAACTACTTCGTATCACTGACACTAGTTAACCGTATCTACAAACAAAGTACAACTACTTCGTTTCACTGGCACAGGTTAACCGTGTCAACAAACAAGTGCAACTACTGCGTTTTACTGACACAGGTCAACCGTGTCTATAAACAAGGGGAAACTACAGCGTTTCACTGACACTAGTTAACCGTATCTACAAACAAAGTACAACTACACTTCATATCACTGACACTAGTTAACCGTATCTACAAACAAAGTACAACTACTTCGTATCACTGACACTAGTTAACCTTATCTACAAACAAAGTACAACTACACTTCATATCACTGACACTAGTTAACCTTATCTACAAACAAAGTACAACTACACTTCATATCACTGACACTAGTTAACCTTATCTACAAACAAAGTACAACTACACTTCATATCACTGACACTAGTTAACCGTATCTACAAACAAAGTTCAACTACTTCGTTTCACTGACACTAGTTAACCTTATCTACAAACAAAGTACAACTACACTTCATATCACTGACACTAGTTAACCTTATCTACAAACAAAGTACAACTACACTTCATATCACTGACACTAGTTAACCGTATCTACAAACAAAGTTCAACTACTTCGTTTCACTGACACTAGTTAACCTTATCTACAAACAAAGTACAACTACACTTCATATCACTGACACTAGTTAACCGTATCTACAAACAAAGTTCAACTACTTCGTTTCACTGACACTAGTTAACCGTATCTACAAACAAAGTACAACTACTTCGTTTCACTGGCACAGGTCAACCGTGTATATAAACAAAGTACAACTACACTTCATATCACTGACACTAGTTAACCGTATCTACAAACAAAGTTCAACTACTTCGTTTCACTGACACTAGTTAACCGTATCTACAAACAAAGTACAACTACTTCGTTTCACTGGCACAGGTCAACCGTGTATATAAACAAAGTACAACTACACTTCATATCACTGACACTAGTTAACCTTATCTACAAACAAAGTACAACTACACTTCATATCACTGACACTAGTTAACCGTATCTACAAACAAAGTTCAACTACTTCGTTTCACTGACACTAGTTAACCTTATCTACAAACAAAGTACAACTACACTTCATATCACTGACACTAGTTAACCGTATCTACAAACAAAGTTCAACTACTTCGTTTCACTGACACTAGTTAACCTTATCTACAAACAAAGTACAACTACACTTCATATCACTGACACTAGTTAACCGTATCTACAAACAAAGTTCAACTACTTCGTTTCACTGACACTAGTTAACCGTATCTACAAACAAAGTACAACTACTTCGTTTCACTGGCACAGGTCAACCGTGTATATAAACAAAGTACAACTACACTTCATATCACTGACACTAGTTAACCGTATCTACAAACAAAGTTCAACTACTTCGTATCACTGACACTAGTTAACCTTATCTATAAACAAAGTACAACTACTTCGTTTCACTGGCACAAGTCAACCGTGTATATAAACAAAGTACAACTACTTCGTTTCACTGACACAGGGCAACCGTGTCTATAAACAACGGGAAACTAGTGCGTTTCACTGACACTAGTTAACCGTATCTACAAACAAAGTACAACTACTTCGTTTCACTGGCACAGGTCAACCTTGTATATAAACAACGTACAACTACACTTCATATCACTGACACTAGTTAACCGTATCTACAAACAAAGTTCAACTACTTCGTTTCACTGACACTAGTTAACCGTATCTACAAACAAAGTACAACTACTTCGTTTCACTGGCACAGGTCAACCGTGTATATAAACAAAGTACAACTACACTTCATATCACTGACACTAGTTAACCTTATCTACAAACAAAGTACAACTACACTTCATATCACTGACACTAGTTAACCGTATCTACAAACAAAGTTCAACTACTTCGTTTCACTGACACTAGTTAACCTTATCTACAAACAAAGTACAACTACACTTCATATCACTGACACTAGTTAACCGTATCTACAAACAAAGTTCAACTACTTCGTTTCACTGACACTAGTTAACCGTATCTACAAACAAAGTACAACTACTTCGTTTCACTGGCACAGGTCAACCGTGTATATAAACAAAGTACAACTACACTTCATATCACTGACACTAGTTAACCGTATCTACAAACAAAGTTCAACTACTTCGTATCACTGACACTAGTTAACCTTATCTATAAACAAAGTACAACTACTTCGTTTCACTGGCACAAGTCAACCGTGTATATAAACAAAATACAACTACTGCGTTTTACTGACACAGGTCAACCGTGTCTATAAACAGCGGGAAACTTCTGCGTTTCACTGACACTAGTTAACCGTATCTACAAACAAAGTATAACTACTTCGTTTCACTGACACAGGTCAACAAACGTGTCTACAAACAACGGGCAACTACTGCTACATTTCTAAGAACTGAAATATGTGTTTAGCATTTTTCTCCCACTTTCAGAGTATTCAAATCACTTGAATTGAAACCATAGATATATAATTCAAGATTGTAGACTCCCTGAACTTTGTTTACTGAAGTCTTATTTATTCTTAGCTCTACAAACCGCTCATTCATGTACTTCTTGAACTTTGTTCTTCCGTTTCTTTTGAAGTTTTATTTCTCCTTAGGTCTTAAAAACTGATGATTATAGAATCCTTGAACTTTGTTAATTTAATATTGTGGTCTTATTTCTTCTTAGCAGGGTGTCCAGCAACAGGGAAAATAGGGAAAACCTGGAAAAGTCAGGGAATTTTAAATGACCTGGAAAAGTCAGGGAAAATCAGGGAATTCGAAACAAAACCTGGAAAATCCAACAAGAACACCAGTTTTTGTGATTTGTAACAGTCACATATAGTGTTTATAACTTGTGTATAAGTTATAACTTATAGTATATAACTTGGGTGCGCTACAAAAAAATCCTTTACTTTGTACTTGGGTGCGCTACAAAATATCCTTTACTTTGTTCAGTACTAAATGTCAATTTTACATGACATTCAATGTTCTAAATTATGAAAAAGCTACTTAATTGCTTGGTTATGCTTGTTCGACCATATACAACTAGTTTTATATCACTAAAAGTTTAAAACTTACTGAAATAATTGTCTGATTAGTACTTGTTAAATAAGCCATAGACCTAAAATGTATGCTGGTTTTGGGGAAATTATAATATACTGCCGTTTTGCAAGGCATTGAAAATTGTCATAATTTAACAATAGAATAAAAGGTGTGTTTGTTTTTTACTCAAGGCTAATTAAAAATATTTTTCCAATTCTACCTCTACTTCTATAAAGTAGTTCAAAAAAATAATTATTGTAGGTAATAGTTTTCAATTAAATTACTACGGTTATCAATAAAAATATATTTGTGAAATATTTATATTTATGTAATTAATAATTGTAATTGACTTTAAATAACATAATGTATTTACATGGTGGTACATAATATTACTAAATTAAGTTAAATAGACAGATGTAACTATGTCGATTTGGGGTCAGGGAAATTTTGTATGAAATCACGGATTGGTCAGGGAAAAGTCAGGGAATTTGTTTAAGGAGGTTTACTGGACACCCTGTCTTAGGTTCTCAAACTTCACGTTCTTGGCCACCTTGAACGTTGTTCTTTTTTAATAACTAGTGCCTTATTTCTCCTTAAGTCTAAATACCTTTTGTCCAATGAACCCTTGAACTTTGTTTAATTTTGCCATTTCCCTTAATATTATGTGGAATATAAAACGTGTTTATAATTAACAATTAATTTTACTCTAGAACCTTACTTGCATGTTCTAAGCTAGCTTAGTTAAGTAATACTACATGTGTCAATTATCGACCGCCATGTTTTTAGGGTAGTATTTAGGATATTTCATTTTACCAGAGTTAGTTCATCATCAGTAGAACCAATCTGAATTTTTAAAATTTACTTAATCGTATGTATTTCATAAACTTTTGCATTCACTTCTATTACCTGACTGAAAATTCTGTTTCAGTGTCCAGTGCATGAAACAGTGCGATCAGTGTCAGAAATGGATTACTATCGAGGATTGCATAAAATATGATGGTAAGTAGTGTTCGTTTATTCATTATTAGATTGGCCCGGACAGTTTGTGATCTGCGTATGAGTGAGTGAGTGGGTCAATACAACTGTTCGTGTATGGGCTGGTGCGTAGGTTATGTGCGTCATGGCCTGTCTACACATACCAGCATTTTTTAAATGGTAATTTTAGTTTTAGTTCTTCTAAAAACTAAAGTAGATATACAAGATCTATTATAATATCATTAATTTAGTATTTAAATACCACTCATCGATCGAGTAGTAGCTCTTAATACTACATCACACTTGAATTTGATGTATTATATATTAAACACATTATAAAAGTTGGACATTTCTGTTTATTCACTACCACTACTTTTTTTGTTTCCATTAATTCACTAACGCTTGATAAATATTGTACTGTTCTAAAAACTGTTTCACACTCACTTTTACGCCCACTGTGGTATTCCAATCCGCTAGGAATCCGATATCGCTGGCCTTGCCTTATCACTTTCCAAGAACTTACACACGGAGAGCGCATTCAGCGGTAGGTCAATCATTGGATTTACTAGTTTGTGATCAACTTTAGTAGCCACCTAACCTAACCTAACCGTAATTGCAATAAAAAAAATAGTGGTAGTGAAGTAACGGAAAATAATCTAACAGTTATTTAACAAAATCCGTTACTTTGTTCTCAAAAATAGAAAAACCCGTGTTCCTAAAACCTAATATTACAACAAAAAAACATATATTAAATAAAATAACAAATTATAGATTTGATATGTCACTGTTAGAGTAATACATATAAAATATATTATATACATATAATATAAAATATGAATAAAATATATTATAATAAATTTACATATCTTAACTCTGCCCTCATTTTGAAATTCCTTGTTCAAGCTTACATAATGTTTATGGCTTGGTTTGTGTAATTGTGTATATGGGTCATCAAACCATCCGTAATCTGAAACTCTATGAACTTGTTTCATTAAAATTTCATTCTCGGAGACTAATACTCGTATAAAGAAGTGCCTTGTCCTTAAGTGTTTAGTTGTTATGTGGTTTTCAGGATTTTTAATAAATATGTAACTGCAATATTAAGGATTTACTTCTTTTTTAGTATAGTGATTTCCTTAACCATACGATACCAGTTTTGTAACCATACGATTTCTCTAAATGCTTTGCGATCTGCTACACGTTCTGCTTCTTTGCTTGAAATTGCAACCGAATTCTGTCTGATACTAAACCAGCTGATAGTACCACCATTTTACATAAAAATAGTTCCAGATGGAGAGTGGCCAGCTGAGCGTGATCTTCATCACTGAAACATTGTAAGGTTCCAGAAGCATGCCTTTACTTGTACTTTAAAGCATAGTTTTACTGTGTCCTTCAAATACCGTAAGATTCTCTTAATTTTGATCCAGTCTTCAAGTATAGGATTCTCCAATAACGTCAAGGTTTCCCTACTGCATTAGCAATGTCTGGCCAAGTTCCTGTTATAAGGTACATTAAACCTCCAACGCATTCTTTTTAGGAACAAATCTTCTTCTCTTCTGATTTGGTATTCTTCACTTCAGTTTCACCGTCTTTGATAATATGTGTTTATGCTGGTTTGCATTCATCCAAGCAAATCTGTTGAGCATGTTTTCGTGTATGCAGCTTGGCTTACTGTCATGTAACCGTCTTCTCTGTGGTTGATTTAAAAACCTACAAAATAAGATGATTCTTTTTTCGGTTATTTTAAATTCATCTTCTAAGCATCTCATATCCTCTAACATCTCATAAACTGTCAATGCAACAAGGCAATCGTTTAACGTAAAGTGTGTCTAGAACCTTCTTAGTTCCTTCATTTTTTATAAACAAATAAGGATCTTCTTTACTTCTCACAAGGCAAAATTTTAATCGGAAAACTGTCAAACCTACTGATCCAACGAGCCGGCTGCTTAAGTCCATATAAGCTGTTGTTTAGGTGACATACTTTTACTGATCCATCATCATATCTTTCCAGCTGCCTCATATAGACTGTTTCCTCTAACTTGTCTTAAAGAACATCAAATTTTCTCAATTTCATCTTCTCATTAGCCGCATCACTTATAGTGTTCTTATTGTTCCCAGCCTTGCTACAGGGATAAACGTCACAAAGTAATCCTCTCCTTTCTACTGTGCATATCCGTTTATCAATAGTATTGATTTTAATTTATCAATTGAACCATCCTGAATAGTATTGACGTTTTTTAATCTATTTATTGTAATACATTTCTAGCCAATCATAAGATTTTTATGTTTCCAGATTTGATTTGTTTCGTGCGATTTTATTTTGGCATACATTGTAATTTTCCATTGTTATTGATAATAACAATAATGGCTTCCTTGTATTATTCTGATTCTTTGATGGCATTCATATTTGAATCTGCTGAAATTACACAGTCATTTAGAGGCTTCTTCATATCTTCACGGTTTGTAATATTTTACTTTGAACTGTAAATCTCAGATTAAGTTTCAACCGCCATTTCCGCTTCAGATTCCACGTCTTTAGTTCTTTCTTCATTTTCTAGAATTTTACTTGTATCTGAAGGTCTTGGTATTAGAGAAAGTACTTTTTCCTGGATTGAAGGTGACTCCTGACATGTAACATCTCTAGATCTGACTAGAGTTTTTTTTACCATATTCTGTACCCATCATTGTTGTCATAGCCTATAGGTAAAATACGTTCAAAGCCATTTTCTTTCTTTTGGGTTTCAGTATATGTGTGTGGTTACATCCTAGGATTCTTAGTTGTTTCAAGGTTGGCTTATTTCCAGTTCATAGTTCAAACGGTGATTTTCAGGTACACTTGATGGACCTGTTTGATTCAGAATGTATGCAGCTGAATTTATTAGTTCATTCCACAATCCTTGTGGTAACTTGTCATATGCATACATCATGGCACGAGCATCCACTAAGGTTAACATTTGCTACACACGTTTTCCTCAGGCGTGTAAGGCATTAAAATGTCTCTTTTCTAATAATGAACTCTCGTCAATTTCACTTGAAACTTTTTTCACTACTTTCCCTGCTGTGTTACCATCCCCTAAAAACAAATTCAGTTTTTCTGCAACTTCTGATTTTTGTTTCATCAAGTACACTTATCGGTATCTGAAAAAATAATTGTTAAACTACTCAAAATAACGGTATACTGACAATGAGTACATGAAAATCTTCACATGGCGCACATTTTTGTCCTCTAAACGTTCATGATAAATATGTAACAAGTACTGATCAAAAGTAAGTGGTAAATATTGTATGGTATTTTTCGGTTTGACATTTTTCACATTCGTCTTTTAAAATGCTCATCTTATGGAATGTGACCCAAGAAGTTTTATTTAGCCATCCATTTTCTAATAACAAATTTTGTTGATGAAAGACTCAATATTCGGATGACGATATTTTGTAGTCAATACAGAAAACAGTGTTTCGTAATGCTAGGTACATAACAAACATCAACTAAATAAATTCTTTGCTGTTTTCCATTAACTGTAGCTTCTACCTCAATTTTGATGTTTCATTGATAAGGCCTCGCCTATATGTTGTACAATTTTAAGGCTTTTTTGCACTAATCTGAGGGGTAAGATTGTCTATGTTCTCTCAGAATTCCCCCATCAACACCCAGCTACTTTTAAACGAGAAATACTCTTCCAGTAAAGTTCCTTAAATCTTACAAATTAAAAGTAATTGTCGTAGGTTAGCGTTAATTTTGGTGTCCTTGCTAACTTTCCACAAGTGTTTCAGTTTAGACATATAGCCAGAAATATCATCACTAGGATCTTTCTTAAAGGTAAAGAACTCTAAATATATGTTAAAGGCTTTATCCTCTGACGCTCGATCATACATCCTATGCTATCCTAACGAAACTTTCCTAGCGTTTGAAAATCTCATAACCTGTTTCATTATTTCCTCCGTCTATATTGTGGTAATTACTAAGAGTATATGTCAACGATAATTATACTATTTGTCATCTTTCGATGCATCTAGTTTCAGATCCTTCAGCTTTTGTAAATGTTTCTCTACAAAATCAAATGCTTCTGGAAGGCTTTTAAGTAAAGTAGAAATTGTGTGCTTCCAAGTGGATTAGTTTTTTGCTATCAAAAGGTAATTTTTGAACTTTTTATGTCTAAAGTAAGACCGCTAATTTAGGCGAGTCATCAAATAAACAAATATTTAATCCTTGGACTATTCAAAATACTGTTAACCATTTACAATACGATCCATGTACATCTACTACCATTGATCATAATGATAATATGTCTACTACAACTTGAAGTAGACGGATTATTAATACATCACAAAAAGTAAAACAATTGCTTTATTCTCAAAAGAACAAAAAACAAGATCCTAAACATATTTTTGAAACCTATTATTAAAAAGAAACAGCTGTTAAGTAAAATAGCAAAAACATAGATATGGTATTCCCAGAAGACGAGTAATATATAAAATAAATAAAATATATTATCATAAGTTATATAGGGTTTGCTTTGTTATAAGTCACTTACTTTACTTTGTAGAGGTCTGAATAAAAAATAAGCTGATAATTTTATTTATTTATTTATCATTCCACTCCAATCGTCAAGATTTGGGCAAACGTGAGTTGCGAATGTGTGTGATGACTGTAGAGGAAAGAATGCAGTCTTTGTTACTAAATAGATCGACTGGTTCTAGAGAGAGGGATTTATAATAGCCTAAAAACCATGGCAATTAACGTACCTTATGATATTTTTGTGGAATCCGAACCTCATAATATTTGTTTGAACTGACTAACAAAACTTGATACTCAGTTCATTCTACTGGACAACATCGAAACCATACACCGGGATAACCTAGACTGCTCAGTAGCTTAAAAGTCGATACGGTACAGATGCCTTTAAATGTAGATATAAGCTTGAAAATTTTAGATAAATGTGTGATATTTAGTCAGATTTTTAAAAATACTTATCTTCCCTTTTAAATTACCCAGCTGAAGCAATCGCTAAACACTTCATGAAAACACGAAGTGGCGATATTGGGTCAACAAAATTCGACTTCGGTAAGTTACGATGTTTAACACTTACTAGGGATATAAAAAACATATGATGTATTTGATTGTACAATACCTAAATTCTATCATAAAATTCCATGAATCAAACTACTGAGCGTATTAAGGAAACTTGAAGTGTAAAAAATCAGTGAACATTACAAACTTTTAACATAATTCAAAATATTCTAAAGATAATAATGTATTTACTCTAGTAGTTTCAATTAAAAACCCCTTTGTATTTACAATGATGAAATCTTAAATAGTATATGAGTGATCATATGTTAGAATTAGAAAATCAGAACGTCAACTTTGTTGGTTTGTTTGGCCAGTTGAGATTAAGTAATTTAGTAATAACTCATTAGTAATTAACTAATGACTTCGTGGCCGGATATCTTTCATTATTCTATCATATATTACTGTTGCTGTGTTGTATATCGATTATGTCACCGATTCCCTATATGAATATTATTTTCTGATAACATATTTTTAAATATTATTATCCCTCTGCTAACAAAAATGGTAATATGAACAAGTATATATTAGAAAAACATAATTAAACAATTAACTATTTAAAACGTTTATTTTGTTAATAAAAATAAAAAAAATAAAATTCATCATAAATAAATCATTTTCTCACATTTATCTGTTATCATTGAGAGCCTTGAGAAATGAATTGACTGAAACACAACCGTTCTTGTCCTGAGCATTATTCCAAATCTTATTGAACTTTTTTTGGTCAATCTCACAGCCAAGTCTGCTCAAAATTTCCTTAAAATACTCAGACGTTCTAGAGACAAAAAAGTCCTTCGCTTCCAAAAAGTAGTGGGTAAAATGAGCAGGCCTGATTAGAGAGTCAATGGGGTAGTATTGTTTTGGAGGAACTCCAGCCACTGGTATATCTTTCGTAATTTTAATAGCATCTGGATTTTCATGGTATCTGTGAGCTTTTTGACTGATCGTTTCGAAACTCAAAAACTCGTTCGGTACGTCATGGATTTTCTTAATTTCTGGAAAAACGATATTTGTGTTTAGTAAATCCGCCATTACCTCGTAGGCGATCATCTTTTCTGAAGTTAAAATGTCCAGTCTCGATAAGAGATCTTCAAATATCGATCTGTCCGGGAAGATTCCAAACTCCTTGAGAATGTTGTAAGCCTCTTCCAAATGTATTAATCCCGTCTTTTCAACATCACATTTGCGTAGTTGATTAACAAAATCACGATGAGGGAACGGAGGTTGTATTTTTGCTATACGGTTGCGGAGGACATTGATGTGTGAAATTTCCTGGTGGAGATGAACTTTCTCTAAATTAGGATTGCTGTCTTTTAAAAGTTCTGCAACGCTATAAAGGGGTTTTCTGTTGCGTTTACCAAATGCATGTCCCTTCGGCACACAGCTAATGTTATTATTTGGAGCATGTACCTTTCCAATGATAGATTCAGTTAGTTTTTTGTGGTCAGCTAAAATCTTAGAAACAAACCTATTTTCTTCAACATCAGTGTTCATAACCTTCTTGATACAACCACCATTTGGATCACAAGGGGTGGGTGTTCCATAGAAATATTCTCTGTTGAAAGGGTCCACGTAGTTCCTGTTTATTTTCTCTCCAGGTTCGTAATCCTGATGAGTCTTCTTGTACAGGTCGTGGCCTTCTAGGGACTCAATAATTACGTCAACGTACATTTTTGGGGGATTTATTATCTCTCCAGCCAAAGATATAGCGGGAGTTGGCTTTCCAAAACACACCTCTTTATGGTCCATTCCAGCAGGAAGCATTGGTGAAGGATCTGGAACTCTCCCCACCTCTTTTTTCCAGTACGAATCATATACGGTGTCTTTAAATTCCTTCTCAAGTGTACCGAAGAGTCCTAGATCTGTTTCCGGCTGCAGACATTCTCTCATATCGGAGTAAAAACCTTGATAAATGTTAGTTCTCGGTGGAGGAAGCTTGTAGTCCAGCACTGATGACTTGTGAAAAGTCTGTCTCGACTCATTTTCATTGACATCATGAATCATACAGTTAACCACATTTTCTCCCTTTCTGAACGTCGCATGACCGGCCGGTCTAATGCAGGGACTCCTATCAACAAATTTTCCCTCATAGGCCATTTTATTCCCTTAATACACTCCCACACAAACAAGCTTTGATTTAGAAGCTATAATTTATACACACTTTACATTTAATATTTTTTATAAAACCATTTTAATAGCTGGAACCAAAGTTTGTTTGTGTTTATTTGCATCAGCTGAGTTGTTGCAAATACATTATGATAAAACAAAATAAAAATAGCCACTACACAAAATGATAAATCGGTACCTCAAAATAAAACGTTAGATTTTATATTTTTCATTAGTAATGATTCAAGGTTTTAACTAAATAAGTTATGAGTGTTGTTGTTTATATTGAAAGTAATCCTTTGACACAAAAATATATCACATTCATTTTATTGTCATATCAAAATCAAAAATTGATATTTTTACATGTTACTACTGTATGTATGAGCATCTAAATAATTTTGATGATTCATATTTGTTATTTCCTTATTTATTTTTTCTTTTATGTCCTAACTAAAGTTTCAAATGCCATGTAAAATCTGTATTATTATTAATAATACACCTTAAAACGTGAACAAGAATTAATATGGAATTTGTTTGAATATTAAATGTGGTCTTCTTTTAGCACAAACGCCAGTTATGTATTTTGCCACCAGAGGCAGCACCATTGGCCTGAGCTTGGTCGATAAAAGCTTTTGCATTTTGCCGCTAGGTAGCAGCGCCAGGCAAACAGTTCTGACAGAAGTGCAAACTTTTTACATTGTGACGATAGATATTATATTGAAATATTTCAAACAATATAAAACTTATCATTTTATATTTTCATTGTTTCATATTCAAGCCCTAGCATAAGTACATTTCATGACAGTAATTATATTGTAATCAATGAACACTGGCAAGACGAAAATAATTATGTGTTAGTGTATTTTTGAGTAATTGTTTTTTTTTATAATAATTACTTATTATACGTACATCGGGATTAAACCTATCATATTTTATCAGTGACAATAGTGCTAAAAGATAAAAAGTTAAATGTAATTTGTCAAAATTACGGAATTTGTCCAAAATTGTAGGCTAATGTGATTTTTTTTAACCTTTACGGTCACCATTGGGCCACGTTGGTCATTTACAGTAAATCTTTTTCTTGTATTTTCCTTTATTTTTCTCCAATTCTTCGAGATCTTTCTTTTATCTAATTTTCCTTTTGGATATTGTTTAATCCGGAAATATCCGTATGCATCTTGATATATTGATCAATCTTGTATATTTGTCTTTTAGGTCCATGTTTTCTCTATTATAGATTATATCTTCTTTTGTTAAACTAAGTTCTTGCAAATCCTCTTTTATTTATTTTATCCAATTACTTTATCGTTGTTTTTTCCCTGTACAGACATTCTTGTTATTATCTTTTTTTGTTAATCTATATCATGGCACCCTTTGAATGTTCCAAAGTATTTGTTTTCTCATGTAGTAATGATAATTTTACATTATAAAACATAAAGGTTTTATTAAGCCTAATTTTACATATCTAGCATTTTTGTCAGTAGGCATACTGCATAGGCACTCTCTGCTGATAAATTATCTTATTGTTTTATTATTATTTTTTTCTAGATGTTAGTATAAGACTTGAAGTTTGAATGGTTATAGCTTTACTTTCTTTAAAGATATTACCTCAGTAACTTCTACTACGTTGAAATAATACAGATCACATACTACATAAACTCAATAACATCTTACTAGTTGTATTTCTTAAAATGTAATTGAAACTAGACGTGAAGAACCCAACTAAGAGTGCACGTGTAATAATGAAAGTGAAATTTTGTTTTCCTTCAAACGGAATTTTAAGAATGGTTTATAAAATCACTGTTTTCGTTCAGATAATACTTGGGCTATAATTCTTACTAAGCATTAAACAATTTTTAATTTTTCAAAAAAGAATAACTACTAAATAAGCCAACGAACGATTCTTAGTAAATAAAGTTAAAAGTGTTTTTATCTAACTTTTTAAGTATTTTCTATTCCTATAGAATAAACCTAAGTGATAATTTATAATTATTTACAGCATTATAAATTTGGATTATATTATGTGAACTAGTATTTTTTCAAGGGTGAAAACGTTGTAATGAAAAAGTACCTCTTACTATTTGTATTGACTGCTACAAGACTTATTTTTCTACAATAATTTAAATAGAGGAGTATTTTGTAAACAACAAAATTACAGGGAAGGTTTTTACTTGGACGGTAATGCCTAGTAAGATGCTTATGCAGGTGGTTGGAAGAACCATCAATGTCTCGTCTAGGCCCATATATGGTCTTGGAGGAGGGGTTACAAATTTTAAAATATGAAAGGTAGTATTTGTATTTTATTTTTTGAGGTTTTGGGCATGGATGTCCACTTCTTTGTACCTTACTGAGACTATGTTTTTCTTAAAATGTTTTAAAAATGTACTTGTACTATTAAAATATAGCCTGAGTGATGAAAAAGGTTCTTACGTTTTTGTCACTATGTCCTGGTGTGTGATACATTGCTCAGGTCAATAAAGAGTATAGTTTAGTTTTAAAGCCCCTCTTCTGTCCTACACCTAATAAAGTTAGTTGATTGGAATATGATTGCAGAATAATTCCATAGTAGCACTGTGCAAAGAATGTCTTGGTTGTTGAAAAACAAGGATGGTCTGATTATAAAGACTCACTAGTGGATGTGCAATATAAGCAAGAAAGGAATCCTAGCCTCTAAAAAAATTACTTCAATATAGAAAGTAATTTTAGAGTAAAAAGAGTATAAACTGGGCTATCTTCTGACAAGTATAAATTGTCAGTAATACACTTGGTTTGCAAGGCGTCTAAATGAAAGTTCCCTCATTGAGTTACTTCACGGAAGGGCCAACAACTTGTCAGTCCCTTCATTATTCCCCCCTCAACCCTCAAGGATCAATTTATTAATTATTACTTCAGATTTATAAATATGTACATGAGCTGTAATCTGTTTACAACTGCCTTTGAGGCGTTCGCTGTGGCCATAAGAAAGTGACCTATGTTTTTATTTCTCTTTGGTCACAATGAGAAGTGGTCTAAGTTGTCGATGTGGCTATTCCCTAGATTTTTGGAGACCACCAGAATTTTGAAATTGAACTGAACAGTTTAAGACGTTTGAGTTAACTTTACAGTACTAGTAACTCGTCTAAATTCTATCGTCTACTGAGACAACAATAATTCAGACATTGAACAGTTTAAGACGTTTGAGTTAACTTTACAGTACTAGTAACTCGTCTAAATTCTATCGTCTACTGAGACAACAATAATTCAGACATTGAACAGTTTAAGACGTTGAGTTAACTTTACAGTACTTGTAACTCGTCTAAATTATATCGTCTACTGAGACAACAATAATTCAGACATTGAACAGTTTAAGACGTTTGAGTTAACTTTACAGTACTAGTAACTCGTCTAAATTCTATCGTCTACTGAGACAACAATAATTCAGACATTGAACAGTTTAAGACGTTTGAGTTAACTTTACAGTACTAGTAACTCGTCTAAATTCTATCGTCTACTGAGACAACAATAATTCAGATATTGAACAGTTTAAGACGTTTGAGTTAACTTTACAGTACTTGTAACTCGTCTAAATTATATCATCTACTGAAACAACAATAATTCAGATATTGAACAGTTTAAGACGTTTGAGTTAACTGTACAGTACTTTTGTAACTGGTCTAAATTCTATCGTCTACTGAGACAACAATAATTCAGATATTGAACAGTTTAAGACGTTTGAGTTAACTTTACAGTACTTGTAACTCGTCTAAATTCTATCGTCTACTGAGACAACAATAATTCAGATATTGAACAGTTTAAGACGTTTGAGTTAACTGTACAGTACTTTTGTAACTGGTCTAAATTCTATCGTCTACTGAGACAACAATAATTCAGATATTGAACAGTTTAAGACGTTTGAGTTAACTGTACAGTACTTTTGTAACTGGTCTAAATTCTATCGTCTACTGAGACAACAATAATTCAGATATTGAACAGTTTAAGACGTTTGAGTTAACTGTACAGTACTTTTGTAACTGGTCTAAATTCTATCGTCTACTGAGACAACAATAATTCAGACATTGAACAGTTTAAGACGTTTGAGTTAACTGTACAGTACTTTTGTAACTGGTCTAAATTCTATCGTCTACTGAGACAACAATAATTCAGACATTGAACAGTTTAAGACGTTTGAGTTAACTGTACAGTACTTTTGTAACTGGTCTAAATTCTATCGTCTACTGAGACAACAATAATTCAGACATTGAACAGTTTAAGACGTTTGAGTTAACTTTACAGTACTTGTAACTCGTCTAAATTCTATCGTCTACTGAGACAACAATAATTCAGATATTGAACAGTTTAAGACGTTTGAGTTAACTTTACAGTACTTGTAACTCGTCTAAATTCTATCGTCTACTGAGACAACAATAATTCAGACATTGAACAGTTTAAGACGTTTGAGTTAACTGTACAGTACTTTTGTAACTGGTCTAAATTCTATCGTCTACTGAGACAACAATAATTCAGATATTGAACAGTTTAAGACGTTTGAGTTAACTTTACAGACAGTACTAGTAACTCGTCTAAATTCTATCATCTACTGAGACAACAATAATTCAGACATTGAACAATTTAAGACGTTTGAGTTAACTGTACAGTACTTTCGTAACTGGTCTAAATTCTATTATCTATAAAGACAACAATAATTCAGACATTGAACAGTTGTCTAATGAGAGCTAGAAATGATATCGCAATTACAGATTTTTATGAAGTTTTCTGTACTTCAAAATGGTCACAGTCAATTCTCGACATACCTCTAGTATATTTACTAAACAAATTTTGTGATAGTCGATTAAAAGTGTATAGGTTACTCATACAAAAATACAAAAAATTATGCCGTTTCATTTGTGATATAACATAAGTTTCGTGTTTCCACAAACCCATTATTTGTTTGAAGATTTTTGTTCTTTATTAAATTTTTAATGATAGTAGTAAGATTATAAGTGAATAGTTATATAATAGAAATTAATAACTTAGCATACAAATTAAACTAGGTGGGACATTAACTAAAGTTACCGTACGATTAATTGTCTGTAAGTTATCTCAGGTTTATAAGAGAATTAAAAGATTTCTACTTGGATACAATGTATTAGTCATATCATTTTATGTGTAGTACCATTGATTTTACTATATAAAATACTATACTATATATACTATATATCTATGTATAGTAAAATCAATGGTAGTACCAACTGTTTATTCTAAAAACATTCATCACTGTATTTTCTCAAACTTTACTGTGGATTTTATAAGTAAAATCCATAAATCTTATAGTCATCACCGATTGGTTAGTAACAAAATTAGCCAAAATTGTGCTTACATAAGAAAGTATAGTGAGTACATTCTTTCTTTTTGCAACTAAGATATAACGGTCCAGACTTTCAGGACTTTTTATCAATCAGGACTTTTTAGTATTTCATTTTAAAAATTACTTAAAAGAAACTAAACTCAAACAGACATAACTAAAGTTATACATTACATCGGCTTCATCAAATTCAGATATATTTTCAAATGATTTTACTACACGATGGAAAACTACTCGTTAAAGAATATTATTGTCCCATTAAATGCGGGGTTTGTTATGAATTAAAACCTTAGTTTTTGGTAACAATAGAAGAGTAGTTTGTGGTAAGTTGAAATACGGCTTATTTTATCTTACAAGTGCTATTTATTAGTAATAGTAAGAAAAATGTTTGTCATTTTGTCCAACATCATAAAATCTTAAGATGTCTGGAACATTTTCAAAGAAGGAAATATTGACAATGGATCCTTTAACTGATAGGTGTGTATATCAAAAGTGGTCTGTCAAGATTTCCCCATTTTCAGAAGTGGGAAAGATTGACGATGAACCACCATGTGGATATCAGAGGTGGGAAATCACCTCCTTTCGTGAATCGTGAAGAGACATCCTGAACCACTTTTGGAGGGAAATAGTGAACATAGACCACATACTCAACATTTACGAACATAGTTAATGCTGCTTACCTATGTATGTGAGGATCTTGAAAGTGTTGCTGCAGAACTAAATATTACGAGTCAGTTTAATTTATAAAATAGTATTTATAACGGAATTAATAAAATTTAGATACAAAACCATGCCACGGAATTTAAATTAAGTTCATGCACTAGACATGTAAAATTATTACCTACTGATTGTATAAAGATAAAGTAACAAACAAAATTTTTAAAGAATAAATCAGGAAATAAGTTTTCTTTTACAACAGGAAAATCGTTTCTCAAGTTGTGTCAGAAAACAAATTTCAAGAAGAAAGTCAGCCAGGGTCCAAGAGTTTTGTGGGATACCAGATGTGTGTTTCTAAAGTTGTGTCAGAAATTAAATTATTGGGCGAAGTCATCAGGATCGAAGAGTTTTGTGGGATACCAGATGTGTGTGTTTCTAAAGTTGTATGAGAAATCAGGTAATTGGAATAAGGTCATCTAGAATCCAAGAGTTTTTTGGGGTACCAGATGTGTGTGTTTCTAAAGTTGTGTCAGAAATCAAATCATCGGAAGAAGCCATCACGACCCAAGAGTTTTGTAGGCCACTAAAAGTGCGTGTTTCTAAGATTGTGTTAGAAATCAACTAATTGGAAGAAGATAATTCAGGATCCAAGAGTTTTGTGGGCCACTAAAAGTGCGTGTTTCTAAGGTTTTGTTAGAAATAACTCATTGGAAGAAGATCATTCAGGATCCAAGAGTTTTGTGGAATACCAGATGTGTGTTTTTCTAAGGTTGTGTCAGATTTGGGAAAAAGTCAGCCAAATTCCTGATCTTAAAGAGATTGTTTGTCAGCCAGGATATATGCTTGTAAGGGGAATGTTTAAGCTACTAGAATTCATGTTCAGAAGCTTGACAATAGACATACAGATAATTTTTACAGCGTGTAGACCTATAAAAATGTTTAAATTAATAAAACTTAAATACAAGGGACACATTAAACATGTGTACGCTGTAATACTTAAGCATGCTTGTTTACAGTTATCGTTTTTTTCCCCAATCTTCAGTATTATAATAATTTAAATGCAAACACTAGCTGAAAAAACAGAGAACACGAAATAATAATAAGCCACAGCTTTTTTTTTGGAATGTAAACATGCTATAATGTGAAATGTTAGAAATTAAAATAGTGAGATGGACTAAACACATTGTTTATCTGACGAACTGGCTTGACAATACCAAGCCTGATAACGGACCGGGGGTTGATTTGGGTGGAGGGGGTTTGTACCACGTGACCCGCCCTCGATAATTAAATACCCAATGAATGAGGTTTTTGCATACATGTGCAGTTTCAACTTCAATTTCTCTTGTCCGTTTTTGTCTGTTTCCATATAATTCTCATTTGCATTTTGTTGGAAGCCAACAGTATATTTTGTTTATTTTTACCAAGCCCGTCCACCTGCCATTAGTAGTGTTTTCTTATATTTTAATATAACTGGATTATGTATTTGTACAGTGTAATAAACAGTTAATTAAATTTTTTATGGTTTTACATTTTGCCTAGAGGCTGTGCCAAATATTATTAGATTTACTAACTCTGATGATTGTAATGAATTAATACATCCTTCTTAAGAGTCTGTAAGGTCTCCAGAGGCTGCCGGCCATGTTGGTTTTAATCCCATAAGAACAATTTTATTTTCGAACCGGACATACTATCACGCGTACCAAATTAAACAATTATTTTTAAACGGATGTTTTTCAAACAAATTGCTTTTCATCAAGAATGAAATTAAACGTTGAAATTGCTTTGCGAATTCTTAATTAGTTTTATAGACAAAAAATATATAAAATATTATGCTTGAGGTTTTTATTTTCACCAATTTTTCAAAACTAGGCGTATGTATTCAAAATATCAAAAACAACCCCAATGCGCAATATGATAACAAATGACACTTCGTACACAACTTTTGGCCAATAAATAACGAAAAATATGGATTCGCAAACAACATTGTTCTATAGAATTAAAACTAACATGGCTGACAACCTCTGCAGTCTCTTAAAAAAATGCCGAATAAATAACTTTGGTACTGGCGGAACGGCCATGCGTCGCTGGTCTGAAATGAGAAAACTCTTGACTTTTAATTTGCTGCCAAACTTAAAATAAGTAAGCAATAATTTTGAAACTAATTGTATAGTGTCCACCATGTTATATTCTTTAACAAAGTATTATGCTGGAGATTTTGCTTGAACTAATTTGCTTTTTATAGTGATAATTGTGTTTAAGAATACGTTTTTATGAGTGAAATTAGGCCTACGCGTGAGTTGTCTTTAACCTGTCACTGTAGTGAGAATAATAATTATAAAATTGTTTCTTGTAGATGGTTGTCAGTTTTATTCATTGTGATTAGTTTGGTATAAGTCTCATTTAATAATTCAAACAAGTTAATGAGAAATTAGTTTTTTTTTAAACCTTTGCAAACTCGGTAACGACAAACGCTAGACAACATTTCTTTATATCTAAATTAATTGTGTTATTTAAGTGACACTAAAATCACACTCTCGTATCAAATAAATGTTTCTTGAACTAGGAAGAAAGTTTTAGTAGTTTTCAAATCTAGATTGTCAAAAAGGCGGCGGTGACCACCACTCGCGCATTATACAGTCACTGGCTCAGCTCTGCTCTCTTCCATTGCAAACATAAGGCACTCTTGTCAATTACTAATAGAATACTAACTAAAATATGAAAAGGCTTAAATATTAGTATTGCACTAAACACTAATAATTATATTTAGACTGGATCCTATAACATTATTGCCACATCTAAATGAAAAAACTTTGAATAGTTCTAAAACCACAAATAGTTATAAATATCTGTAATAAAAATAAACTGTTGATTAAACTGAAGTAATTGAAGTACACAGAATCATCACTCATACGAGTCAAGAATCAGGTTGAGTTGCCTCGTTTGACACCTAGAAGCATAGGTTGATTAAAACTATACCAAGCACTATTAAATCGATTAAGAACTGAGCACGAACACACCGCAATGTCAACTAACTCCCCTTACTTCTAACTGGAGAAATATTTCTTATCTGGAAATATAGTCCATCTATTATTGTGAAGATTACTTTACGCTTGGACTGGAATATTCAGTCTACACTTTTCCTTGAGCAGAGTATACCTTACGCGTCCGACACAGCCTCGATGAAAACGAACTATGAGTTTACTTCTTATCTGGAAATATAGTCCATCTATTATTGTGAAGATTACTTTACGCTTGGACTGGAATATTCAGTCTACACTTTTCCTTGAGCAGAGTATACCTTACGCGTCCGACACAGCCTCGATGAAAACGAACTATGAGTTTACTTCATCAACTCTTCATTATTTTTCTATATGTTTTATTAATGCCAAAGTATCATTTCATTAATACATAAATAAAACAGTTAATGTTTGCTTAAAGAAATTTTGTCTAGCGTTTGTCGTTTTCGAATTTGCAGTGGTTTACAAAAAAAAATAATTTCTCATTAACTTTCTTCATCTTCATGGATAGGCTCCCACGGTCGTCACAATCACTAACAAATTCTAGGTCTTCGGAGTTCGACCGCGTCACTGGGCTATGTACAAACATTGCCGACGTTTCGGCCATATTACAGTAAGCCATCCTCAGGGCGAGACAGTCACTGTATCACAGAACTCGACTGTATTAACTTGTTTGAATTATTAAATGAGCCTTACTCCAAAATAATCACAATGAACCAAACTGTTATCGATCCACAAGAAATGATTTTATTATTATTATTATTCTTTCTACAGTTAAGGACGACTCACGCGCAATTTCACTCATAAAAACGTGTTCTTAAACACAATAATAAGCAAATTAGCTCAAGCAAAGTCTTCAGCATAATTTTATCTTAAATAATATAACTGGTGGACACTATACAATTGGTTTGAAAATTATTGCTTATTCAATTCAAGTTTGGCAGCAAATTTAAACTCAGAGTTTTGTCATTTCAGGGCGCGTAGCCGTTCCGCCAATACCAAAGTTATTTTATTCGCACTATAAATAATATTCTATAAATGAAGGTCATCTTCCTTTTTTGAAGTTATACTTCTTTGCGCCCGTTAGACACTTTGGGATGGGATGTTGGTCGAGAAACCGCGTCACGCTGAAAAGTAAGAACAAATTTTTAAGAACTATCGATTAATCGATTGTTAATCGAAGAAATTTAATCGAAGAAATTACTGATAATGATAATATAGGTGTATAATATAATAATGAAGTCACGTATAATATATTGAAGATAAATATATTGAATAATATTGAAAAATGTCTTATATTTAATTTATATATCCTGTCTGTTTGTGTGCGTGAGTGGGTGTATGAGAATGGCCAAAGAAGTATAACTTCCACCGTGTGGTCCGACGCACACCCAATTTTTGTTAAATCATTTGTCTTGCAAACTATTACATTTAAACGTAGAAAAGCGTGTTTTACAGACATACTCTACATAATGGATGACAGTTTTAAGTTGCAAGCCTCCCTCGCCTCTTCCTCTGACCAAAAATCAGCCGAAACCAACGCAACTGGGTAATGTAATCGCCCCCTCCCTTCATAAGGTTGATCTGTTGCTAATGAAGTATATAAAACACTAGCCGACAGCCCTTGCTTCGCTACGAGGTGGTTCTCTAAGCTTGCTTAACCTTGCCTCCGTGGTTCTCTCTACACCATCACATCAATACAAAAGCTTTAGCCCACTGCCATTCTCCTAGATAGCAAAGTTTTATAGTCTAGAAAACCATATAAGTTTATATACTCTAGGGGATGCAAAATAGTGTAATTATGGCAGAGTAAGTATAGAAATTAGGCTACCTTAACATATAGAAACAATGAAAACCAAATTTGACAAACTTATCTGTCATGTTTATATTTTTGTATCAGCTATTTGAAATAAATTATGAAATTAAATTCATGCCAATGTAACTCTTATGGAAAAAGTAAACGTTGAGGGGCTGTTTCTACACTTTCAAGAAATCCTTTCTTAGTGGGTATCTATGATATTGAAGCTAACTTTCCTCCAAATCTAATTAAAATCTGTTTAGTGGTTGTGGAAATTTCGTGATGAGTGAGTACATTGTTTTTGTACTATATAAGCCTATATTAAGATTTTATCAATTTACAGACTGACTATGACTCATTTCACTTACAAATACTATAAGCCGATTAATCACCCCGAGAGTGTCTGGAATATCAACATTAATTCCAGTACAGAGGTTTAGAGAGTACCACGGAGGGAGGGTATGCACGCTTATAGAACTACTCCGAGCGAAGCAAGGGCTGTCGGCTAGTAGAGCATAAACTAACTCATAGCAAATAGTTATTTGAGAAAGTCTAAATTTATCGTTTTAGGGTACGACCTACGATGCATAAAAGAAACGTTTGAGCGTCAAGGAATACAGTGACTATGTCGAAGCAATCACGGTTTCTTCTCTGTGAAAATATAAATAACCTAAAGTGGTGGTTAGCATAAGGATTGGTAAGTATATTGGAGGGGGTCAATGAGAAAAATAAGGACCGCTTTTTTAAATATAATCATTTGTTTAAAGTTGATTTAAATTAATACATTTCCAAAACTTTACCACTTGAAAGTTGTGGTTTGGAACGGTTTTGGCTTGATGCACGGAAAACAAATTTGGTAACTTTTAGGTTATGTGACTGTTATCTTAGCTTTTTTTCTACAGGGATAAAGACAAATAATTACAAGAGGGCTATTGGCGAGAATTTCTTGCAACGTTTATTCGAATAACACTTTTACTTGGTTACGTAGGTTAGGTTAGGTTACATCTCATTGTGTTATTGTGATAGCTAAATATCTAAGGTAATAGTATACTTTAAAACAGTTTTTATTTTTATTTTATCCCTAGATTAAAGTTTCTAACAATTTATCCAAGATTGTTGACATATAACCAACAAAGTTAAAAAAATAAATTGTACAGTATAGGTAGGAAAGAAGAAACATCACACTAAAAACGTATGAAAACTACTACCCAACAATAAAGTTGACAAATAAATAGAACCGATAACATATTACATGAGGAAAAATAATATCAAAAATTGGGAACGTTCTAAGGATTATAGAAGATGGAATAACAAAAAAGATAACAGCAATAATAGCAAGAATGTTTGAACCAAAAACAAAGGCTAGTTGGACATAAGAAATAAAAGAATTATGCAAGAATTTTGCCGAACGAAATAACACCCAACCCACAAAACAGAGAAAACAAGAACCCTAAAAGACAAGCATAATAAATCAACATGGATATGGGGGTTTTAGGATCAGACAAGTGAGGAACCATCTTTCAAAGGATAAAGGAATATTGTAAAAAGATAAATGATAAGACAAAGAAAAATATTAACCGTAAATAACTAAATCAGTCCAATATGACCATAAAAGTGAAAAAAGGGAAAAAAAGAAGTAGGACATAAACTGATTATGCAATTAATTATTGCATACTTAGTACCTGTTGAAATTTGTTTCGTCTTTTATGAGTCACAAGCATTATCAGTTGATAAAATCCATAAGAAATCATATATTCAATTATTTTATCCAGCATGGATGTGTATTTATTGGTAAAACGTTTCCAAAACTAGTATTAAAATAGTTAGTTAATTAAGGCATGCTGCAACAACAAATTTTATTGAAACAGTTTTTTGTAACAGTTCTATAGTTGTAAATACCAAAGGTAAATTAGTAAAGAAAATATATACACCATAAAGAACAATTTTTTCAAATATAAGAAAACTCTAATTAAACCTAAAACCAGTTCGAATCAATAAGACATGTAAAGTAAACGTCAAAGACTTACCAATCACGTCATCTAAGAACAATAAACCATATCCTCTGAAAACGTAAATATCCGTCTTTTGTTCTTACACAAGCCTGGTAGTAAACAAAAGCCAACCGCGTCTTCTATTCTTTCATCTTTATTTTCCGTTTCGTAGACACTGATTCAGAGACTGCAAGTTATGTCTAATTATGGGGTTAGTCAATTTCCGTTTTTATGGTATTCTGTTCAGTTTTGATTGGTACACCAGAAGTCAGTTTCAGGTTCTTGTGTATTCCAGTGCTTCTACAGAGAATCGCGGTTGTGTATTCCAGTTCTTCTACAGAGAAGCGCGGTTGTGTATTCCAGTGCTTCTACACAGAAGCGTGGTTGTGGATGCCAGTGCCTCTACAGATAATCGTGGTTGTGTATTCCAGTGCTTCTACTGAGAATCGTGGTTGTGTATTCCAGTGCTTCTACAGAGAATCACGGTTGTGTATTCCAGTGCTTCTACAGAGAATCGCGGTTGTGTATTCCAGTGCTTCTACAGAGAATCGTGGTTGTGTATTCCAGTGCTTCTACATAGAATTGCGGTTGTGTATTCCAGTGCTTCTATAGAGAATCACGGTTGTGTATTCCAGTGCTTCTACAGAGAATCACGGTTGTGTATTCCAGTGCTTCTACAGAGAATCGCGGTTGTGTATTCCAGTGCTTCTACATAGAATTGCGGTTGTGTATTCCAGTGTTTCTACAGAGAATCGCGGTTGTGTGTTCCAGTGCTTCTACAGAGAATCGTGGTTGTGTATTCCAGTGCTTCTACAGAGTATCGCGGTTGCGTATTCCAGTGCTTCTACAGAGAATCACGGTTGTATATTCCAGTGCTTCTACATAGATCGTGGTTGTCTATGCCAGTGCTTCTATAGAGAATCACGGTTGTGTATTCCAGTGCTTCTACAGAGAATCACGGTTGTGTATTCCAGTGCTTCTACAGAGAATCGCGGTTGTGTATTCCAGTGCTTCTACATAGAATTGCGGTTGTGTATTCCAGTGTTTCTACAGAGAATCGCGGTTGTGTGTTCCAGTGCTTCTACAGAGAAGCGCGGTTGTGTATTCCAGTGCTTCTACAGAGAATCGCGGTTGTTTATTCCAGTTCTTCTACAGAGAAGCGCGGTTGTGTATTCCAGTGCTTCTACAGAGAATCGCGGTTGTTTATTCCAGTTCTTCTACATAGAATTGCAGTTGTGTTTTCCAGTGCTTCTACATAGAATCGCGGTTGTGTATTCCAGTGCTTCTACAGAGAATCGTGGTTGTGTATTCCAGTGCTTCTACAGAGAATCGCGGTTGTGTATTCCAGTGCTTCTACATAGAATCGCGGTTGTGTATTCCAGTGCTTCTACATAGAATCGCGGTTGTGTATTTCAGTGCTTCTACAGAGAATCACGGTTGTGTATGCCAGTGCTTCTACAGTGAATCGCGGTTGTGTATTCCAGTGCTTCTACAGTGAATCGCGGTTGTGTATTCCAGTGCTTCTACAGAGAATCGCGGTTGTGTATTTCAGTGCTTCTACAGAGAATCGCGGTTGTGTATGCCAGTGCTTCTACAGAGAATCGCGGTTGTGTATTCCAGTGCTTCTACAGTGAATCGCGGTTGTGTATTCCAGTGCTTCTACAGAGAATCGCGGTTGTGTATTCCAGTGCTTCTACATAGAATCGCGGTTGTGTATTCCAGTGCTTCTACAGAGAATCGCGGTTGTGTATTCCAGTGCTTCTACAGAGAATTGC
The DNA here is from genome assembly GCA_035578905.1 of Stictocephala bisonia. Lineage (NCBI taxonomy): Eukaryota > Metazoa > Arthropoda > Insecta > Hemiptera > Membracidae > Stictocephala > Stictocephala bisonia. The sequence continues at coordinate 446,537 of JAQJVL010000318.1, forward strand.
GGTTGTGTATTCCAGTGCTTATAAGCGTATTGTCTTTATTTATCTCAAAATGGCTTTTATTATGTATTAATTCGTTATTTTTAATGAGTTTTCATCTTAATGAAGTGTGGATGTACAAAAGAATCTATATAATTTTGGTTTTCCAACAGCTGTTAATGATGTGGTTGTGATTATTAAAGGATCGTTTGAATTAAGGTGAGGTTGATAGTTATCGTGGTTTTGTATACATAACAGCTCTAAAATAACAAGAAATCCTTCATAAACCTGTTGAAGTTGGGTTATGCTGGGTTGGGCATAAGTCTGGAGTTTATTTAATAATTTTAAAACTATTGAAATAAATTTAATGAAACTTTGTAGTTATGTACATGTCCCTATAACAAACATTTAAACATATTTTAATGTTTTTCGCATAGCCAGGGGTGGGCCCATGAAAGAAGTCGTAACAATTTTAAAAGTAAGCCCACCTCAAAATTGTCTCATTTTAAAGGCCTTTGTTTGTACAATGCAAAAGTACAAACCTGAGGTCAAAAGAATGACCCGGTCAGAAGTTACAGCCACTCAAAAATGTAATGTCATGTTACTAATTCTTCTTAGTTATACGGCTATTTATTTAACAGTTTGAGGTATCTGTTGTTGATTGCTAACAATCGTAACGAAAGACTGTGTTATAAAAATAACTATGTTATTTAACAAAGTTAAAAATAAAAAAAATCTTAAAACCCTTTTGATAGTAGTTTTACACCAAAAATAGTTTAAGAAATTTGTATAGTAATTTGTTTCATATTTTTTGTGAAAATGAATTAATTTCTCATACTGTATTTAGTCAGTTATTTTATAGATCTACGCAGCAATAGATAATAACTATCTTATCCTAGTTCTGAAGCAAGTTTTAGTTGTAAGCCATTAAACGGCTATATTTTCTGACTGGGTTATCCTTTTGACCTCAAGTTTGCACTTTTGTATTGTACAAACAAAACCCTTTTAAATTATGTATAACTCGAGATAGGCTTACATTTAAAATTTTTAAGACTTCCTTCATGGGCCATCACCTGGCTATGCGAAAAATAAGTAAAATATGTCTCAATTTTTTGTGTGGGGACTTATACACAACTACAACGTTTCATTAAAATTTTTTTTAATAGTCTCTAAAATAATAAACATATTCCAGACTTTTTCCCAGCCCTGTATATGGTTTTGCAATGTACATATGCTTTTTAAAACAAACATCAAAAGCAAGCCTTTAATAGTTTTTGAGTTTATAATATTTATTGTTATTAACTTATTGCCATAAATATTACAAATTATACGTCAGTTTAGAATTAAGTATTTTTATACACTGATTAATCGTAATTATTTACTATACCCTAGCAAGGCCTTTGCAACATTTTTTATTACTACCGTACTAGTTTGTGTATAAGTTATTAAGATTTGTCCAATTTGTTTTTATATTAACGTATGTAATAAAACACAATATAAAGACGGGAATCTAAAATTGCTCAGAGGATAGATTAAATTACATATTTACGTTGTAATAAAAAAGTAGTCTAGTGAGCGCCTTCAACTTTATTGGTCTCTACTGGCAGTACAGTTAGGGTTGATATTGCATCAACAAGATGAAGGAGTTAGCAACTTCTTTATAATCCACAAGATGCTGGATAAGACTCTTAAACCATAAATCGTTAACCTGGATGGTTATGAATAAATTCCACATATTAGAACATATATTTTATCAAGAATATATGTTTAATAATATATTATAAATAAGTATATATACAAATAATTCATAAAATATTGGTTTAAACTTAACTTCACTATAATAATATCTAATTGTGTGTCTAACAATGATTTTAGAGTAATTACTAATAAATTTCTAATTATTATAATTTTAAAAGCATAGACACTTTACAATAATAATAGAGAAAGCATAAGTTAAAATTACAGTAATTACTTTTTCTATGAAACTTAATAATATGTAATTTGTATAAATGCTTCAAACTAAACTTCTTTCATGTATATTTTTATATTTAAAACAAAAGCATGTGTGTTTGTCCTTTATGCATTACTAAACCACTCATTGGATTGCCATGAAACTTTGGCAAGTTGTCGAGTTCCCCCACGGGAAGGTTCCTGGCTTGGTTTTTTTCACTTCCAACTCAACGGCTCCGCCCCAGTGGCCTATAAAGAAGTTTCAATCATAATGTAACATTTATATGACATCACCAGCTGTTAGTAAAAACAAATCAAATGAACACTTTTGAAATAGGCTAAGTGATGCTTATTGAAATTTAACATTTAAAATAAACTGAAACATTACTGTTTATATGTTAATGCCGTAACAAGGAACTAAACAGCTAGTATAACGCATAGTTTATCCTTACGCATGTGTAGAACTAATTCATCTTTCACCATCACCTGCAAAAATAAATGTATTTGTTAAAATATTAAAACTCCAATAAACAACTCAACTTAAATATTATAATTTTGAGTTTTTTGTAAATTTAACTTGGAAAATGTTTTGTAGCCTACATCAAAAGGAGGTTAAGTAACTTACAGATATCCATTGGGGAAAACTTGAAACAGTCATCTTTTTTATCAGCAAACAAGTTTAAGGTAAAATTGCGTAAACTATTTTATGATGAAATAACTAACGTCTAATAGGCCTACTTACGTAAGTATAGGACTGAACTAGTTTTTTTAATAATACTAAATAACTTGGGCAAAATGTTTACTAATAGCCTATAACCATTGAAGAAAGCTCCCCCCCCCCCACCAACATTCATACTGACTATGAGTTACTTGAGCACGTAGTGATGTAGGTATGTGTCTTGTATATCTTAATACCTCCCACGCTACAACAGTTTATAATATAAATCTAAAAGCTAAAATGTTTAGGTCTAAGAAGGAGCCTTTAAGATTTTTACGGCATATTATTAATAAATAAACGTTAGTTACTATTCTTATGAATTAGTACCAGGACTACAACTGCTAAATCTCTTCATAATTTGATGTCCTTCTTATTAGAAAACCCTCCCGCCCACCTCTACACGTACAGTGGTAATGACCCACTCCTACTCGTTCAATGGTATTGACCCACCCACGCATTCACATGCTGTGGTATTGACTCACCCACCCACCCATACATGTACAGATGTATTGACCAATCCACTAACCAATACACGTACAGCGAGATTGATCCAGCCGTCCACTAATTCACTTCAGATTAAAAATGATAAGAAAAATATAAGTATCAGTATTTTGAATAATTAAGTCTTTATTGTCTGGGTAAATTAACTTAATTAAACGCTTAACTTTCTAGGGTGGGAATTGATTTTAAGTCCTTTTGAAGAAACGACATTTAAAATATTTTAACTCTGCTATATTTTAACTATTTTAAAAATAGTTAAGATTTAAGTTAATTAGATAATTCGGATTTATTGTCAATGTGATAAAATTGGTTTTACATGCAACCTTTTAAATTAGATTTTCATGATTATTTTTCCATCAATTTTCCATCTATCAGTGATGTAGGCTATATTTTCAGTAACCTTTAATTACTAAAGCATTGCCATCACGGTTTTTTTATATATCAAGATATCTAAAAAAATAACATCGATTTTTATTATAATGGACTTTACGTTTTTTTTTTTTTTTTTTTTTTTTTTTAACAATTGTTTTCAAGTCCCTCCATATTCAATAACTGATTCACAACTTCGGGTGTAACTCTTCCAGAATTAAACGTTTTTTTCTTTATAATAATATAATTCCAAAGTGGAAATTGCTGCATCCTACTTATTAAAAAAAATGTCTTTTATGATTTAAAATATATTTAAGTATTTTTAGCGGGTATAAAATTTGGCTGGTAAAATAATTAAAAAATCAAAATGTTTACTGCCAATATGAAGAAACCACGTTGTGAGTTCAAGGTTGAGAGTCAAATTAAAACAGTTATTGGTGCATTTTAACAAAGCTGACTTGGACTAAAGGTAGGATTGCCATACATTTTCATAGTAGGCCTAAAATATGGACTCATGATACTTAGTGTACATATGAGGGTCTGATTGAGGGAGGGGATTTTGTAAACTATCTTTTATGAATTTTACTATTTGCGATTAGCTTGTTAAATTGGGAAAATTATATCAATGGCATTGTGATATTTAATATGAGGCCTACAACTATCATTTATTTTAAGATTTCATAGTAATATAATACAAACAAACAAAAAATTAGTTTTTTAAAGTTTAAATTAATTTGGCCGAACTTAATAAATGATCATAAATACCGCTGTCATAATATTGAAATTTTTAAGCATCACATGTACTAGTTGTACGCTGAAGGCTGAAATCAGTCATATTTTTCTGAAGAGATTACTTTTTAAGTAAGTAAACATTGTTGAATTGAATGGCTTCAAGAGATTCAGTACATGACATGTCGCTGTTAACGTAGAAGCTCAAAATAGCTTTGACCTTCATCACTAAAAATCTATTCCGATCGGGTGTCCAGATACGTTGCGTTAGTGATTTTTTTTTTTTTTTCGTTAGTTTTTACTCATTCAACTGGTTCCAGAGAAAGAGCAAACTCTGCAACATTTTCATGCTTATATTCGGCCAAGTTAAGATATGAAAAAATCATATTTTTTTAAGAACAAGGAGGTGTGTGATAGTACAGAATATGAGTCATCATCATACAACACACAACCTCTCAGATTGTCGATTGACGATTGCCCAAAGTAATAGGCCTAGTGATTCATGTTTGTCTTTTCTACAATATTATATAGTTCAAATATATTTTTAATGCTAAAAGGACAAAAAATACGGACATCTACCAGGTTTTTGCTTTATACGGTAAGGACACGGACAAAGAACGTAAAATACAAACCGTCCGTAAAAAATACAGACGTATGGCAACCCTAACTAAAGGAGAAAATATTTATAGATTTGTCCAAGCAGACTTAGGCCTAAATTGTTTAGCTTTCGTACTCTATCGAATTAATTATAATAATCTAAACTAATTATATAGTGTACATAAAAGCCATTTTATCTTTGCTACGCTCTGTGGGCCACACCGGTTATCGCACGGTTAGCGGTTATCGCTCGGCAATAAGACCGGCGGCTTGGCATATCTTCTATTCTGATCATTTTATGTAAAATAAATTCTTTTTTCAACGCTCACAAATTTGTATTTTCAAACTGATAAAGGTAAAATTTTTTATAATTATCATAACAATAGCTCATTAACTACAATTAGGCTAATCACTTCATTGAAGATGAAACCAAATTAAATTATTCTTTGGTAGAAAAAAGTTAGTACGTACACAGAAAAAAAAGAAACAGAGGTCGCTTTCTTATTGCCACATCAAACGCCTCAGTAACGTGTAAAATGTAACATCACACTGAACATAATAATACAGTTGTTAAGAAAAGTTATAAAGAAACGCCGGAGAAAAGTCAACATTTCGTTTTCTTCACTTAATTTTGCACATGATAAGTTTATTGCAAGAAGATGTTTTCCACTATGATTTTTATACAGGCCTAGGTACAGGCCTATACAGGTCTCAGTACGTTTTTTTTTTCTTTTTATTGTCTACATGTAAAAAATGGTAACTTATACTTTAATCCATGCATGGTAACTTGTTTCTCCTAATATGTGACTGAAAAGAATTTCTTCCGTGTTTAACTAATCCTTAAATTATTTATGTTTTCCTTTTCAAGTAAAATATAATTTATGTTATTAATTAATTATGTTTTACAAAGTCTATTATTTGGTCTACCTAAAGTGTATGGGTCTAGTAACGCTAAAGTAAGTAATTCACATCATTCAGATTAACTGAAATAAACAAAAAATATAAAGGAATAAAACGATAAATTTGATATTTATACTTAAATTGTTAGGGGCATATACCAAAATATTAAATGATTGAACTATTTAGGCCTACAATTATGGGACCTTTTCTGTTACTTCACTACTACTGCTTTTGTTATTGCGGTTAGGTTAGATGGCTACTAAAGTTGATCACAAACTGGTAAATCCAATGATTGACTTACCGTCAAATGCGCTCTCCGTGTGTAAGTTCTTGGAAAGCGATAAAATAAGGCCAGCGATATCGGATTCCTAGTGGATAAGGAATACCACAGTGAACGTAAAAATGATTATGGAACAGTTTTCAGAGCCATAGAATATTTATAAAGTGGTTGTGAACTAACGGAAAAGCTCCCAATTATTACGTTTTATACTTCGTTATTACCAACTATTTGAATTATAAGTTATAGGTCTACTACTAAAATGCACACTTCAGTCAATTACTCACTAATAAACATTCTATAATTTTATACAAATGATATTGTACGCATATACGAGGGAAGTCTTCACTGCATCCATAAAAGAAACCTCTGTTTATTTCTTCTCTGTGCTAAAGCCTATAAGTGACTATTTCAACAGTTTTTCTAAAATTACGTTTCTGATTAACCTATTGTCTGTTAAACAGTCGAACCATAAGTTTGTTACATGAAGTCTTCGTCAGTAGACAACATAAAACATGTGGAAGCATTTATGGAGGATGACAACGAAGGCCATCATTTACAAAGACTGATCGTTACTCCATTTATTATCCAATCAGTTTATTGACTACTTGGAGACTCATAGATAGCGCAATTTGAGACTAGATATTCTGGAACACCAACGTAAACATAACCTGAACGTATATTTGAAATCAGTATTGGAAAAACTCAATAGGCCCAAACACAGCGAGGAATAATCTGCCTAATTTCGTACAGGGCTTGTAAAGCGTAAAACGCAATTGAAAACAAAACAGTTGGGTATAGGAGAGAATACATTCCAACGCATTGCATGGCATGATGTATGCACCTGTTGGTAGATAGTTGAGGGCTCGGCCGCAGGGAGCATCGGGGTCGCAGGGGAATGGCCTGAAATGCCCCTAGCGGGCAAACCGTCAACTGCGACGCCATTGGGGGACTGGGCGTGGTCAGGGGTGGGGCAGGCTGACTTGTGCGCAGCCCTCTCACGCAGGCGGAAACGCGCTTAGAGTCCCACCGATATGGACGACTCACAGTTCCCTCTCAGTGCTCCGCGTGCTACTTGTGATAGTGTGTACCTGCCGACAGTGCGCTAGGCCGAAACCAGTTTGGGATTGAAGATTTGGTGGAAGATTTTCGACACTGGACTGGTCCCCGCGCCCGGCCTGCTTTACATAATCACCGTCTTCACAATTTCTATGTAAATCGTGTCTCTGATCCGCGCTGCCCGGCCCTGCAAGTGGAATTTGCAGGCAATTCAGTAATATAGTAAACGACAGAGGCACCATATGCCATCTAATATATTTATGGTCAAGAGTCATAGTTATTGTACATCCGTTTCCTAGTTTTATAACGTATTTTAAAATACAATTTGTCATTTTCAAATAATCTACATAGAATTTTGTCCATTTTTAACATATATTAGACCACTCTAGCGTGTTTCAAAGGGTGGTATTAAAATTTTATGAAATTGGACAAAAAGGAAATGGGTCGATATTTTTCAAAACTATATTTTACCTCTTTTCGGGATTCTGATTAAATGTCGCTTGCCATATAAGAGATCAATAAGAACTGTTACATTTTCAAAAAGAGTATTTAAATACCAATAATCAATAAACTGTAAGTCATTCGATTTCAAATAAGTTAGTCAGTTCTAAAAACTAACTTATTCGTTCGTGTACGAAATCGTCATTTTTTCTTGAAGTAAAACGCTACTAAAACATGTATATTGCCTAGGCGATGAATGCGCTTAGTTGTCGCGAGACTTCAAATCCCGCCAAGAAGACGCGGGTTTCCGTTACAGATAAGGTGCGGCCGACGGACGACGTGGCGCGAGCTTGGGATGGCGCGCGGGCCAGTTCTAGGTAGGCAGTTCCGCCGCTTGAGCGCGTCAACGTCTGCTCCAGGTAAGATTCTAAAACCTCTTGCTCTCAAGGAGCTAAAGGCTTCAGTAATTTTACTTTCTAAAATTTGGATAAATTTGTTGTATGTTTTACGTTATGTTAAGTATAATAGCAGTTACTATTTAGACCACCGGTATCTATAAAATATTTTGTTAGCCCTATCTCTTGAAGGAATTTTTTCTTATTAATCAGAAAATTATCTATCATGTAATTTAAATTTAATAGGCAAACTATGGTTATCAAAACTCTTCAAAACCAAGTTATGTGACATCTCCAAAAAGTATATTAATTTATATTAAAGTTTATGGGTTTATAACACTGAGAACATTGTTGCGTAAAAACGTTGAATCAGTTATAATTTTATTTGACAAAACGTGTAAAAATATTTTCATTATTTTAAAAACGTTTAGGGCCTATATAGTCTAGACTGTTATCCATTGAAAAGTAAAGATTATATACAGAGTTATAAAATTCATATTGCTAAATAGAGTGTTGATCAGGAATAAAATAATTATCAATTATATTTGCAGTGTGATCCATCTGTCTAATTAAAATTAGGCCTATATAGTAGCGAGGCTCATCGTGCACAAAAAATAAGATATTCTAAAAAAAATCACGTTAATATTCTTCAAAGTATTATTTTGTTTGTCACTGATTATAAACTTCTCAAAATAACAGTTGGGTTTACAAAATATTCATGTACTGCTAAGCGGGTTTCAAGAAGATGTAGGCAATACACGTAGGCCTATGCCTAATTTTAGTCCACGTATCGATAAAAACGTTCAACGCCGAGCCTATTGCAAGTTTTGCTATGTCTATTATTAGACTCATCTGAAAATCCTAAATTCTATGTTAAAAAATGCCAAATGATCTGTCATTTTTAATCATATATATAAGCCTATATAACCTTTTTTTAATGTAAGCAAAGCCGGAATTCTTTAACTTTGGATAGTTTCTGTACTGTCATAACTTGAATGGATTCTTTTATGTAGGCCTATATAAATTAATTACTGTATTTTCATCAAAATTATTCAGTAAATTTATGATAGCCTATCTTGGAATAGAATTGCTTGGTTAAAATCCAGTTTTCACTTTCAGTCAAACTTAATTTTATGTAACTTTTCGAATTGTTTTGCGAGTGTTCATGTGATGTTTTAGTAACACATTTGAAATGTCTAAATAGAATAAGTTAGGCCTATAAACCTATAAAATGTATATTGTAGCATAATAAATACTGAATGGAATAGAGTATTATTTCTATATTAAGTTATGAAAACACGTTAATAAACGTTAATGTAATTATAAGTCAGATCTCTGACTCTGAAAGAATGCATAGTTTTATTTAAAGGCTATATACCTGCTTCAATGCACTTTTGATCTTAAAAGAAAAAAACAGATTTTATAAAGCTAAAAGACTAGTTTCAAGTTTATAAACATTATAATTTAACGTGAAAGTTATCAGTGTTTCTTTCTACATTTTTTTAACAAGTTAGCGTCGGCTTCCCTCATTTTGAATTTTGTGATAACGTTAGGCCTATTATAATTTTAGTCTATGATGGGTAAAATTCACAAAGTTGATATAAGTTTAATCCAGTCCTATTGTTTCTATCATCGTTTCAACAACAGAAATTACAAACAAGAAAATGCAGACTGGTAGATATAAAATGTTATTCCAAGTTATAATAAGCTTGAAGTTATATTTAAAAAGTAACGCACGCACCAATATTAAAGCCACAAACAAGAGGCCCCTAGTTATAATTTGTTTTTTTTTAACTTTTTTCATTAAATTAATGAAGATGTAACTTTAGTAAATAGAAATAAGATATACCCAAAATCATGCATTAACCGAATCATGCATCAAATCTTTAAAAGCTTACTTTTTAGTCTAAAGCCATTTTGCTACTCGACACAGGCCTAAGGTTTTATTTTCTTAAGATGCGGTTCAATTTCTTGAGCAAGAATGACAGTCTAAAGATATTCAATTTATTCTTCAGTAATTTAAAACTATGCTTTTTTAAATCGGAATATAACTTACCGACAGTTGATAACTATGATAACCGATTTTCCAGCAAATGATTATCATAGGAATAAAATTGGTAAAGTACCCTTTACAATATCTGGCAAGTGGTAAATTTTTTAGAGCTACAGTACGTAGGCATATACGTTTACAGTTTTATTCCAAGTATAGAGATAAAATAAAATAATAAATAGGCGGGTCATTTAGGTTGTCAGGTCTTTTATGTTAAAACTGCTATTCCGAATTTCCAGATATAGGCAATCTAGATCAACCCTGGTTTTAATTAATAGAGTTTTATCATGACTTTTTAGTAAGCCTATATGCCTATAGTTTAATTAACAAAGCTGGCCGAGTTTAATGGCTTATTAGCAAATTGTTATCAGTTGAACAACAACTTAATTCCATTCTAATAGGCGCCTGAGTCTATAAAATATCGTTATCTACTAAACAGCTCACATTTAATGGTAACTTATCTCTAACAGGTTGTTAGGTATGCGAAGTAAAGTCAATGAGCATAATGCACTTGTTGCGGACTGAATGCATTTCAGTTGGTCTACAGTTAACATATTTTCTTTGGCTACAGAAAAATTATGATATTCTGTACGTATTACTTAATTATTTCGTGTACAGCGGTTGATAATAGGCCAAATCGTCTTAAAAAATACACTTTGATCGTAAAGCTAAATACATGTAAATTTTTGCTGAGGGTGAAAATTTGAGAAATGTAATTTTTATACACAATTTGTATGATTAAAAATGAAAAGGTATCCTGTTAAAAACTACTCTCGTTCGTCCTGTTCTGAAAGTTGTATAAGTACGTAAGTTACAAATTTAATTATTTATTGCCTTCAGAAAGTCGTTGGTAAAATTCACGTATTTTCTTTAAAGGATATTTGGTTGATTTTTGTTGATAATGATGATTAGGCCTATGTTATTTCTCGCCGAGTTAGGTGAGAGTAATTCATTGTTATCTAATTGTAAATTTAATTCTGTTTGATATATCCCTGAACCTTATATTTCTATTGTTTCGTTATTTTACTTCAATTTGTGCGTATATATGTATTTCGTATTTTTTTATTCAATACCAAAATGAACTTTTGACGATCGAAGCATTCGATGCACCGTGCACACTATGATCCAGAATCGAAAATCAATGAGGAAATAATTTTCATAATTACGGAACGCGTTGCCAGCGGACAAGCCGGAACAAGAAGTGTAAAATATTATAGATAAGTCGGAACGTACAGGGCGAGGAAGAGAAATGAAGAAAAGAAAAGGAGGGAAAAAATCGCGCGCACTGGAAAAAGTCTGGTGTGCGCGTCCCCCCTCCACATCGTCTTACAGGCCCCTCAGGCGCTCCTTGTCCCCTCCTTCTCCCACCAGAAGGGAGGGAGGCCTCCGTTTTTTCCCGCTGAGCATTCTTCTGCTCGCAGCGCTAGGGAACACAACTTCTAACACTCAGGTAGGTTCTATCTTATATAACTTTTCGCTTTTCAATCAGCATTTACTGTTGGTATATGTTTACGGGTAAAGTTCATTGCGCTGTTGGGTTTAATAATTTTTATTACACTTTAATTATCGTGTTATTGTACCAGTAACCTGTTGAAATTCCTATACTCTGTTGGACACCTGTTAGCCTACCTATAGGACATTTAGTTCTAGGTTTAAGTCCAATCGAAATTTACCCTCTATTGACTAGTTTTTGTTAGATTACTATTAATTATTTTAATGAAAGTTGTTAAAATTCTGCGAGGTTTATTTGGTTGTCGTTTTTATAGTATTCCACTTGCCACGTGGTCGGGTCTAAAGGTCATGCTGGGAGGGGTCACCCAGAGGTTTAATATTCCTTTGGATTCAAATGCCCCCTTTTTTCAATTTATAATGGCTCTTAATGTATGTAAGAATTATGAATAATTATCATAATATGATTTATATTAGATTTTCTTTATTTTAACCATTTTATAATTTATTTAAGTTTACTGTTGGCCAGCACACACACATATACATAAAACTCGTGATTTTCAAATTATATTTTTTAATTAATGTAATTGTTTGAGGACATTTATATTGTTGATAGCTTAAGTTGAAAGATAAGTTAATTAAACTTTTAGGCCTCTGATAGGTTTATCGAGGGAATATTTTTTATTTTGATTAGTATCTAAATTAAAACTTTAAGATTAGACTAGGCCCTAGATACATTCTATAGTCATGCTTAATTCAGTTATAGGCTTATTATTGATGAATTTCTAATCGTTACCTACATTCTTCGAGTTAACCGTACATTCATTGTTAATGAACTATAAAAATTCCGTGCTGTAATGAACCGCGCCTATTCCGATGTGAAACTTTCTAAATGCCTCTCACTTTGCACCATGTGGAGGAAGACGTATTCTCAAGCCAAACGGGCGTGGCCAGGCTGTCACGTGTTTCCCTAGGATACCTTGGAACATGTCTAACTAATGGCAAATTTTGATAAAGATATATATTTTTATAAAACAAATTTAAAACATCTGCTGAGAAGTAAAATATATATATATCGTGAATGAACTGGGACTAGGGCCTACGTACTTATATCCAATTTTAGGTTTAGGCCTACTGACTTTTGGAATAGGCCTAGGTAAAAAGTATTTCTAGCCCAGAAAATATAACGTTTAGTTATTTATAAATCATAATACTGTTATATGAATTGTATCGAAAAATATTTAAGATCAGTAATATGATTTACGAAAAATATAAGTTATTGGCCTACATTTTATCTAGACTTACATAGTCTATTAATTACTCATTTATGTTTAATTTCATACCCATGCCTCCATGTTATGATATCAATAATATTCATAATTATTAATGAAAAGTCAAACGCAAGAAGGGGTTAATTTTAGAATACCTAACCCGTACTATACCTACTGTACCTAAATTATAGTTCTTATACAGTGAATTAATTTTGAATAGTTAGTGCCAATTTCTTTTGTATTGATTAGCTTTATTAGATTAGTTAATCTTTAAATTTTTGTTTATTTTTATATAAAATAGTTTTACTGTATATTGCATTGCGTAGAGTTTAATAATTTGACGAATGCTACTCAAGTAAGACTTTCTTACTGCCAAAATAAAGTACATTTTTCTACGTTTAGTTTAAAATAGGCCTACTTTATTTTAACACGGTGTACACATTCTGGAAAGTCAGGGAAATCAAATTTGGTCTGGGAAATGAACAAAAATACTGATAAGTTAGGGAAATATGCCGCAGTGATGGATTTGAGGGGATTGCTTTATGCTCTAGTCGGCCCTAACCTCAACTAACGGTGCATTTTTCTAGATATGTTTTAAAATTAATGAAAGTGATGATGATAAGTCCAATGTCCTATAATGATTTTATACACAAATAGATTTACCATCCAAAGTTAAATTTTGAGCCTCTAAACATCAGCTGTTTTGTGGTCCATTGTGGAGCGCTAGTGTAGTCCCATGTAAATTTAATGCAGTTTAAACCAGCTGTAGTTGCGGGCCTCACTAACAAAATTACTAGCACATATATTCATATTCGATGGAATATATATGGTAGCTGTACAATCAAGGCCTATATGTTCTGATAATATTCTCAAGTGTTGAAATAAGTATTTAAATGCAATGTTTCTTCATTTGTAAGATTAATTTTGAGACTTATATATATTTACTTTTAGGTGACCTTTTTGTAAGTGTTCATAATGAAAATATTAGCAATGTAGCTTCGTAGAAATGTATTTGTATTTTCAATAAAATGTTAGTATAAAAAGGAGGAAAAAAGGAAGGGAGAGATAACTAGACTGCTATGGGTATGGAGGAGGCTGTGGTTTCTTGTTTCTTTTCTTATAATGTTTATTTACACTTTTTAATTGCAAGATTAATATCTCCAGAATAATCATATTAATGTACTGATCAAAATACAATACATTTAGACTATAATGCATTTTTGAAAAAAATACGAGTCAGGGAAAATTATGTCAAAATTTGTGTGGACACACTGTCGTTTATATTTTTTTGTGGCATATACTGTCGTTAAATTGATTGTAGTCCATGAAATAATACATTCTCACTACAAATTACATAGAACTCTTTCCTAAGGAGGGAACAGCTTAAAAGTTTTTGTAAAATTAAATCTGGATTCCTTTCCAAAAATGTATAAAATATTGTCTTGTATTCTTAGGCTTAGATGGGATATACTAGCCAAACTGTAGGCCTATTTTTAATTAATTAATCAATATAAATATATATATATAAATTAATTTGCTGTTTTTAATGATTAAGCTAATTATCTGATACTATTAATTTTATACACACATAATCTAGACTAATAGGCCTACTCATGACAACAAATCACTCGCTCTTTTTTTATGGATTGGTATAAAAGTAGGCCTAACCAAAACAAAAAATATACATGCCACTATAAGTTTAAGGTTCTTTACATTTTTACATGTTACCATTTTTAATATGAATATTCGTTGAATACATTTCATATTTTCTACATCATGTGAGCAGCCTACTTCGTCTTTAATAGAAAAATGGATATTCTTTTAATAGGCTAGGCCCTACCTAATTGTTGCAATTTACTTAAATAGCTAGTTTAAGAGCAATCGTGTTTTATTGTATTCATAGGTTTAAGTTTGTGTGTGTCGATTTTTAAAAGTTATTATTTATGTATGAAATATGAATGTCTTCAAATTTATTTCCAGGATGAACCAATTCTAAAGATAGAGATTTTAAGTTAATATAACTTAAAATATGAAGCAAGTACGCTAAATACAGTTTTTAGCTCTATTCGCTGGACTAACTGAATTTTTTTAAATTAATTATAACATTTAATTTGGGCAGTGTCTTCTTGGTCCTGTTTGCATTGATGTTTTAGTAGTTTCTTAATGACACTTATGTTTATGAAATTTTAGCAGCTGTTTGAATGTAAATAATGATGCTTTCATAATATATAAGCCAAATACCACTCACTCACTTACTGACTGATCACGAAATTTCAAAAACCACCGACCGTATTTATACGAAATTTTAAGTTAGCTTTAAGTATCGAAGGGGCCCACTAAGAAAGAGTTTTTCAAAATTCCATTCCTTATGGGAACAAACAGCCCCTCAAAATGTCCTTTTTTCCATAAGAATAACATAGTAAATTAATAACAGCTCTTTTGTAAATAAATAAACATGTTAATTTTGAATATTTGACATAGACTTATTGATGCATTGAGAGTTTAATCTTTTGAGTTAAAAAAATTTAAATAAATATGTTATAATAAGCTAAGTAACCTTATAGTAATAAATAGGTAGCAACGCAAGTAGTGAGAGTGAAATACTGTAAATAAATTTAATATTGTCATTTTACTTTATACGGTTAATCTATCATTATTTGTAGTCAAAAGTTCCATGCCGAGGTCGAAGGCCGAGGTGTATCATGCCCGAGCGCACGAGCGTTGGGAGTTTCCCCTAGTAATATATAAGAGGGGTTATAGATGAATTTTTAAAAGTTTTTTTTCTATAAATATGAAAAACCAATGCTTGTCCGTGTTTGTTTATAATTATCAGTTGTCAAAATAAACTAAATAATTTTTCTGAAATAAGATTAGTAATAAACATTGGGTGTATAATTTTAAAATAGGTTGCAATACAAGTGCAGTGTTAAAGCTATTGTGAAAAAAATTTCGTAATATGATATTACTTAATACAGTTTAACCACTAGGAATGGTAGCCAAAAATCACAGCCCGAAGGCTGAGGTGTCATGAGGGCAGCGAGTGAGGTTGATACGCAAAGCGTGCAGGTATGTCGTTTGGTTTTATGTAATCGTCGCGCTTTAAACCTAAAAAAAATGGACTTTGTACTGGAAAATAATTTACAAGCTGCGTTTATCAGGGAAATTGATGTGTTTTAGAGGAAATGAGCTTTCTCCTGCAATTGCAGTGCAGCACTCGGGTGTCGCTAGCTGTGAACGGCTTCGGGCGGTGCGAGCTCTGTACTTGTCGTTTTGCAGTACGTTCAACCCAAGGTCGTTTGTAGGCTACTAGGTACATGAACGTGACCAGTTCCGACATCGTCACGGTAGAGTCTAAACAAGACCATTTCCCTCCCCTCTCCTGTGCCAGCAGGACTTTCCTCCGGTGCAAGGACAGTTCCAGAGTGGTTGATTGTTTCACCTCGTGAAAATATTAGGCCTGAAAAGAACAAATCACTTTCATATTAAATAAATTATTTTTTTATCTGACTAAATGTATTAAGACTTGAGAGAAAGTAAGATCAGTCTAATGCACTATTTTTTTACAAATCTTCAAAGATATTTGCAGAACAACGCTTTCAAAATCCAGAAATGCTATGGCATGACAGAGGTTATGTGAATCTGACAGCTTATATCTTTTATTAACTAATAATTTACACTAATTATTTTTATGTACATTAATTATGTGAGGTATTTGTAGCAGTGATGCATTCTGATGCAATAATCGTTTTTGTCTTTTGGGTTTTTTATTTCGTTATATTGAACACACCCTAGTCATAAATATATTCAAGGAATACAGATGACATGGATCATAGCCTTGAACTAGATTTAAAATGCATATTTAAGCTTATTTTAGAATTGATTTTATTTTAGAAGTTTTGTTAGAACTGATATGTTTTTCTTTTTATATTTAATTTAGTCCAGGTTTTTTATGTATAGTACATAAACTGTGTATACCGTATATAAATTATACTCTCCGGTGGAGTATTTTTGGAGTGATGTGTAGTTCTTACTTTTATGGATCGGTACAGAGTTTTTGTAACCATGCAGATAAACCAGATGCATACATTTATAATCCAATTGTCTAAAATTACAACTGATTATGTTATTAGTTTCTGTAGTAAAGCGCCTATTTGTGTTATTTATTACACATAACTAACTATGGTATTCAATTATTTTCGGTAGGCCTACTACTAGCTATCGTGAAAGAAATTCTGTTGGATTTTTAGCGCCGTCCCTCTGGCTTTGTGAGCTTTGTGCTATCTCTGTTAAACAGACACCTCACCTCTTATCAGTCTTGATAGGATTTGCTCTTATCTCTACGCTGTTTGTTATTTATAATTGCTTCCCAGCGCTTCGTTGGTTTCGAGCTCCTATCTTAGCCTAACTTCAGTGCTAAGCTCACCATAAAAGTTATTTAAGGTAGGCCTACGTGTGGTTATTTGGAAAATTAATTTATTTTTTTATCTAAAATTACTGTAGATGATTTTAGGCTTGTTAAATTTTCTTCTACAAATACACACGTTTAGTTTATTATTCAATTGTGTTATGGTCCGATAAAGAGCCTTGAACCGAGAGTGCTGTTGAAGTAAAGGCTCAACTGCTCGGTGTTAGGTTTCTTTATGAGCGAGACTACCCATGCCCAAGCTAACCAACCGTACATTATGTTGTAAAAACGCATGCAAGTGCCCCTTTATTGCATGCGCCATAGACCGCCAATTATCCGAAACCGGTTTCAGTCTACTATTCCTTCATCGGTCTCTTTTAAATTCTGCATTTTCCAGCTCTATTCCAACAATTCCTAACGACTGTGTGGATAGTCAAGTGTATTATGATGTTAGGATAAGTTTAGTCCGTGTGTAAATTGCACTGATCGAGTTTTTTCGACCGTTTTACTCTTATGTCTATTTGAATTGTAATCAATTGATTGGCTTATTAGGAATATGGCCATTTGTTAGGACCTTAATTTATTTACCATTATAGTCAGGACACTTTTCTAGTGTGCGTTGTTTTTGAACTTTTGAAGGTGTGAGAACCAGTCTTAGCCATGTACATCGGAAGGGTTTAGGCCTATAGCGCTTGAAATAACTGTGTAGCCTACATCGGAAGGGTTGATAGCGCATGCCAACTGTATACATCGGATGGGTTGATAGCGCGTGCCATAACTGTGTACATTGGAAGAGTTGATAGCGCCTGCCATAACTGTATACATCTGATGGACTGATAACGCGTGCCATAACTATGTACATTGGAAAGGTTTATAGCGCCTGCTATAACTATGTACATCGGAAGAGTTAATAGCGCGTGCTATAATCGTGTAAGCTATTATCAGAAGGGTTGATAGATCCTGCTATAGCAGTGTGCATCGGTATGGATGGTTTATCAACCATAGATCTAGCAGTAGCAGTATACATTGAAAGGGTTGATATAAGGGCCGTCTGTAATAGTCAAAGTCGTATTTAAATTCATTTAAAAGGTTATATTTTGAACCAGTCAAATAAATGTATTATTAATGCCATAATTTTTAAATCAGCTTCTGTACCGTTCAGTTATTTACTCCCTAATAATTATATGCCTACAATATTATCAACGAAAGATTGACAAATCTTTGAGAATTATTTCGTACTAGACTGGTATAAATGTCGTTTATTATTGTATTGCCCTTTTAGTGTTTAGTATTCTGTCGTAGACTGCAGTTAATTATAGCTTCAGGTTTATGTAGGAATATTGTAGCGAGCCATTGTAGACTACGATGTGGAGATCTATTCAAGCTCCCTCTTTGCATTTTACGACGCACGGACAACTACACGCTCTTCCTCGTCCTGGATGGATAGAAACAAAGAAACCCCTCTTGGTAATTGGTTTTGTTGCATTAATTACCTACACAATGGCTCTTTTGCAGAATGTGTCTTTTGTTCGCGCGATAATTCTTATCACGTAATACTCGGAAGACGTTGTCTGGAATCTATGAATCTTCATGGTTTGGTGTGTTTTTCCTGTTTCTAATTCTCATTATGAATATTTTATTACACTATACTGTGCTCACAGAAACTAAACAAAATTTAGTTCTTATGTGACTAACTTTAAATTTATTTGATTTTGCTCTTTTTTTTAACAGAGAAATGTAACTTGCCAGTTTACGTGTGTTAATAGGCTGTGTGTAGACTTAATTAAAATAGTGAATTAGTTCAGTTGGGGTTCGAACCTTAGACTAGACTCCGCAGTCAGAAGCCTCAGCCAAACCATAAAATCTATGTTTTAAAACTTGTAGGCCCTAATTAAAGCTTAAGATATAATTTTGAACATTTTTATTTGAAAAGTAGAATAGGGCTACTACACCTATCAAAATTATAAATGTTGCCATGCATTACATTTTACTGCACATAAAACAGTTTTTAGGATAAATCCTTGCCAACTCCACCTTAAGTGTAAGAACCCTCAAAATATAGTGTCATGAATTTTTCCATTGCCCGTGTCACTATATTTATATAGAGTATTTTTACTTTGACTCAAAGAGATAAATTTGACCTCTCGGTTTTTTTCCATAGAGGAAAGGATAGAAACTTGAAAGAATCATGAGTGGGCCTTCTGAGTAGGGTCTAAGATTCGATGATTATTGAAAATCTAAAGTGTTGGTGTTAAAAATATACTCGCTTGAGTTTAGAAAGATGTCTCCTTTTCTTATGAACACGTTAATAAAAGAATTACGATAGATTTTAAAATACAGTATGCTTTTGATTTTTTTTCGTAACATAAGCTGAAAACAGATGGATAAAAACTGCGCTAGAGTAAAAACTACTAAATTCAGCCGGATACAAGTGTAGACCTACCGACCCTTTAAAATCTATAAACGTTATTTTAGGGGATATACTCGCACCTGACTAAAGGGTGGTTCAGGTAAACAGTAGCCCAGACACGTGTCTGACACGCTTTCCACAAACTTCCAAAAATCAAACCCCTCCCCCTCTTGAGAGGGTCTATTACCTACCTATTAGTCACAATGAACCGGGTGCTACCTGAGTGCAAAAACTGTTTGCCGAAAGTCTTTGTGCATCTGTCACCACTTGTGTGACAGTTTTAAGGCTCCGGGATATTTAGTGGGGCGGTTGTAAAGGTTTTTGTGATCTGTTTGGGTTTTGCCGCTTCTTGTCACCTCTTCTTTGACAACTGTAATTTAGACATCTTCGGCAAGGCTTTTCCATAAACAGTTTTGGGCACTTTCGTTTTGTGCTTTGATTTAGCTACTACAGTAGTTTGAAACAGTTGCCATTGTATCAAGTTTGATTGATTTTAGCTGAGATGCTATTTTGGATTTTTGATGAAATTTCCTCGTTTAGTTAGTCTACTATTATTTTCATAGATTATTTCCTCGCAGGAAAGCGGAACATGATGGTTCGATTTTCTTCTTTCTTCACGAAGTCTCTTTACTTTTCCAGAAGTGCCTGTTTTCTTTCTTTGATCCATTTTTCCTAATGTTCGTTAAGAGTTTATTTTAAAAATTTGATGATTTTGTGTTGGCATTCGTATCTGTTTTCAAGATTTTTAATTCCAATCCAATAGTCCATTCTGTGAACTAATATTTTAAAATAAACTTCCCAGTTGTAATTAAACGTATTCTTACATCTTTGAGCTTTAGGAATATCTTTCTTACGTTTAACTTAGTCGTCTTTGTACTTATGATTTTGATTTTTTTAATCTTGACGTCTAAAATGTTTTGTGTGCTTGTATTTTTAATCAGTTAAATATATGTGTCATTAATTTTACGATTTTTATTATTTTATATACACGAACACATGTATTACTATCACCACTGCGATGAAACTCAATCCATGTTGTCGATATATCATTCTTTTGAGCACGTTAAGATCAAGCAGATCTCATATTTCCCTATTTATCTCCTTATTCATCCCCCTCATTCAGGGTATGAAGAGACGTTAAGCAGGCTGGCAAATTGTTCTCCGAGATGCTAAATTTCCCCGCATTTCCCCTGACGACGGGCACTCATAAAGCACAATTATTTCCAGTACAAAGGGTTCCCAAGCCGAGCGTACCGGCGGCGAAAGATTACGCACCCTATAAAAGATAAGGGGCTCGGCTCGAGTAATATGTTTTGTCTCAATCTTTTCAATTTTCCTGTCGAGTCCTGGCCTCCCGGGAGTGGAAATGTGAGGCACATGACGGATAGACATGCAGGGGTATTACAGTATTAAGGTGTGCTTGGGTTGAAGATTTCTCTGGAAATGGCTCTCCGGTTGCTCTAGAAGAATTTGTGTCGTATTCGTTTTTAGAGTGAAAAGCTAGTATTTGTGTGTTCTATTCTATACGTTCAGTATTTTCAGGAGTCCAATCCCCATTAAACCATAATCAATTTATATATGCAGGGTGTTCCATAATTCATGGACAGAAATATGCAGTGGGATTATCCAGCTGTAAGATTTTTTTCCTGCAGCAACAATGGTTCTGAAGCTTGGAGTTATAATTGTTTTAAAATTTAAGAAAATATACAAATAAATTATAAAATTATTCACTTGAGCGAATTTGAAATAGACTTGATTGATAAAATTTCAAAATCCAATATTAAATTTTCTTTTTTAAGTTACCGTCTGGTAAGTCGTTTTCACATTATAATAAATTCTGAAATTTAAGCCAGTCAGATTTTGAAAAGTAAATCTGCATTAGCCTACCTTTAAAACTATGCTTCTCGTTAGAAGATAATTTTCTATAGAGTATTTTACTTTGGAGTTTTTTTCTTTTTTTTCTGAAATCTATCAATTGGGCTGAACCTGAGTCTACTGAACATAACCTTTTTTGGTGTTATCGGATTTTTCTTATTTGAAAATTCATTAATTCTGTAAGAACATTCTAGATCCAGTTCTGCAAGAGAAAAATGTACTTAGTTTTTCCTATAAAAAAATCGCAATATACAATTCTTAATATTATTAACTATATGGTGTCCTGTATATTGGTAGAATGTGGAATATTTCTGTTAACAAGATTCAAGAAGAGGGAAATTTTTTTGGAGAGGAAGTGATAGTTTTTGGCTATATGAGTTCAGTGTTTTATGCCCATTTGGATCTATTAATGCGTTGAAATCACTTGATGTTCTGCATCACAAGAACATTGTGGTATAGCTAAAAAAGTTGCATATGAAAGCTGAGATGCAGCACTGACAGTCAAGTATTCATTTTGTTTGTCTTTAAGTTTACATTTTGGCCTTTGCAAGGTCTATTTAGGTGTCTATTATTTGTCTAGACTGTTATATACTTGTAAAATCAATCACAATTTTAAACCAATTACAAAATATATATTTGTGAATAGTCTGGTGGTGATAGCTTCGAAAGTTTTCACAAATAAAGTTTCAAATATTGGTTTAAATGTTTTAATTTGAAAATACTAAATATAAAAACCAACGTAGCTCCATCTTCAACATGCAATCTTACCCTTACTGTTCTTCGTTATCATTTTCATTAGCATTGTATTTTATCTTCCTTACCGAAATGATGAAAATTTCACTATCTTGTGTCCAAATTAAACATTTGGATACATTAAACATTCAAAATACATTTCGAACAACCCCTTGATCTCCATGTTCCCTATCATGTGTCTAAACATTGTTTGTCCAATTGATCTGATCATTGTCCATTTTAATTGTGTTCTTAGATCTAGTAATATTAATTCGTGACAATTTACTTAGGCTTAGGGTAGAATATTAAAGTGAACTTGAAAAATTAGACTAAAAATGTCCCAATTAATGTTCATCCTAAATTCTGTTTAACTAAAATTGATATAAGTCGTCTTCTTACCACTTTAAAAGATGCTTTCTTCAAGTCAACCAGCCACATGGAATACTACTCTGTGTCACCCATACTACACCTGAGGTCTGTTGTAAACCTAACCTATATTCTCACAACTAGGTCGGAGAAAGCCTTGATGATAATGGAGACGATGTTAATCCTGTCAGCTGATTCCACCCACTATGGCGGACAGAGCCACCCCCTCATTAAATGCAAGGACGCATCCCCCCTCAAACTCCCTGTTCATTTCCTCCCATCCCTAAGTCCATCCAACTCGTCTCACCTCTTATTTGGACAAATTGTTTTACCCTGTAGGAGGTCCGGAGATACGTACACTGGTTCTAGTTAAATTGCTTTCTTATCAAGGGAATTTTATTAGGGGTTAGGGTTAATTGAATTTCAGTCCTGATTTAACGTTAGTTTAGTCCGAGTTGTTTATTTGTCTTCCCGTCTGATTTGTTCATAGAATTGTTTTCTCTTCAGTTCTTAAATTGTTTTATTTTCTTCGCCTTAGTATTTTGTAAAGAGTTGCTAATTAGATAGCTGTTGTAGACTACTATGAAGAATCTCTTTCTGTTTTCATTTGCTTTTTTCTCTATAAACTGTACAGAAGTCAATTTTTTTAACTAACTGTTTTTCAAATTATGTTTATTCTTGCTATGCAGTTATTTAGTTTTTAATTGTTTATCACTTGCTCCTTGAATTGTAGTTTTACTCTTATCCTTCTGTTGTCATTTTTTTCTAATGAATTATGACATTTTCTATTCAATTAGTTTTGTAAGTTTATATTCCTGCTATGAAGTTGTTAATTCGGTGTGGTAATTTATTGACATTTACGATTAAATTGCATTTATTATAACTAAATAAAAGAAATCTGAAGAAAAAAGGCTTAATATGTGTAACTAATTTACCTTAAAAATTTATAAATAAAAATATATGTTGGACTTTTTCCGCTGATTCATTAACACTACTTTTTCAATTACTTCATTACCGCTACTTTTTTTATCGCACTTACCGTTAGGTTCGGTGGCTACTAAAGTTGATCACAAACTGGTAAATCCAAAGATTGACTTACCGTCGGATGCGATCTCCGTGTGTAATTTCTTGGAAATCGATAAGACCAGCGATATCAGATTCCTAGTGGATAAGGAATACCACAGTGGGTGTAAAAGTGATTGGGGGATAGTTTTTAGAGCAATAGAATATTTATCAAGCGGTAGTGAATTAACGGAAACAAAAAAAGTAGTAGTAGTGAATTAACGGGAAACGTCTATATTTTCTTCCGCTGAATAACTGTATTTAGTGCAGTGCCGATAAATTTTTAATATAGACCCTTTTATACACTGTATTGTTGGGAGATAAACCTTAATATATCTTTAATAAAAGTTTGCTTTTACAATATTAATACTGTAAATATAAGTTTACATATTTCGATACTAAAATACAGTGCATACAAATATATATTTTATGTACGATTTATTTTTACTAATCACTTATTCTCTGTACTGCCTACTAAGTAAAGAACCAATTTCTCCAACAATCCCCAGTTGTCATGTCTGTGGACAGCTTAGCTATAAGACTGCTAATAATTTTGTCAAAACATTGTTCTGTAACGAGACGTGCAATTACAGGGTATTTTCTGTTCCAGGGGTGAAGCGGGTTGGCAGCACTGCCGCAGGCTGTGAGTATGTTTACCCCTCTATTGTTAACCCTCTTTGCATAAGCAACTGCGGGGCGAGGCGAGGCGAATACTGATCAAGAAGCACTGCGGGCGCAAGCCAGCCCAATATGTCACCATTGTCAACCCTAACGCAGGGTTTAGCATACGTGCTCAGGGGGAACTAAGATTTTTCCATTTTTACAAATCCCTAACCACCCCATATTTCGCTTGTGAAGATCATATGGCTTATGCAGACAGGATCTTAACGGAATGACATATTTTTGTTTCACTTTAATCCAGTGGGAAATGTGGGTAATGGGTAGGCTTCTTTACCAGATTGATATTATCTTTCATGACATGGGTTGGACATTTTTTTATAAAACAAGTTTACTTTCAGAAATTTGCCATTCATAAACATTGTTTGATCAATTTCAATTAATTAAACTACGGAAATTATATTGCTGCTGGTTCTTATTGCTGATCCTTTTGCCAAATATGTTTTTAAATTTTGATTTAAGACTTCCAAAAGCGCATTTTCTGAAGATTCCTTGTCTTCGTAGTCGAAATATTCAAGTATTGTAACTAAATATTTTTCTTTGATGAGATTCCGTTGTTTGCGCCCTTTACTTTAGTCTAGAACCATCAACTGTTCGATCGCTCTAGAGGTATTCTGAGTGAGGGGACGAAATTGACTGATGAACAGTTTCCTGTGTTTTGACTCATGGTGTAGCTCATGAGGCGTTTTGTCCTAGTTGACTGTTATTTATATTCTTCTCTTTCATTTAAAGATTTCTGATAGTTCCTTTTATGGTGATGCTTGTTTAGTTCAAATTTGCAATGTTGCTTATGTTTAGATTGATATTATTTCGTTCATATTTCAATTTGGTCTTTTGTTTTTTGAGTTATCAATCACGTAATATTTTTGTAGTTTATGTTAATGTTATAGTCCATTATAATGTTAACTAAACCGTTTGTGTATTTTTATTTGAGTGTGTAAATACAATGTTCAAGTTGGTAATGTGAGGGAAACTCAGTCTGGAGTTGTATGCATGCTCATAAAATGGGAACTCAATTGATGAGCATGCAACCTGGGGGGGAAGTACAATTTATGAGGTAAAATTCAACTTAATATTAAAAAGTGAATGTATTATAAACTGAATATACTTTATGGAAACTGTGAAGCTGTCGTTTAGATATAGATTGGATTCCAAGTCAAGTATTTGTGATTGTTCAGTTTTCTAAAATCTTCTATACCATGTTTGGTATGACAGGTAGCATAGTTTAGCTACACTAAAATATAAAAAAATATACCTACTATATTTAGGCCCACTTACTTTTATAGAGTTACGATACTGTAGTTTTATCATTTATGTTTATTTTATCTAAATATAAATTTATATTTTAATTAAGTTGCAATGATTTACTCAAATGAATTTATTTTTTTAAATTCTCTTGTAGTGTTATTAGAATTTTCTGATTTCTGAAAGTTAACTGCAAGAATCGTAAATTTAGTTTCGTGTTTTCAAACCGTTCAGGTCGTAGTCTAATCGAACGGTCGGCGTGCGCGGAGACCGCAGGCAGGCGCAGTAGGGTCGCCAGCCGAAGAAAGGCCTCAATAGACAATATAGTGGGACAATGGGCCTGGCTACCCCAGTCCTTTCAGCCGCGATGTCGTTAGGTATTCATTAAACACCTGTATAGAGCCTCCGCTCTACACATGTCCTTCCACTGCAGTCACTTTGATCAGCTGATAAGGAAATTGTGCTTAGTAGCAAGATAGTACCGTTGCCTCTTTTGAAGACTTGGTCCGAAATCACTTCACATCATCACACTTGATCCGATTCCCTTCCACGTTGATTGTGTTAGAAGGCCATATGTTCTTAGTACAGAAGTTGCCATCTGTGTGGACACCACTGGGTGGAATCGGCTGATATCCAGTTGCACCGGCGGTCAAAGGAATTTCCACGGGTCAAAACATTCCTCCGTCCGAAAAGTGTCCAGATGCACCGGTGGTCAAAATCTACCCACCTCACTTATCCCCGCTGCAAATTCCTACGACCGCCGGAGCCGGTGCAATTGGAAGGCCCCTTCCTTCCCCACCCCACTACATTTCTTCAAACATAGTTTATAAGTGTTTAACAATTTCGCAATGGAATATTCTATCAAACACTTGCCGATGTTTCGTGGCACATACTAATGGTAGACCATAGCAGGTTCTAACTAATAAATATGGTAACTATGTATTTAATGTTTAATTTTGTGTTTATCCGTGGCAACACTAACATCTAACCTAACCTAACCTAACCTAACCTAACCGACTCATGACTCATGTCATAACAAAGGGTGTGGAATTTGGCACGGTCAGCTTGGGGTTACTGTACTAGGAATCCGGCCTGGTTGGACTTTCCCGGCTCATGTCATAAACAAGGGCCTCTGGTGCAATTGGAACACCCCCCAAAAGGGGCTCCGGTGCAACTGGACACATCAGTTTGGGGCCGATCCCTGACCCCGGTGCAATTGGAAATCTCCCGTGGAATCATGGGAGTAGGCCTAAGTGAGGTTATGGCTAGGGTTCGGATATTGTGTAGAAGAGAGAACTGAGTGTCACTACTACGTGGTTAGGATTCCACGAGTAGATCTTTTGGTTGTCCATTATTGGGTTGTAAATTTGTTCGTCCACACTCATATCCTCAGTATATTCACTTGGGTGTCTTCAACATCAACTATAACAAACAGAATATATATGTGTGTTCGTTAGCCGTAATTAAATCCATACCTGTAGAGTTACGAAAACACCAGATTTGTTCAGGATACTTATAACCTTTTATTGTCTTCACTCAAAATAAGTATTAGTCATAAAATAGAATACAATTGAAAAATAGGTTATAATATTTTACAAATCTTGACATTTTCAATTTAATATACACAATTCCTTTTAACAAGTGACTCTTTAACAATGGAATGCATTAAAGAAAATCTATTTTATCAATAATTAAGGGTGTTATACTTTTCTGAACTAATTTGTACAATAACAACCAAAGTAGCTCAATTATTCGGTGGTTTCCCTAGGGAAATGGTAATTAAATGTAGAATCTATTATAGTTTTATTTACTTTTTTATTAATATGTTTGGCTTCTGTTTTTAATAAATTTTTTGGTATTTTAATGTGTATAGATGCATTACTAGTGGACGAGTTTTAAAAAGAAAAAATCTATGATTACTTACCTTTAGAAGGTGACAAAACAAATATATCCTTGTATGGTAGAACGTACCCAGGCACAATTTTATTCAATAGAAGTAAAAAAATTTCGCTGGGTCTCATAGTATTTATCCCAGTAATTTGTTCAGTGAGATCTGCTACCACAGCTAGTTTAAACTGCATTAAATTTACATGGGAAAACATTAGTGCTCCACAATGGACTACAAAACAGCTGATAATTTCAGACCCAAAATGTAACATTAGATGAGAAATATATCTGTGTTCTAATAAAATAAATGGTTGTACTAAATAATTACCGTATAAAACATCGAATTACAAACACAGCCATGTATCAAAAAATTCAAGTCATATAATATTGTTTATGTTCTGCGCGAAGACAGTAATGATGTGTGAGATACGGTCGCGGCAGTCTCACAAAAGACTGTGACGTCACATGCGATGTCGAGCACTCACAAAGAGTGGGATTGTCAGATTTGTGGAATATTGTCAGTGGCCACAATACCGCTCGTACATTGTGCTGCAGTAATACGCAGCAGCTACGGAACTCCGAGCCCTTACTCAAGGACGAGTCAATATTTTCTATTGACGTACGAGTGCCCCTTACAATATCCCGTTTTTACTCGTCGCATCAACAGAGAATTCTGTACGTATAAGTCCATTATGTAATGATAACAAGGAACGAATCGTTTGTGGTGTTTACTCGATTATGTACGGTTTAATGTGAACCGTTGAGAAATATTACTTGAAATAAGAAATACGTCTTTATTTGTTGCTATCGTATTTTGAATTAAGCCGTTACTTTAGTTTTTCGTTAATTTTTGTATATCTTATGTAATATTCAATTTCTTGGTGGAAAATTGTTTGATACTTATAACTTGCGTCTCAAATTAGGATTTGTTAATTCGGGGATCATCTGTGTAATCGTCAAGCTCCCCCTACCGAACATTAGTACGTAAAATAAGTATTTTTCAATCTATTGAAATGTCTACTGACAAACAAAAATGATTCTGACTCATACACAGACACTTTTTAGCTCAATGATTGTGATTTTAACTTATGCATCTCGTTGTACATGCGAAGAAGAACTGAGGTTGCAGCAAATACCACCATTTCCTATAAATTGTTTTGCGCAGACCAGGATATCTTTTGTTTACCATGTTAACTGAACAACAAAGGTTTAACATATGAACCTCCTCAGTTACATGCATAACTATTCAATTAATTATAATTGGTTATTGCTATAGCTACGACTCATAAGTATGTAAAAAGTACTGTCGTAACAACACAATGACAATTTGTTACTAACATTTTTTACATTTCCCGTTTTGAAGTTTCAAATAAGTTCCTACACTGATTGTCATTTCAGGGTCCAGTTAAATATAGAAAAACGCTTTTCATAAGAATTGGAAATTTGCCTAAAACGTATTTGAAATGAGCCGTAATAATCCAAAAACTTGTTTCTACGAGTATATGAAATCTAAAACGAAATTTCAATCTACGCACAAACCATGAATGAGAGATTTGGGTTACACCAAGTGCAAACTTAATATAGGGTTGTTCAAGTAATGATGATAAATATCCAACCATCAATTTCTCCCATATCGAACACTCCATCATCACAACATGAATAATGTTAGCTGAAACGAGTAACGCGCAAGGCGAAGTAGTGCCACATCAACGCCGTGAAATGCTGACCAAGCCCATTCAGCGCCGCTACCAATCACTGTTATCACTGAACGTCTAGGTCAAATAAGTCGAGGCGAAGGAGCGACCTTTATCTCAAAGGTTGACTGACGTAACTCTTTGACCTTGCCTTGCGTAATGGCTCAAACACCACGTGATCTGTGAACACATGGCCATCATTTTGCGTTAAATGTGTGAATTTGAGGTTGAACACTAATTTATGATGAACTTTTGTTTAGTCGTAAATTGCAAACTTCAGTGTTCTTATAACCCACGAGAAATTCTTTCTATGATATTGCAAGAAATTAGAAGTATATTATGTAGATGTCACATAGTAAGGTTTACTTTACACTTCATGCAAAACGTATCTTAATCGCGCCTGTTTATCCAGAAATTATCAGAAGTTGACTTTTAGGCCTTGGAATGTTGACTTTTGGAATGTGTTTCCAAAAGTCTTTCTCCCTAATCAATCGCCTTACATATGCTCACTTGTAAACGTTTTGGTGTACGATTTTTTAAACAGGACATTTGACATCAATGACATCACTATTGACACACGTCAACTCAACAGTCAAATATTCCATTGATTGCTTCGCTTGCTGCGTGGATATAATGACATTTCGGACGAGAGGGTATTTCTTCAATTTTTATTTTATTTAATCAAAAACGCCCTTCTGTTCACGTGAGAGCCTGGTGGAATATTTCCCGTATTCTTCGTTTATCACCTATACTCGAGTGATTTCTCCCCTTCTATTTGCCTCCGTCAAGCACTTTGGTTTGTGTCTTTACAATTGCTGAGTCTTCACTCCCAGCCCCCTCTCTCAATGACTTTTTAAGTATTCCTAAGTTGAGATAAAGAGAAGTTTTCTATACGAATTACAAATAGCGATTGGTGGTATATAAAACATAATTATATTATTTGTTCCCTGTGGTATTTACTTTAAGTAAGATATATTGAAGTGTAGGAATAGTTTTTCTTTCACCCAGTTTCCAATCTTGATTATTTCAATGTAGAAGAAATATGTTTACTATCTCAGGTATTTGGTAAAGCAATTAAAATTCAAAATTAAAAGAAATTAGAAATCAAGCTGTTCACAGAGGAGTTTTATGTAAATGGGCTAGATGTAATACTATTTCAAATTCTCTTCATGGAGCAGACCAATCCAAAGGTTCCAACAGATCTCTCATTTTGAGAATTTACTTCCATTAGTGTTTTGCTTGAGGACATTCTGAATTCCTAGGGATTCACAACATAATCTTCCTTAAAATTATTGTGAGCTGAAAGCAATGTTAAGGTGTAACAATGTTCACATCTTTTGCTCTACTTGTAGCATTATGGTTTTAAAAATTCCACGACAATTGTTGATATAAAAAGAAAATTGTTTGCAAACAAATTGTTCCTATATGTTCCAACAGTTTTTTGTTAGTTGGCCATATTGTTAATTCCTATAAACATGAGACATTTAAGTGTTGGTTAAAATGTCTTTGCCAATTCGTTGAATTATTTCGTATAACATTTGTTCTCTTACATTCAGAGGACAATTTCCTGTCCATTTTGTACTCGATACGTGTAACCTCCTCTCGGCTGCCTATACTTGTTCAAGCCATAACAAATCTAACCAAGAGGTCTGTGTGTCCCAGTCCCGTTTAATTCCTATGTTTGAGGGTGGGGGAGAGGAAGGACGTCAAGCGGGATGGCCAGGGTATGATTATCTCCAGGTGACTAACCCAGATTGTTCCCATGAACCATCGTAATGATAAGTACTGTGATTATCGCATCAAATGTCGGTTCATTGTTCAAGATAAGCCTTAATCAATGTTATTATGAGGACATGCCTCGCATCCAGCCACTGTCATCAGGAAACATACCCCATTTCCGCGCACCTATCTCCTCTAGTAGGGAGTTTGTTCCTAGGGCATAGCATCCCCTTTAGACCGCACTTCTCTAAGACTTATTCTCTACTGTGGTTCTGTTATTTTAGAATTAAAGCAAAGTCCATTCAATTCTACTACTCGTAGAATTGTCTACGAGTAGTAGAATTGTGTGTCCTTCTAGAATGATGACATCAAACTTATCGTGTTCCAGAAGATTACTTTTAACGGATTTTTATGAGAATATTTCCCTAGTTTTGGTCATATTCTTACTTTTTTGTATAAAACTGTTTGTAGGCTCTTAAAATAATTGTAGTTCTTAAAAAATCGCTCTGAGTACATGACATTCTTCACTCCACTTTTCATTAGTTAAGTTATGACTATTGACAATTTAACTCTCAAATCTAATCAAAATTAATTTCCATGATGCCACTTTTCTGTAAAATGACTAGCTTGTAGAATATGCCTTCATAGTGGGTGGATGGTTGGCGTATCCCGTTCTGGCGGGAGGAACTCGTTATCTTATCACCCTGATAACATATCACGACTCTCACACTCACAATAAGATGTCTGTTCCTTCTATAAATAGTCTTGGACTTGACCAGCTTGGAGCGAGCAGCGAGTCTATATTTAGCTATACTGGGCTCGCCGCGCCTGTCTTCTCAAATTCAACTTATTTCTAAATCGAATCTTGGTTCGAATTGCAAAATCGCTCACTTCTTAGATGTTTATTTCATAATGCAATTTTATTATGTATGTTGTCAGCTAATTTTGTATGAATACTAATTTATAATCTCTACGCTATGCTCTAAAAGATTCCTTTTGGAAAAGTTGTCCAGTCCGAAGGAAATAAGCTTTAAAAATTGCTCAGCTATCATTGTACTGCTTTGCTATTAGGCCTACTTATACTTTTTTTCAGAAATGCCATTTATCTATATGTAATTTGTTTACTAACCTTCTTCATTATGCTCAGTTCGTCCACACTGCTTGATGAAAATTAATTTGGGCACGTCCTTTATATTGAAGTAATATGTTCTAACAACCTCAGGAATATTTTAATGTATTTGTCATGATCACTGGGGAAGCTTATATTCTTTTATTGTTTATTGGGACCTTTTCCATTAATTACAACCACTACTTCTTTATCGCAATTACGGTTAGGTTAGGTGGCTACTAAATATGATCATAAACTGGTAAATCCAATGATTGATTTACCGCCGAATGCACTCCTTGAGTAAGTTCTTGGAAAGCGGTAAAATAAGGCCAGGGATTCGGATTTCTAGCGGTTAAGGATTACCACAGTGGACGGAAAAATGATTGGGAAACATTTTTTAGAGCAATAGAATATTTATCAAGTGGTAGTG
Source organism: Stictocephala bisonia (assembly GCA_035578905.1). Taxonomy (NCBI): domain Eukaryota; kingdom Metazoa; phylum Arthropoda; class Insecta; order Hemiptera; family Membracidae; genus Stictocephala; species Stictocephala bisonia. The sequence continues at coordinate 478,830 of JAQJVL010000318.1, forward strand.
AATTAACGGAAAAGATCCGTTTATTGATTTCAAACATATATTTGTTTTAAATGTTATCTTACCTTTTGTGTTGCTTTTTCGCGTTGACATTAGGATGTATTTATTGTTCATTAGGCCAACTGTTATTCCAATTAGAATTTCTCGCGTGTTTATTTTATTTTTTAAGTAAATTATTGTTTTTTCTACCATTTGAAATATTTCGTAAAATTTATTATTTTGTTTCCAAACTTTTTACTACTTTCATTGCCTCTCTTATGTGTGTTTACCAAGGTTGTCAATGGACTGTGAAGTTTTCTTTTCTCTCAGTCGTCACAAGACTATTTTCACTGTTAGATCACGTACACTACAGACGGTTGAGTTGGTATTATGCATTGGCCTTGAATCTTGCATGTCAACAAAGGTTCTATGTAAATGGGCCAGTTGAACGACTTGGTGCTATAGGCGTATTTGGTTAACATACAACAGTTCCTCAAAGTATTTAGGATGAAACACAGATAATTATATAATAATACTCTGTGGGCTGATGTAGAACCTTGCATTCTTCGCGTGTTGAGGTCTTTGCTTTCTCATGGCAACTGGAACATGACGGTTGGCCTGTATTTAATTGCTGTGTTTGGATTTAGTGCTAATTATGTTTGTTTTGACAGCCCAGGGATTATAACGTTAGTTTGGTTTTTTCAAGGCCATTAGAACAGGTTTCCTCTTTCGTAATTATAGAATTTCTATCCATTAGTTCGATTGACATAAAGCGGAATTTCCAAATAGACATCACAGCCCGTTCCCTCAGCTATGACCGCTAGCGGATTATAGACCCTTACTACCACAAACGTAGGGCTGTTTACCTTTTCTTCTGGCGGTGGCTAATTAGTGAGCAAGTAGACGTTCCACTACACTAAAGGAACTTTCGTACTTTGGCTCATTTTCCTTATAGAAGATATGAAAATATTTTGATAAGATAGATCTCATTTGAAAAGCACAAGATTGCCTAGCGTAAGGGAACGTCAAATTGTTCGCTAATTAGGGGTGGCCGGACGGAGAGGTAAACAGCTGTCGTGTGTGTGTAAGGTTCTATAATCTTCTAGCGGCCATAGCTTAAGGAACGGACTATAGGTTGATTTTCAGCTAACAAAATGATATTCATTGAGTAAACACGATCCATTGAAGGTACAAATTTTAGTTATCTTAAAAGTGCCATTTCCAAACATAAGTATAAATTCTTATGAATGATTCTTCACTTAGCGAGAAGGCCAGTGAGTTTGTCCAAAGTGGCCTCGCTAAGCAAGTTTATTTAAAACACAATACAACACTTCGTCGTGCCTTGTGTTTGGTTAGTGACTGTTATAACCTACCTGCGAATTTTAGCACATTCTAAGTATGAAGTCACTTTGTTGACTCCTAACTGTGGCTTCTGTTACGTAATGAACAGCCTCCGCAAATACTGTTATAACGAACGGCCCAGTGTTTGAGATCGCTGTTTACATAACGTGTACAGAAGTCATCGAAAACATTCTTAAATATTTAATGCGAATTACTGTCTAGTTTGTTTTCAAAATTCAAAACATTAGCACAAATAATTAAAGGAAAATGCAACCGAGGATACGACGTCAAAAAGTATAGTTTTTTCAGAATAATTTAAGTTCAGAAGATCGTTTAATACATTTTATAAAAACTTCAAAAAGAGTATCCAGCCCTCCTACCCATTTTACGTAAACACAACCACGATAAATTCAACATTATGTACAAACACATGTACTGGCCGGCCCACACACCCTCTGTACACACAGTTCACTGCTTTGGACAGAAAAAACGTATTAAGAATAAAAATAAATGTTTTTATAATGTCTTTTAGATTATTTAAAAATTGCATCCCACGTCAGATGCTCCATTACGATGTTTGAAATGGTAGTTTTATGTTTTAAAAGTAGGCTCATTCTTAAAACCGTATTTAAATTAACATTGTTGCTTTTAATACATGGGCTACATCGTTTCAAGGCTTGTGCCTGATTTAGACATGTTTGATCATGAATTCTATCAAAATTTTCATTACATGTATGTTTATTTGTGCGTATCAGCTACATGTATTGAAATTGTTCTACTCTCAGTCTTTATTAATATTTCATCAAGAGACAAACCTTTTCATAGCTTAGATCGTTCTGTTATATCTCACTTCTCTTTCTAAAACGTTATCTCACTGACATGCAGAGAAATGTGTCCTTATTTTACTCACGTAGATAATCGTAAGCTACTCCATCACTCACTGGTATGTATGAGCTACTAACTCAACTCATATATCAATAGGTGTGAGCTACTTTCTCATGCATTGAAGCATATGTGGCTTTATCTCATTCAAAGTGATAGTCGTAAGTTACTAACTCACACTGATAGTAAGTAGCTCAGTAATAGGTATGAGCTACTTACTATCTCACTGATTGAAACACAGGTAGGAGTGGTATATCTCACCGTTTGAGCTACAGTCTCACTCTCTGAACTATAGGTAGGTGTGGCCTCAGTGATAGACGGAAAAGCTACCAACTCACACGCATGTAGGTGTGGGCTACTAGCTCACACACAGATAGGTGTGGTCTTATCTCATTCACAGAGATAGTCGTAAGCCACTAGCTCACACAGGTAGGTGTGCACTTATATCACCTTCAGAGTTAAACGTAAAAGCTACTAACTCACTCACAGATAGGTGTGAGCTACTGTCTCACTCACGCACTGCGGGCCACGTCGACCAGATGGCGGGTCGCATGCCGGATCCATCTCTAAAGTATGATTATCGACTATAGGGTGTTAATGTGCTGCGCTCTAGGCGGGCTTCTACAACAATTACCCTTCTTCAAGAAAGAGAAACAAATGTATCACCCCCACGGGTGGTTCCCCCCCTCCCTGACGTATTCTTATAAATACTCTGCGCTGTTAGAAACGCGGTACATTACACACGGCTTGCATTCGTTACACTTGAATTTTAACGACTCCCCATTACCCCCCGCCCCCGCCTCCTACTTCCCTACCGAATCTCCCCATAAAATGTTGCGTAGCGACCCGCTTGATCTGATGTATACTTAGTGTAAATATTTTAATTAATCTTATTGTGGAATTTATCAGGTAACATATTTATATTAATATTTACTCTGTAAATGTTATTTCTCTTCCGACACTCTGGGTTAATGAGTTAAGGTGACTCATTACATATCGCTTAATGAGTTAAGGTGACTCATTACATATCTAATGTATAGCTGGTGAGTCTAAGTTACCTTTTGTATTACAGGATATAGTTTAATCTATCATAACATGCATAATTATTGGGTCTTTTCGGAATCTCTCCTCATAAGGTAAAGATTGTCTACCTAGCCTCAAACTAAACCAAACTTATAAACCGTGTACCTTTGATGTTGGTCACGTGGTTTTGACCAGCAATAACAACCGTCATCATTCGGCGCATTCTGATATTTAGATTAGGTTAGGTTTAAATAAATGTAAGTTTAAATGTGAAATGTCTACTTCGTTTGACGATTAAACATTGCTTAACAAATGTGGGGACATTCTGGGAACCCCCTAATTATGTCCCTCGGCATTTTGGAAAATACAGTTATTCCTTTTAACTAGGAGTTTAAAATTCTTTTTGTTTTTTAGTGAAATATCGTATAGGTTTACGATGGCCAGCACACTCAAATTTTCAAATGTATCGTAAAGATATAATATTAGGTTTTATTTTATATGTAAAACAAAATACAATGATTTCAATGTGCGTTGAGGCACACAAAACTAACCTATAGATAATTGATTGTATTAAAATATCACCAGTGAAAAGGCACGTAATCACGTGACTGGGGATAGGTAAATGTTGAGTCATCTCGAGGGTTCGTCAGGCAGCCCCAAAAATGCAGCGGACCTGTTGTAGTAAGACTTCGACTTGCCACGTGGCAAATACATCACCAATTTTAGGTTAGCCTAGTTGTTCTAGTCAGTAATATATATTCACACAATGTCGGGATTGTAAGGGAACAATTACTGTAATTTTCATTTACCTCAATTTATTTGTTAAAATTTAGCCGTTTGAAAACAAGTTTAGCCATGTTAAACTTTTCCCGGGATAGTAAAAAAAAAAAAAAAAAAAATACTTTAGGCAAGTTGAAGTTTGTGCATTTTACGCTTGTGAAACCTTGAGAAGAATGAATGACACCGTTCTCTTGTGCCAGTATGAGCTCTTGCCTACAGTACATAGTGGAGAGATCTGGCAACGCCGCGTGATGTAATTCGAACCTTGCCCATGTTGCCAAAGCGCATGGCTTGCCTGGTTATTATCACTTGCCCCCTCCCCCGCCCATTCCCTGCTTTGCCGTTCTCTCGGCCTTCTGACACATCACTGTTACCGTTTCAATCTGCCTAAACTATAATTACATTGGTTGTTCTTTACGTGTCATTTGGTCAGCGGTAGGTTTCCACATGATCAATTTCAGTCCAGCCCGCATAAGGGTGTGTCGTTGGTTTCGATCACTGATAGGTTATGTAGGTCTCGGTCTGCGGCCAACAACGAGGCTAATATAAAAAAAAAAACTATTGTACTTGAGATAATCTTAACGTACGTTGGTTTGTACTAGACTGAATTTAAAAATTTAGCAATATATATTTTAGTAAATTAGATACAGTTAAAAGAAGAACAAAATAAACCGCATCTTTAGAAAAGTGACGATTATAAAATTATTCATATAAATAATAATATAACATACAAATGGAGAAACGATTTTTTTGCGTCCCTACAGAAGAGCTTCTATGTCAACGAAGTTCCTAGAATTAATTGTGCGTGTATGTGTAAACATGAATATCACGTACATTTTTATTAAAACTCATGTTCTAGCGAGTTCTTGAAATATAACAAGTAATTTCAGATCTTAAGATAAATAAATAATTAGCATAGAACTTAGTCCTAAATGTTTGTTGATAATTTTCGACCCATTACACTTATTTGAATGAGTTTTAACAACTGTCAAATATAAGATTCTTATGTATTATGACTACAAATTGGTTTTAAACACATTTATAACCCATTTATATTCGCCTTAAAATACCAACAACGTTGTGTCGGCGTCTCATATGTAAGAATATAAGAATGTAAGAACGTGGGAGTGGGTGGACGAGTTATGACTGACGCACACACGCTCACACATCTGTGTGTGGATGGGTGGGCGGTCAGACAATTCGGAATACTTCCTATTACACTACTTTAGTAACTTTTAATGTTATGGTTTAGATCCCTTCTGTTTTGTTGGTATTGAAAACACTAACTAGTTATAAATGCATTACAATTTTGGCAATAAATTAAAGATAATTGTAAAATAGTTAATTAATTAAATGGTTGAAATAAATAAGTGTTTTGAATTCTACTAAACAAGTTTTCTCTTGTCTGGGATAGGTTATATAGTTTTTAATGGGCAATTCTACCACCCATTATTAGATACTAGAATATGAACATTAGTTTTCTTCATAAAAAGCGTCTTCGAAGTAATTAGCCACAATGCTTCCTGAGATCCTTAGTTTCTTCTGAGAAGATAGCGAACCTCCGTTGTTCTCGGGTGGTGGGAACGGCGCAAACTATCGACCTCATACATATTAACCAAACATACAAAATTACTTTTTAACAGTCGGAAATTGAATAAAGATGAAGAGCGAGTCTAATATTAGTTCTAATTGTCTTAGACCTAAAGGAAATTATTGGTGGAGGGCGCTATGTAGTCGACCTGAGCTATTTACATCTGATTACTCTTCTTCCGTTGGTCTAGGTACTATAATTTACAGCAGAAATGTTCATTCGATCTTGTCTCTGCTTCGTTGATCTCTAATTATGTTATTTTCCTTTTTACACCACCTCGTTACCGAGATACATGCGCTCTTCGGCGACTGTTGAAGAAGCCCAACTAGTTTGATTGCTTCTCGGAATCGCGGTTTCTTCCGACCTCGCCAACTCCTTGCATTCTCAGCTGCTGATTATTAATAAGGCCAGTTTTTGCAGATTGTCTCGACAGTTTAGTGGTGGCTGCGGTGCTCCCCGGTCAGTCTGGTGATTTCTCCTTTTAGAGACGAAGAGCAATTTTGTCTAAGAGCCACTGAGAATAAACAGGTCGCTTCCAATAGTACGTGAAGGAGAGTACAGCAGGTGGTTTTCCAAATCTCTGTGCGTGGCAGGGGCAGCACTATTGTCAGTTCCACCCCTTATACCCCTCCAAATCTTGATGAAAAACGTAGTAATTATTACAAAAATATGCTAAGATTGAAGCATACATTAGTGGTAACTACCACTGTGGCGTCAAAAAAGGTGACCTTTGTTTATATTTTCTCTGTGTAAAAACCCATTACAATTGGCTATCACAATATGAAAATATGGGTTATCACAAATTTGGATGTATGTACGTGAATTTGTGTTCAAACAATAATCCTGACGTGATTCTCTGTATTCTTGACTTTTATGTTTGTGGGTGTAGATTTTGGTGGTCTGCTACACACGTAGTTAGAACTTGAATCCATTTGTAATAACCCTAGATTAGCTTTCCATGGCAACTATTTGATTTGCACTATTTAACATTGATTCAATATAAATACATTAAATTCCTGTTAAATTATATTTTATTCCGAATAAAATAACTCTGGTACTTGCGGAACGGCCTCGCGTCAATGGTCTGAAATCACAAAATTCTGAGCTTTAATTTGCTGTTAAACTTAAAATAAGTAAGCAATCATTTTCAAACTAATTGTATAGTGTCCACCATGTTATATTCTTTAAGAAAAAATAATATTATGGATATTTTGCTTAAACTAATTTGCTTTTTATTGTGTATTTGTGTTTAAGAATTCGTTTTTATGAGTCGTCTTTAACCTGTCACTGTAGTGAGAATAATAATAATAAAATAATTTCTTGAGGATGGATAACAGTTTGATTCATTATGATTAGTTTGGTATAAGTCTCATGTAAATTCAAACAGTTTAATGAGAAATTAATTTGTTTGTAAACCTTTGCAAACTCGATAATGACAAACACTAGACAAAATTCCTTTACACCTAAATTAATTGTTTTATTTAAGTGACACTAAAATCGTACTCTCGTATTAAATAGAATTTTCTTAAACTACGAAGAAAGATTCAGGAGTTTTCAAAACTACATTGTCAACAAGGTGGCGGTGATACCACACGCTCTGTACAGTCACTGGCTCGGCTCTGGCCTTTTCCATTGCAAGCATTTTTTGTCAGATACTAATAGAACATTACCTAAAATTTGAAAGAGCCTAAATATTAGAATTGCAATAAACACTGATAATTATATATACACTAAATCTTATAGCATTATTGTCACATCTAAATAAAAAACTTGTAATACAACTAAAACTCAATAACTGTAATCAAAATAAACTAGCGATTAAACTATACTAAGCACTGTTAAATCGATAAAGAACTGAACACGAACGCACATCAAAGTAAAAAAATCAACTAACTTACCTTATTTCTTACTGAAGAAACAGTTCTTATTTGGAAATATCGTCGATCGGAATTTGTTTTACGCTTGGGCTGAATATTCAATCTACACTTTTCCTTCAGCAGAGTATACCTTAACGCGTCCGACACAGCCTCGATGTAAAACGGACTATGAGTTTACTTCATCAACACTTCAATATTTTGATTTCTGAATGAAGTGAATTTCTGTTTATGAACCACAGAATTATTTTATTAATATATAAATAACACATTTAATGTTTGCTCAAATAAATTTTGTCTAGTGTTTTTCGTTTTCGAGTTTGCAAGGGATTACAAATAAATTAATTTCTCACTAACTTGTTTGAATTAGTCCTAATTGCTTTGAAACACGAAGTTATTATTTGTAAGTTCCTTGGTCTTTGAAGAGCATGACAGTTTGTTAAAATAATAAATATTATACTAACGATGCATGTAAGGGTGGGAATATCAGCAATTGTGTCACATAAATCGTATTTATATTATTGTTGACGTAGTTTTAAGCCGGTCCATAATTTTTGCTCACTTATACTAATTTGAAAATCTGACTAGAATATTTGAAGACCTTTTCACGCTCTTCTTCACACTATTATGACCTTAATTTTGCTGACGCCGTGTTGTATTGAGGTTATGTACAACTTGACTGAACTGACCCACTCATGATGTTGCACCAGTGTTGCCAACCGTGTCACAGTGACACTTTGGGTGTCACAGAGTTGCCAATCTCACTGAGGTCGGCACGAAAGGTGAGAAGAGCAAAGTTCATTTCCAACATCTGGGTTGTGTATTGTCACTGAAAATGGCACAATAGTTGAAACTGCACTTAAATTGTTTTATGTTAAATGAAGTTGTGTTGTTTTATGTTCTTTTTGTAAAGAGTAGTAATCTAATTTAGATTTGTAACGTTATTAATTATTCCTTAATGAATTATTGATTGTTAATTATTGCAGAAGTTTAATTGTGGTTCTAATTTTTCGAGATTATTAGCATTTTCTCTTTTCGTGTGTTTTTACTTTCTTTAATATTAGGCCTACAAAATATGCAAGGAATTTTTGAGGTGTTTAAGTTGTACAATAAAAATATAAACTCAATATTGATTCATTACTCTAATTCAATTAACTTCACATTTCCAAATTTTGAACCTGAAAACACCGTAACGAACTCTGGTTACGTTTCTCAGCCAGGTTTAGTCTTGACAAGATTTTCTCCTTCCCTCAGGATCAGCACAAAGCCCGGGGGCGAAGGGGAGCAAATAAAGGAAACCGGAAGTCTTTCCAGAGCAGTTAAAGTCGCTGACGTTTCCTCCACATTCAGGATCAGGCGGGAGAGGAAGGATTAAAGATGGCGGCTTGTGTCTAATCAGACCTTCAAAGGGCTCCACCACACGTCTCTCACTTCCTTATGCCAAATTTGTCACTTGCAGAGGGTGACTTTCCTTTATTTACTTTTCTAAAAAAGCAATTTGATTTTGTGTGTGTTTAGGGCCAATTTTGTTTAGTTACTTTTTCTTAAACAAAATTGGCTTAATGTCTATTAAGTTCATTTTTATTTTGTACGTTAATGTCTATTTCTGGCTTGTTGCCCAATTTTAGTATACAGTTGTGTTAGTTGTTGATTTGTAAGATAGTTAATTTTTCTTTATACTTTTATTTAAGAACATTTTAAATTTGATTTTAATTCTAGTTAAATTGTGTTTTATTAGCTGTATTTGTTTAATACGACAACGTCGTTTAATTTTGATAATGTGCTTCCTGTCATGTTAAAATCATTGTATTCTACATTGTAATGTATGTAGGGTAATTATTGGGTAAACTATATTTTAGGCCTACACCTAGTGATTCTTCAGCACTCCTGGAAGTGAACGCTTCAGCAACCTTTCATCGTCGAGGCTTAGTTCCAACAGCGAGGTATAGAGTTCCTACGGGATATTTGAATGTAGGAACTTCATACCGTGCTCTTGGGCTAACCAAAACTACACTTTGGACATTCCATTTGTTTACTAACAATGAAGAAACAAGATTTTCATTCAAGAAAAGAAATCACTTCGGGCCAACAATAGAAGAATCGCAGTAAACTATAGTTGATAGTTTTTATTAGTGTAAGTACGGTGTCAGGACAGTATTGTTTAGTGCACATAGGTCGAGTTTCGTCAACGAATACCAGTCTCTATAGTAAGTGCAGACTCCATGTTCAAAATTCAGTATGGCGCAGGGCTTGAAGTTGTTAGTTCGTACAGTGGGCTGTAGATCGTGCGGAATGTATTTTCCTTCAAATCAGTGTGTGAGTGAGAGAGTAAAAGAGCGCAGAGGACTTATACTTACAGATCAAGTCTATGATTATTATACCTAAGAAAAATTTGCGACTTTTCACAATATGGCGTCCGCTTGATGGTTGCTATCGGCGTGGACACTACTAGAGAAATCTGGGGTGTCCATGTTGGGTGGTAGTCATTGTGCGGATGTTGTGTGGGGGAGATAACTGAGTATCAGGCTTGTCAATTAGCTGAAAATCAGACCAGCACTACGTGGTTCGGATTCCACGTAAAGCTGTAGGTCCCTTAGTTGCCCTGGCTGTTGGGCTATTAATAAATTGCCCTTTCTGAGTAACAGTTGAACTCAGTAATTAACCAGAATACACTCATCCTACACTCATATAACCATTCATATTCGCCTTAAAATACCAACAACGTTGTGTCGGCGTCTCATATGTAAGAATTGTAAGAATAAGCGTGGTCTTGTTAAAGAGATGTGTATTCCATGGTTTGTGTAATGACTATATTTTTGCACATGTCCTTTATACTGTAATCTAGAAGTACTACAATACGATTTGTTAATGTATAATTGTATATTGCTGGTAGTCTTTCTTCAAACTTCTAAAAACAAGATTTCATATACGTAATCCAATTCTACTATTAAATTAAAATATTTCAAGGTAATTCAGTGTATGCTAATTAATCCTCCATATGCAATGATTCTTGTCTTGTATCTGTTCCATCTTAATTAAATATGACATCTAATTTCACGCATCGTTTCTACTTTTAAAATTCATCAGACGTTTTTAACGAAGTTGTTTGTTGTGTTCTATATTTGTTAAGTCGAAACTGAACATTATTTAAATATATTTTGTTGGATTAAATGTTATTTTTTTAGATTTACGTATAATTTATACATAGCATTAAGGTTTTTAAAACGAAATTGCTTATTTTTCAGTTTCGGCTTGGATGGAATGTGTTATTGTTGGAAATTTTATTGTTAGTTTTATGTTGTTAGATATTATTTAGTAATTCATTCTTGTTGTTTTTAATCTTAAACTTGATTTTCCTGTCAGCTCTAAACGGCGTATTGTACCGGGGTATTTTGATAGTAGTAATTGTTTGATAGAATAAAAACAGTTGTTTTATGTAACTAATTATATATTTAGCTATTTAGTAATATTTATGGATTAAATACAGTCGTAGAAAAAATTTATAAATTGATATGCATACAAAGTTTGGAATAAATTTGTATTCTGCTATTTATTATGTATTTATTTCTCTATTTGCACACAAATTTGAATAGTTATGTTTTTGATTGTATGCATTATGGTTAAGTATACTTATGGCTTTAGAGCTACTGTACTCTGAAAAGTTGTATAAAGTATATGACCTATCCCTGTGAATTTTAATTGTACTTTTATTAAGCTAACAATCAAATTGTACTGATAACTAATTACAATATTTTCTGTCGTTGTTTTTAATGTTATTTGATGCGTTAGTACTATTTTTTTATTTTTTTTTTTTTTTTTTTTATTATTATTATCCTTATCAAATGTGATAGCCTTTTGAGTAAGAAAGATGCAAGTTGTTTTTTTACAATTACCAATCCATGGTAAAATGGTTGGATTGAAATTATTTTTTAACTATATGCAAACGTATGGTCTTCTATGAGTTGGTTTTGTTATATGATGTAAACATTTTATTTAAAAATTTGATGTAATTTATGACAGTTATCAGCTAACCTAAACGTCTATTGTATGCATTTCATGCGTCGATTCTCATGAAGTATACCGTAAGAATTTGGGATAGCCCATATTGGCTATCCTCAGCCAATATTTTTGTATTACTTCACTTGGTGTAGGATTCGCTGTTGCATCTTTCAGGAACCATTCATTATTGATAACTGTTTGGAGATTTCCATCGCCTTGATTGTATACAAAAAAAAAGAGCTACACTACAGGTATAACCTCTTGTCATCTGAATGTGTCACTTATTATTTAAGAATCGATTCTTAAATCGTTTAAGTTGATTCGATAATCAAGACTTAATTTATGATCATCAATGTATTTCGTTGCCTAATCTTTTTACTCCATATGATTCGATTTACTCATGTACATGTCGTATTTTGTAGTTGTTGGAATGTAGGCATTCCAAAAATACGACATGTACATGAGTAAATCGAATCATATGGAGTGAATAGATTAGGCAACGAAATACATTGATTATCATAAATTAAGTCTTGATTATCGAATCAACTTAAACGATTTAAGAATCGATTCTTCAATAATTGAAAAACCAAAACAAGACAAGTTAATCAATAAACAGTTCCCATAAAATAATTAAAAAGATAAAGTTTAAAAGTCAACTTATTTAGAGAGTATCCGATTTAGAGAGTAGAGAGTTTCCGAAAAAGAGAAGCAAAATACATTAATCAATACAATCACTGACCGTGAACGCCAAAGACTAACTGAAATTGTTCTTTTGAAATGTTACAACAAAAATAAGAACTAACACGTAAAGATGGCAAAGGTTTTACACTTGTTAAAATGAAATGATTTTTTTTTTTTTTACTTCCTGAATGGAAATCTCCCAACGAATTTGCATCCATATCTACCAACATTATGTACTATCTAAAAGAGAATCACCCTTGTTAGTGCTGTATATAGACTGTAGAGTAGCATGTATGATACTAGAGAACAGAATACTTCACTTACTAAATAATAATTGTTGTATTTTACTGCAAATAACCAAAACTTTAATGTATTTATTTTATTCTTGTATTCTGTTAGTTAACTATGTTGGTACTGTAGAATTTTATTTCATTTGTGATTTAAACTTAAAAATATATATATGATTGGCTTAATTAATTTAATTAATAACTAAACGCTAAGTAATTTCTGATTCGTTTTTTATATTCTGAAGTAGGTTAGCCTATTGTTTATGAAACACATTAAATTTAACTGTTTTGTTCATATGATTTTATAATGTAATTTTATTCTTTTATGTTGATTCATTTTATTAAGGGATGTTGGATTTGTTAAGAATATAATTATCTATTAACGTACCAATATATATTATGATTTAATTTTATACGAACCTCCAAATACTATAAAATGATGGTTTGATACAGTTTGTGAATTATTAAAAGGAATGTAATAATAACAAACCTAGATTATATTATATTTATATTATTATTATTATTATTAGCCTATTATTATTATTATATGTGTAAATAAACAAGCTCAACGATCAAAAATTTAAGTATGCAATTTTTTGAACTCGTTATGGGCGTTTGAAAATAATTGTAGTTCTTCAAAAATCTGCAGTGCAAAACTGAAAAACACTGAACTCTGTTCACACTGAATTTGTTCAGAATTTTCTTCTTTTCACGGTAACTAGACTGTGCTTCTTTATGAGAAAAGTATACATCTGATAAAATAAAATGAAAAAATATGAGCAATGAAAAGTTAGCCTATTGATGAGTTTTAATACCAGATAAAAGAGTAAAATGATTTAAAGTCTGGCCTAATCTATAAGTTAACGTTTATAGATTATTTCTTATTTTTAGATCAAATTTCCGAACTTGTTAGTTATTATGTGAAAAATTAACCATCATTCCAGTTATAATTAAAACATAATAGAGTATTTTCCGGTTCTTTTCCGTTCATTCATTACCACTACTTTCTTTATTTCCTTTAGTTCACTACCGCTTTATAAATATTTTGTTACTCTAAAAACTATTTCCTAATAATTTTTATGTCCGCTGTGGTATTCCTTATCTGCTAGGAATCTGATATCGCCGGTCTTATCTTGTCGCTTTCCAATAACTTAGACACGAAGAGCGCATTCGGCGGTAAGTCAATCATTGGATTTGCCAGTTGGTGATCAACTTTAGCAGCCACCTAACATAACCTAACCGTAACTGCGATAAAAAAAGTAGTGGTAGTGAACTAATGGTAGTAAATTAACGGAAAGGTCCTATTTTCCCCTTACTTTGTACCGAATACATTACACTTGGGGGGGGGGGCAAACTGGTAATTTTGTGTGAAAAACAATATTAGCTTCTCATCATAAAAAATATCGGTTCTAAAATTAACTATTAATCATAACTATATGCCTATAATTTTAGTTACATGATGGGAGCCACTCAAATTTGTCAACATAGAAATGTACACAAAAATGCAAAATTATAATGATAGGAGTGTCAAAATAAATTAACTGATGTTCTTATAACGTGTGCCAGGCTCAGTCGCAGGCGCCTATCGAGGTTCGAGAGTTCCAGGATCGATATTCACAAACAAAATCCGATTATGTCCGCTTGGCCAGGTCTTGGAGCTGTTTTTGCCCTTTAGTCGTGACCTGAGCAGATTATGGTTTTTTTGGTGTAAAATATTTATACGGTTCCAGACTGACAGAATAAACCAATAGCATATTCCAGCATCTCTTTGGCTGTCTGTTTACTTCACCGTTTCTTTGTTAGTTTTATGAGAGTTTGTGGATCTTTTAGGTTATGTCACCAAACTTGGATAGGTTATGTTATGTTTGATCTGGCATAATAATCCCTTTATTGTTTAATAAAATTTCACGTATTCTTTCCTCAGAATACAAAATTATAATTGTATTTAGTTCCTATAAAAATATGTCCATAGTTACTGTCTCATAACCGACAATATCCGAGTTTGTTAACACTTCGATACAAATTTGTTAACACTTCGATACAAATTTGTAATAAAAACTTTTATTGGGTGCATGGATAAAACGAAACCGGTTTATTTTGAAATTATGTAAAGTGCGGTATAAAAATTAGCTTGTTTCCGTTAGTTATTTTTGCTGTAAAACTTACTTTAATGTTACGGTATTTAACATGAGCTTAGTATCCACAAATGTTATATCAAGCCCATATACTTGTTGGGGTTTTGGTTTTTTTAGGAATCACGAATTAGCTTTCATTTCCCTTTTCCAAATACATTCATTTTTTTTAAATTAAAACTAATTCGGTCAAGTGAATAAAAATAGCTGTTACGAGTCCCACATAATTGTTTTAGCATTTGTTAGATTCTTAAGAACCCTTTTGTATGTATGAAACATAATAACCATGTAATTTTGCTTCTTTGTGACTTAAGTTATATCTAAGCCGATGCACTCTTTGGGTTGCTGAGATGGTGGAAACATTAGTTTTTTTACTTTTTGGTAGGATTTTTTTAAATTTATAGCTCAGGTAGTAAGTTTGAATGTTCGCTACTATTTTCTCTAAAAACGTTTCTCACTGACTTACTATCTCGAAATGTATTACTATTACTTGTATTACTACAGTATGTTGAAATATCTTTGAAATTACTTTTTTTCCAATTCAGGGGCTACAATTCATTGCTACAGCCTCATTAATGCGTGCAAATGAATTCGGTGAAGTAAGTGTTATAAATATCGATTTCACTGTGGTCAGTTCACTTTGACGATTTAAACAATAGAAAGTAGTACAAAGTGTAACAAGTAAAGAGCAAGAAGTAATACTGGAAAATATTAAATTGACTTTATTGATTGATATAATATTGTTTATAAAAATGTAATGCAATTTTCAAATGATAAAAATATCTTTGAAAATAAGCACTTTATGTTAGACGAGAGATAATTCGTCATAGATGGACTGATGAATTTATAAAGAATGTAGTTAATGAAAAAAAAGGAAAAAATCATTCGGAAGGAACGATTCAATCTTTACAATAATTTTACTGCTTCGAAGAATTTTGCCAAAAATGTTACCAACAATGACTTTATATTAATTGGGAAAAACAAATATAAAATATTATCAAAATTCATACATTTTCAGTAGATTTTGGGTGGATTAGTCCCACAGGAAAGTCACAAGCATTTAATGATAACCGTAATTTTCTCCTGTAAGGCAAAAATATTCTGGGTTAGCTCAGAACATTTTCCAAAAGGAAAGGAAAATCTGTGTTAACAAAGGCTGAATAAAGATATTCGGTCAACGGCAAACAGCAAATATCATGTACACGGAAAGACGCAGTGCATGATCATCATAACCGCTTGTAGAAATTGTCAGATTGTGAATTAGCTGCGTGGAAATATAGTTACATGTTCAGTGTATGATGGCAACCATTGCGTTATTGTAAGGTGAGTAAAGATGTAACAGTATCTCCAGATATAAAATCTTATTTTGCGATAAAAAATAATCTTAAATTGTTGGCAAATAAGATTTCTCATTGGCTTCTCTCATTGAGTAGTTCGAACACAAAACCAAAATCAAAACCTTTTTATTCCATGAGTTTTTCCTTGTAATGGGATTTTGAATCTTAAATTAATTTTGTTCCATTCGATAATTTTGTTGAAATATTAAGTGTAGGGCCAAAATTCAAAATATATATATACGACAATTTTTGTTTTTGGGATAATGGAGTGGGTCAGATTCTTTTTATTTTTATGATAATTTGTTTTGATTCGGGAGAATAATAGGCATATCTTTAATGTTGTGCCCCACTTGAGTCAGTAGAAAACTTTTACTGCTTTTTCGAAAATTTTAGATTCTTCTCTGTTGTACGTATCTTATGTTTGAGTCAGAAATCAAGTATAATAATATAATAATAATATATTTTTTATTGCATCTTGTTAAAAATTGACAAACTTGTATCGCAATAGTCATTAATGAATTAAATAAAATTTGTCATCCATTCAATCACAATAACACTTTCAAACATACATTTTTTCACGCACCCAAATTCCCATTCATTCGCCAATTATACCTCCACAATGTCCTCCAGTGTCAATTTTAAAATTCAGTGGCTTCCCAATTATATGCAAAAAAACTCGTCTACATTATAAAATGCCAGTTTGGCCAAACATTCCTTGAGTCGGTTCTTAAACACCTTGGGCGTTGTGACATTTTTAATACATTCTGGGAGTCTGTTAATTATACGAACACCAATCTGTGAGGGTAAGTGTTCGTAGACTACTGTCCTGTGATTTCCAATTCGGTATATATGAGATGCCCATGTATTATGGAGAGTGCAAATTCTGAGTTTTCTGAAATCTTTCAGTTTTCTACATAGAAATTTAAACCTGTTTTCCCAAGAGAAAAGCCAAGATACCTGACGTTCAAAATTATATGTGAACAATGTCTTGAGATTTTGGCTGTTCATAAATCGTGAAATATTTTATTTCTTGCAGCTTTCTTTTAATTTTAATGACGTTACAATTAAACGTGGTTAACACATTTAGTAATGTAGAGTTTAATATTGATTTGTAATCAATGTAATTGTAACCGTACTCTTTATAAACTTGTACAATACATTCCCCCGGCAGCAAGGTGTGCCTTGAGTTTTGCTAACGAATAAATCAACTCTTTCACATGCTTTCCTGTCATGTGAATACCAACTTGTTTATAAATTATAACCATTATTCCAACAAATCACACTTACCACACACGCACGAACACTCACGTAGCCTGGAATGTAATGTCGGAAGCTTCAAGGTCGGGTTCCGGTCTAACCACTTCCAAGGGAATGAATAGTCAAGGTTGTTCTTTCGAAACCCTAACGCTGCGACGGAGCTCCTTCCGAAGGGAGTGGAGTTTGTACGACAAACCAAGCTGAGAGGTTCTATAGTAGAGACAGAGATACAAGCTAAACCAGCCAATATGTCATCAAATAACATCAGAGATAAATATGAAGAGTAGAACATATTTGTACCATTCGAAAGCTCAGTGTAACAAAGCAAAGATCAGCCAAGATATATTTGTCTTGCTTGCGTGAATAAACTGGCACTCGAAAAGTGTTTAACAAGTAATTTCATGCTTTGGCGTTTGTGATAATCATTTCTGGATCTTTTCTATTAATTCAATACCACTACTTTTTTTGTTCCCGTTAATTCACTACCGCTTGTAAATAATTCTATTGTTCTTAAAAATACTCCCCAATCATTTTTACGTCCACTGTGGTATTCCTTGTCCGCTAGGAATCTGATATCGCTGGCTTTATCTTATCGCTTTCACGGTGAAAGCGCATTCGGAGATAAGTCAAACGTTGGATTTACCAGTTTGTGATCAACATTAGTAGCCATCCATCCTAATATGATCTAACCTAATCTAACCGTAGTTGCGATAAAAATATAGTGGTTGTGAAGTAACGGAAAATACCTAATTTCTATCAATCACAAAACTAAAATTATGGCATACATATACTTGAAACTGAAGAGGAAATTGTTTTATTGCTGTATTAATCTATTAAAAGCAATAAACATTGGTGACTAGTGGTTTATAAAGTAGACAGCAATAATTGTTACGTTAATTTTAGAGTTATTCAGGACATGAATCAGTATAACTCAATGATGAGGTCTTTTTAATTTGATAATTATGGAGTATTTGATAAAATAGATCATTCAAAATTCCAAAATGTCCAACAATTCTGTTCATCCTATCAACGATAAGGGGACCAAATCCTTCATGCATTATGTTGTGCTCAAACGTAAACCAGCCGACATATTTATGCTTGTTTTGTTTATTTTTCGTATTTTTGGTATATTTACATATAATTACATGTTCTAAGAACTGATAATGTACCAAGAAAGCTATGAAGTTATATTCATTCAAAATTTGTTTATAGTTATTATTCTCAAATCTTGGATTTTGATATATATTTTGTTGAAACGAACAACATTATTTAGTGTTTTTGGTTCACATGTATTTATTTGTTTCCTTTGGTTTATCGTTTGCCATAGTTTTCCAAATTTCTAGTTGCTCTTGAATGATGTAGCTTAGTAAACTTACATTCAAGTTAGAACGTGCCTTTCTCATATTTTGGGCGTTTTCCCGTGTTATATAAACTGAATTCATCAAACAATTTTTATTCGTATTTATTTCAATTGTTTTAGTTGATCATTTTAAACGACACATTTCTAGTTGTTATTGCGCTGAATAGCTTTAGTCATGTTAGAATGTATCACTGCCGTTTTCTAGCCTTCTTTCATTTAGAAAAAAGAATTAAATATTTGTAGTTACTTGAAAACTGTCAATTGTTTTTGTTCCAACGGTGAAATTCCTTTTAAGATGGTATGGTAAGTTTTACTCGTCAAACTAACCAGTTATGTTGTTAGTTTTCAATTTAATTTCTGTATCAAAATGTATTTACGAATAGTCTGATAACTATAAAGTGTAATAATTTAAAATCTGTGAATTATATTATTTAATGAAACAAATAATTACCCATAAATAGGCATTTATTTGTACTCAAACAATGCATATTTAACAATGGCAATTCACACTATTTATTTATTGGGATTTACAATGTCGTACATTTTTGGCAATATGTTTAAAAATACAAGTCGAACGTATGTTTTATTTTATTTAAGACTTGCTTATGTAATTAGCGCGTAACGTCTCAAATTCAGAAACCTGATATTGTCAGTTACCGAATTACTCAAAAACGCGAACACGATATCGAAGCCTACAGGAGAATTTTTTATCTCTATAGGTGTATTTCTTATTTATTTATCTTTGCATGATAACTTGGTTTTAACTTTCATTTTGCTATCTATTCCAATTCATTGATCTAATTTCTGTTAAAAAAAAATGCGTAGGTACTATAATTGTTTACCATGTTTGAATTTGTTTACTTAATAAATTTGAAAATGTTTCAATGTGGTTTTTATTGCATTCAAGTACCGTATTCATTGTGTAAGGTTTTACAAAATTCCGTAAGCTTATTATTATATTTATTAATGTATGGCCTCGTAAACACGTAGTATTACCATATTGATGTACAATATGGTAATACATTTAATACTTGCCATTTAGTTCAATTCTTTCCTAAAAATTAGTATAATATTTGCATTACTTAATTCCTTGGCTGATATCCAAACCACGAGTTTTACGCTCTTAACAAAATATGTAATTTTCTTAATGCTTATTTTATTTATTGTTGTTATTTATCTAATTATTAATAATTATTATTGCATGTGACTAATCGTCACTACAATAAAGATTTAAATTTGAATTAAACATTTCCTTGCTAATTTGGTTTTGTCTTGACTCGATTTACTTTTATACCATGTTGAACAAAATTCACATTAGGCTACTCATGATGGATTGTTGCTTTTTAGGATTTTATTTGTTGTTGTTAATTGTTAAGAAAATTTATTAACAACGTTCTTTACAAATTTATTCAATTTGAGGCTGTAAGTGGTTGTGAATGCCGGGTAATTTTAGTTCTTCAGCTGAACATTTTGTTATTACTATTTTTAAATGAATGATACTGAAAACATCAAACTTGACTAGTTTTGTATTACATTTACTTGATAAAATTGTGCCTGTGGGGAAATCAGGTTTGGTAACCTTAGAACAACATAAATCCCAGTTCACCTTACTTGCTATTGAAGTTTTAATACTATTTGCAGATATATTGCCCCAATGCCTTTTTATTCAAATGTTCCCTATTTCCTTCATGAAGATGATTCTATTTCCTATAACTAAGATAGAAATTTCATAAACTCGTTATTTTTTTAATTTAAAATTGATGGTGAACATATTGGGATCTTTATGACAATTCCATTTTGACTATTTGAATATCTTCAATACATCGTGGTTTGTAATATGTTTAAATAAACTCTATGTATGCATAGATTCTTACACTAAGTATATAAATGTTTCTGTTTATTTTAGGCTGTATTTATCCACACGACCAACTTCTTATGCTAAAGATGACCGTGTTTTTGTATGTTTTAGCCTAAAAGTTGTCCACACGACCAACTTCTTATGCTAAAGATGGCCGTGATATTGGATGTTTTAGCCTAAAAGTTGTCCACACGACCAACATCTTATGCTAAAGATGACCGTGTTCTTGGATATTTTAGCCTAAACGTTGTCCACACGACCAACTTCTTATGCTAAAGATGACCGTGTTCTTGGATATTTTAGCCTAAAAGTTATCCACACGACTAACTTCTTATGCTAAAGATGACAGTGTTCTTGGATGTTTTAGCCTAAAGTTGTCCACACGACCAACTTCTTATGCTAAAGATGGCCGTGTTCTTGGATATTTTAGGCTAAAAGTTATCCACACGACTAACTTCTTATGCTAAAGATGACAGTGTTCTTGGATGTTTTAGCCTAAAAGTTGACCACACGACCAACTTCTTATGCTAAAGATGACCGTGTTCTTGGATATTTTAGCCTAAAGTTGTCCACACGACTAACTTCTTATGCTAAAGATGACAGTGTTCTTGGATATTTTAGCCTAAAAGTTATCCACACGACTAACTTCTTATGCTAAAGATGACCGTGTTCTTGGATATTTTAGCCTAAAGTTGTCCACATGACTAACTTCTTATGCTAAAGATGACAGTGTTCTTGGATATTTTAGCCTAAAAGTTATCCACACGACTAACTTCTTATGCTAAAGATGACCGTGTTCTTGGATATTTTAGCCTAAAGTTGTCCACACGACTAACTTCTTATGCTAAAGATGACAGTGTTCTTGGATATTTTAGCCTAAAAGTTATCCACACGACTAACTTCTTATGCTAAAGATGACCGTGTTCTTGGATATTTTAGCCTAAAGTTGTCCACACGACTAACTTCTTATGCTAAAGATGACAGTGTTCTTGGATATTTTAGCCTAAAAGTTATCCACACGACTAACTTCTTATGCTAAAGATGACCGTGTTCTTGGATATTTTAGCCTAAAGTTGTCCACACGACCAACTTCTTATGCTAAAGATGACCGTGTTCTTGGATATTTTAGCCTAAAGTTGTCTACACGACCAACTTCTTATGCTAAAGATGACAGTGTTCTTGGATGTGTTAGCCTAAAGTTGTCCACACGACCAACGTCTTATGCTAAAGATGACAGTGTTCTTGGATGTTTTAGCCTAAAGTTGTCCACACGACCAACTTCTTATGCTAAAGATGACAGTGTTCTTGGATGTTTTAGCCTAAAGTTGTCCACACGACCAACTTCTTATGCTAAAGATGACAGTGTTCTTGGATGTTTTAGCCTAAAGTTGTCCACACGACCAACTTCTTATGCTAAAGATGACAGTGTTCTTGGATGTCTTAGCCTAAAGTTGTCCACACGACCAACGTCGTATGCTAAAGATGACAGTGTTCTTGGATGTTTTAGCCTAAGGTTGTCCACACGACCAACTTCTTTACACCAATGATAAAAATGTTTCTGTTTGTTTTAGGCCTCACTTATCCACACGACCAACTTCCTTTACACCAAGGATAAAAATGTTTCTGGTTGTTTTAGGCTGCAGTTGTCCACACGACCAACTTCTTTACACCAAGGATAACAATGTTCCTGGTTGTTTTAGGCCTCACTTATCCACACGACCAACTTCCTTTACACCAAGGATAAAAATGTTTCTGGTTGTTTTAGGCTGCAGTTGTCCACACGACCAACTTCTTTACACCAAGGATAAAAATGTTCCTGGTTGTTTTAGGCTGCAGTGGTCCACGCAGTTCCACCCGTCTGTTGTTAAGTGTACCGGTATATTTACACCCTTATCTGAAGACTATTGTTCCAAATTTGAATTACAAAAGCCTTGAACTCAACCTTTGTTTTGTGGCACGCCCTTACCTGGTGCGGCCCTTCCAGCTGCCGGTACGGTCTGGTGTAGTCTAATTACTGTTTTGGAAGCCTAAGTTAAAAAGTTTGAATTTGTCTTATTTTCCTAAAATTTATTATGAGTAAAATATGCTAACAATTAAAACTAATATTGAAAGGAAATAATACTGACTACTGCAAATAAATCTATAGTTTTATTCTAATTTTTGTGCTTATATTTTGTTTAGATTACATAAGCCCCTAAAAATGAATAGCTTTAAAAGGTTTAGTCCACTAGCCTTTTTTGATTTTTTATATCATTACATTTTGCAAAATAGAAAGAAAACTGATATGAATTAAGATATTGTTCATTCATCTACAAGAAAGAAACTTTCAAAACGTGCAAAAGAATGATAAGGCTTTAGGATGCACATATAAGCTAGTTTGTTTAGTATTAACTGGTAGAATAGTTCACTTTGATACTGGTTCATAGTTTATTAGTTTGTCATATTTTTGTCTCAATTTTAGCCTACAATCATTTTCACTTTACTTTTAATGTCTTTCAATTTTATTGCATTGTCTAACAAAATTATTAATCGATTATTCACTTGTTGAACGGTTCTAATGAGTTTTAGAGGTTAATTTTTCATCTAAAAAAGTAATGCTGTGTTTAAATTCTATCATTCCCAATTTTATTTAAGTTTTTCAAACTTGTTATTGTCAATTTGTTGTACTTGTTATTAATAATATTAGTTATGATTTTGGTTCTGTTATTTTAATTGTGATATTACGGTTGACATCATTATGCAATACGAATGATGGTATCAGATTACGTTCAGGTAACTGAAGCTTCAAATGGTTTTTAGTGTATTTGTAGTTATATGTTCGGATTCATTTTTCTTTGAGCTGTTAATTTTGTCAATGTAAAAGTACAAACTTAAGGGAAACAAAAAAATATATTTCATGTAACAACGTAAATTTAAGGTTGAAATACGTCCTTAACTTATGTTTTGGGGATTTGTATGTAAAACCTCTCCCACAAGCCTTTTCATGTACGACCGGTTGCTATTCAATCGGAAAAAAGAAATGAAGATTGTAAATTTCATTATTATAAGATGTATATAAAATGTATAAGGGAAAAGTACAGAGTTACAAAGTGAACCAAATGATTCAGTATATGGTAGACAGTTCCCATAATTTTATATTTATATGCTAAAACACTTAACTCAGGTTCACTACAAAATGTTTGACTTGAGAAAAATGTTTAGTTATTTATTTTATGTATATGAATTAAAACCTTTACCTAAAGCTGGAAAAACTATACTGAGGTAAATCTATATGTATTCCTCCTATTTTATTCATTTTTTCATGCGTAAAGGAATATAATCAAAATATTATTTAAGAAGTGAGGACTGTAGTTAAAAAAATACCCTATTCAACCTGACTAAACAGAAAAATAAATAAAAATACAGTTTATTGACTGTTAAATATTTTATTTGCATAGTCTATTGCTTCGTTGGAAATACAGGCTTCTGAATCACTGAACAATTTGTTTATTTAAAAATAATTAATGGAAGAATTGGTAACAATTAAATCAGGTAAAGGGTGCTGTTTTTTTTCATTTAATTAAACACGTTTTGTATTTTACAGTTTCAATTATTGACTTATATTTTTTTAATCGTTTTGAGTTTATAAAATTGAAATTGGTGTTTGTGGTGACAATGGAAACTACACCGCGTCAAAACTGTGCTAAATTTGGATTTATGGTTTGTAATTATTAATTTATTGGTACTTTATAACATTTGAAACTAACACAAGTTTGAAAATTGTATGTACGTAATAACATTGGGCCATGAATAGAATAACATCTGATAAAACATTTTCCATATTCTATCTGGTTCATTTCATTAATTTTCTTGCTCAATATCTCATTTATAAAATTTTATTATAAAGTAGGAATTTAGTTAAAGATAGGGTGGTGTCTGTATATTCAAAATTATAACGACAAAATTGTTTTTATGAAGATAAATATGTGTATCTCAGGCCCAGATTAACTCATAACCCTGTTACAAGTCTTGAAACACTAAATAAATCAAGCTCTTTAAGCCACTTTTTTGATCACACAAATCGGTTGAGTGTAACGAAAGTTATGTGCAGAAAACCAATCCAACCTCATTACTCATTTCCGCTACGCAGCTGGCAAACTTACAGAAACTACTCGAGGAACAACGTCCGCATTGGTCTAATACGCTCAGTGTAGCAAGAACACTTTTATATGTGTTTTTGACTACTCGAGTTGGTTTAATCTGACGACAATAATAAGTGGACACTCATGTTGTGGGGAGTCTATCCAAACAATGGATCACATAATTACAGAGTGTCTCCTGCTTTCTTTCACGAGGGATTGGCTAGTATAAACAGAATAAGTGAGGTTGGTCGTAAATGGCTCGATGGACTGGATTTAGCTTTGTGACATGAGTTCACTTTTATTTTATATTATATATTGCATTACTTTGGGATCATAATCCAAATATATATATATATATAATCTAATTTATATATATAATATATAATTTATATATATATAGCATCTTACGAGTGATTTGAACGTGAGTTTGAGTATGTAATGTTAGTGTCATCTTACGAGTGATTTGAACGTGAGTTTGAGTATGTAATGTTAGTGTCATCTTACGAGTGTTTAAATGTGAGTGTGCAATGTTAGTGTCATCTTACGAGTGATTTGAACGTGAGTTTGAGTATGTAATGTTAGTGTCATCTTACGAGTGTTTAAATGTGAGTGTGCAATGTTAGTGTCATCTTACGAGTGATTTGAACGTGAGTTTGAGTATGTAATGTTAGTGTCATCTTACGAGTGTTTAAATGTGAGTGTGCAATGTTAGTGTCATCTTACGAGTGATTTGAACGTGAGTTTGAGTATGTAATGTTAGTGTCATCTTACGAGTGTTTAAATGTGAGTATGCAATGTTAGTGTCATCTTACGAGTGATTTGAACGTGAGTTTGAGTATGTAATGTTAGTGTCATCTTACGAGTGTTTAAATGTGAGTATGCAATGTTAGTGTCATCTTACGAGTGTTTAAATGTGAGTGTGCAATGTTAGTGTCATCTTACGAGTGATTTGAACGTGAGTTTGAGTATGTAATGTTAGTGTCATCTTACGAGTGTTTAAATGTGAGTATGCAATGTTAGTGTCATCTTACGAGTGATTTGAACGTGAGTTTGAGTATGTAATGTTAGTGTCATCTTACGAGTGTTTAAATGTGAGTGTGCAATGTTAGTGTCATCTTTCGAGTGTTTAAATGTGAGTGTGCAATGTTAGTGTCATCTTTCGAGTGTTTAAATGTGAGTGTGCAATGTTAGTGTCATCTTACGAGTGATTTGAACGTGAGTTTGAGTATGTAATGTTAGTGTCATCTTACGAGTGTTTAAATGTGAGTGTGCAATGTTAGTGTCATCTTTCGAGTGTTTAAATGTGAGTGTGCAATGTTAGTGTCATCTTTCGAGTGTTTAAATGTGAGTATGTAATGTTAGTGTCATCTTACGAGTGATTTGAACGTGAGTTTGAGTATGTAATGTTAGTGTCATCTTACGAGTGTTTAAATGTGAGTGTGCAATGTTAGTGTCATCTTTCGAGTGTTTAAATGTGAGTGTGCAATGTTAGTGTCATCTTTCGAGTGTTTAAATGTGAGTGTGCAATGTTAGTGTCATCTTTCGAGTGTTTAAATGTGAGTGTGCAATGTTAGTGTCATCTTTCGAGTGTTTAAATGTGAGTGTGCAATGTTAGTGTCTTCTTTCGAGTGTTTAAATGTGAGTGTGCAATGTTAGTGTCATCTTTCGAGTGTTTAAATGTGAGTGTGCAATGTTAGTGTCTTCTTCTGATGTAGTTTGAATGTAAGTGTGCAATGATGTGTTGAGGGTATGAGTGTGTTTGACAGTGAGTTTGAGTGTGTAATGTTAGTGTCATCTTTCGAGTGTTTAAATGTGAGTGTGCAATGTTAGTGTCTTCTTCTGATGTAGTTTGAATGTAAGTGTGCAATGATGTGTTGAGGGTATGAGTGTGTTTGAAAGTGAGTTTGAGTGTGTAATGTTAGTGTCATCTTTCGAGTGGTTTGAACGTGAGTGTGAGTGTGTAATGTTAGTGTCATCTTTCGAGTGTTTAAATGTGAGTGTGCAATGTTAGTGTCATCTTTCGAGTGTTTAAATGTGAGTGTGCAATGTTAGTGTCATCTTTCGAGTGTTTAAATGTGAGTGTGCAATGTTAGTGTCTTCTTCTGATGTAGTTTGAATGTAAGTGTGCAATGATGTGTTGAGGGTATGAGTGTGTTTGAAAGTGAGTTTGAGTGTGTAATGTTAGTGTCATCTTTCGAGTGTTTAAATGTGAGTGTGCAATGTTAGTGTCTTCTTCTGATGTAGTTTGAATGTAAGTGTGCAATGATGTGTTGAGGGTATGAGTGTGTTTGAAAGTGAGTTTGAGTGTGTAATGTTAGTGTCATCTTTCGAGTGGTTTGAACGTGAGTGTGAGTGTGTAATGTTAGTGTCATCTTTCGAGTGTTTAAATGTGAGTGTGCAATGTTAGTGTCTTCTTTCGAGTGTTTAAATGTGAGTGTGCAATGTTACTGTCATCTTTCGAGTGTTTAAATGTGAGTGTGCAATGTTAGTGTCTTCTTCTGATGTAGTTTGAATGTAAGTGTGCAATGATGTGTTGAGGGTCTGAGTGTGTTTGAAAGTGAGTTTGAGTGTGTAATGTTAGTGTCATCTTTCGAGTGTTTAAATGTGAGTGTGCAATGTTAGTGTCTTCTTCTGATGTAGTTTGAATGTAAGTGTGCAATGATGTGTTGAGGGTCTGAGTGTGTTTGAAAGTGAGTTTGAGTGTGTAATGTTAGTGTCATCTTTCGAGTGTTTAAATGTGAGTGTGCAATGTTAGTGTCTTCTTCTGATGTAGTTTGAATGTAAGTGTGCAATGATGTGTTGAGGGTCTGAGTGTGTTTGAAAGTGAGTTTGAGTGTGTAATGTTAGTGTCATCTTTCGAGTGGTTTGAACGTGAGTGTGAGTGTGTAATGTTAGTGTCATCTTTCGAGTGTTTAAATGTGAGTGTGCAATGTTAGTGTCTTCTTCTGATGTAGTTTGAATGTAAGTGTGCAATGATAGTGTTGAGGGTATGAGTGTGTTTGAAAGTGAGTTTGAGTGTGTAATGTTAGTGTCATCTTTCGAGTGTTTAAATGTGAGTGTGCAATGTTAGTGTCTTCTTCTGATGTAGTTTGAATGTAAGTGTGCAATGATGTGTTGAGGGTCTGAGTGTGTTTGAAAGTGAGTTTGAGTGTGTAATGTTAGTGTCATCTTTCGAGTGTTTAAATGTGAGTGTGCAATGTTAGTGTCTTCTTCTGATGTAGTTTGAATGTAAGTGTGCAATGATGTGTTGAGGGTCTGAGTGTGTTTGAAAGTGAGTTTGAGTGTGTAATGTTAGTGTCATCTTTCGAGTGGTTTGAACGTGAGTGTGAGTGTGTAATGTTAGTGTCATCTTTCGAGTGTTTAAATGTGAGTGTGCAATGTTAGTGTCTTCTTCTGATGTAGTTTGAATGTAAGTGTGCAATGATAGTGTTGAGGGTATGAGTGTGTTTGAAAGTGAGTTTGAGTGTGTAATGTTAGTGTCATCTTTCGAGTGTTTAAATGTGAGTGTGCAATGTTAGTGTCTTCTTCTGATGTAGTTTGAATGTAAGTGTGCAATGATGTGTTGAGGGTCTGAGTGTGTTTGAAAGTGAGTTTGAGTGTGTAATGTTAGTGTCATCTTTCGAGTGGTTTGAACGTGAGTGTGAGTGTGTAATGAGAGTGTCATCCTTTGAGTGGTTTGAACGTGAGCGTGAGTGTGCAATGTTACTGTCATCTTTCGAGTGTTTAAATGTGAGTGTGCAATGTTAGTGTCTTCTTCTGATGTGGTTTGAATGTAAGTGTGCAATGATGTGTTGAGGGTCTGAGTGTGTTTGAAAGTGAGTTTGAGTGTGTAATGTTAGTGTCATCTTTCGAGTGGTGTGAACGTGAGTGTGAGTGTGTAATGAGAGTGTCATCCTTTGAGTGGTTTGAACGTGAGCGTGAGTGTGCAATGTTAGTGTCTTCTTCTGATGTGGTTTGAATGTAAGTGTGCAATGATGTGTTGAGGGTCTGAGTGTGTTTGAAAGTGAGTTTGAGTGTGTAATGTTAGTGTCATCTTTCGAGTGGTTTGAACGTGAGTGTGAGTGTGTAATGAGAGTGTCATCCTTTGAGTGGTTTGAACGTGAGCGTGAGTGTGCAATGTTACTGTCATCTTTCGAGTGTTTAAATGTGAGTGTGCAATGTTAGTGTCTTCTTCTGATGTGGTTTGAATGTAAGTGTGCAATGATAGTGTTGAGAGTCTGAGTGTGTTTGAAAGTGAATGTGAGTGTGCAATGTAAGTGTTATCTTGCGATTGTTTTAACATGAGAGTGCAGTGATAGTAACATTTCTTTAACTCCTTAACTCTATTTTACTTTTAATTTAAGATAGTTTCCATTAATATACGTAATTTTAAATATGTTCTCAATGTTTTTAATCACAGCTTAAAAAAAATGAAATGGTAGCTGACAAAAAAATCATACGATTGGTGTGAGTGCAACCGTAAATTATGTATGTTTGACAGAGGCTTTGATTTAGGATGGATGTTTTAGATTTTTAGATAGGCATGATGCTTGTTATACATTTTTTAAATGTCATTGCAATATAAATATTTTATTGATTGAACTGTGTACTCCTGTTTCTTCTTTTATCGTACATACGTACAATGAGTTCGTTACCTATTGAATATATAGTGAACAAACAACTCAATCTCACTACTTGCAACCATTTCTTCACTCAGTTGTCAATTACTTGTTGATGTACAACAGGATTAGAGGGATGAGGATTAGAGAAGTCCAGGGGGGTAAAGCTAGTGTACGTGTGAAATAAAATGAGACAAATAGGCCTAACTAAACTTAAAAACAAGTTATAATAAGAAGTGATAAATTAGAACAGATTATTTCAAAGGAAAGAAGATACAATCTGAATTTAAAAATCAAATAAAATGTAATCATTTCAAATTAATTAAATGATGTTTAAAAAATGTTAAAAATGTTGGTTTATTTAACTGGCGTTTTGCAATTTTATAACATGTCAAAATTATTAATTTCATCATCCTACGTTACCGTGAAACAATTAAAAAAAACCTTAAATTGTTTTTAAAGAAATTCTAGTTAAATTCATATACTTTATTTAGAAAAAGACAATGTCAGTCATACTATGGTTTAAGTTTTGCTATTCAACGTGAACCCTTTTTGGAGTTGTTTCCAATAATATTTCATTCTCAAAATCATTTTTGAAAATGTATGCATTTTAAGTCACGTAAACTCAAAATACTTGTTAAAACAATTTTGTATGATGGAGTGTTAAATATAACTCTTTGATTGGGCAATAATGGTTAAATACGTTTTTTTAATCAAATCGAACATCGGAAATTATAATTATTTTAATTTTTCGTAGAGTTTTCCAAAATCATCATCATATGTAATCTTAAGATGTGATACATTGAAACTGGTATATTATTAAAAGTAAATCATTGTAAAAAATTCTTCTATTTTATTAAGAATGTTTAGATCACATTTTAATATAATTTTCTTGTCAAAAGATATGAACAAACGTAATTTATAAAACATATTGATTTAGTTCAAGGATACAATATTTGCTGTGCAACTTGGCTCTATAATTTATTGAAAATAGCTTTATTACATTCGGTGCAGTTTGATAAAAATTTGTTACTTTTGACTCAAAAAAGTAATACTTTTATATTTTCTATATTTATAGATGATATTTTACTCCATTAAAAATTTTAATAGTTTCTATAGTAAGAGGTTCTGAAAAGTGGTAGATTCGTCAAAATATCTTTCTGCAGGTAAATGATGAACACATACTTCTTCCTTCTTGTATGTGTTCTACAATGTAAATATTAACATACCAGCCTCAGGTGTTCTTAGGTTCATTTTCAATTACTTTTTAGAACGTGTCAGTCAAACTAACAACTAACCCAACTTGAGGAACGTTGGGACGCACGCAAGTCTAGCAGGGTCAATACCAGCGAGAGCAGGAAACAACGTGAACTTTACGGCGTTGTTGTTGCTGCAGTAGGCTAAACTCTTTATGTATAACAAGCTTACTTTTAGCATCAATTTGGATTGGTTTTTTTAACGACAATTGCAAGATTGATTCGCAATAAAAATTAATGTACCAAACCTGGATGTATGGATAGGCTAATTTTACTTTTAAACGTTTTCTCCATATTTTGAGATTGTTTTGTTAATGTTATCTATCTATAACACTGATGTACAAAATTATAAATATGTTCCAAGGATTACAGTAGGGATTTAGTTCAATGATTCGACCTTCAACGGTTTTCATGTAATTTCATCAAAAGTTTTTATCAAGGTCCATATTAATGTGAGATCGTCTAGTTCAATAAGACATACTAGTGTTTTTATCAAGATCCATATTAATGTGAGATCGTCTAGTTCAACAAGACATACTAGTGTTTTTATCATGGTCCATATTAATGTGAGATCGTCTAGTTCATCAAGACATAATAGTGTTTTTATCATGGTCCATATTAATGTGAGATCGTCTAGTTCAACAAGACATACTAGTGTTTTTATCATGGTCCATATTAATGTGAGATCGTCTAGTTCATCAAGACATACTAGTGTTTTTATCATAGTCCATATTAATGTGAGATCGTCTAGTTCAACAAGACGTACTAGTGTTTTTATCATGGTCCATATTAATGTGAGATCGTCTAGTTCATCAAGACATACTAGTGTTTTTATCATGGTCCATATTAATGTGAGATCGTTTAGTTCAACAAGACATACTAGTGTTTTTATCATGGTCCATATTAATGTGAGATCGTCTAGTTCATCAAGACATACTACTGTAGTGTTTTTTAAACAGCGTAATACTAAAATGGAATTAATTGTAGATAAAAAAAAGAACCTCATATAAGACTATTGCGTTACAATTACGGTATCAAAGTTTCTCACTTTTGTTTCCATAAGAACTAATTGTAATATTTACGAAATATTGTACAATGTTTAACCCTTACACCCATATGCATTCACGTTTAAATAATGGTTTAAGTTGGGAAACCAAAGTTAGGATGTTTTACAAGCGCTTTTGAGAGGAAGATTTTAGACATCATCAGCTGAAGCATGTATAAACTACGTTTACTTAGTGTTCTTTGAACGTTGAATTAAACACACGTGCAAGAAGAGTGGACAGTGCCTCACCATTTACATTTTTTTTTTTCGACTGACAAGTTCTCGACAAATCTTATCAACAGATTATGAATGCACTTCAATAATTTAGCCACTTTCTAATTCTCTATAGCAAAGATGTAGGTGCAAAATTTATTGCATCAACTCGAAGATATTTTTACCCAAAATAGTGGACTCTTGATAGTTATTAAGAGTTAAAGTTGTAAGTAATATGAATAATCATCTATCATTATTTATTATCCCAAATGGCTCAGTATGTTGTCTTTTTGTATTATAATTTACTATTTCAATCTTTTCTGAGAATGGATACACTTAGTAGTAATATTCTGACTCTTTTTTGTATAGTAAATAATTTTCCCATACAGTTCAAAATCTCCTGGATTAGAATATCTGGTTTCTTCAACGTCTTCGTCGACTTCTTTATAGTTTCTTCAAGAGGGGATACAGAATTTTCAACAGATCACTTCTCGAAAGACAATAGTAATAAACAGGAAGAAATTCAGGATCTTCTTTTCTGTTATATTCCATGTGGTTTTAACTTGGATGAAAATTAGACAAGAAAAGAAATAAAAATTAACTATAGTCTAAAAAACTGTCTACAAAACAACTAAAAACTTATCATTTTTCTGTTGTAAATGTGCAATATATTCTTGATTGCATGAAGTTAAGTGCTTTTGGAAGTAAGTTTGTCAATATGGTAAAATTAATTTTTCAGCACCTAATTTCAGGTGCTAAAAATATTCGAAAGACAAGAAATCTAACCAACAGTCATCAATAGGCCTATGTAGAGGAACTGTGGAACAACTGTTAATATTGACCCAGCTGGATATAGATTGAACAATGACGTAATCATGGCACATGGGACCAATCGAGAAACTTCTTTTAGAGCAGTCGTTACATGTAATAAGGATATGGAATGTACACGTAGGAATTCATGAATTCCAATAAAACAAATTCTAAATAAATTAAGAATTATTGAGTTGAATAGAACATTTAATTTATTAGTAAAATAATAATCAAAATAAAAGTTGATTTTGATGACATATGATGGAGACAGATTTAGAGAGGCCCGCATAAGACGGTAACCACATCTGACGGAACGTGAAAAAGATGTTCCGTTGACAACCTGTACCACTTTTGAAAGTGGTCGGACTAGTTTCTACATCCATGAAAAGACAAAATGAAGATCTTGTTGAAACTGTTGTCGGGTAAAGTGGTCCATGGTCAATCTGCACCTTGGAGTTTGTCCGTTGCATGACTTGTTTCCGTTGAAAGTCAAGACCAGCAAGGCATCTAACAGCTCTTTTTGAGTGATAAGAACTCTTTCTAAATTTGTTTTTGATCCACCCCAGGACGTTATACCATATCTTAATGGGATTCAAGAAAAGCTAAATACGCTGTTCTAGTTGTCTCTGGGGTACTGATTTGTTTGAGTACTGATTGTATGAGAAAGGTTCCTGTGCTGAGCTTTTTACACAAATTGTCAATAAGCGGCTTTCATGTTAGGCTGGAGTCAATAAAAATGACAAGATATTTAGTTGTAGGTTTAGGGGTTAGAGATAAATTTGACGGCTGTTTTCATCATACAAAACTTTTCAAAGTGATCAATGGTTGCAGTAAACAACAGGTGTCGATGTGCGTACAATTCCTAAACGCAATCAACAATTATAAAAACGTATTTTAGAACTATTTTTACAAATGATGTAACGTTGTTTTTTTACATAGGACACAGAAGTTTTCACTTCTGTATAAAATGTACTGTTGATTTTAGAATGTGTAATGTTGTTTCGATATACAACTAAAAAATAGAATGGAATGCAAAGGTTTTTCTATCTGACCAAGGTTAGGATATAAACAAATATCTTAACTAAACACATCTATTTTAGACTTGTTTTTTATCAAACAAAATCTTTGACAACCGATCAATTTCTCATATACTGCAAATCATTCGTGAGGTCTTTTTAGAAAGGGCAATTATTACTCTCAGAATTGTGTTGTGTGACGTTTACTTGTACTGTAAAAAAATTTTTTGACAGATATCAAACCTACTCACCCGCCTATACAGTACAGTGATAGTGACCCACCCACGCGCCCATACAGTACAGTGGTAGTGACCCACGCATCCGCCCATACAGTACAGTGGTAGTGACCCACCCATACAGTACAGTGATAGTGACCCACCCACCCACCCATACAGTACAGTGATAGTGACCCACCCACCCACCCATACAGTACAGTGATAGTGACCCACCCACCCACCCATACAGTATAGTGATAGTGACCCACCCACCCATACAGTACAGTGATAGTGACTGCAACAAATGTTCATTTTTACTAGAAAACTGCATTTAGGTTAAATTAGGATATGTTAGGTTATTAAGTTGGGTTACCATGTTACGTCAGGTTGTTAGGCTATGCAGGGTTTTAGGGTTTGAGAGAGTAGATCCCCGATAACTGACCCTAAACTTTTGTAAGGTTACTTTAAATGTTTTTCATTGATTGATAAATTATGTTAACAAAAAATACAATCACTTGCAAGTGTCCTGTTTGTACAAAAACATTTGAAAGTGGTGGAACTTTCCTAAAAAATACCAACCAACGCAAAATTTTTAGAAAATGAAAGTTTTTGAATGTTGTGTACTTTGACAGACTGTTGAGTGCCAGTGGCTGCTAGCAGAGCGTGTCCAGTAGAACTAGTCTTGAAGGAGTGGCCAGATCTCTATTTCACCCAGGATAATCACGGACTCAATTCAACATGCAAATGGGGGCTCCGCCCGCTGAAGAAGTCATAAACGTCCTCCATGAGCCTTCAGTGGTGCGATAAGTGAGGGCTTTGCCACCGTCAAAGTGTTTCCATTACATGGTGTATGATACTAGTATATCCATCCATAATGCATGGAATAACACGTTGTCAGTAATGATGGTGTCATTGGACATCTGGGAGTAGATTTACAGCTGTCTTACACGTGGATGTCTACATGGAAATTAATTGTTCATACAGTTAAATACTAGTCGATTTCTCTAACGTTATACAAATTACGTTGATAGTCAACAGTTAATACTGTACCAAACGATGGCATGTCTAGGGTTTTCATTTTAGCAAATCCTGCTTCACATACTTGACTCCGGTTTAATTTTCTTCGAAAGATTCTTCCAAGAATCACCAAGCAAGAAAAATCATACATTAGTCTTCTGCAAGATAAGTTGATGTTCATAATGAGTTTTGAAAGGGATTTCATGTAAATATTTATGCCCTGCTGACCTGTTAGATTGATGTCCATAAGATAAATGTTATAATTAATAATATATTGCATCATTGTTTTTCATCGTACAATTTAGAAACATTTTTTATTTTAATTCTCTACTTAAGGCAAATCCGAATTCTCTATATATACCACTGTACGTGTTTGGGTGCGCGGATGGGTCACCACCACTGTAAGTATATGGGAGAGGCTTTGTATCTTTGTAGTTTATTTTGTTACATTTTTATAGTACGTATTGAACATTTTCCTTATTAAATCAAACTAAAAATAGTGTAGCCTAATACGGTATTTAGATGGCTATATTTAGGGCTTTAAAATTAATCATTAATCAAAATTGTATAAATAAAAATATCAGGGTGATATGTATTTATGGCGTGTTTATCTATAGTTTTACTTGCATAGATCCAAGATGGGCCTTTATGATATCAACCCAATTTGGGTGAATTTTTGTATTATTTTCGTTTAGATCTTTTCATTCTTATTTATCGCTCCATATTGTGACTGTTATCACAAACTTTAAAAAATAAAATTTAACGATTTCTGTCATATTAATAGTAATAATATATATATATATATATATATATATATATATATATATATATATATATATATATATATACATGATGTTCTCCTGTACTGTAGATACAAGTTATGATTGTTAAATAATGTATGTAAGATGAAGTTAAGATGTGAATGGTAAATATGAACTAGGTACCCCCTAGTTCACATTTACCTAGTAGTTTTGTAAATATGTTAACAAAATATTGTCTGAAACACATTAAATTCTTATTATTTTTTACATAAGTATGCATTTAAGAAAATGTGTCTCGTACGATTTATAAATGATTTTTTGTACATAATACGTTTTTGTACACTGGCCTTGCTCCGATTCGACATAAAGTCGATCACTTCCACTTAACTCTTACGATCTAGATGTTTGATAAAATACAACCAAGTTGAGACAATCGTAAAAGCATTTATGTCCTTAAAAAGGTAATGGGAATAAAAATTGCATTTGTAAAAACCATCAAAAGAGGTAAAACGTATTTTCTGAGCTTCTGAAAAGGCCATTGGAGACCCAACTGACATGAAACAGGTTTGTCGGAATCATTTCCTATAAAGAAACTAGAACAATAAAAATACTTCTATAGAACATTTCTGTGATCAAAGTTCAGTAGAGAAATACGCCTCTGAATGGGGTAGGCTGGAAGCAAAAACCATTCGCCAAGAACGGTTACAATAGTGGAACAGCTCCTGGAATACTGACCATAACATGGGCAGACGATTTTAAATTCCAAGTCACGGAGGAGAGGTTTTTCTTAAATTTATGGCTTGTTCGTCTCCGTTCGCCTTCCTGGGCAAATGGCTTCGGCATTTTTTCTTTCTTCTTCGGCTTCTGCAGCAGGCACAACTCTTTTTCCTAATTACTTATCAGTGATCTTCACATTTGATTAGACTTAAGGTCTTTCAACATTTTTTAATTAACAAATTACACAACCTGGACACAGCTTCATTATCGCGAAAATAAAACTGGAAACTTTCTTTTAAAAAAAACAACAACTCATCAGATAAACAATTATATTTGGAAACGTAACACCCATTAAAAACTTTAACATGCTATACTCTTAACTTTATCATCATAGCTTCTTTGCAATTTTGTTTAGATTATAATAAACTTTTTCCGATGTCTAAGTTATGTTAGAATCACATTTTCATGAACAATTCTTAATAAATAGTGAACAGCATTAAAAACTGTCAAACAAAGTTGTAATAGAGCAATGTAGATGAACAATGAAAAAAGGAACGTTCATCAAAACATAATAGTTGAGTAAATAAATTAAATACAGTTTACGATTGATCTAAATTGGTTGTTGAATTTTACAATATGTAATATTTTATCACACTAAACTACAGCAGGACTCAATTTATGAATGTAATTGCTATTATGTCACTTAATAGTTCTGTCATTGCGTCTATAAATTACTATTCTGTTCTCTATGAAATAAAATTAATTTATGAATGAATGACATCGAATTATTGCTTGATTGATTGCCATAATATAGCCCTTTTCCACAAATGCCTATGTACAATATTGAATTGAGTAAGACAGTTTTAGATGGTTGCTCACGAGAGAGTATGGTTTGTGTTTTCATGTTCACATCATATTCACAAGCAAAGCAACTGGAATTGCAAAAAGAAAAAATACCGCTTCAGACCGTTGTAAAATTCAGCAAACTATGCGCCGCAGACTTGCCTCAAAGCAGATCTGCAATATTTGCAGGCAGTAAGGAACGAGTCAGACCAGATTATAAACCCAGCAGTTAATGGATCATACACAGAGCAAGCAACAAAGTGGCCTCTTGTACCCTCTTGCCGCTGTAAGAGCATTCATTGTACTCTGTGTCAGCCGTAGTTTCTTGCAAGGCACGTGACGGCCGTTCCTATTTCCCAGTTCACCAGTACTTTGCATACGAATACAAATGTAGCCATGAATGCACATGGCTATATTATGCTTATATGCACGTTCATGCTTACATTCGAATTGTCGAAAGGCTGTTGTAGGTTAACTTATATGCAGCATCTGGCAAGTGAGCTAAAAATAATTTCTGATAGTTTGATGATGATAGAAAAACAAATTATTACTGAAAAAATTAAGTTTAGTTATTCAAAATATTTCAGTTTATGAAAACACACTTTATCATAACAAGCGCGATCTTAAGTCCTGGAAAAAATATCAACAGCAACCAGCCACCAACGCAGCTCATGGTGTGTACTGAATGTACTAGATTTTAGCAATGACGCCAGTGACTAGATTCTTCATAAATGAATTTTTATGTAGGTTGAATTTCAGCAATACTTCAAATAATTTCAGCAAGTCTCAAGGTTATTTATAAACTTAACAATCCTTCTAGCAAATTGAAAATCATTATTATTCTCCAGAGCAAAATCTCTATTAGAATTCTCCAGAAATAAATCATTAACTGAAATTACTTGGAGGCTCAATGTAGGAAACAATATAAAATTAGTAATCGTGTATGTTTAGACATAACATTCTCAATAACTTGGTCATAACTTACATGTAACCTGTACTGAATTTCATAGAATTTTGCAGGAATACATTCATGTCATGATCGCGTTTCTTTCTTGATCTGATGGACATTAACAGGCTTGTTAATTATTTGCAGCAATTTCCATTATTTCTCTTACTTCACTTCTTTTATATCCCTATGATTTTATCAAATCTCCTATGCATACGAGATCCTTTATGGATTAATTTTAATGGATTAATCTTTATGGATTAATGCATCTTCATTGGAATTTATCCTTCACTAATTACTTTTTCCATAATTCTGTCATCTAATGTTATCAAAGAATGAGTGAAGAGAGTGCCTATTCAAGACAGTTACAGAGGGGAAGGTTAAAGGAAAGAAAGGAAGAAGAAGGTACCAAAAGATGAAATGACATTGAAGTAATAGGAAAATTTTAAAGAACAACGGTAAGGTTCTTTTAATAGGTATGCAACGGAAAGGTTTGATGCTGTAGTAGAACCTGCCTGGAGGCAGAACACCATTGACATTGATGCTGATGCTACAGATGATGATAATGATAAAGATGAAGATAATCGTGACAAAGTAACATCATAGGTTAGGGCCTGTAGGACATGGTCCATTCCGGTAGCATGCCGAATTTTTACCTTGTGAATAGGCATTGATCACTAATAGTGCATTCCACTCCCAGAGCAGTTGCAGTCCTCAGATAATCGTGAACGCAATAGATATATATCCTCTCATATATTCATCATCCGAAGGTTATTCACATTGGTCAAGACTGGTCATACAGTTACTAATACTTCTCCATTCATTAAATTTACTCACTCAACAACGCACCGAAATGGTTAAGTGACAAGGTTATGTTTGATTAGTTTGAAAAGAACGTCGGATCGTCCCAAATAATTCCGGATCAGACCGATCATCAAATATCTTCCGGACGCTGGTGCTACATTTTCCACTCCACAAAAGTGCGGATGGTATTCCCTTCGGCGATAACGCACTTTTGTGGAACAGTGCAGTAAGTGCGAATTCATGTATCCGGTTGTATTTAAAAGCTTGTATCAATTCAACAGTAATTTCAATCTTTAGAATCATCCTATCCACCTTTGTGCTTTCACCCTGCTGTTCAAAGTATCATAATGTTTACAATTTACATGTCTTACACGATGATAACATAATGTTTCTTTGATAGTCTGAGGAATTTAACTCATTATCTTAATTTATAAGTAATTACCGTGTAGTAACAGCTTTTATAAAAGGTGATCTTAAAGTCATGTTCATTTATGGAAGTAAATCTATATTCTGCAATTAGTGACTTATTCTTTAATAATATAAATGTCCTTCTTTCAATCTCTTCCTGATGTCCAAGCTTCTTCGAGCTTAAATCTGTAAAAAGCGTAGAGATTTAAGGCATTTCACTAGTAAAATACAAAATTCGACCGCAGATGTAATAATAATCCCTTCTCTTCTTCGTCCAAATGTTGTAGTCGCTTCATTTTGAATACGTAACCCCAAATCATCACGTACTCACATAAATATTTAACAATTCTTTACTCCTAAAATATAATATTGTCACTTTAAATTGGACCATTGTCTCTTTTTTTCATGTTATCTTGTGTTATTTTTCAAATTTTAGAAAAAATGTATTCAGCTACTGATTACCAGACGGCCTTTCTTCTTTTATAAAATTTCTTTTGTTTCCATTTTAAACATTTTTATTTTTGTTTCAATCCCTACCTTTTTTAGTCCCCGTGTATTTCAACAATGATTACATTATCTTCTGAGTTACTAAATCGTTTCTTCTATTTGTCATACTCATTTCAATCTCTTCTTCTATGAGTGACCACATTTCGCTGCCAGCTTCTGATTTATTTTGAGTTACTAACTCTTTGCTTAACTGTTTCACTGTAATTTCAATTTCTCCCATTACGCGTTCAACGAATCTTCAACTATATTTGATCTACCAATTATTTGCTTATCTTTTTCATGGTGATTTCAATGTTTTTTACTATAGGTGACCACTTCACTTATTTGCTGTCAAGTTTCTAGAATCTACTTGGCTATTAATTCTTTCTTCATTACCTTTTCTCTCCATATTTAATGTGTTCTGAAATAATCTGCCATCATTTCCTGGAAAGCTTCTTTACTTTTATTTCAGAATACACTCTTAAGTTCTCACTTTACCACGATTATGTTGTAGTTCCTTTATTAACCATCACTTTATCACAGTACGCTATCGTAAATACTACAGACATATGATCACAATAATGGCAATATAATCTTGAATTCAAATAGAGAGAATTTGAATCATAATTATTGCATTTTTAAAGTTTCCTTCTCTAAAACCAAAATTTTATTACTGCTGCTGTGATATCTAACCGTTGACAAATTGAGAACTCCAGCAGTTCTAAGGCAGTAACAGCTGCGTGGGCCTAAAGGCTCCCGCGATAGAAGGTGTTGGCTTCCACAAACCGCCCGCATGAGCGTAAAATACCAACTGAACGACTAGTCTGCTCACTAACAACCTACAATCCCAAGATACAAAGTACGTTGGCAACCCTGCCTTTAAGTCTTCGCCTCTAATAAAGATAGCTGAACACTCACAATTACGCGTTGTGTCGTATACTAGCTGGATCCTGGTATTAGCTACAGTCTGTATACGGTAGGGTGGCGCACGGACCCGCCAGCTACCTGTGTCTGTCCTTTCCTCCCCCCGGCGCTCGCGGCTGTTTCCATAATGAGTCACCAACTAGCCCCTCTAATAGAATTATTAACTTTTTTTACTTTCTCATAATATCTCAATTTTAATAGAATATTTGTAAAGTACTAACAAAACTAAGAAAAGTGATATAAAACACGATGTGCTTTGATTATAAATAACGAAATGGTCGAAAGTTATTTTTTAGCCGGAATACTGTATGATTTGTTAAATGTTTTATATTTCTCATAATTCCCTAATCTTGATACAATATTATTTTAAGAGTTCTTTGAAAAAAGGTAGAATAATTTAAAACTATGTTATCGCATACTATTTAATCAGCCATAATATCATTAAATAGGCGACACTACATACTTTACAGTTTATTTGATTAATAAATCAACATTATTTTATATTACTCCCAGTAATCTTCTTCAAGCCAAAGTATTTAGTGTCCAGAAGTTGAGCATTTTCCATTTATCTTCCATGTTGTTTCCGTGTGACACTGAAATAAAACAAAATCGCGCTAAAACCAATATACAATATTTTAAGATTGCAGTTAATTTTTTAAATAAAAAAATTAAACTATTTAAACAATTAAAAAAATAATAAATAAACCAACTATGTGTAATGTATTCGTTACAAGTTATCCCGGGAAGTATCCACATCTAACTGAAAACTACCCTGGCACCCTGGACAACCATTACTGCTAAGAGTGGTGAATCACCAATCCCTTCGCGGAAAAATATTAGCGCACATATTAGACTACGGTTAGTCATCAACAAGTTCAATGTCCTAACCAGTCTTGTTGTCCCATGTCCCATATCTGCACACTGCACGACTATGGGAGAAGGCAAGAGTACCGTACCTTATTTCAAAGTACTCTTAAAATAATATCGTATCATGATAACGTTGTATGAGAAATGTAAAACATTTAACAAATCATACAGTATTCCGGCTAAAAAATAACTTTCGACCATTACTTATAATCAAAGCACATCGTGTTTTATATCACTTTTCTTAGTTTTGTTAGTACTTTACAAATGTTCTATTAAAATTGATATATTATGAGAAAGTAAAAAAAAGTTAATAATTCTATTAGAGGGGCTAGTTGGTGACTCATTAAGGAAACAGCCGCGAGCGCCGGGGGGAGGAAAGGACCGACACAGGTAGCTGGCGGGTCCGTGCGCCACCCTACCGTATACAGACTGTAGAACGCCTCCAGTTGTTTGGAATTCTAAGGTCGGCGATACTAATAATTCTATTTCTGTGCTCAACACCTTTTTAAAACAAGAGATCCCTTTAAATGAGTACATTTCAACACATTAAACATGAATTAAAATTAAATCTTTACTT
Source organism: Stictocephala bisonia (assembly GCA_035578905.1). Classification (NCBI taxonomy): domain Eukaryota; kingdom Metazoa; phylum Arthropoda; class Insecta; order Hemiptera; family Membracidae; genus Stictocephala; species Stictocephala bisonia. The sequence continues at coordinate 520,832 of JAQJVL010000318.1, forward strand.
ATCAAATTCTAGGTAGTGTTTTTGAGTAATCTCATAAGAATATTTGGATAGCTGGAATATTTTTATTATCGTTTTATCAGTATACTGTCTAAAGCTTTTATTTCATTTGAATCAATATTATCGTTAAATGAGAAAAATTACTTTGCTGTTGACCATTATTATTGTATCAGTTAAAAAAAAACACTGCCTCTAGATTTGTTTTTGATTTTGAGTCATTGAAATGTTGGATATTAAAAATCGTTTAATGAGCTGCACTAAATGCGTTTCATTTCATGCTTAAATGTATGTTGATGACGGTTTTCTCTAATTCGTCATAAAAAGCAATCGTCTTTAAACTGAGACATTTTAGGTACAGTGTCTCTTGGGCAATACCCGTCCCAGTTTAGACAACTCTGATTCACCCTGTAGTGACTCAGAATCTCCTCTTAGCTCCCTCGGCAGCTGCCAGTGTTCTTGGCAGATAAAGTAGTAATATACTGTTTTATATTCGTGCTGAGTTAAGGTCATACAACGTACTTTACTCTACCATGTAATTATAGCCAATAGATGGTGCAGCGTGTCATAATTCTGTACTTATTCTAGGCAAGGTGAATCCATCAAACACAGACGAGTAGCTACAGAAAGTAGCTAGATGAGAAGGACATTTCAGATGTTTTGAGCATATTTTTTCTTTAGTTCTTAATGTGAATCAAGTCCACTACGGTATTTGAAACGACCTCCTAGAGAATATTGTTATTGCAAATCACAAAATAATATACAAACAAAAGATAGATTGTTGGAAAACAGTTATCAGACTTATAGCAGGCCTGCAGAAGTGAAACAATATACAACACAACTAGTATATATATATATGATTAGTAACGTTTATGGGAAAGAAAAACGAATGTATCACTTCATGCAAAGCCGTAATGCACCTTGAATTTCGTATGGACAGAGTATTTGCGTACAGAAAGAAAAATTGATGTTACTGTTGTGTCTTCTTATCTACATGAAAGTGCATACGTCATCCTATATAGACGAGGTTTGATGTAGTAGAATTGCTCCATATGAAAATTATGCTAGATTTCACTAAATAAATTCTCACCTTGCTTATTCCTTGGAAAATCGAACAACACATTGAAATCAAAGTGGATTTTAGGAATTGAAAATAATTGTTATTATTTATTCATGGAATTACTAGTCGTCACTGTGGAAAAGTACAGTACCCCAGCCAATTGTAAATGTTGTGGAGTTTATAGGCATAGGTTCCGTGCTCAGTTCTCTTAGCACTAACATGACGTAGCCAATGTTCAGGCGTTGTCTAAGGGAGAGAACTTGTCAAGAAGAGTATCAGGCTTGTCAATTAGCTGAAAATCAGATCAATAAAACGTGGTTCGGATTCCACGAATAGTTGTACATACTTAGTTGAACTGGGTTGTTGGGCTAATACTAAATAGCATTCCTAAGGTTTAGTCGACCTTAATTAGTAACAATATTACACTCGTTTATCTAAACACATATTCACCCAAATAGCTACGAGCGGCGTTTAAAAGAAAAGACTAAAACAAGTAAATGTTTTATGTTATATTATTTTATTCAAAATATTACAGAAACCCAAATAGCTACGAGCGACGTTTAAAAGAAAAGACTAATACAAATAAATGTTTTATGTTATATTATTTTATTCAAAATATTACAGAACACTTTTATTTGGTGACGTCTTTCATTTCCACAAGAAAAAACATCAAATTGTGTAAAACTGCTTATTTAAATGTCTAATGAACGCAAAGGCATTTTCTACATATTATTATGAAATTGGAAAAAATAATCGTTATGAGGTACACAAAGAACTAGTTCAGATGACAACATTTCTTCTGCTCTGTTTACGGTCTACTCTCTAGAGCATACTTGACGATTCTCATGTTTCTTACGAGTTACGAAATTACTTATTCCATCAATAAGCTTATACCAAGTACAAAAAGATATCCTCGTCAACAGTCAGAAACTGCAAAACAATGGGATGAAATTAAACATAAACTCAAGCTAAAACAAGGGGACTTCGAACATCACCTGAACGATAGCTGAACTGACTGCAAAAACATAAAATGAGTCATAGATGAGTCAGAGACAATATGTAATCATAGTCTTCACGTGTTCATGTGACGTAAATGAATACCTTTGTAATTGGCCGTAACAAGGGTTATTTGTGCAGAAGTTGTGTGAGCACCAACACACGTTTCTTCTATCAGGAAATGTAGCCTATTTATGAAGTATGCCTACAGGAAGGAAAATAAGGGTTATCGTTGTAATTTAATATTATTTATTTAATACGTACTGAAAGCCATCTTAAATATGTTTGTTATACTCCAAGAAATGATTGTTTCGTCCAGCTTAAATTATGATAGGCCACATGTATGAATGAAAAAAAATATTAAAATGAGTGATGTAGTCTTGTTGACAGATATGCCAATCAAGATCAGAACTATAAACAACTTAATATTATTTAGGTTTAAACCTAAAGGAAACACGTAGGATGAAACACAAAAGTTAATGAAAAAGTTAATTTTAATAAATTACCCATAAAACAGGTATTAAAATATTATTGAGTTTATAATGAAGTTAACGTGTTATAGGGAATAATAAATTGCTGTAGTTCTAAATCGAAGCGTAGGGAAAGTAAAGTTCATGTTAATACCTTTACAACTTAAAAAATGTTGTACAACTCTACATTGATGCTTTCACCCCTTCAATCCCACTGTCCCATTACATTATGTATAGTACGCGCGCTGAAGGTCCGGCCTCCTGGCTGGCCTACTAGTCATATAAAAACATCGACTCTGAGCGAGGCGGTCACAGACAGATCGTAAAGGGCGATTGTTTACGTGTTTATGAAGTATTTTTATTTTGCTATTTCTTATAATTAGACCATTATTTAAAATAAAAACATCAAATAGGTTGAGTTTGAAAGTTAACAATTTAAAACGTATATCAATACAGTAACAATAATTAAATATATCATACAAAATTATAAATCAGTTAATAATTTTAATCGAATTAAGTAACTAAGAAATATATACGTCTTACTGTCACTAACAAAAATATTTCTGTGATTTCCCGAACCGTTAAAATACATATCATTTTTATTTAAATTGGTTTAAAATAAAAATGACGAGTTGGGAGTGACTCATCAGTTTTATAAAACTCATGGACGGTTCTTCTAACGACACATTTGTCGAAATCGTTTAGTTCTGTCGCTGTTCTTTTTCTCTTGTATTTTTTGTGTTGTGAACGAACGCTCTCTTTCCGCTGAAGTGTCCAATAAACACTTTTCACACCGAATTTCCTTTATAACAGTTTTTGAAACGCCACATGCAACTGCAGTTCGTTCTAACGATTTTTTACGGGGATTCGTTGTTCATCTCTTAATTTGGCCTCATTCGCCATGAACTCACTTACTTTCCAAATAATTTCCCTACCCTGACTTCTAGTGGTTTTTTTGCCTTGAGCTATTTTAGGAATAAAGCGAGCCATAGTTGAGGCAGGAACCACTAAAGGAGTAAACTACTGAATTTAGGTTTTACGTTCACTAATTTTACAACTTTAATAGTCTGCAGAGGCTGTCAGCCATGTTGGATTTAATCTCATTAGAATGATGTTTTTTCGAACCGGACAAATGATCACGCGTGTGCAAATTTAACAATTATTTTTAAACGGTCTTTTCCAAACAAATTGTATTTGATCAAGAGTGAAATTACTCGTTGAACTGCTTTGTGGATTTATAATTAGTGTAATAGAATAAATATAAAAATTATTTAGTTTGAAGATTTTATTTTTCCTATTTTTCAAAACTAGGCATATGTATTCATAATAACAAAATCAAACCCAATGCACAATATGATAGCATTTTAAATGACAACTCATACACAACTTTTGTTAAATAAATAATGATAAAAATATGGATTCAAAATAACGTTGTTTTTATGAGAATTAAACCAGTATGGTCGACAGACTCTGCAGACTCTTAACACACTTAAGGAACACAAAAAAATACAAACTGACTTATTACACTACAGTAGTTAGATAAAAAGAAACATATAACCAACAAAGTAATTGTTTATCGTACACTTGAGTAAAAATTCTTAACACGCTAAACCACAAGCCAATATATTGCACGCAGTCTGGAAACGTACTGAATGTGCATCCGTAGGTAACAATTAACGTAACTTATTTTAGAAGCAAGCATGGAAAAGTCTCCTAGCGTGGGAAAGTCTGACACTAGCAAATGTTTCCAGGACTGCAGGCATATTGGGCCCTCCACCCGTCTCCTCCCTATCACCGCTCGGCGGGCTCGAGGCCGGACCTTCGCCGCGCGGTCTATACCACCCTCGTTATGTTCACAGTCATCGATTGTTCTTGCTACCCACACTACATCCATACATAAACATTTTTAGTTTAGGAATCAGCAAATAAAAATTAATAAGACAATCACATCAGGAACATAATTCATTCGAATCAATTTTAGAGTATTGGACATCTAAACTTCAGGATCTATCATCGTTATAATTTCATTGTATTTTTAATAGACCCGAACTGAACGGAATATACTAGTCTTTAACTAAGTGTTACGTTATTTAGTGTAATTTAGTCTTGTCAATGGTGAAAAGCAGCAGATAGAACTTGCTGGCAAAACCCCTAAAGAGTAAATTCCTAACAAAGGCGGTTAAATTCAGAAATCAGCAAACTATGACCCTACTAGTTCTAATGTAAAAGGTATGGGCACTTACAAAAAAATATTAAAAAATAATAATAATAAAATTCAAAACGTAATACTAGAAGAATTGTTAGATCAACGCTTGAAAGAAATACATTTTAAAAAATCAAGATTTACGATAAGGTAATCATGACTCTGGTGTGGTTACGCTGATAAGAGGTAAAAGAATGAGATGGATGAGATATGTTGCTCGTAGATAAGAGGTCAAAAAGATTTTAAAAATCGGGAAGGAATACCACCAGCAGTAAGACAACAAGGTAGACCGAGAATGTGCTGAAATGATCAAGTGATGAGGGATTTTAATGAGGTGAAGAAGATGAAGAGACATTGTAGACGAGACCAAAACCACAGGAGCAAGTGTATCGTAATTTGGGGATCTATAGTTGCTTACTTCAAAATTTTAATTCAACCACGGCAGATACGTACAATATTAATCAATCAGTTTTCACGGCTCTTGAAACTATAAACTCCACGCTCAAATCGCTTGTGAGAAATTTCTTTGAAACAATAAAATTAGCCTATATAGTGAAAATTGAAATTAGAACTGATAACACAAAAATAAAATTTTAGAACTATAAACATGTACCGTGTCTTCGACCGATACTTTTTTGTTTCTCTTTGTTTTGTTTGCCAGTCTGCCTGAGATCGCTCTTGCGCTGTCTGCTCTTACTGTCGTGGCCGTTGGCTCAGACTTTCTGTTATTCCATTTCTCGGTTCGCTGGTTTGACGTTTCGCTAAGGGATTGTTCTTAGTTTTGCCACCACCCTGTTAGGAATGAAGAAGCACGGCTAAAGACAAATTTAAACGTAAGTAGATTAATTTGTTTTAATTTTGAATAGCTAATCATCCTTTCCGTGAAAATTTTTCTAATAATAAATGTTATCTGGCCATGTTCAGTGTTTGTCACTTGTGTTATTTTCTATAGATTTATGTTGCATTTTCTAAGTTTTTTCATGTTCAAGACCATGTGATAATTTCGTATTTTGTCTTTCTTTTCATTAACTAAAATTATGTATTATGTTCTCTTTTAGCCTAATTTGTTTAACAAAGTTATGTCAATTACCTAAACCATTGTTTAATTAATTCATTTTGCAATTTGATTTTCTTTTCAATGTATGTTCATAACCTACTCTTCCTGTTTAATTTCGTCATATCCTGTAACGTAATTCTTTTAAATATTTGTTAAACCTTTTATTTGTTAAACCCAAATGAAATTAAAATCTTATTGTATATTTACAGCCTAAAGTTTTTTTTTCAATACATCTTGTTTGCTCAAAATTATGTTATAATCATTTTTACTTGTTCACTGTTGCCTACGCCTGAATTGTTCGGTATATACATTCTCTATTCTGGGCTTATATACATGTACTGTTAGCTTTAATCTTATTTTCATTTGTTTTTAATAATTTCTTTGTTTTATATTAATTTTTCTGTTTCTTTTTTGCGGTACTTATGTCTTTTGTGCTAGAGTTCTGTGTTCAGTTTAGAGTCTTCGAGTTTGGATGTTGACCCTCAGCCTGCAACCCGGCCCATCTTCTGCCATTTTCACTGTGCTGACGCCTCCGCTGCCCTCCTTACAACTTAGAGAGCCCCTATTCTGTCCTCAGGTCAGTTCTTTCCATTTTGTCCTCGGCGGCTGAGCTGGGGGTGGAACATTCAATTTATTGAACATTTTAAAAGTGCACTTCAATTCAAATAAACTATTCTTCACCACCGCTAAATAACTTTTAAATAGGCCAGATTCATTTAGAGCATGTTATTTATTGAAAAATTTATTATTATTGTTAATCTTTAATTAGTTTATTTTATTGATGTTATTTATTTTATTTATTTTTTAATTTTCTTATCTGTTATTTCTAAATATATATTAACTGTTTTAAAATTTTATTTCTAAGCTGTTTAATGTATTGGATTATTTTTTAGGCCTAGTTGTTATATTTAGTTTATGTTTCCTGCTTTGTTAATTGTATTGTTTAGTAAATTTCTTCTGATGAACCAGTACCGTCCTATATTTTATTTTTATTTTCTTAATTTAAAAATTTTACCAAAAGGGGATTGATTGTATAACGTTTTTTAATTCTTTCAATTCGGAGCTGCCCGAAACACTGGCTCACTTCCTGGCTTCGGCGGATTATGGGAGGTGGGCTAAATTGCCGGATGATTTAATGTTCAACCTTCTAGATTTAAAAGAATGTAAATTCTTTCATCATATTGTTCTTTTAGATTTAAATTGTTTTCACTGTTTTAGATTTTAACTTTTTGTATTTTCGGTATTTTTGCAGATAGCCACATCGGTTCTTCGTTAATATGTAGTGTATGTCTTTTGTTAATTTTGTGTTCAAAATGTATTTTTTTGTTTTCTATGTTGTAATTTTGCTATTGTAGCCTTATGCCTGAGTCTTCTTAATTTTTTGCAATAAATTGTATTTTTCCACTCATATACCGAGTTATGATCACTTGTTTGGACGTAAGCCAGCTCCCGTTACAGCAAGACTTCTTACTTGGTGGAGGATGGGTCTCTACGCTTGCATAACTTCCTTCCGTGGTTCTATCTAGCTATAGACCATTACATCAATATAACTTAGCCAGCTACCGTTCTTCTTGATAACGAAGTCTAGAAAACACTAAAATTCCACTTTAGAGGGATGCAAAGAAGCAATCATGTCATAGTTATTGGAAATTAACTTGAAATTTTCACAATGAAACCCCATTAACCTAGCTTTTGTGGTATATATAATTATGTGGGTTTTTATATCAGCTGTTTTAAATAAATTATTAAATTAATGCAAATGTGACTCTTATGAAAAAGGGTAACATTTGGAGCTTTATCCGTCCCTTAGGAATGAAATTTTGAAAAATAATCTCTCAGCGTGTCTATGATACAAAAGCTAATTTTCCTTCAAACGTCATCTGTTCAGTGGCTCCGGAGACTTCGTGATAAGTGAGTACGCCGATTTCAGAGTACATATATTAGGATTTATATTTAATATTAATTCAAATATTTTCTTGGCTAGCACAATATATGTAGTAGAAATACAAAACAAGCGAATATCATACAACCAAAATGTACAAATATTATGGTGATAGTTTTCAGTGAACCACAGTCAGGCCAAAGGGATTCAAAAAAGATGTTTGTAATTAATAATCTAAAAGTGTAATACTTTAGTAGGGAATCGCCTTGGAAAGTTCTTTATCAAAGCAAAAGTCACACAATAAAAAAGTGATGTGTGACTTTTGCGTCTACCTAATCAATTTCCAAGTCCATCTCCTGTTTAACAAAATGAGAATCTGCTACAACGTTGTTTGATGACTAACGCTGACATCAATAGTTTTTAATGACCCTCGGGTCATTGTATGACATATTTTATGACATCCATCAACCAACACCTGTCGTCAGTGACGTCATGACAATGACGAACGACTGGCCTTGCCGGAGTGCAGAGGTGGGACTTGTAGTAGGTAGAAGATAGTCGTGTGACCTTGCAGCCCCCAGAACACATGGTTTATTTCACAACAGGATTGCCTCATGTTACAGGCACAGGGGAAATCACTGATGTCTCTAATAAGTGTAAGGTTGATACAATTCGCTAAGAATAAAGTAAACATTAAAGGCTAAATTTGTAATTAGGACGTAGTTCTGGGTTTGTTTCGCGGGGTTTTGGAATAAATTAAGGATAATATGTTTAAAATATAGGCTCATAGATTTAAGTAATATAAAATGTTACTATTCAATTTGCAAAAGATATGCAAGAAGAGGATTTGGAGACTGTGTTTAAAAACTTAAAAGCTTGAAAAACACATAAAAGTTACAAGGTTTGAGGTTTATTTTGATATAGATAAATCTGTTTTTATATCAACATATTTGTTTTAAAATGTTATGGGTAGAAGAAAAGTGTGGATAAATACGTAAAACGGTAAGAAAGATTACGTAACAATGATGTATAAAAGTGTAACGCTGCACAACTAAGCAAGCTGTTTATATTTGACTTCTCTTATTTTAGTGTTTATTATGTGTTAAATTGTTAACTCATATTATTGAATTCTTAATGTTTTAACCTTCTTAATTAATCACTTTTCTCATTTTATTCTTTGTTTATAGAATGTCATAATGTATTTACAAGTTACAAATGTGATCAAATTTAATTGACAAATTTTTTAACTGTCACCTTTTTATAATACGTTAAGGTCAACCAAGCCAATAATGAAGATAATGTTTTGTTTCAGTAACAATCATAAGCCTCTGTTTAGGACAGATTGGCAGAGACACTATGAAAGAGTGAAAAATAGTTTTGATGGATTAAGTGAATAAAAATAGAAAGGAAAATGGCAAGAAAGTACTCAGACATGGATACACATTATTGTAAAAAGAAAGCAAGAGAAGAGCAAAAATGAAGTAGCTTTCACAATCGTAAATACAAGTTTTAAGAAGTAAGGTATTTATAAAAATGATAAGTTATGATTCATTAGGAAACAAAAGAGAATCTTAACAATGATAAAGGTATATATGTATGGAAAGTAGGATACAGCGAGGCATAAAGGAGATTATGTTTCAGCTCCAGAAAGTAATTTGAAAGAAGTAAGATAATATGTGAATTTAATGTACGAATGACGAAAGATGGAGAATAGTATAAAGTAGTACTAGGAGATTAGAATATGGAAAAGGAATGAAAAGGAAGAAAGCTGCATTTGGAAATGCTTGGAGAAAAAAAATTATAAAATATTAACAAGTTGTGGACAAGACATGGAGGTGGGAATCCAAGCAGTGGGCTACACTCAGCCGATGTCATGAACTAAATTTTATTCGAAAATTTGAAGCATGAAATTATAAGAAGCAGAGGTATGTCAAGAATTATACAGAGTATAAATTGCTGTGAAATTTATTTAACATAAAATGAGACATACTGTAAAAATGTTAAGAAAATTTTGAAATCTACAAGATGGAAGAAATAAATACAGACTGGTGTAAGAATTGAAGCGGTAAATAAGAAAGGTGATGTTGATAAAAAGATGCACAGCAAAAGAAGAAAAGCTTGGCAAATCTTAACACAAGAAATACAAATGGTGTGGATGGTAACAAAAGAATCTTCTAAATAAAGAGGATAATAAAACAAATCCATTCTCTTAAATTTACCACTAATTTATAGCGAGTAAATGGAATGATTTTAAATATCCAGAGTAAATAAAAACATATGGCAAAGAAAAAGAAAAACTATTTGAATATTTGTTGAATGGGGATTATGAAGAATAAATATCGAGGAATAATACAACAATAACCGGAAAGATGTAATATTTCTGAAGGTATATTCAGGAATACCTTCAACATAAAAAACAAGAGACAATATTCCTCGAACATTGTTTTAACTCATTTAACTCACACACGTAACCTAAGACTCTAGTCTTACATATAATTCAAAAAGCACAACAGGAAGTGATCAATGTGTGATATTATTAATTGCTGTTCTTAGTTAGGTCTATTCCCACTCCCGACAGTAACATACGCCTTTGAAATCACTCTTGAGAGTTTTTCACTTGACTGGACATTTGATTAAATTGCTCAATCACTTAACGTCTGTTTGGATTTACAGCACTACATTATCACTACCAGTGTTTTATAACTAGGAAAATCTATAAACATAGTTTTGTAATAAACTTTTTCAGGAGTATGTAGTAAATGCAGAAAACAATTAATTTTCTTGAATGTTCATTATCTTATACAACCAACTACTCGGAGCATTAGATGAATCAAGTTTTATTACCAAAGCAATAATAATAAATTTTTACTTTGGTAATAAGAGGGAGGGAGAGAGAGCGAGAGAGAGGGAGAGAGAGAGAGAGAGAGAGAGAGAGCGATTTGCCTACAGTTACAAATGTAAGTGAGGCAATAGTTGAGACAAACTAACCAGAAGAAACTATAACTATAGTCCGAATAAAATAACTTTGGTACTAGCGGAACGGCCACTCGCCACTGGTCTGAAATGACAAAACTCTTGAATTTTAATTTGCTGTCAAACTTAAAATAAGTAAGCAATAATTTTTTAACTAATTATATAGTGTCCACCATGTTATATTCTTTAATAAAAAATTGTGGTGAAAATTTCGTTCAAACTAAACTGCTTTTTATAGTGATATCTGTGTTTAGGGACAAGTTTTTATGAATGAAATTGCGCGTGAGTCGTCTTTAACCAGTCACTGTAGCTAGAATAATAATAATAAAATTATTTCTTGTGGATGGATGACAGTTTGATTCATTGTGGTTTGTTTTGTATAAGACTCATTTAATAATTCAAACAAATTAATGAGAACTTTTTTTAATCCTTGCAAACTTGGTAACGACAAACGCTAGACAACATTTCTTTAAACCTAAATTAATTGTGTTATTTAAGTGATACTAAAATCGTACTCTAGTATCAAACACTCTTTTCTTAAACTAGGAAGAGAGTTTTAGTAGTTTTCAACTCTAGATTAGCGCATTGTAGCAGTCAGCTCTGCCCTCTCCATTGCAAACACAAGGCCATCTTGTCAATTAATAATAAAGTATTAACTAACATTTTAAATATTAGAATTGCACTAAACACTAATAATTATATATACACACACTGAATCATATGGCATTATTGTCACATCTAAATAAAAAAAACTTATAATATCACTAAAACTAAATTACTGTAATAAAAATAAACTGGTAACTAAACTATACCAAGCACTGTTAAATATACTAAGAAATCAACAAGAACACACCTTCAAAGTCAACTAACTCACCTTATTTCTTACTGTTGATACATTTCTTAACTGAAAATATCGTCCAAGATTATTTTACGATTGAGCGAATATATCCGGTCTACACTTTCCCTTGAGCAGAGTAAGACTTAGGCGTCAGACACAGCCTCGATGTAAATGAATTATTATGAGTTTACTTCATTATTTTTCTGCATGTGTTACTAGAGATACAGTATTATTTCAGTACAGTAATACATACAAAACACAGTTAATGTTTGCTCAAAGCCACTTTGTCTAGCGTTTGTCGTTTCCGAGTTTGTAATGGTTTACAAAAAAAGTAATTGTTCATTAACTTGTTTAAATTATTAAATGAGTCTTATACCAAACTAATCGCAATGAATCAAACGGCCATTAATCCACAAGATTGTAGTTGTATTATTATTATTTTCTCTACAGTTACAGGTTAAAGACGACTCACGCGCAATTTCACTCATAAAAACGTGTTCTTAAACACAAATATCACTAAAAAGAGCAAATAAGTTCAAGAAAAATCTCCAGCATAATTTTTCTTAAAGAATATAATATGGTAGACATTATAAAATTAGTTCGAAAATTATTGCTTATTTATTTTAAGTTTGATAGCAAATTAAAACTCAGAGTTTTGTCATTTAAGACCAGCGACGCGTGGCCATTCCGCCAGTACCAAAGTCATTTTATTAGGACTATAATCAAGCATGAAAATAAATGTAAGTACAGAAGGTATACTTGGAGTTATACATTTATGTAGAATGTTAGAAGGTCCTTTGAATGATATATATATGTAGAGAGGTAGGTCTATTCAATGATATATCTATGTAGAGTAGTAGAAGGTCCTTTGAATAATACAGTTATGTAGTATAGAAAAGGTCCTTTAAATGATACATTTAAGTAGATTGTTAGAACCTCCTTTGAATGATACATTTATGTAGAATGTTAGAAGGTCCTTTGAATGATATATATATGTAGAGGTAGGTCTATTCAATGATATATCTATGTAGAGTAGTAGAAGGTCCTTTGAATAATACAGTTATGTAGTATAGAAAAGGTCCTTTAAATGATACATTTAAGTAGATTGTTAGAACCTCCTTTGAATGATACATTTATGTAGAATGTTAGAAGGTCCTTTGAATGATATATATATGTAGAGAGGTAGGTCTATTCAATGATATATCTATGTAGAGTAGTAGAAGGTCCTTTGAATAATACAGTTATGTAGTATAGAAAAGGTCCTTTAAATGATACATTTAAGTAGATTGTTAGAACCTCCTTTGAATGATACATTTATGTAGATTGTTAGAAGGCTCTTTGAATGATACATATATGTAGATTGTTAGAAGGCTCTTTGAATGATACATATATGTAGATTGTTAGAAGGCTCTTTGAATGATACATTTATGTAGATTGTTAGAAGGCTCTTTGAATGATACATATATGTAGATTGTTAGAAGGCTCTTTGAATGATACATATATGTAGATTGTTAGAAGGCTCTTTGAATGATACATATATGTAGATTGTTAGAAGGCTCTTTGAATGATACATTTATGTAGAGTGGTAGAAGGCTCTTTGAATGATACATTTATGTAGATTGTTAGAAGGCTCTTTGAATGATACATATATGTAGATTGTTAGAAGGCTCTTTGAATGATACATATATGTAGATTATTAGAAGGCTCTTTGAATGATACATATATGTAGATTGTTAGAAGGCTCTTTGAATGATACATTTATGTAGAGTGGTAGAAGGCTCTTTGAATGATACATTTATGTAGATTGTTAGAAGGCTCTTTGAATGATACATATATGTAGATTGTTAGAAGGCTCTTTGAATGATACATATATGTAGATTGTTAGAAGGCTCTTTGAATGATACATTTATGTAGAGTGGTAGAAGGCTCTTTGAATGATACATATATGTAGATTGTTAGAAGGCTCTTTGAATGATACATTTATGTAGATTGTTAGAAGGTTCTTTGAATGATACATTTATGTAGAGTGGTAGAAGGCTCTTTGAATGATACATATATGTAGATTGTTAGAAGGCTCTTTGAATGATACATTTATGTAGATTGTTAGAAGGCTCTTTGAATGATACATATATGTAGATTGTTAGAAGGCTCTTTGAATGATACATTTATGTAGAGTGTTAGAAGGCTCTTTGAATGATATATATATGTAGAGAGGTAGGTCTATTCAATGATATATCTATGTAGAGTAGTAGAAGGTCCTTTGAATAATACAGTTATGTAGTATAGAAAAGGTCCTTTAAATGATACATTTAAGTAGATTGTTAGAACCTCCTTTGAATGATACATTTATGTAGAATGTTAGAAGGTCCTTTGAATGATATATATATATGTAGAGAGGTAGGTCTATTCAATGATATATCTATGTAGAGTAGTAGAAGGTCCTTTGAATAATACAGTTATGTAGTATAGAAAAGGTCCTTTAAATGATACATTTAAGTAGATTGTTAGAACCTCCTTTGAATGATACATTTATGTAGATTGTTAGAAGGCTCTTTGAATGATACATATATGTAGATTGTTAGAAGGCTCTTTGAATGATACATATATGTAGATTGTTAGAAGGCTCTTTGAATGATACATATATGTAGATTGTTAGAAGGCTCTTTGAATGATACATATATGTAGATTGTTAGAAGGCTCTTTGAATGATACATATATGTAGATTGTTAGAAGGCTCTTTGAATGATACATATATGTAGATTGTTAGAAGGCTCTTTGAATGATACATATATGTAGATTGTTAGAAGGCTCTTTGAATGATACATTTATGTAGAGTGGTAGAAGGCTCTTTGAATGATACATTTATGTAGAGTGGTAGAAGGCTCTTTGAATGATACATATATGTAGATTGTTAGAAGGCTCTTTGAATGATACATATATGTAGATTGTTAGAAGGCTCTTTGAATGATACATTTATGTAGAGTGGTAGAAGGCTCTTTGAATGATACATTTATGTAGAGTGGTAGAAGGCTCTTTGAATGATACATATATGTAGATTGTTAGAAGGCTCTTTGAATGATACATATATGTAGATTGTTAGAAGGCTCTTTGAATGATACATATATGTAGATTGTTAGAAGGCTCTTTGAATGATACATTTATGTAGAGTGGTAGAAGGCTCTTTGAATGATACATTTATGTAGATTGTTAGAAGGCTCTTTGAATGATATATATATGTAGAGAGGTAGGTCTATTCAATGATATATCTATGTAGAGTAGTAGAAGGTCCTTTGAATAATACAGTTATGTAGTATAGAAAAGGTCCTTTAAATGATACATTTAAGTAGATTGTTAGAACCTCCTTTGAATGATACATTTATGTAGATTGTTAGAAGGCTCTTTGAATGATACATTTATGTAGATTGTTAGAAGGCTCTTTGAATGATACATTTATGTAGAGTGGTAGACAGTTTTTGAATTTTTTCGTAATGTGGATAAAAATCCCATAAATATATTGAACTATCCATTACAAATAAATAACAAGGTTTGTTAATTCAGAGGTAATTTTATTTAACATGTGACAAAAACATCTTGCTTGTCTAACGGCCTCTTTTTAAATATTCTCGAGGGCTATATCATCAATATTAAAATCTCCAGGAATATTTTTTCCTTTCGCCAAATAGAGAATGTCAGGTCAGATTTTAAACGGTAGGTGTAGGCTACAGTAGAACTTTTTATTCCTAAGCTCACCAATTGTTACAATTTTATATTCCTAATTAAAACATTTTTCAATTAATTCCAGGAAAAATGAAAAACATTAGTTAACTTTTAACAAAACCTATGTTCGTGGTAAGAAGACTTCTCTATTACAGCTTCTACTTCCCATGCCTCATGAGAAGGGAAGGTCACTTTTCATTCTTCAATGCACATTCCCTTTCTTCTACTTCCAGCTACAACTTATTTACTATAACTCGTACCTACAACTCATTGAAACCGACCACTGGCGAGCAGTTTCTTGTTGTGACGTGGATGTGGTTTCTTGGCGTCATTACATTCAATAATTACTTGCTTTTACCACTACATTTCCTTTAGATCTTTTATGCAGCCGCTGCAATTTCTCTAGTGGTCGGTGTAATTTGGTCAGACACCTCCAAACCCGAACCACAAACCTGTAGTGGCTCTAGAGTGCTCATGAAGTCGGACATTGCACCCTAGGCTAATGACTCATAACACAAAATACATAATTATAAAAGTAGTGACTTCAAAAGCAAGCTTTAAAGAAAATATTTTAAGAATATCGGTGAACTTCCTTTAGCCACCCCCAAACACAAACTATTTTCTACAGCAGTTTGGGTACCTACCAAATACCTACCAAAATAACTTAAATATTCGGTTATTTGCAAGGAAATAAAGGCTTCTAACAGTATCAGCAGTGATACAGATAGAACAAACTTAACCTCTGTTCCATTGTTTGCATAACACATCCATTCATAGGCCTATGTGTTAAAGGAAATTAATATTTCTTTGAGCTAAAATGATTTAATACTTCCTAAAACATATTTTATTATTCTTTTAAAAAATATGTTTTAGGCGGTTTTTTTAACAGCGAACGCCTCAGTGGCAGTTATAAGTAGAGAACAACTAACTGATGTACATCCCTACGTTAACCATTTGGAGAGGGAATGACAAGGTGATGGCAAAGTGGAGAAATAGCTACTCGACACACATTTAGCGCACTATTCAATGCGACCTCTGTTTCCTTTTTCTTTGTGAAAACTTGTAATCAATATATTTCTATAGAAAATGGTTTGAGTTTGGGGGTAGTTAAAGGAGTTTGATCCCTTCATGTATCATCCAATTATTAGTTGTTTTTATTTCCAGAAACCGGAATAGAAAAAATACAAACGTAAATAATTTCGGCGAACTTAAATTCAAGAATTGCTCGTCTGAATTATCGTCAAGAAACAAACTCGTTAGTTGTTTTAATGTTATGTAATTAATGTTTACACAATGTGTACTGTACAAATAATAAGTGTGCATTATTAAATTTCTTTGCTATTAATTATCATTCAATTTTGAGTCTCATTAGTGAATTATTATTATCACAGGTTTTAGACAGAACGTTATAAATTCTTGTAACGAATTTTAAGTGAATTCAGTCTCTAATTAAAAAAAGCAAAGTTAAATAGCTACATTAGTTCAACCATACTATATTTGTGATTCTTAAAATAAGTAAGTAATTATTTTGTGAACTAGAAGTAATAAATCATTAAATGCTATTACATTATAAAATACAAGTGTATTAGACAACCATATATCTATTACTTTCTATAGAACCCAAATCCTTCTACAAATTTTATAGCGTATGTTAAGAAACTAATTAACTCAAATAAAGGAGCCAAAATCAAACCTGTGTTATCTTTGATACAATCCACCAGCTTAAATCAAACCTGTGTTATCTTTGATACAATCCACCAGCTTAAATCAAACCTGTGTTATCTTTGATACAATCCACCAGCTTAAATCAAACCTGTGTTATCTTTGATACAATCCACCAGCTTAAATCAAACCTGTGTTATCTTTGATACAATCCACTAGCTTAAATCAAACCTGTGTTATCTTTGATACGATCCACCAGCTTAAATCAAACCTGTGTTATCTTTGATACGATCCACCAGCTTAAATCAAACCTGTGTTATCTTTGATACGATCCACCAGCTTAAATCAAACCTGTGTTATCTTTGATACGATCCACCAGCTTAAATCAAACCTGTGTTATCTTTGATACAATCCACCAGCTTAAATCAAACCTGTGTTATCTTTGATACAATCCACCAGCTTAAATCAAACCTGTGTTATCTTTGATACAATCCACCAGCTTAAATCAAACCTGTGTTATCTTTGATACAATCCACCAGCTTAAATCAAACCTGTGTTATATTTGATACAATCCACCAGCTTAAATCAAACCTGTGTTATCTTTGATACAATCCACCAGCTTAAATCAAACCTGTGTTATCTTTGATACAATCCACCAGCTTAAATCAAACCTGTGTTATCTTTGATACAATCCACCAGCTTAAACGCTTTTATTTTAATGATAATTTAAGTATTTTATCATAAAAACCGTAGAGAAAAAGTTCGATCTTACATTTTTATTAGTGCTGTTTTTATATGAATATGCCTATCAGTTTTTTGTTTATAGGTACGTTTTCCGTACGAGTTTGATGCATCATTATCCGAGAATTATCTTCGATTAATCGCTGAGTTTCCAAATAAATTGCATATTTACAAAACCAAAACATAAGCGTTGTGGATCTGAAAATAATGTGTGGAGATTTTTTAAACAGTGGTGATTATTACGCGATTAGGAGATAAAATAGAAAAAGGTATAAAATATAAAACCTTAACTACCCATAAAGGTTAGACATGTCATAGATACAATTTAATACAAACGGCCTCTTAGTCATATAAATACGACATTTTTAAGATGGTCGGATGAACTCAGGTTTGAACAATAGATAAATTAAATAGAACATAGATAAATCCTGTAGAAAATCTTCACGAAAGATCCAGTTAAAGGCAATCACGTGGAGCTCACCTAAAGAATGAATTTTTATTGAATTGAGTTATTCTTATATTAAACTTATGTTTTCCTTTTCTTCTTCGCCCATGACTAATAATAAATCTGTTGTTCCAATGAGCTCTACAAATAATTATCTTTGACAGAGCTTAATATTTTCAAGATGAAAATCTCCTACAATTAAATCAATAGTCTGGTTGTGAAATAAAATAAACGTAGGATGAAAAAATCCCTCTTTACATTAATTTTTCTTCAGTTCCTTTAATCACTCAAAATAATCAAATTTCTTAATCACAGACGCTTGCCAGGATATCTGGTTGAAGAATCAATAGGATGACTAGCTAATTTATTATAAAAACAATTTCTAAAAGACAATCATTTTCAAAGAAGATTCTTTGATATGACATTTCTTTTCTTTTTACTTTGCTAATTCATTAACTAATTACATAAACATGAACCCCAGAAGAAGATGTAACTACGAAAAAAGCCTTTAATTTTAATACATTTATGATATCAAACCTAGTTGTCTACTTTGTATTGATTTGATTTACGTTTTGTTTTTACAAATTTAATATACGTTCAAACTCTGTATAACAATTAATTTCTATGAACTAAAATCATCGTAACAATAGTTATGTTTTCAATTATATTAATTTGCATTTCCTACACTTAAATTTAACAATTAGCCTACATTACCAATTGTTTGATACTTACGAAAAGTACTGTTAAAATTATATCGGTTCGTAGTTAATTGTTTTAATAAACAATTCTCTGAAATTTCTAGTTGCTTCAGTGAAATTTCGTAACTTATCAAGAAAGGTGAACCTCTCAAGAAAATTATCTCCTTTTGATATGATAAGCAACCCTCACTTGTCTAACTAAATGAAGATGGTTTGTACCGAATTAAATATACCTAATATTGTCAGGATAATAAAATAAGGGATCTGTTCCGTTAATTAACTACCACTACTTTCTCCGTTTGTATTATCACTATTTGTTTCCGTTGTACTTTCTATTTGTTTCCGTTGATTCAGTTATTCTATTGCTCTAACAACTTTCCCCAAATCATTTTTACGTACACTGTGGTATTCCTTATCCGCTAGGAATCCGATACCGCTGACCTTATCTTATCGCTTTCCAAGAACTTACATACGGAGAGCGCATTCGGCGGTAAGTCAATCATTGGATTTACCATTTTGTGATCAACTTTAGTAGCCACCTAACCTAGCCGTAATTGCGATAAAAAAAGTAGTGGTAGTGAAGTAACGGAAAAGGTCCAAAATAAGAACAACAAACTATGTGAAGAAAAAAACAGGTCCGTATACACAAAATAAATTTGTTTAAATATCAATAATTACTCTTTAGATAGTCAATTGATTTTGTGAATTTGTTGGAAGTATGTTATTCTTGGAAAACTATTCTAAATTACACGTCAGCGTAAATAGATAAGAAGAGGGTTTTTTTAAGTCCTAAGGAATTTATTTACTATGTTTATTATGTAATTTCACTCGAATATATTACTTAAAATGTATATAAGATATTTGGTTTTTAGATAAGAAATATTGCTAATTTTAATGCGTTTTCGTAAAGAAATCTATTCCAGCCGGTTAACCTGTTCTGAATAGCAAGAGTTCTTTTTACTTGAATTACTATCGAAATACCTAAATGAAACATGTTACTGGACAGTTAGAAATCATACAATAGTTCTTCGTTAGAGACCAATTCCAACATGAGACATTAGTTTCTTGTACAGCAAATAACTCAAAGAGCATTCAATTTTAGGACGCAACCAAGTGCTCTCAAGGCCTAATCAGTGGTACAAGTTGTTTGTGACATGTTTGATTTGTAGTCGTAAGTCATGTGAAAGTGATAAGCTATCATCGACTTAAAGATGTCCGCCGGCAAGTCGTTACACACGACCACTGGCGCTTATACCATTAGGCACAAATTATATTTTACAGCTCTATGCAATGTTTTAAAACACTTTTTGGTATTTCACTCTTTCTTATGAATGTCACCTCTCGATTAATCAGCCATAGTCTGCTAATATAACGTTACTTGATGGGTTGTCTAATATAACGTTACTTGATGGGTTGTCTAATATAACGTTACTTGGTGGGTTGTGTAATATAGTCCTAAATATTAAGTCTATTCACACTAGTATAAGATTAGACACTCATAGTAATTGCATGATAGCCTTATGGCTTATTGTGGACCCCTCCACAAACGGTTTTATACCATCACGAAGACTACATTCGCTCATTCTCATTCGAGTCTGCCCATATATTGATGAAAGTTGTCCTTACATCACAGCTCAAACATTCATACTCTACTTTTGCGTTTAGTGTTTCCTTATATAAATTTATATGACGAGTTTCAAGTAAGAGCACGAAGCAAGGATTTATTTGAAAACTAAGAAAAAAATTTTGATCATTACTTTTTGTTCTCCGTTTTCTGCCGTTGCGAAGAACTGGGTAACATTCTGTTTAGGGCTTCCTTATTCCTCATTCTACATCGAAAAATGATCTCACACCAAACTTATAACTTATTTCAAAATTTGTAAGTGTTATTAGCCCCAACAGCTCTCCGCCAACTGCTAGCTCCGGCTAGATTGTAAAGTGCCTAACTATCGGTTGTTAATACCATTACCACTTAAACTAGCAGAACTAATCCATTCAAATTAGAGAATTAATTAACAATCAAAATTCCTACAGGGAAAGGTCGAATGAAACTATTATTTCCGAACTAGCCCTGTGGAATGTTGGCATATTTACATAGAGGCGTAAGATTTTTTTATTTAGCACGACTACACCAGGAAGTGCCAAGATTTATTGTGCTCTTCCATCACTGATCACTGTGGATAAACACTCATCGTCATTAGGGAAGACCACAAGTCGGTAATTAACTACAAGGTAAATTCGAAAACAGAACCTCGTCAGCTAGTCATATTATTCAAGAAATCGGAGCATAATTTTTTCAAAATAATCGGAATCTTAATCTTGACTGCTTCAGAACGTTACGTCTTTAATAAACAAAAATAATTCTTGCATTACTTCCTTAACCTCCCTCTCTAAGGAGAGGGTATAATACTCGCCTCCATCCCTACACATGGTGATTTTGGCCCACCCACCTTCCCTTACAGAAGGTGATTATAACCTACCCACTCTCCCTTACACAAGGCGATTCTGACCCACCTACTCTCCTTTAGACACAGTGCTTTTGGCCCACCTACTCTCCCTTACAGAAGGTGATTCTGGCCCACCTACTCTCCCTTACACGAGGTGTTTTTGGCCCACCTACTCTTCCTTACACACAGTGCTTTTGGCCCACATACTCTTCCTTACACACAGTGCTTTTGGCCCACCTACTCTTCCTTACACAAGGTGATTTTGGCCCACCTACTCTTCCTTACACAAGGTGATTTTGGCCTACCTACTCTTCCTTACACACAGTGCTTTTGGCCCACCTACTCTTCCTTACACACAGTGCTTTTGGCCCACCTACTCTTCCTTACACAAGGTGATTTTGGCCCACCTACTCTTCCTTACACACAGTGCTTTTGGCCCACCTACTCTTCCTTACACACAGTGCTTTTGGCCCACCTACTCTTCCTTACACACAGTGCTTTTGGCCCACCTACTCTTCCTTACACAACGTGATTTTGGCCCACCTACTCTTCCTTACACACAGTGCTTTTGGCCCACCTACTCTTCCTTACACACAGTGCTTTTGGCCCACCTACTCTCCCTTACAGAAGGTGATTCTGGCCCACCTACTCTCCCTTACACGAGGTGTTTTTGGCCCACCTACTCTTCCTTACACACAGTGTTTTTGGCCCACATACTCTTCCTTACACACAGTGCTTTTGGCCCACCTACTCTTCCTTACACAAGGTGATTTTGGCCCACCTACTCTTCCTTACACAAGGTGATTTTGGCCTACCTACTCTACCTTACACACAGTGCTTTTGGCCCACCTACTCTTCCTTACACAAAGTGCTTTTGGCCCACCTACTCTCCCTTACAGAAGGTGATTCTGACCCACCTACTCTCCCTTAGACACAGTGCTTTTGGCCCACCTACTCTCCCTTACAGAAGGTGATTCTGGCTCACCTACTCTCTCTTACACGAGGTGTTTTTGGCCCACCTACTCTTCCTTACACACAGTGATTTTGGCCCACATACTCTTCCTTACACACAGTGCTTTTGGCCCACCTACTCTCCCTTACACAAGGTGATTCTGACCCACCTACTCTCCCTTATACAAGGTGATTTTGGCCCACCTACTCTTCTCTACACATAGTGTTTTTGGCCCAACTACTTTCCCTTACACACAGTGATTTTGGCCCACCTACTCTCCCTTACACAAGGTGCTTTTGGCCTAGCCACCCTCCCTTACACACGGTGCTTCTTCACCATCCACCCTCTCTTACAATTGGTTATTTTGGCCAAGCTATTCTCCCTTACAAAAGGTTCTTTTGGCATACCTACCCTCCTTACACACGCTGCTTTTGGCCTGCCTTCTCTCCTTTTACATGGTGCTTTTGGCCCGCCCACCCTCCCTCACACACGTCATTTTGGGGGTAATATATCCACCCTTACGTGAGGTACCCAAATACGAAATTCATGACGCTATGTGGTAAATATTTATAAACAATTAATTATAAAAACACCAACAAAATGTAAAATGGTCAAGTTAAAACGGAGATGTCGCTTCTCTCGTTCTATAAAACAGATTAATATACTGCAGAGAGTCATGTGACAGCATTTGACTAACATTTTTTGCGCAATATGTGATCAAATACATAGTTTTTATTTTGTGCAATTTTAAAGTGCTAATTTTTTCACAAACCTTCGTTTTGCAAACCCACTATTTTGAACTTTATAAGGAAAATAACCTTACTTTTATTATTGCCATAAAACGTTGACATCAATCCATCATTTCTTTACTTGCATGGAGTTATGTCGAATACCAGCAAATACGTCAAATTTATGTAGTAAAAAAAGGTACAATTATTAGGATTTAACTTATGATTGTAGCGATCAAAATGTTCGAACAGCTGCTTAAAAATGTTAAAAAGATATGAATATTTAAGTGTTTTGAATATTAAAATGTTTGAATCATGAAGCATCTGAGTTGTAAAAGGATTTCGAATTAGTCATGTAAAATTAATAGGCAGGTCATAGTGTATAAGAAAAACCCTTTTTAGTAAAATTGGAATCGGTCAGAGTTAATGTTAGTCCATTCTACGCTCAGTTTTTTTATAAATTCATAAAATGAATATGAAGGTGCTATTGCATAAGCTATTCTATTAGTTTTCTATCAGTAACGTTTTGGATGATGGACATAAACGGTTTTAAGAGATATAATTAACGTTTATTTCGTGATTAGTCGTTTTCACTAAAGGTAAAATTAGAAGTATGACGAATCGAGAAAATTACGTTATTTTGACAGATACAGATGGTGATGGTTATCCATATTTTGATACTACGAAAGTTCACATATGCATAGATTGAAAGTCCAATCGTTAGAACTACGAGTCTGATTCAATTGGATACAATCACGAAAAATGGACTGCGGCATTGATTAATTAAACAAAACATTTTAAATTGATTACATCCATCATTCTACAGGCCTCAGTAACAAACTGGATTTCGGGGAAAACTGACTCGATTCTATCGAATTCATTACGATGTGTCGTAGCGTTTTCGAGAATGCTTGGGCCAGACGTAGACCTTTATCACCACTCCTCGGTGTGCTGCGTGACCTCTGACCTCCAGTCTCGGGGTCAGGTTCAGGGTCGCGGACATCACTTGTTTTGGCTATTTATTAGTCAACCTTACCAAACCCAATCACTAGGGCCGCAGTTTGCTAATTGCAAGCTTGTTAATGAGTGCGACAAACAAATGCCGAGATAAGAGTCTTGCATCACGACGTAGTTCTTATGTTGGTTAGGAGATGGACCTTTGGTATATCAGCTCACTAAAGGTCTTCTTGAATGTAGTCTACAGTACTACTGTAAGGTGACTTGGCGTAAAGATCATCTGGCTTTACCTCTGGCTTTCAAAGATCATCCAAAGGAATCAGTCACCGTGAAATTTCTCGGCCTAGGAAGAAGATATCATGGTAGCTTAGTTAGAAATATCTTAAATCTTAAAGACCAAGTATGGTGGGTAAATTATCATAAATGGTAAAAATAACCTTGGCTTCAACCCATTGGCCATGGAAGATCCAATGATTTTCTATTATTACATTGTTTGTATTAATATATATATAAAACAATAATATATGTTTATAATGTTAAGCTGGTATTTTTTAATAAATACCATTTAATATTGTGTATTTTTAGTAAAAATCAAAAACCCTTGATTGTATTATTACTTATTGCTTACAAATAGATATCTTATGTAATAGGAATATTTTTGTGCCAGTAATTTGGTTAGTTAGTGAGGTCTGCCTCTACAGCTGGTTTAAACTGCATTACGCAGCCACATGGGGCTACACTAGCGCTCCACAACGGACCATAACTTCAGCTGATAATTTAAAAAACAACTAAAATTTGATGATAAATCTATATGAGTGCTTATAAAATCAAAAATAAAATCTTTTGAACAAAAACAACAAACATTAAGTAATTGTATTGATTTAATAGTCCTGCTGCTGTTGTAATCACGAACTACAGACCGAGGGTAAAGGCCAAGATGACACGATCGCAGAGAGTGTCGGGGTTGGTACGTGAAGTGTGCAGATGTATCCCATAGTTTATAATAAAATGCTATTCTTCGTAAGAATGTTCTTGAAATCCATGCAATAGTATTTAAAAACGCAATTTCATTGCTGTAAGTTTCCTAATTATAGTTTATCACATATTGTAATTGTTAGGGTACGATAAAAATACGATTTGTACGTTAGTTCGACAAGCTCACTTATAAACATACCGAACCTCTTTTTGTAGTTCTTTGTAAAAATAAAGTAATATATTAAGAATTAATCGTAAATTAAAAATATATTTACTCATATCAACTTCAACGTATATAACACTTTAAGCCTCTACATGTAACTCTACATAGGAACATTTTTATTAAATTCCATCAAAGATATGATTCCCCTTACAGGATTATGAGAAGCAATTATGTATTTTAATTAGTTAATTATTTACTTACTCTGATTACTGATTACTTACTCTGTAATAAGGACCGCAGCTAAAAAGTAACCAATTGGCGACCAAGTTGGTTGTTTTAGAGGACTATAAAAGCAAACAAGAATAGCAAAAATTTTTTAAAAATACATGAAATACAAGGTGGACAAATATATCGAAACGCTCTCACAACTTTTGTATGACCTCACTTGTAAAAGTCAAATCTTGTACATGAACATGGTTACAAAGAACTTATTTTTTGATGCCATTAGCATCATTTCATCTTTCCAGGGAGACAGCCCACGAGGGGTTGAACGAAAATCTTCAACGTAAGCCTAGGTCGAGTTTGGTATCAAATGAAAAGTCTATTCAAGAACAATTATTTGCCGCAAACCGAACTTTGAAAGGTTTATCCTTTCCAGAGTATCGATCATTTGAATGTCAAAGTAACCAATTTGAACAATATTATTTCTCTACTATTTAACGGTTTTAAGTAAATTATACTTTATGGAACACAGTTATTGAAAAAAATTAAATTATCAAATTACCTATGGAAAAAATAACGTTGTTGTGAAAGTGTTTCCATATTTTTTTCCACCCTACAACATAAGGTAACAATGAATCAAACGCAAGTAAGCAGTACATTTTTTTCTTCAGTAGCTACCTTAGTTCAAATAGTTGATAAAATACAAGTTTAAATGTGTCATATACTTCAGAACCAAAGCGTGTTTCTATAATGCATTTAACATCATGACACTCTGAACTTAACCATTGTGCATTTGAAAAAAGAAATTTCATTTTGCTTTCTCCAACAGAATACGGGATGGAGGCGGACGTTGATCTTGCTGACACATGTCTGAGGAAGTCGCTGCTCTTGAATACCTGGAACTTGACAAAGAGTGTGTTTTTGCGACACTGAACAGCCGTCGCCAGTCTATCCTCAGAATTGTCAATCAACTATAGTATAGAATATCTTGTCTTAAAGGTCATTACGTGGCTAATATAAAGATTTAACAATACCCCAATGTTTTAACAATTTAAAAAAATATTATTTCACTTCTAGAGTAAATTAACTTTGTATTATTCTTCACGTCTAAAACTTATTTGTTTTAGTTGGACTTTTGTAATTTTAACTATAATGTTGTTAACTAGAATCTACATTTTCCGGTGACTCTCAGAGAAACCACTGAGGATGCCACATCACAGTATGGGCGAAACGCCTGGTTATCTTCTAAATATTGTAGATAGTACCTTGACGGTAACAGTCACCGGAAAATGTAGATTCTAGTTATGACACCGGCCGCTTAAGCCTAAATTCTAAGATATAATGTTCGCTTGATACTCTGGCAGGATAGCGTACCTAAGGCCGTTATTGCTAAAAAAAAAGTATATATAATAATTGAGAGACCAATTTTCTGAATGTGCCTTTACAAAGACCTCATATTGTTTCTTCTCGAAATTATATCAACTGTGATGTTACAGCTAGTTTTAGGTTGTCACGAAGCTCTTGCTAAATATTTCCATTTATTATCTGTAAATAATTTTTATCATTGACAATATTAGGGGTTTTTTAAAGAAATTCTTATGGCAGACAAATTTAGTCTAAAAACAAAAAACATAAAGAAACCTTTAAAGAATATTACATTTACTAGCCGGGTATAACGATCGAATAACAGTTTACCTATGACTATGTTGTTGAAAATAAATTGTGGTGTTGAAGAGAATAGTTTCTAAGCAGCAGAGTTTAGGAAATCTATTTTGTGAATATTTTGGTTTCGTTTAAGAAGGAGCCAGAACTCAAAACGATTTTTTAAGGAGTCACTGGTCACTCTAATAAGTACTATTATTTAGTAAAAATTGATGCCAAACCGAGTTACTAAATACAAAAAGATATTTGCTATAGCCTGATTCTCCTTAGCACATGAGAGACATCAAACAAAGAATCACAACAAGAAAGAAAATCGAATAAATCCTTCATTTGATCATTGACTTAAGCTGACCTCAGATATGAATCATCAAAAGACATCAAACCTTATATGGTAATGTAAGTAATGTTTTAACCCAGGTATTTAGAGACTAAGTTCTTTAGAGGTTAGTCCTTGGATGTCATTTGTATGGACACTATTGGATAGGTTTACGGTCTCCATGTTAGTTGTAGCCTAGGTTCCGATTTACCTAGGCTTTCACTCATAAGGCCTGCCCAATTATTTAAAAAGGAGACTATCATCGCACTTTACTTTTTACCCTCTTTGTTCTAGATTGTGGACTGCCAGGTTTGGCAATCGCGCTCGATCCACAAACGTTTTACGCTCAGCAAACTGATATTCCTCAAACTTTAGAAAGTAGCACGACACAGTTTAGCATGGATATGTATAGTTTAAGCTCTATGTTGTAATACTGTAAGTTGCCCAAATTATTGAGCCATCAATAACTTGCAATATCTAAGTTATTACATCAACGTTAGTCAGTAATAAAGACTAACTCGTTCATCTACACTCATTTGCAACTCATATTCGCAAATATCTTGACAGTTGACGTCTTAATAATGATAAATAATCCCGGAATGATAGAATGCTGAGAGCAATGGCTTCGGGGACGTAAATTACAATAAGAGGAAGTTTTTCTGTCGAAACTATCGTAATTTTAAATGCAAAGGAAAAACCTGTTTTACCATCGTCATCTACCAGACAGAAGCAAGGTTATTAATCTCCATCAAGGCTCTAAATATATTCTCCGAGTACTTAGGCAGCATAATTTTCAAACCGAACATGCAATTTCGTAGTGGGTATTTCAGGTCGAACGGAATTTCACTTTCGGCTTGAAGTGGTACGTTCAGTGAGGCGCACCACCAGTACCTCGGAGTCAACAGTGCACATGGCCAATAAACTGTGATTAAACGGCTCATTAACTTCGCCAACAATTCATAATTAATTGCCTCCATGTGTTTCTCCTTACAACCTTGAGTGTTACTAATTTACAACGAATTGTTCCTGGAACGTAAATAAGTCCAAGTTTGGTTGATCGTATTTATTTTCGTCTACATTAAGTCTGATCTAATTACTATTACATTATTAAATTTAGAATGCAATTGTATCCGAAGAATCCTAACTATGTAACTTGTACATAACTAATAGTATGGATTTTGGCTATGTTAACAGAATTCATTATCTCAAAGTTGAAAATTTCATTTCGTGAATTCTTCAGAATTTCTGCTTGTTTACTGTCAGCAATATTCCTTGCTTAATTTGTAAATAACCAAACAAATTAAGTGATGAAAAATACTGTCCAAATAAACATATAATATTTTTACATAATCAGTAACAAATGTTCTACATTCCTGATTCCTTACATTCCAGGCTCTATAACGACTAGTTCATATTCTACATCCACAAGTACTGTATTGCAAAGTAAGGAATTTTACTGTTAACTACACACCAAAACGTTAATTTTAAAAGAAAATATCACAGAAGGTTGATACGCCGAAGAGCTTCCTCGTAAGAGCCAAAAAAAAATTTCTTAGCAGTCTTGGCATGCTTGGGATCAGACATGCGATCTGCGCTTGGGCCTCTCGCCATGTTTTCGTCGAGTTTTAAAATAATTTGCATGGAAAAATTCGAACTGACAGGAGGTAATAGTAATATGTCGATTTTATTGGAAGGGTTGTCTGCATTCTACTGCAAGGTGCACCGAGGCAGGTGCGGGGGTTTCAACAGTCACAACTAGGACAAAATAGTTTAGATTCGCGTTTGGTTACTTTTAGAATTTTGTAAGGTTCCCCCATTTCACATAAGCAATTAAAATTAAAATCAACTAGTGAGACATAAGCTAGGAAAGAAAAAAAAAATACAATTGATAGATTACTCGACAAAAGATTCGTCCTATTAGGCATGAACATAACCCAAAATGGCTTTTGAAAAACTCCTTTGCCTAAAATTACAGCAGAATAATTCCATCCTATAAATATTATTATCATCACAGTTATCCCAAAAACCGTACTCTTGTTTTTCTTCTCAACAATTCCTTCGGCTTCAAAGTCACACTTACAAACCTTTCAGAACTCACAGGAAATTTTTATGAGCAGCAGGGGTCTTGAATATAAAAAATATAATATCTTGAATATATGCATGAGAAAAAAAACTGTTTGAGGCATATTGGATATGTATATGATATGGATTCGTAGTTTGGATGTCTAAGAATGATTCAACTTTTAATATGTTGAATCATTATCATGTTAACACTTGCTGGGATTTATCTGGGATCAGTGGGGGATACAGGGTAAACAAAAATTGTTGGTACGACCCCAAACTAAATCTCAATAATGCTAGAATATTGATTTACGTAAGCTCATTAATCAAAAGTACAACTTCTAGTGAGACCTGAATATAGATCGTGCAGATCTTTTCATCAAATTTGATTGTTATATTTCAGTGAGTAAGAAACTCTTATTTATGAGTACATTGATGAATCAGTTTGGTAGATCTCAGTTGGTTTTATTAGTTGAATTTATGATTCAGCTAAGCGAGTAATTGATTAACAGAGTGGAGCTTCTTTCTTAGTTCCATCATTAAATGCATCAGTCAATTCTATTGATTTATTATTTTAAAAGACAGAGAATATTTTCTATGGAAGTTCGATGTAGAATGAGATTCCATAGGAATCATAGGATTCCTTTATGGGCTATGTAGTTGTCAACTTTAATATTAAAACGTTTATGAGTAAAGTTTTTATGTGATGGTGTAAATGATGGTGAACATTTGTTTTTATTGTTTTAGATAGCTAATACTGCTGGGGTAAAAATGTAACGATGTAGTTGTAAACATAGCAAATATATCATCCAAGCATTTATTTTCAATAAATAATAAGTACGAAATATTGTTTTTACTTATTATGAAAATATACAGTTTATCTGTGATTAGCGGACATATATTCAGAAACTAATTCTATGGGCCACAACAAAGAAAAAAAGGTCTTATAAAGGCATGTCCTGAAATAATTCTATTCCCAGATATCTAAATTTTGTTTGTTTACTAAATAATTTATATCTGTAGAACGACTAAACGGATTGAGTTGACATTTTGAAAATTACTCATGCATACAAATTATAATTTAAAACAATCAACTCGTTACTGCATTCAGTTTCAAAATTGCTGCCATATTATTTTTTTAAAGTGAAATAACCACAAAATTATATATTTGAATGAAGTTTATCATTTAGGGCGTTTGGAGCCTGTTAAATTTCCAATCCAGTGGTGTACGGATGTGTTTTTCCTTTTAACATTTTTTAAGTTTTCTTGAAACCGAAATCATATAAGGGCAGTGTGTTAGCACACTAGTGGGTTAGTAGTTTATTATTCAATGACATTTATTTTAAACAGAGAATAGAAACATTTTAGGTCTTACCTTTATAAGAATTTTTTTCCCCATAGAATCAGTTCCTGAAATAAGTTCACACATCACAAATAGATCCTGTATACATAGAATTACATTTATGATTGTAAACTATGGGTCGAAAATTTGAAATATTATGCACATCACGTCTTGCCCAGACCAGTAGAATCAACGGGCCATTACTAATGTTACCAAGGTCATGCCTTTGGTTGCAGTGGAGTAAAACTCCCAGCAAACATCCATTAACACCAAAAACAATTTTATGGATTCGAATACAACATTACTTCTGACCTTGGGAATCCACAAAATCCTCACAGTATCAGTTTACGGGCTTATACTCAAATTGTAGGAACTCGAAGCTCTCGGAAACCTCATCCAAGGGCAGGCCCAAAACAATAAAAATGTCTAGCAGTTATCTGAAGACCGTTGGGCCGGATTCTTGAGGCAACTGCTGAGGCAGTAAAGTCGGCGTAAAAATGTCAACAGTTTGTTCTTGCTATAATTATGAGATCACCAATTTAAGAAAGTGCCCATTTTATTTCGGTGTCGGCTCTCTTACAGAAGCTTTGCCAATTACGTCCAGCTGCTTCCAGAAAAATGCTCCGTTTAGGACACTTTATGTGTTTGAGTGAAATATTTGAAAAATGCCAATATTTGGATTTGTGTTAGAAAACAGGATAATAATGTTTGTCTTTTAACTAACCATTTAAAACTAATTAGTGAATGTTTCAAATTGTTAAATATGCTAATGTATCAGTAAAAATTAAGTATATTTCGAATAAATTGTATTTGCTTTGTGCAATAGAAAGGTTCTACTGATTGATTTCACACACTAAATAATGATTTCACGGCATAAAATGACTTCTGAGATAACAAATGTACCTTGATAAGTAATCTCCAATATTTTAAATTTGTACCTTCTGTTTATAATAGTATTAAATCAACTAAACTTACAACTCGACAAAAGACTTGGTACATTCTTAGGGCTGTAGTTGTTATAATTATCTTCCAAACTATCAAATCACAGACAAAACTGTGGGCAGAAATGATTGGATTTTTTGGAATTTGTCATGAATACCATTTCATTAGCACTCATTTGTTGGTATCTTGTCAAGACGTGACCAAATGAACACTAATTGCTTGGTATTTTGCCTATAAATCCTCCTAATGTGTTTGAATTTTTTGGGAATAGTTTGACTGTTCCCACACCAGGGAATTTCTTGGTTTCCAGCTGAATCTAGAATTCCTGATACCATGTCCAGCTACAGCCCCCCGACTAGTCCTAATTTCATTATATTTTGCCTACACCATCCCTAATTGGTTTAAACTTGCCGTAACTGGACCGAACAGTACGATATTGATATGAATTTCTAGATATCGAACCCAGCCACCTCCATATGTCTCTCAGATCATACCATTTAAAACCTTATTAATTCATTTTCTGACTGTAAGCCTAAACATTTTCAAAGAATTCACTGATAAGCCATGGCTATTTCATATTATTTCTTGGTATTCAGCCATAGATTATCTTGAACCGGATACCGAGATTATCCTGAAGAATTATCTATATAAACGACTACTATCAACAAATTATTTATTGGTAACTGTAACTTGATACCAATTACAGCCATAGTCCTTATTATAACCAGATACAAAAACATGCTCAAGTAATTATCTCTACAAGCCAAGCCCAACAGAGACTTCCTTGATATTGGACACCATTCATACCAGTTAAAACCGTACTTATTCGTTATCAACCAGATACCAAAACATGATCAAGTAATTATCTCTACAAGCCAAGCCCAACAGAGACTTCCTTGATATTGGACACCATTCATACCAGTTAAAACCGTACTTATTCGTTATCAACCAGATACCAAAACATGATCAAGTAATTATCTCTACAAGCCAAGCCATCACCAGAGACTTCCTTGATATTTGACACCATTCATACCAGTTAAAACCGTACTTATTCGTTATCAACCAGATACCAAAACATGATCAAGTAATTATCTCTACAAGCCAAGCCATCACCAGAGACTTCCTTGATATTTGACACCATTCATACCAGTTAAAACCGTACTTATTCGTTATCAACCAGATACCAAAACATGATCTAGTAATTATCTCAATAAGCCAAGCTCATCGCCTGAGCCTTCTTTCATATTTCACTACTCTCATAAAAAAACATATTTCTTCGTATCAAACAGAATCTATATCATACTCAAGGAGTGATTATCTCTTTAAGCCAAGCCCAACAGAGACTTCCTTGATATTTGACACTCTTGATAGTAGTTAAACCATATTTCTTTTTTATATGGTTTCTCCGTATAAATGTGGAGAATAATTATCTCAACAAGTTATGGCCATCACCAAATTCTTACTTGTATCAGCTCGCCATTTGATAACCTGTATATTTCCAGATGCCAAGGAATTCTCTGCCAAGCTACACTCATCTCTAAATGTTTTCCTGGTCTATGGTCCAAATGCCCAAAACTTCTCGCGAAATCGTCTCTGCGTAAGTCGTGGTCTAGGTAACCAACATATGAAGATAATTGCCTGGATTGTAGGATATCCGTCTTTACTTATTAGGACTTTATCTCTCTCGACCACTTTAATTTATTTTGAATATCAAGATTATCTTAATATTTTATCGTAAATTAATGTCGAAGATTAACCATCAATTTTTAACTAATTAAAAAAAACACAAATCTTCAACCCATTATTCAGAGTTACGGTATTCTAATTCTGGACGATTAAAGATAATGAATCATTAAGTTATAAATCACACCTAATAAGGAAAATTTTTGGAATTTACAGTAATTAACATTATCTGTAATCAACCAGATAAGACTTTTGGTTCCAGATAAGATCTAAGAAAATACCGCACAAATTAGAGTCAGTTGGTAATAGGTCGTTTACAACTGAAGACGGACAGTGAGATCAGCTAATGCGTGTGTGTGTGAAGGGGGCTTCATTAATACAGAGAAGTAGCTGAATAGAAAAACCGGTGGACAAAAAGAAACGAGCTCAGCATGTGGTCTAGCGCGTTGAACTGCCGCCATGTGGTGTTAGTGGAGAACGCTGCGCGCTTCAATCCTTCGCCATAATTAGCTATCTCGCTTGAAAAATTGTAATTGCCAAGAGGGTAAGTTTCATCGCTGAATTCTTGAACAAATCACACTGAAACCAGTGAAATAATGAATTTGTGAATGTGTACTTGTTACTATCCTTTTAAAATGTCGTGTTCTTAATTATTAGGCTTCTTAGTAAAACAAAGAGCTACAATTGAAAGTTAGACTACGAGAAAATCATAACTATTCAGCATCATAACAAGTGTCTACAATTCTACTCTTACTCTCCAAGACTGATAGAGAACATAACGCTACATTATTATCTAACAATGGGTGGAATATATACGTACTGGGAGAATCTTGAACGAATAATGATTTGTTCATTATTGCTACTAAATTCTAACGTGCAAAAGTCAATACGTGAAACAATTAATCATGACATACTTTGAAGTATTGATTAATCACTGTGTCAAACAGAAGCACTTCCTCATGTGTTAAACAGATTAGCAGGTTGACTTACAGAGAATTAAAAAAAAATTAAATAAAATACATCCGAATGCTCTGATTATTTACACTAAGAAGTAGTGAGAAATCAAAAAGAAACTTAAAAACCTTCTAAATGAATAATGAATAAATGATTTATTTCAAAAAAAAAAAAAAAAAAAAAAAACTACATATTATATTGTACATCTGAAACTAAAAGGAAATAAAATGGCCACTGCTTCCAGTAATGTGGCCATATGTTAAAATAAAAACAGTACAAAAAACAAATATACTATGTTAGTCAAGCTCTTAAATATTAACTTAAAACAGATTACGACCGCTACTGTTAGCATCTGCTATATTATACTAAAAAACAACAAGAACATAATGTAATGTTACGCATTAAAAACTAAAGAAATCATCTTAAATAACAAATATGAACCAAAAGAACAAATTCAAGCAAGATTGTGTGGAAGGGGCAAAAAACACATATATTATTAGATTAAACTGAAATTCAGTAAAGAAATATCATGTTGGGTCAAAAGCCAATTGAAAACAAGTCTGCAGAATGTGTTTAGAAGTGGAGTTTGTTTTATATAATTAGGCAAGCAATTAAAATATTTTGGACCCAAATACATAAAGGAATGTTTAAAAATTGATGTTCTTACTCTGGGTAATTTATATAATCCACTCACCACAGCCCTTGTGTTTTAGGAAGGATTGATATTGCCTCTATTTCCACTCCTGACATAAAACAGTCTAAGGACTTCATAAATAAAAAGGTACTGTATGGGGAGAATATTTAAGGTAATGTATAAAGGAAAAGAGCTTTCTCGCTTATTTTTTCTCAATATTACTCGTAAAAAGTAATTTTGTGTTGCTCTCAGTTTGTCAATTAAGCCCCTATAAGTACCACCCCAACATGCCCATACTGCAATCGAGAATGAATAATCGCAAAATAAAGTGTACATAACAATTGATTATCACAAAAATTTCTTAAATAATAAAACTTTCTAATTGAGGATCTAAGTTTTAAATGCAAATCGTCAATGTGCTTGTCAAATGTTAATTTTTCATCAAGAGTGATTCCCAGATATTTAAAAGATTTAACTTGTTTTAAAGGTTGACAGTTAAGGAATGATAAACTATTGGAAAAGGAAAGTTAAAACCAACAAAATCGAAATTAACAAATTGAGATTTGACACTGTTCACTTGCTTTTTTATTTTTAGAACACTATTGTCGTAATAGCAAAAGATCACGATTAATAAAATCACCCAACAAAAGAATGTTTATATCTGAATAAAATAACGCAATATCATCAGCAAAAGCACTCACACAACCTTGAAAAGGAAGTTCTAATAGGTCATTTATAAAAATGAGAAACAAGGTTGCAGATAGGACAGAACCCTGTGGCACGCCAGCTTCAATTATAATAGGGTCACTAAGTGAACTATTTATTTTCACTTGCTGTTTCCTTCCCACAAGAAAGCTCTTAAACCATTCAAGTGCCTGACCTCTAATTCCATAGTTTTCTAGCTTGCACAACAGGGTGCAGTGGTCAACAAGATCAAATGCTTTTTTTAAATCAATAAAAAGACCAGTTGACTTCAATTTTTTGTTGAAATTATTATAAATTCGTTCTGTTACTGTTAATAAAGCGTCTTTTGTAGATTTTCCTTTAGTAAAATCATATTGATTAGCATTAAAGAAATTTAAATTGTTTAAGTACTTTAAAAGTCTAGTTAACTTGCATTAACTTAGTTAAATGCCGGATGATTGGTAATTCTTTACGTCACGCCTTCCTGCAAGCTATTTACACGACTCACAGGCTGTTTTGCTTGTGTTTAACCTTTGTAAAATCTATTTACACGAATCACATAGTGGTTTACTTCTGTGTAGCCTTCGTACAAGCTATTTTACACGACTCACAGAAGATTTTTCTTGGGTTTAACTTTCGTACATGCTATTTAACGACTCGTAGAATGGTTTACTTGTGTTTAATCTTCGTACATGCTATTTATACGACTCACAGTGTTTTACTTGTGTTTCACCTTCGTGCAAGCTATATTTACACGACTCACAGTGTTTTACTTGTGTTTCAACTTCCTGCAAGCTATTTACACGACTCACGGGCTGTTTTGCTTGTGTTTAACCTTTGTAAAATCTATTTACAAGAATCACATAGTGGTTTACTTCTGTTTAGCCTTCGTACATGCTGTTTACACGACTTAAAGATTGTTTTGCTTGTGTTTAACCTTTGTACAATCTATTTACACGACTAACATAGTGGTTTACTTCTGTGTAGCCTTCGTACATGCTATTTACACGACTCACAAAAGATTTATCTTGGGTTTAACTTTCGTACACGCTATTTAACGACTCGCAGAATGTTTTACTTGTGTTTAACCTTTGTACAGTCTATTTACACGAATCACATAGTGGTTTACTTCTGTGTAGCCTTCGTACAAGCTATTTACACGACTCACAAAAGATTTATCTTGGGTTTAACTTTCGTATACGCTATTTAACGACTCGCAGAATGTTTTACTTGTGTTTAACCTTCGTATATGCTATTTACAAGACTCACAGTCTGTTTTGCTTGTGTTTAACCTTTGTAAAATCTATTTACAAGAATCACATAGTGGTTTACTTCTGTGTAGCCTTCTTACATGCTATTTACACGACTCACAGAGTATTTTCCTTGGGTTTAACCTTCGTACATGCTAACTTACATGTACATGCCTTTACGCGACTCACAAAGTTCCTACTTGTTATATTTTTGTTTAACATTCACACATGATATTTGCACGGCTCTAATGATGGTATGATTGTGTTTATCGTTCATACTTGCTATCTACATTAACAAACAGAATGTTTTACTTGTGTTTAACCTTCGCACATGCTATTTACACGACTCACAGTGTTTTACTTGTGTTTCACCTTCGTGCAAGCTATTTACACGACTCACAGTGTTTTACTTGTGTTTCACCTTCGTGCAAGCTATTTACACGACTCACAGTGTTTTACTTGTGTTTCACCTCCGTGCAAGCTATTTACACGACTCACAGTGTTTTACTTGTGTTTCACCTCCGTGCAAGCTATTTACACGACTCACAGTGTTTTACTTGTGTTTCACCTTCGTGCAAGCTATTTACACGACTCACAGTGTTTTACTTGTGTTTCACCTTCGTGCAAGCTATTTACACGACTCACAGTGTTTTACTTGTGTTTCACCTCCGTGCAAGCTATTTACACTACTCACAGTGTTTTACTTGTGTTTCACCTTCGTGCAAGCTATTTACACGACTCGTAGTGTTTTACTTGTGTTTCACCTTCGTGCGAGCTATTTACACGACTCGTAGTGTTTTACTTGTGTTTCACTTTCGAGAAAGCTTTTTACACAACTCGCAGTGTTTTACTTGTGTTTCACTTTCGTGCAAGCTATTTACACGACTCACAGTGTTTTACTTGTGTTTAACTTTCGTGCATGCTATTTACACGACTCATAGTGTTTTACTCGTGTTTCACCTTCGTGCGAGCTATTTACACGACTCGTAGTGTTTTACTTGTGTTTCACCTTCGAGCAAGCTTTTTACACAACTCGCAGTGTTTTACTTGTGTTTCACTTTCGTGCAAGCTATTTACACGACTCACAGTGTTTTACTTGAGTTTAACTTTCGTGCATGCTATTTACACGACTCATAGTGTTTTACTTGTGTTTAACCTTCGTGCATGCTATTTACACGACTAAAAGAATGTTTTACTTGTTTCAATCTTCGTACACGATATTTACACGATCGTGTTTTGCTTGTGTTTAACATTCGCTATGCTATTGACACGACTCACAGATTATTTTGCCTGTGTTTAAAACCTTCGTACACAACATTTACAATACATGACTCAAATTGTTTGCTTGTGTGTTTACTGGTGCTTATCATATCAACTGGTGTTTATCGACCAAATTGATTTTGTGTCCTTATGAGTCATAGTTCATAATAATATAACATAATTATAATATGAAAATAGAATGCTACTGTAATGAAAATAAAGTACAAATTACATATTTTTTATTTACCTGCATGTTTAATTTTATTTACTGATTGAGCTCAGCTGGATACGGGTGAAAAAGAAAGTTGAAAGAGTTCAAGGCTCGTGCACATTTGTGTTTGAGAATAGGCTACATTTTGGTCGGTATCATTGTTATGTGATAAATGGAGAACATCTTAGAGAAATAAATTTGAATAAGCCCTGTTAAAAAATTACCGAAATTAGTGTTAAAAAAAACTGATTGTAAAATATAAGAATTGAAATCAATAAAGGTAGGCCTACTGGAATAAATAAATTCAAGTACCTTAAAAAAAGACGTGAACTTTATCTGGTTTTTGATTATGATTTGTAGAACCTTCAGTTTCCGTAACATCAAAGTTAAATAGTTGAACAAATTTTATTTTAACTAATAACTTCTTATTTATTATTTTGAGCTTTTTTCAAACGTTATACAAACCATACGTTTTGAGACGAGAATTTATGTAGAAGGGGACATTTCATAACACTACTTCGATAATAACCAAAACTTGTTCCCTTGACCGTTCTGAAGGAGCCATCCATAGTTGTCATGTAGCCAGTAGTGCATAATGCTTACACATGCACTCTGCCATGTTGGCGCGAGTTCTTCTAGAGGGATGTGTGTTCGGCGCACATCCAGCCAGCCAGCACAGCTAGTCAGAGAGCGCCAACTCCAAGGCCGACTTCCACGTGTTACAATCTACTCCCTGTTCTGAAAACATCTCCCTGTAAATAGCTCTAACCTGAATATATTCGTCGACGAAATCAGCAGGGCCGATCATTGCCTAATTAAAGTTTACGAGTTGTACTGGGTGTTTATGATCGGCCGTTTTCGACGGAAGGAGTAGACTGTCGTAAAACACGTGAAAGTTAAATTTTCTCAATTAAAACTGTTTGTTATAAAATAGTCGTGTTTGTTATTGTCTGACCCAATTATTTATAGGACAGTTTACGATGTGTAATTCATTAGTTTTTATGACTGGATTGTTTCCATTGTAAAGGCCTATAAGGGCTTATCACTAATAGTAAAGTTTATTGTTACGGAAGTAATTGAGTTGTAGGCTCAGACTGTAAACTGCACGTCTTGAATTCAAATTTTGATTAAGTAGGTGAACAATGGCAATATCACTTGCTAATAAACCACTCAAAGCTTCCGCCACTAGTAGGATCATCTCATTTATCTAAACGCTCAAATAAATTAAAACTATTATTTCATCTACAAACACTTGAACTTCTCTTGTAATTTCTGCAAATAGGAAATAAATAAAGAGAAATTACGAATGTTTTTGAAAATTAGTTGTTAGGCCTACGGTATAAGATATCGTAATTGGGAGTACATTGCTGCGAGTCCTCCCACCAACACATGTGACACTACTGACAACCATCCCACCCACACCTGGGACACTACTGACAACCATCCCACCCACACCTGGGACACTACTGACAACCATCCCACCCAACCCGGGACACTACTGACAACCATACCACCCACACCTGGGACACTACTGACAACCATCCCACCCAACCCGGGACACTACTGACAACCATCCCACCCAACCCGGGACACTACTGACAACCATCCCACCCACACCTGGGGCACTACTGACAACCATCCCACCCAACCCGGGACACTACTGACAACCATACCACCCACATATCGACCCCCTAATGACCCAAACTAATGATGACCCTCCCACCCCCTCTTGGACGTAAACACTACTGACAACCATCACCTACCCACATATCGACCCCCCAATGACCCAAACTAATGATGACCCTCCCACCCCCTCTTGTAAACACTACTGACAACCATCACCTATCCACATATCGACCCCACAATAACCCAAACTAATGATGACCCTCCCACCTCCTCTTGGACGTAAACACTACTGACAACCCTCCCACCCACATATCAACCCCCAATGACCCAAACTAATGATGACCCACCCACCCCATCTTGGACGTAAACATTACTGACAACCCTCCCACTCACGTTTTGCCTACCCAATATTATCGACCCTCTCTCTCATCTCGCGGACATACAGTGTATTTTCTGATATGTCCCCGCATTTTTAATTTATTTTCTATGGCCACGAAGTGCTAATTTTCATTCGGTACTGCAGAACGTGACTCTAGTCGTTATAAATGTCGGCGAGTCACGAGAAGTCCTCTGAACTTCATGCCTCTGTGATATTTGAAGGCGCTTGTTTCCACTGAAACAGCACAAGTCATGTGATGTATCTGTCGTAATTACTAATTTTGATATATATACTACATGACTTGTGCTGTTTCAATGGAAATCTGAATGTGAAAAATTCATGTGACTCGCCGACTATAATACAGGCAGGAAAGTGTTTGTGATAGGTTTAAGTGATAAGCTTGGGTTGCAACCGTGGTCAGCTTGAGTAACAACCGTAATCAGCTTGGATAGCACCCGTGAATCAGCTTGGGTAGCACCCGTGGATCAGCATGGGTAGCACCCGTGGATTAGCTTGGGATAGGTTAGGTTAAGATACAATGTTTCTCGATCTTGGTGGCTATAGAAAAGAAATTGAAAATGCGGGGACATATCAGAAAAGACCCGACATAAACAACACTTACGAACCTCCACTCCCCCTAAAATAGATGTACACACTTATGAGACCCTCCCTCTCACTTTTGAACGGACACACTACTGACAACCCTTCTACTGACCCTTTAGGTGTACACACTATTGCCACCCTCACACCCCCTCTTGGACGTACTCCCACTCAATTCTCAATACTATCGCCCCCACCCACCACTCGCAACTAAACACTACTGACGACCCTTCCACAGCCCTCTTGGATGTACTCAATATTCAACCTTCCCAACCACTCCCCCGATATACACGCTACTGACGGTCCTCCCACCCACCTTTCGGTCGTACATACTACTGACGACCCTCACACCCACTCCTCGGTCGTACACACTACTCGACGACCTGCCCACCCCGAATATACACACTACTTACGAACCTCACACCCACCCCTCGGTCGTACACACTACTCGACGACCTCCCCACCTCGAATATACACACTACTGAGAACCTCCCACCTATCTATCAGTCGTCCACACTATTCCATGGCCTTCCCACCCAAACACTGGGAATACACACTACTGATAACCCTCCCACTCACTCCTCGGATGTGCACACCACTGACGAACTTCCCACCCACCTTTCAGTGACTGCTCCCCGACACTACTCGATGACCCTCCCACACACACTCTGGTCATACACACTACTGACAACCTACCCACCTACACTTTCCTTGAATGTATACTCTTCTGATGGCAGTCCTACAGCGCCACAATTGTTTTTTCCTATTCATTCTGTATGTCCTTAGTACAATTATTTTACAGTGCAATATCTTTCACCCATGTGAAAATAACCTTCAAACTAACTAACCTTTAGTTAATGGTGACTATTGTGCTTTGTATAAGTAATATTGAAAAGCTTAACTTGTGTTTCATTCGAGTTTCAACGCAAGAAATTAGTATACATACATTGTGCTCTAGAACTTTTTGGCTCGGAATTGAATACACTGAAAATGATATATATATACTATATTCAATCAGATGCTAGTTGAATCCTAGATATGCTGTTCGAATAACGTGAATAATTGTATGTTTCAGCATGAATGAAAACGTATTTACGTTTTTTTTTTCTGAAATAAAAGTTAAACTACAGTACGTTAATTTAATATCCAAATGTATAAATTTTGAACGGAACTGCAGCTCTAAGGTCTAGAAAGGGTATAAAAATATACGGCTTGCACATTTGCCTATGCAATAACCATTTACTAGGAACATTTTATATCCACATGAAATATAGGGAAGAGTGAACAAATTTTAGAACGGAAGTGAGCATTCGCCTAATTAGGGAATTGACGTAGTTAACAAGTTCTGAGGGAACCTTTCGACCAGTTGTGGCAATTAATGCCCAGTCTGTGACAATGACGTAATGGGCATTTAGTTCAATTGTTGTTACTTTATGGCAGTAACACTGCACCGTCCAAAACATTAAGCTTTTCCATGAAACACAATTTCTTTAATGATATTGTGTTTCATTAATAAGTAAGCCTTGCTTACTTAAAAAGGCTTAATTTTGGGATACGCGAAAAATGTTCTTGTGTATCTATTTAAGTGGCTCATGGGGCTATCATAGATGACCATATATTACGACACAGAGAAAAGAAGAAACAGAAGCTGCTTTCATATAGCTGCAGCGAACACCTCAGTGGCAGTTGTAAATAGATTACAACTAAGTTACATCTTAAAATAGTGTATATGTAGTAACAATTACTACATTAATTTAAACTTGTGGATTTGGGGGAATAAGGAAAGAACTGACAAGGTGCTGACCCTGCCATCGCATGGCAAACTAAAAAAATAATATACATTTAGCGTAATATTGGATGCGATCTCTGTTTCTTTCTTCTCTGTGATTGTTTATATTTGAGAATTCATGATAATTTTTGTTTAATTGATAGTTCTGTGGAACTTTTGATTGTCACATATGACCTTAAATCATACTACTTTAAGGTTATGAATGTAATATTACTTTATCTAATAATGTGGTATAAATCACCTCATAAATCTTTAAATCGTGCTAATTTTTTTTACATATGTAATTGAAGTTCGTGTCTGACAATTGATAGTATTAGCTCTGCTAATTAAAGGTTATACACTGCATAACTAAAATTATTTATTTAATTCGCTTGTTAGGAAATGAAAATATTCCGCTTTGGTGTTCTGCAGGGACCCATTCTTGGACCAATGCTGTTTTTATGTTATAAATGCAATACCACGAGCTATGACAAATTTGCCCAAAAAAGTAAGTCCTATGTACATTGGTCTGTACGTAGGACTTACTCTACTCCTATTTAAGCATATGAGTGTGATCAAACACTTTAAACAAGTAGTTTTTGGACATAAGTCAACTAAAAATCTGTTAACATCTGTCCGGATCAATATAAATAGTTTTAAACCAATATATGAGTATTGTACCTTGATATTTTAACTTGAAAGTGGTAAGGGCTAACTCATATTGAAGATTGTCAATACTGGAAGCTAGTAAAGCCTTTCAAATTCTGAAGTCTAGGCCTGATCGCCGACTGTGCCCCCGGGCAGGCCGCTGACCCCAGCCCCAGAACCTGACCATCACCCCACCCCCCTCTGCCTTGGGGCTCAGAGTCCGTAAAAAACACTAGCCACCTTCAATTAATGCCTTGGTATCAAATCAGACTGGTTGGTCCAGGGACGTGATAAATTTGCATAATTGCCATCCGAAATAAAAATTCACAACTTGTCCCATTAAACTGACTGCGTATGTTATTTGAAATGACAGACGAAAAGATGTTAGCCAAAAACGGTTCACAAGTGACGCTCATGATACAGAGAAAACTTGTTTCTCTAATGAGATCTATTAGACGGCATTCTGAGCATTTTTGCAAACAGTTGACTCTTATGTGATTTGCTGCCGA
The DNA here is from genome assembly GCA_035578905.1 of Stictocephala bisonia. Lineage (NCBI taxonomy): Eukaryota > Metazoa > Arthropoda > Insecta > Hemiptera > Membracidae > Stictocephala > Stictocephala bisonia. Next base: position 564,541 of record JAQJVL010000318.1, read on the forward strand.
CACTTGTAAGCTTGCTCCATTTTTCTTTGGGGGGAAAGTTTCCTCAAATTTGGGTCATTTAATTTGTTAAATAACTGTTTACTTCTCACATCATACATGTTTTAAGCTCTTGTTTTTCTACTCTCACTTTATAATCTACTAGGTGTGCAAGTTTAATCCAAATATTAGCCACTAGTTTTAGTAGAAAAATCTTGGTTGAGGAGACATAAGACAAACGTTCCAGATTTTGGATTGCAACACCATTTTCAAAATTCTAGTAAGAAAATATAACACTTAACACATTAAATCTCAAGCCACAGTTAAAATTAATTATCAAACGAGTAATACAAAGAAAAAAGAAGAGGAAACAAACCAATAAAAAATTTTGAAATATAGCATCAGCGACATTGTTTCTATAAAATGGGAATACCGTAATTGTTGTTAAGTTAAGACTATAATGTTTTTTGTTTAATTCGTTTTGCAAATAATCAGATAATATATCTATTTTAACATCTGGTAATCAGCATAAATAAATGACTAAACCAAAGAATAACAATTAAAAAAAAAAGAGACACTTTTACGGTTAGTCTGATGATGATATTGGAGGGAAAAATGCAATAGAAAATAGTTAAGTTCAAATGACATTATTGTTTTATAAATGAGATCTCGGACTCATTTTAGGCTACTTCCACTGAGTAATATAGCTTATTTGATAATCTCAATTGTTATGTGTTAAAAAACGAGTACGTATCCAAGAATCGAACTTGCAGAGACAAACGTTCAGCAGTTTAGTCTAACAATCGAACTTACAGAGCCAAACGTTCAGCAGTGTAGTCTAACAATCGAATCGAACTTGCAGAGCTAAGTGCTCAGCGTGTATATGTCCAACAATCGAACTTGCAGAGCCAAACGTTCAGCAGTGTAGTCTAACAATCGAACTAGCAAAGCTAAGTGCTTAGCAGTGTATATGTCTAACAATCTAACGTTCAGAGCTAAGTTATCAATCTCATTAGTGCATATATCCAACAATCGAACTTACAGAGCTAAGTGCTTAGCTGTGTATATGTCCAACAATCGGATTTTCAGAGATAAGTTAGGCCTATAAATGTCATTAGTGTATTCAGAGCTACGTTCTCAATCTCATAAGTGTATAAGAGGTACCATTTCAAGGTTCTTAAATTATTAGCATTAGATAATAAACGTAAATATACAATATGCAGAGTCGAAGCCTCAATCAATTAATTCTAATAACAGTTTATACAGTTATTAGTATGTTTTAAAAAATTAAACTTTTTTAAACATAAGATAACACAATTCATAGATCGTAAATCCAATATAAAATTTATTTTTAATACAACACAAACGTTTTCGAAAGCAAAGCTTCCATCTTCAGGTTATGTGTAAATAAAAATTATTATTTTTTACAATTAGAAAAATATATAAATGAAAAACATCTGACTATTTAACAAAATTTAAATGCTGAGAAAAACATGTGAGAGAATCAAAGAGAAAAAAGTAAAAATTATGTTGACTTTTTTGTAATTAAATTAATCAGTCTAGAGTTTAAGATAGGTCCTTCATCGTTATTTAATAGTTTATCATTTCTTTCTGATTTTATAAAGTACGATTCCCATGCATTTAAGAATTTAGGCTTGACTATTTATTTTTTAAACATGCTAAAAAAAAATTAACCATAAACTAATAAAAAATAAAACTGATAAAAAATAAACACTGAAATAAACACCATTTTCTGTATTTTAAAATTATTATATACGAACAGAGTCAGTTGGGTAGGTTAAGTTACAATAAAATAGATCAATTAAAAATCATTAATGTTTAATTTATGTAACTATGGAATTTTTATTTACACGTTGTTTTTATCTTAATAAATAAAACACGTTAATATACTAATATATAATCAATTTAAAAGTTACGTCAGATAAATAAAATATTTACAGTGCTGATCATTGTCGAGTTTAAGTTAAACTGTCATATGTACATGCATAAAGTTTAAACTTTTTCGATAATTGCGAATATACCATTATTACTTACTTTTTAAGGCGAAGTGAACCGCTGTAGAAATCTAAACGAAAGATCTGCCCTATGTTCATGATGATAATCTATAACGATTTACTATGGTAGGTTACCACAAAGAATTTACCGATAACGTGGTATAATTCTCGTGAATAAATTGGACCTTGAGACGTGCCAGTGCAACGGTAGGTTTCTACGTCTCATATCTCCGATATTTTGGAAACCACATTAAACACTTCAGGTGGTATTTGCGATAACTCGATGGAAATGCTGTGACTCTAAGCTTGTTTTACAAATGATGTTTAAACTTCACAACCTTGAATAATTTACATTCAAACTTACTACGTCATTCATCTACGATAATAATTAATATTTCAAATTAACGAAGTGCCATTGGTTAGTCTCGGTACGATCCGGTGGAAAAATCTTAACCCATTTATTAATTAGTTTCCTTGCACATAAGCTAAAAGTAATCAGTTTTTAGAAGAAATTGTTCATTTAGAGATACTATTTATTAGTAAAGTTAGTTAAACATTATTTGATATTTTAATAAATACGTGTCTCTGTCTTACTGTTGCATTCTGGGTCAATGAGTTTGGGAATAAGTTTGTAATCTCCATTCTAAAAACAAAAAGGTTAATGTGATTTGCATGTGGAGTAACACAACCACAAATCAAGTTGCCTGTGGGCTGTAGCACGAGGTAATAGGACATCAACTCAAGTTGCCTGTGGGCTGTAGCACGAGGTAATAGGACATCAACTCAAGTTGCCTTTAGGCTACAGCAAGGAGTAACACAACCTCAACTCAAGTTGTCTGTAGGATATAACAAGGAGTAACACAACCACAAATCAAGATGCCTGTAGGCTATAACAAGGAGTAACACAACCTCAACTCAAGTTGCCTGTAGGATAAAGCAAGGAGTAACATAACCTCAACTCAAGTTGCCTGTAGACTATAACAAGGAGTAACACAACCTCAACTCAAGTTGACTGTAGGATATAGCAAGGAATAACACAACATCATCTCAAGTTGCCTGTAGGCTATAGCCAGGAGTAACACAACCTCAACTCAAGTTGCCTGTAAGCTATAGCAAGGAGTAACACAACCTCAGCTCAAGTTCCCTGTAGGCTATAACAAGGAGTAACACAACCTCAACTCAAGTTGCCTGTAGGCTATAGCAAGGAGTAACACAACCTCAACTCAAGTTGCCTGTAGGCTATAACAAGGAGTAATACAACCTCAACTTAAGTTGCCTGTAGACTATAACAAGGAGTAACACAACCTCAAATCAAGTTGCCTGTAGTCTGTAGCAAAAGGTAACACAACCTCAACTCAAGTAGCCTGTGGTAGGGTGGGCAAGGTTTCACACGGGCTGATATCCAGTTGCACCGGCGGTCAAAGGAATTTCCACGGGTCAAAACATTCCTCCGTCCGAAAAGTGTCTAATTGCACCGGTGGTCAAAATCTACCCACCTCACTTATCCCCGCTGCAAATTCCTTCGACCGCCGGAGCCGGTGCAATTGGAAGGCCCCTTCCTTCCCCACCCCACTACATTTCTTCAAACATAGTTTATAAGTGTTTAACAATTTCGCAATGGAATATTCTATCAAACACTTGCCGATGTTTCGTGGCACATACTAATGGTAGACCATAGCAGGTTCTAACTAATAAATATGGTAACTATGTATTTAATGTTTAATTTTGTGTTTATCCGTGGCAACACTAACATCTAACCTAACCTAACCTAACCTAACCTAACCTAACCTAACCTAACCTAACCTAACCTAACCTAACCTAACCTAACCTAACCTAACCTAACCTAACCTAACCTAACCTAACCTAACCTAACCTAACCTAACCTAACCTAACCTAACCTAACCTAACCTAACCTAACCTAACCTAACCTAACCTAACCTAACCTAACCGACTCATGACTCATGTCATAACAAAGGGTGTGGAATTTGGCACGGTCAGCTTGGGGTTACTGTACTAGGAATCCGGCCTGGTTGGACTTTCCCGGCTCATGTCATAAACAAGGGCCTCTGGTGCAATTGGAACACCCCCTAAAAGGGGCTCCGGTGCAACTGGACACATCAGTTTGGGGCCGATCCCTGACCCCGGTGCAATTGGAAATCTCCCTTCACACGACCTCAACTCAAATTGGCAGTAGGCTTTAGCAAGAGGTAACACAACCTCATTCAATTTGCCTGTAAGTTAATGTAAAGAGTAACACATTCTCAACTTACGTTGCCTGAAGGTCATAACAAGGAGTAACACAAACTCAGCTCAAGTTGCCTGTAGGCTATAACAAGGAGTAACACAACCTCAACTCAAGTTGCCTGTAGGCTATAGCAAGGAGTAACACAACCTCAACTCGAGTTGCCTGTAGGCTATAACAAGGAGTAATACAACCTCAACTTAAGTTACCTGTAGACTATAACAAGGAGTAACACAACCTCAAATCAAGTTGCCTGTAGTCTGTAGCAAAAGGTAACACAACCTCAACTCAAGTAGCCTGTGGTAGGGTGGGCAAGGTTTCACACGACCTCAACTCAAATTAGCAGTAGGCTTTAGCAAGAGGTAACACAACCTCATTCAATTTGCCTGTAAGTTACTGTAAAGAGTAACACATTCTCAACTTACGTTGCCTGAAGGTCATAACAAGGAGTAACACAAACTCAGCTCAAGTTGCCTGTAGGCTATAACAAGGAGTAACACAACCTCAACTCAAGTTCCCTGTAGGCTATAACTAGGAGTATCACAACCTCAACTCAAGATCCCTGTAGGCTATAGAAAGGGGTAACACAACCTCTACTCAAGTTGCCTGTAGGCTATAACAAGGAGTAATACAACCTCAACTCAAGTTGTCTGTAGGATATAGCAAGGAGTAACACAACCTCAACTCAAGTTGCCTGTAGACTATAACAAGGAGTAACACAACCTCAACTCTAGTTGTCTGTAGGCTATATCAAGGAATAACACAACCTCAACTCAAGTTGCCTGTAGGCTATAACAAGGAGTAACACAATCTCAACTCAAAAAGATACTAATTTAATTCTAGTATTGTAAAAAATGTTTCACTGTGACATATTTTTACTGAAAGCTTATATTCATTTTTGATAATATATGGAAAACAAAATTTATGTCTTCCCATGAATGATAACAAAATTGTGAGGGCTGGTCAACAGGCCAATCAACAAGGTCGATGCTGTCCCAGGTCGAGTCTGTGGACAGTATCGTTATCCGACGATATCTACCAAATTAACTGTCCAGCTACGAATTCTACCCAAGGTGGTTACGTTGGCTGCCTTGTTTGCATAGAAATATACTGATTAGATCTCTTACACCAGACTAAATAAAGGTTGGGCGTTTCTTAGGTGTGGTAGCATGGCATGTGCCGTATATATCACTATCACTATATCAATATCAGAATCATAGTTCCTTACATCAACTCTGTCAACGTCTCTCAGGGTTATATGAACTACTTCTTCTTGAGGCGAAAGTGTTAGTGTGCTGCCTGATAACTTAAATGGCCAATCATATGTCCTGGAGAATATCAATCAACATCCGGTTTGACGTTTTAAGATCTTTTGCGCAGCATCAGTATAATATAAAAATTAGGAATGGGATGGTTTTAATTTTGGGACCTTTACCGTTACTTCACTCCCACTACGTGTTTATCGCAATTACGGTTAGGTCAGGTTAGGTTAGGTGGCTACTAAAGTTGATCACAAACTGGTAAATTCAATGATTGACTTACCGCCGAATGCGCTCTCCGTGTGTAAGTTCTCGGAAAGCGATAAGATAAGGTCAGCGATATCGGATTCCTAGCGGATAAAGAATACCACAGTGGACGTAAAAATGATTGGGGAACAGTTTTTAGAGAAATAAAATATTTATCAAGTGGTAGTGAATTAACGGAACAAAAAACAATAGTAGTAGTAAATTAAGGGGAAAAATCCTAACATTTTGTTTGCACCATTAAAAAATCACAGAGAGAATTACAACTAATTATATATTTTATTTTGATGAATTATATAAATACTAAATATCTTGAAAAGTATAAAAATGTTCATTAGTTTGATGGAACTTGATCAGTATTATGTTTCCTGATTAGCATCATAACATATATTGATTTGTAAAATAAACAGACACATAAACATATTTTGTAACATATATTAATAGACAATTATTTAAGTCACAGGGAAGAAGGAAACAGACATTCATTTTCATCAAGATATGTAATAGTAAAAAACGTATAACCACTAAAATAGTTTAGTAGTGAATGTGAAGACTTCAGAAGGTTATCAATGAGATCGCCAGACTATCTCACTGCATCAAACGACTGCATTTACAGAACATTATTTCTTAATGTCGACCGTTTAGTTGATAACCGTGTGCAGTGATCTGAAAGCAGTTAGCCATTTGAGATATGTTTATTGACTAGTTAACAACCGTAATATTTGTCACGGGTTTGCTTTGACCGTTTATGAGGTTTTCAATGATTTAGCTAAACTTTTACTATTATACAGGTACATTGTCAACGCTTTTACAGTTTAAGTGTTTCAATATAAAACTGTACATCTTAAGTGATGTTTATTGAAACCGGGTCTGCATAACAGTTTCTTAGTTATCATATTACGTATTGGTAGAAATACACGAATCTTTTGTGAATAACTCAGGATTGAGTAAGGAAACATTTGTTTTAAGAAATCGATGACCATAATATTTGTACATTTATGTATTTATACTGCAATAAATTTGTTATTATAACGTTCATGTTTTATAATTACTACTAGTTCACATGCTATGATATTATTGTAATTATTAAAATATATATTGTGTTACGGTGAATTATATTTAAACAATATCAACTGTTGATAGGTTAGTGTTGATATTCACAAAATACTGATATACTGTCATTTTAAATACAACTTTCCCTCGTCGGTTTTCACATAAGATGCGATAGTCACAAATAAATGTTAAATTCCACATGTTTATACTAGTAGCTAATAAGATTATTAGTATTATTATTGTCAGACTATTATACTTACACGGCTGGATGAAGCTAAACTACGTTATGCTGCATTACCCATTGTTATTGGATGAATCTGAACACGTTTTATCTGCAGTGGACCATAAGAAACGTCCCGCACGTGGAAAACACGTCGCTCTAATGGTACCTCAACAAAGTACAATCTCATAGGACCTTTCTTGCCTGGATATTGCACATTTCATGGAATATACGCCAACTTCTAACTCTTATTTAAGTCGGGCCAGTTATATTTCTCCTACATTCTTTTGAAGATTTGAGTATACCTTATATTCTCTCCTAAGTTTAAATTTATATAATTCAATTATTATTCTCTTCAGCAACATGAAGTGTATCTTTTCTGTCAGATCACGTCAATTAACATCAGCATCCTTCATAACCCTGCATCGTCCGTCAATTAACATCAGCATCCTTCATAACCCTGCATCGTCCGTCAATTAACAACAGCATCCTTCATAAGCCTGCATCTTCGGTCAATTAACAACAGCATCCTTCATAACCCTGCATCGTCCGTCAATTAACATCAGCATCCTTCATAACCCTGCATCGTCCGTCATTTAACATCAGCATCCTTCATAACCCTGCATCTTCCGTTAATTAACAACAGCATCCTTCATAACCCTGCATCTTCCGTCAATTAACATCAGCATCCTTCATAACCCTGCATCGTCCGTCAATTAACAACAGCATCCTTCATAACCCTGCATCTTCCGTTAATTAACAACAGCATCCTTCATAACCCTGCATCTTCCGTCATTTAACATCAGCATCCTTCATAACCCTGCGTCTTCCGTTAATTAACATCAGCATCCTTCATAACCCTGCATCGTCCGTCAATTAACATCACCATCCTTAATAACCCTGCATCGTCCGTCATTTAACATCAGCATCCTTCATAACCCTGCATCGTCCGTCAATTAACATCAGCATCCTTCATAACCCTGCATCTTCCGTCATTTAACATCAGCATCCTTCATAACCCTGCATCGTCCGTCAATTACCATCAGCATCCTTCATAACCCTGCATCGTCCGTCAATTAACATCACCATCCTTCATAACCCTGCATCTTCCGTCATTTAACATCAGCATCCTTCATAACCCTGCATCTTCCGTCAATTAACATCAGCATCCTTCATAACCCTGCATCTTCCGTAATATAACATCACCATCCTTCATAACCCTGCATCGTCCGTCAATTAACATCACCATACTTCATAACCCTGCATCTTCCGTCATTTAACATAAGCATCCTTCATAACCCTGCATCTTCCGTCATTTAACATAAGCATCCTTCATAACCCTGCATCTTCCGTAATATAACATCACCATCCTTCATAACCCTGCATCGTCCGTCAATTAACATCACCATACTTCATAACCCTGCATCTTCCGTCATTTAACATAAGCATCCTTCATAACCCTGCATCGTCCGTCATTTAACATAAGCATCCTTCATAACCCTGCATCTTCCGTCAATTAACATCAGCATCCTTCATAAGCCTCTATATTCCGTCAATTAACATCAGCATCCTTCATAAGCCTCTATATTCCGTCAATTAACATCAGCATCCTTCATAAGCCTCTATATTCCGTCAATTGACATCAGCATCCTTCATTACCCTGCCCCTACCCGTCAATTAATAACAACATCCTTCCTGTCTTAAGTATCCCACAATCCACTATAATAGTGTCCAATTGGTCTCAGCAAACAATTTCATAAGAAAGAAAATCGTCCGTTTCTGATCGGTTGCACCTCACAATGTCCTTAAGGTCAGAATTGTTGGTTATCTATTTTGATTATCAGTCTTTTATATCTCTTGACTGCTTCAAACTCACCACTTGTATATTGATGAACTTCTATTTAATCACAGCAGCCACCATATCACTTAAATTAGCTCTGTTTTCAGTCATTGTCTTTGGTAAGGGAGTAATCATTTCAGAGAGTAATTCGATTAGTGTGAATGCTGAAGGCATATTCAAGAAGGAGCTCATGTATTTACTTCCGGAGAGCTAAACTATAACACTACGTCTTTGTGCGTTCTTTTCTGTTACTATAAGAAAATTCATTCTGTATAGATGGAGGTGCTATACTGGGGATATACACTTCAAAACTAATCTTTTGACATGAAATTTCTTGGTGACTAACTTTCCTTGGACTATCCGACAGTATATTTTCTCTATTCTTAAATTGAGATAGGTCACCTGAAATAAGCTTATTTATGTCATCTTTGTCAAGCACAATGCTGCTTCCAGACAATTACTAATTTTCTTTTATTAGAAAAAATCTGTACTCTTCAGGTCAGATGGTTTGCAGGCATGTTATCCAACGAGTTATCTCAGGTATCAATAAATTCAAATCTTGGATCTTGTATTCCGCAGTCCGAAGCCTTAGCCATATCTAATTATATGAAAACCCATTGACAAGCTTGATCCCTAATATTCACTCACTTTATTGAGGGTTTTATGAGTCTAAATTAACAAAAACTATCGAATGCTACAAAGTCGTAAAAGAGAGCAAACAGCAGCAATATAAGTTGAAATAACCTGTTCCTATCGAAAATACCAGTGTTTGCTTATCTTCGAAGCTAATTCAACACACCAATATAAACTATTTAGATACAGAGTGGTAAACAACTTGTACTTCACAAATATTGGAAAGAAATTGTGAAAATGAGTCGAAGCATCGTTCTATCTCTCTCTAACTTGTGTGAGGAAAATTAATAAGAAAACTTTAAGTTATATCATTTTTTTTTCTTTGGCAGCACAACACGAGTGGCCCAACTTCTGGTTACATCAGTCCTTGATGATTCGCTTAGTTTTTTCTCACTTTAATTGTGGTTATCTTCTAAGAACTTGGATGTAGGACTTACAATGCTGAATTCTTCTAAAAAACAACCCCAAGTTTTCACGACATTCTATTATCCTGTTCCTAATATCCTTATTTTCTTCGTTTCAAGTTCTCAAAACCCAGAACTTGAGACTTTACAGAGTACTGTCATCTTTCACTTGAATTGATTAACAAACCGGCGAAGAATGTTTTATTTTATGGGAATGTTGCTCATTTTCACACAAACAGGGTAACTGGAGGGTAGGCAGTGCTCTAGTATTGAAGACCAACCTTACGATCAATATTAGCTACTCTTTGATGTTTTCAATTGTTCAAAGCGCTTGGGAAACTGCAGACCTTACCGCTTAGATCGTTCTGACACTATACTATAGTTTTTTTTAAATTATGTATCACTGTTTTACTTACTTCTTTTGTTTTAAAATTGTCAAATGATTTATTTTATAATTTATGACAGCTAGACAATTGATTTCCCAATTCACTCGTACCTTCATTAAAATAAAAAATTTCTCAAAAATAAATATTAATCATTTTAGTTATAGTTTATCATGCATCTTGCAAAGGTTCCAGTGCTCTGACTTACTCTAAAATAATTTTCTCCGAGTCATATTCAGCTCTGTCCACGCCATTTTTATAGGGTAATTTTGTTTTAAGTCATATAAGTATCACGATAAAACATTAACTTGAGATATTTTACAGTACGAAATGTTTACTTCGTTACTTCTACGAGCTACACGCATTAAAAAGTCTACGAGCTTCTAACCTAACCTAACATACCAACAAGTTGATTTACCAAAAATAAGTTTACTAAGACTGTTTAATTCCAAATCTAACATTACTGTCAAGTTCTCCTATCAGTTTTTGCTAAAATTACTCTAGTTACCACTGTATATACACTAATCTTGTTACAAGTATTATGATAAATTAAATAAATCAATTCTCCACTTGAAACTCATTGATATTCATAGCAAATTCAATATTTTCATTAATTTTCATTCATTTGTTAGTGGTACCAATCTGTCAATAACAAAAGCTAAAACAATACTTCAGTACTGATATCGCAGTAGGGTCTACTTATATTTTTTATGAGCAAGGTAGGTTTGTTTTAAGAGTTGCAAGTTAAAAATTATATGAGAGTTAAATATCTATCATTTGATTTGCTAGGATTCTGGAGACGAGCATAACAGAATAGGTGAAATGTAAAAGTTTAACACTACTTGCACAACGTTAATCAGTTAATATTTTACGAAAATGTAAACCTCTCTGTTATTACAATGCCTGCAGTGCATGATTAACACGAAAGTAATGAGGATGTATAATTATCATGCAGTGAAGACACCTACAATCGTAGAGTCAGGTAATTTAAGTCCCTCCTATCCGGAGAGTATGGGATATATGATTGCTGTTAAAAGAAAAACATATCTGATTCATGTAAGATTGAGCTCAACTTTCTTTTTAGCTAATAAAATATATAGGTTTTAATAGTTGGATGGTCGTTGGACAAAGGACATCCTACTTCGACGATTTAGAGTCGGTTTAATCATTTCTTTGTATTTTGGGCTTATATTTCTATAATTTGTTTCAATTGTTTTAATTTACCTTATCGAAGCCAGCCTGTCTAATTTAACCGTTTCTGGATAGTTGTAAATGGGAAGATATTCTCATAATTTTATTGCCTTGGTTTTCTAATGTGAGGAGGATTTCAATGTTGTTTAAAATGCTACCATCCATTTATAATAATGTCATTCAACGTTTTCAACTGGATATTTCAAAAAAAGATCATAGATAACCTCTATTAACTATTCGAGTAATAGAAAAATAAAAACTCATACAGAATTAAAGCAAACTCCAAGTTAACCCATTCATAACGAACTAATGGATAACGGATATGAGAAGGAATTTGACCCTAGCCTTTGGCGCGAAATACCTTGCACCCTCCACAGCCGGATCACTGGATAGTGGATACTCTCCGTGAAGCAAATTATCGATGACAGCTGTCGGGTTTTGGACACTAATCGGACCCAAGACCACCCGAGGGCGTGAATCCCCGGATGTGGACACGAGTGGTTGTTCCAACATAGGTGGTGGAAGTTGTCGGGTTTCCAAGGGTTGATGGATTATAGGGGATGAACGTTGTCTAACATTGTAGGCGTAATTCTTTCCTCCAAATTCAAGAAATATTTATTGTTGTTCGGTTAGAAAAAACTGTGACTAACAAAAAACGATGAATTCATTCATAAAACTGATAAAAGAATACTTTTAATTACAGCTTTCATTATCTGTTGTATTTTTTTTATAATATATACTATAATTTATATTATAAAGTGTCAGTTAAATATAAATTTTAAAGAATTTGAACAATAAGAGGTAAACGAAATAGGTCGAAAATTGGAAATGTATTTATTTTTATAGTAAAACAGCATCAAGTATGGTAACTTATCAGTTTATAAAAAGTATTATCATTTGTTTTTATAATATTTTTGTGTTCTTAACTGTAACTACCTTTAAAATATATTATAACTGTTGAATCCTACAAAATATTACTAATACAATTTCTATGCTCTCATAGGCTTTCGAGATAGTTGTAATATTGGGATGTAAAAAAAAAAAAAAAAAAAAAAAAAAAAAAAAAAAAAAAAAAACAGTATTTGTGAAATATAAACCATTAACCTATATGCTGGTGAACCTACGCAATTTATTGCGAAATGCACAAGTAGATTCTGCCAGTATTGTAAGTTAACATACATGCAACTTTACGAGTTTACATTGCAGAGCCATGTGATTGTCATGTAAAATGCTTAAAATAACACAGGCAGCACGACGTACAGGACACAGATTATATATATATATATTATACCGTTGGGCTTTTAACGTCACACAAAGATACTTCTGTATTGTATATATACACTGAAACAATTTGGAAATTATGCTTGTGTTGTATCTTGAAGACTGGGTCTACTATCAAAATACTTGTTGACAAACGCTTGTTGTCATTGTTGAGCACTTGACAATTTATGAAAAAGAGAAAAAAGTGCACAACATTCACTAAGTATATTTCGAGAAGATTCTTTTAACGTTTCGATGTTTAATGCTGAATAACTTTGGAAAATTAATATAATAAAGTGATTTATTTCTGTCAATCAAACAAGAAAAATACAAAACTATCGTATTCAGTATGCACTACTGTTCTTATAAGAAGAGTGAGTTAAAATATCTTCTATTAGATTTAATAAACTGATGGTAACTTTTGATATTTGCAGCACTTGAATTGTACTGTGTCAGATTGTAAATAAAGTTGGTGGTTGAAATAGTCCCCAGACTGCCTTATTACCACTGATATCAGAGTAACATCCCTCTCTCATTCTTGTTTCACCCTAACTCGAAAAATTCCCATCATGTAAATCCATCTGCCATTTCCAAAGACATTCAGTCCCGGAGAGCATTTGTTAGTATAATATGGTACCAGCATTAAGTCACCTTGGAGTCCCTCTTGTTCCCGCCTTTCCCAGGCACTGTCAAGGATTTATCTTTTTGCAGTCCAAAGCTTGTTATTTTTAGTACGAAAATTAAAGTAAATACTGAGATAGTCTTCAAAGCAAAGGTCATAAAAACAAGGTAATCAATGTCATACATATGCTGCCATAAAACTGTATAAACAAGTCAAATTATTGAAACAACAAGGAGGATGCTCTTTAGATTCAGTATCTTTTAGAACCTAACATCAACTTTCCAAAAAGTAATTGGGGAATTCTCGTAAAAACGTTTATCAAAGTATATAAATCTCGTTTAATGAGATGTTTTCTCTTCCGAACTTGTCAAGACTTTTTAGTTCTGGAACATATCAGCTAAAACAACACAATTTGCTATTGAATTTTTTCTCTGATAACCATTCAGATTATATGTAGTGACTATTAATTTTAAAAATCTGTCTCTTATGAGTGTGTTTCTTAACTGTATATAATATGTGTGTGTGTTATATAAATATGATATAAGAAAGAAATACAGACCAATACTACGTGGTACGAATTCCACGTAAAGCTGTAGCTCCCTTTTTTGAAGTGCCAACATTAGCACCCTTTTTGAGCACAATTCGAACTCAGTTAATAACTAGATTACACAAGTCATTCACACTCACCCTACAGTTTTAAATTATCATTCATATTCGCCTTAATATAAGCAAAAACTTGTGTTGGTGTCTCATATCTGAGATTAATCTGAGAATAAAGAGGAACTTAATACAAAATTAGATTCTAAGACATATTAAACGTTCAATTTATGATTTTTTATGTTTTCCATAATTATCGAGAAGGAAGAAATCTAAAATCATTGCATAGAAATCTAATGCATATCTAAAAGTGCACCAACAATAATTTCTTATTCCCTTGTAAACGTTCAGTTCTATTATCATAACCGTTGTCGAATACCACTATCTTCTTAATGACGAGCAAAGAAAGAATTCCATTTAATCATGCACATTAATTTACAACGATATCTACCATTTATCTAACATGCAATGGAAATAAAATTTTATCATGGTAGAAAGCGATTCCACGCCGTTAAAGGTGAGTGAAGAATACTATCTTCACATAGATCGAACGAAGCTCGTTTCACTAGAAAGGAGTGGCGTGGGTAGAGATACGGAAGCGAAGATACGAGTCGTATCTGTCCATGTGATTTGTCGACAATGGTTGGTTCTTGATATGGTCACATTATGTAGATGACCACTGAGAACCTTGTTTCCTGGGAACTTTCACTTACAGATGATAACTGTCCCATGGTTACTTAAGTAGGTGATCTCAACCCTATTTTGCGGGGAATTTCCACATATAACCGATAAATGTTCCTTCACTATGATTGTAGATGACCAGAAAGCTATTTCTTTGGTAAATTATATTCACAACCGATAACTGCTCCATAGTTACTTAAGTAGGCGATCTCAACCTTCTTTTGGGGGAAATTTCCACAAATAACCCATAACTGTTCCACAATTAATTATGATGACTACAGAGCTATTTATTTGGGAACTGCCATTTACAACTGATAGTTCCATTTCGTATTCCTCATTTTGGTGATTTAGTAGAAACATTTTTTCTTGTAACTCATAACTGTATCTGTTCCATAGTTACCTAAGCAGACGACCTGAACCATCTTTCTTGGCAATGATCTGTCAGAAGCAAAAACTTTTTTAATTTTTAGTATGTAGATGTTCGCACCCTTGAATCTTCCACTTATAAAATAACTGTTCAATATTTAAAGGTATGATGTCATCCCTCTTTCCTGGGACCTTTCACTTGTAATCTTACCTTCTAGCTTATTTACTCTAAATCCAAGTATCCAGATTCGAGCACACTGTTATTATCGAGGCAGAGATATAGGAAGATCAGTATCCCACGGAGATGCGTGAATTCAGTTACTGAAACAGTTCTATAACTTTAGACTTCGGCGAGTCTAAGGTGAGGAACTCAAAATTTAAAAAACCCACAGATCTACAGATCTAATCAGTGTGAATGTGGCAAAGACTAAAAAGCTCGTACATTAGTAATGATCTCCTAATAATTCAGGAGGAGCTCTGTATCTTTTTTTCAAGAATGATAAAATCCTAAGAAATATAGAACCTACAGTTCAAACATCACGAAATTTTCTTGAAAACCCCAATTTCTAAATCGTTTCAACGTTCAAGATTATGTTGTTAGTCGACCTACCATTACGACAAGTACAAAATCATGTAAATTATGAAAACCTGTTGAGAGTGAGGATCAGTTTCCAGAATAAAGGTAGTTTGCTGTTTAGAAAAAATGTAACTCAGATTACTCAGTTCTGCTGAGGCCCAGAAATTCCCAAAAGACAAACTTCATCTACGATGGTAATTGTGGAATATCTTTTGAGAGTTTCTAGTAAAAAAGTGTTATACTTCAGTTATTGAAATAAGGAACTATGGAACAGTTATCGGTTAAATGAAACTACGGAGGGTTTACACTTAGATTAACACTAAATGAATGCAATTTTTCGACCTAGTTCACTATTATCTAGTTTTGCAATAATATAATATTTAAATTGACATCTGCTAGACAGAAATGATAATATTCAAATAAGAAAATCCAGTCCTACCTGAACAAAATTTACATGGGGAGCGATAAAAAGACTAAAGGGCAGCTGAATGGACTAGCTGTAAGGGGGGGAAAGGTCCGGAAACCAAGGACGTTATCTGAGACTGGATTTGTTTAACAACGGACAACTTGTCACCTGCCTCAGCATCTCTCGCCCCTGGACACAGGGTGTCTTGGAATTTACATACTAAGTTATGCCGGTGCAGTCGTGGCGGAATCGCCCTGCGAGCTCTCTCACAGTTACCTCTGATATGTCTAGTGTTGTGGTTTCTTCTTCGTTAGTTGTTGCTTGTATTTGGTCTAACTTATTGGTGATATTCGTTTATTGTGAAATAGTTTTGCTGATTTAAATGTTTAGTGCTGTACGTTCCCACTAATTTCGTTTGCACTATACATTGTGATTTTTTTTGTTTTTCTTTTTTTGTTGTTGTAATTTGTGTTTTTTTAAATTTTGTTATTCTTTTATGGTTTGCTATAAAAACTGTTGGAATTTAATTTCTAATCAGAACAAATTGTAGAAATTATATTTATGTTAGTTGTATTGTGAATTATATTGTTCCTAATTTTAAGTTAATTAGTAAGTATTATAAAAAATATCCCGTTCATCCTAATATAACTTTTTATGTAAATAGAAAATGTCATTGTTAAAAATTACTTTTGATACATATTATAATTACATAATTTGTCCCATAGATATTTGAATTATAATATGTAATGGACAATGCTATAAATAATATTTTAAAACTGAAGTACATTAAAATCGAAAGAGTGAGTTCAAATTGTTAACGCTTGAATCTAAAAATAAAATTCAATCAATCTGTATCATTACTACAATTACGACAGAAACATATTATGTGTTTTCTGTAGTGGAAGCTGTTTCATCTAAAATAATGGAGTATGTGAATTTTTAACGTGTGGCTTTGTGTTTTCCGAAACATGTTGTAACTTTGAAATAACCTCTACGATATTTACTTCACGTACAGTATAGCAATATTAATATTTATATGCAGTGTTTTAGTGACAGTGTATCAGTAAATATTTAACTTCAATGTTTGTTTAACAATTATTCTTATTCAACTTCAACCGAAATAAGTGCAGGTTTTATATTGGTTGTAAATGTTAAATATCTTCATAATCCATCATCTTATAGATTAAACAAAGATAAAACAGTTATATTATTTTAGAATATGCTTTTAATAGCAATGATAATTTTTACTTCCTAATATTTTTATTTGGTATACAAACGAAGTATTTATATGGTTAAATATGCTGAGGTGGAATTATTTTGAGTTACTTTATATAATTTCTATCCAAAGTATTTTTTAATTTCTATCGTGTATAGAAAAAAAACAAATCTTTTTCATGACAAAGTAAAACACTTACTTCTTCATTGTCTCTAAACTTAAAAAATAATCTAAAATTACTGATTTTCATTTGATAAAAGTAATTATTGGGTAAATGTTAATTGTTTCAATTTTACAATATGATTACCAATCTTTTAGTTTTCTGTTTTTATCATTTTCATTCATTACCAGATATATTTGACAGTGACAAACAACTTTCCCAATTAAGTATAAACAATTGAGAAATATAACAATATAATAAAACATTGCCCAAAAGGAATAAATGTAACAGTGAATAAAATGATTTAAAAATATTATACCTATCAACAATTTATTTGTTTAACACTAAATTGATTATTATTGGAGTCATTCATTTGATTTACTCAATAAATTCCCGTCTGTGGATAGATTATAAACTAAAAGCATGGCAAATAAACATATTGTTTACTTTTTAAATAAAAATGTGATTGTTAAGTAACTAGGTTAGGCTATTAGTAAGTGGAGACACCTTTAAGTAACTTTACATTAACACTGCACAGTTTCCATTTAGGACCTTTTCCGTTCCTTTTCCACTACCACTACCTTTTCCGTTACTTCACTACCACTACTTTTTAACGCAATCACGGTTAGGTTATGTTAGGTGGCTACTAAAGTTGATCACAAACTGGTAAATCCAATGATTAACTTATCACCGAATGTGGTTTCCGTGTGTAAATTCTTGGAAAGCAATAAGATAAGGCCAGTGATATTGGATTCCTAGCGGATAAGAAATACCACAGTGGACGTAAAAATGATTGGGGAACAGTTTTTAGGGAAATAGAATAGATATGAAGCGGTAGTGAATTAACGGAAACAAAAAAGTAGTGGTAGTGAACTAACTGAAAAGGCCCATTATTTATTTATTTCACTGTTTCTCTTGTTATTCTATTAGTTGTTATCTCGTTTATTTTTTGAATTTTTTATTAGAGCATTTTAATTAAAAAATGCTCTAATAAAACATTTTTATGACTATCAAAATTAATATTTTATCTTAAATTTCACAATTATTATTACAAAAAATTAATCATTAGCTTTAAAACTTCATAAAATCATCTCTACTGACAGAATATAAGCTATATCAGGTTTGATCAAAATCCAGACTTTTTTATAGATAAAAACTAGGTAAATGTTAATGGGAGTGCGACAGCAAATGGATCCACCCTCATGTCATGTGTGACAGAGACAGGGGGTGACATCAGCATGGCGTCTGATAGAATAGAACTATTGATTTTTTTAGGGTTGCTGCTATCAGTGGGGGTGATAAAGCTCAGCTTCCATCTTGTTTTTGTTAAATCTCGGTAACCTTTTTGACTTATGGCTGATTTCTTGCAAAAGAAAAATAGTGAAACAAAAATAATTAAACCTTCTAATACAGCGGTATTGTTCTCAAGCAATACATGTTATTTGGTAATTGAGGCAGTAAGTAAATCATCAGTATTACTTAGATACTTGTCAACAAGGTAATTATTAAGTTTAATTTAAGGTCATTTTATCATGTTATTGCTTTGTATTGCCCCGCAATTAAAATAAAATGCTATATTTTTTATTTTGACAAGGTGGTATTTTTTTATGACAAACAAATTTTTGAATTTTTCACCAATATACACAGGAACTAGTAAAAAAGATCGAATCTTACAGTTAGTTATTTTATCTAAATTAGCTGTTTTTTTATTTTGACAAGGTGGTATTTTTTCATGAAAAACAAGTTTTTGAATTTTTCACCAATATAACACAGTAACTAGTAAAAAGATTGATTCTTACAGTTAGTTATTTTATATAAATTATGTTATAACCATCATAAAATTTAAACATTTGATGTATACATATCGTTAACATTTTTTGCTATAAATTTTACATCGGTCATGGCAATATGGAATTTTGACTCACTCACATTGTCTCCATTGTTAAAAGATAGTCTACAAATGTTAAAAATACCCTTAACATTTTGTACAGCCAACTTTGAAAACTAATGGAAACCAGGAGTAGGAATAGAAACTAAAACTTCAATTAAGTGTTTTAATATACTTATATAAAAATCTCTTTTTTGCATATTCAGTGAAAGGTCTGAAGTAACCCAAATATTGATAAAAAAAATATAAATCCACAAAAACTGTTTTTTTTTTCAAGGATTTGGTCCGTAACAATGTAATAATTGAAGTGAAATTTGATAGGTGAAGAACTGTTCTAGTGGACCATAAGTTTATTTTTGTAAAAAGTTGCATATTTTTTGTAATTATATATCTACATTGAAATCTACATTGAAAGTTTATTTTTGATGATTTAAAAATAAAAAAAAATCATAATATCAACTTATGGTCCACTATATTGTACATTTAACTATCGTACAGTGTTCCCTACTGTTCATTACAGTAATAAACGCAATTGAAATTCAACAGTGTGTTTTTAGTTTTCTGACGGTAAGATTGTTTGTCTCCTACTGGGTTGTTGACTTTCCAGCTGCGGTTTAGCACTTAGGAAACATCCACCTTAAGTGTGTGTCAAGTGTTTAAGTGATGATAGATGGAGTCTCAGACTTACATCTTTATGTAGGGGTAAGTACATTATCGTGCTGACATTATAAGATGGAGTGATAAAACTTTGAAAACGTTTTATAAAACCAAAATAATTATATCAGGCCTTTGATTAAGTGAAATCATGTTATTGGCTTTGTGGACGATTTCCATAGTTTCGTAAAAAAGGAAAAGTTTATGTTAGTTTATTAAATATTATAATTAAAAAGGTTTTATAACCTGCCACCAACGTAGCTTAGGTTGCAATATATATCTTTTATACACGTTGACCCAACGAGTAGAACATTTGAACAAGTATTCTCAACAAATTGGTAGACAATTTTTGAGAAGCCTTTCCTATCTATATAATCATTCTACGATTAATGCAACAAGTTGTGCATTGTTTTTAGAATAATAAAAGTATATAATTATTTAAATTTTTAAAATTATATTTTAATAATTAAATATTGAAATAACTCAGTCCATATATAGAAAATGTGATTAAGGTTGCTAAAATAATTATACTATTTTAGCAGACATTAAACTGTACATAACTGCGTAAGAAACATAATTTAAAAAAAATAAAATTAAATAGTAATTGAAGAACTATAAGTTTTTACTTTAGTTAAAATATACTTTTATATTTACTATAGTTTAAATATTAATCATACACTCAAAAAATTTCAAATAAAAGACATTTATAAAAGTCCACTCTAATACTTTGTTCTATTGTTTTTAAATCACTATAATAACTAACAAAAATAATAATAATATATAGATTGGCTTCCGTGGTCATGATTAATTTATAATATTACTTTCACGAATATATAATATTACATACTACATACTTAAGTATATATTATATACTTTATATAACTATAAACTGGTTTATTGTCTTTAAACTCGACATTAATTCTTTATGTACTTTGTATACGTTAATACCTAACGTTTTTAACTCCTTACAGACAGTCAGTCATTTTCAAGACTCAAATAATGCAACAAACAAAATTCAAGCCCGAGAGCAAAAAAAAGTTATAATGTGTTGAATTAAAAAAAACCCCTACATTTGTTTTGCCATACAAAAACTACACAGAAAATAACATTTTAAGTTATTTTTTTAGTAGTATTTCTGAAATTAGAAACATAATAAAATGTGATACCTGAGAAATGGTTCCTATAACGTGTGGTATTTGTTTTATTTTGTACAAAAATTGAATATTCCTATTCTTAGGGAATTATTATAGCTATAAAAACGTTATTCTCTTTTAGGGGTGTGTATTATATACGTACAAAATTTAGTACATTTTTGCATTAATAAGACTTAGGGGAAATTTGATGAAGAGCCAAACGTATCGTGGTTAAAGAAATAGATGGTACATGAAGCCCACCCACTACTGCAGGATTCACAGTACAAATAGATATAAAAATCCGTAATAAAAGTGACTACTAAGTCTGCATGTAGACAATTATTAACTTGTTCTTAAAATATCTGTAAGAATAATATATTACAAATTTATTTTATTCAGTTCCCCTCATTAAAACTAAAACAAGTATAAATTAGAACAATACTGTATCAACAGCACGTAGTAATTAACTGAGAAAATAGTTAAAGTTAATATAACATAGTAATAAAAGTGAGTAAAAAACATCTACCTAATAACAAAACTACGTAATATAATAAATTGTAATATAAATAATAAAACTAAACTAAAATTAAATATGATCTTATAACAACCAACATGAAGTGTATATAATACAGAATTAACACCACAATCAAACAAAATATATAAAAGTAGCGTTTAGTAAAAAAAAACACAAAAAAAACTACATCAATAGTTTGGCAAATAATGTGAAACTACTTTTAGACATTTTAGGCCCAACTCTATCCCTCCCTAGAAAAAGCGATTTAAGAAGCCTATTCAAAAATGAAATATATATAGATTTGTTCAATTATTTGGATATTAAACATAATGATCTTTGGGTTACAAAGATTAAAATATCGTATATGAGAAATATTTTAAAAGGGTTAAAAAAGAAACGGAAATTTTCTTTTCCAATTTAAAGGATTCTAGAATATAGACGTAGATCTAGTAAGGATTTATTCGTGACTGAACTGACTTGATTGATATCTTTATAAATACCCCAAACATAATTGAAATAAGATTGATGAATTGTAGGAAGACTTTATTTATTATTATTTATTATTACTAAGATATCAAAAGAAGTGGGAGCAAAAAAAGTGGCAAGTCTGGACCTAAAACATCCACATCCACATGTAATTATGGGTACTTGATAAAAAATATTAAAAAATATAACGGACTGAATTTTTTTAAATTTTAATAATTTGTGCAAACTACAGGGATCTTAGTTAGACATTGAAAAACATAACATCGTCAGATTGATAAGAAAAATTTAGATTAAATAGAAATATTGAGAAATCAAAAATTGTTTTGTATATAATCATTTTAGGTTTGATTCGCAGAAGTCATATGTGGAAATGTAATATTATAATGATTTTAACTTTCACACATGAATTCCAATCGAGTAAAATCTGGTCATACGGATGCAGTACTTTATTGGAAATGTTAACAAAATCGATAACAAAGGATTATTAGACGTTCATAGTTTTCGGTGTTCTAATAATTATTTACACTACCAATTAATTTCATCTTGGCTGAGTTATGTCCTTTTGATATAGATTAAACAATATTTTCATGTATATATTTAGATTAAACACTCTCAGTACACTTAGTAAGATTCGTTTATTTTTGTATATACAATTTTTTTTTTGTATCCAAGATTAAATGTAGAACCTATGAAAAGTATAGTTTCTAGTGAACCTTCCTTATTTGGCTGTTTGATAATTGATTTTATGTAGTCTACATTTACCTTAAATACACGCTATGAAAATTATGTGGCACATTCAAAAAGCAGTTTAACATTTTATATTTTAGGATAAAAAGCACTAAAACTGATGAAATAAACGGATTCAGACGTGAGATAGAAAAGTAGTTGGTCTATTTCAAGGATTTGTCAGTTATTTATTAAAATCAACAAATACCCATTAAAAGTTATTTTGTTCTCTTGGTCAATTAGTGATGGATAATCGGCTAATGCAATTAAATGTTGTCAATAATAAAGTAATATTTGATTCTAATAATCATTTATGATTGTAGGTTCCTGATCATTTTTCCTTTATCGTTGCTCGGTCAAATTTTGAAATTTGTACACAGAAATCCACGGACCCTTGATATCACATCCTTTTAAATCCTCTTTTACTGTGTTTAGTAATACTAAAGTAGTTTTTAGAACTCAAAGAATTCTCCAAGAAAGTTTTAGCTATTTACTTGAATAGATCAACTAGCCTTGAGCAAGGTTCCTATAAGTGTAATCTTAAGACAAAGCTAGGTCAATTCATATTATTTCAGTTTATCCCAAATAAGTAAATTATAAGAAAACACAGTAAAAATTAAAAATAAATAAATAAAACAACTTTACTTTCCATGTCAAGGGTTGCAGACTTTAGAATGAACTTTATCTATACGAGTGAAGTACCAGCTCAGTGACAGCTTAGTTAAGCATTTGAACTTTGGACACTGGATTTTGAAGTTCGATACTTAGCCTCTATGCCTCCATACCATTATATTATGGTGCTTTATTTCAGTAATCACGTTAACTATCAGAGACCATAGGGAATCGAAAAGTAATTGTCGATATCTAAACGAAATAGATAGACACAATAACCCACCTAACCTTCATTTACGCCATCCCAACCACCAAGCCTACCTCTTGACGATCCCATCCAAAGCAGACATACGTATTGAAGTATCCACCCATTCTCAACAGCTTTAAAAAAATAAAACTTTGCTCGCCAATTAATTCTCTTGAGGCCCAAGTCCGTGCGTGAACTTTATTTAACGAGTGTGGTATCGACCCTTAGTTCTGTTGGAGATCCGAACCTTGCCTTCCGAAGTCCGAAGTTTTATCCTCTGAGCCACCACGCTGGTTGGTCGGTTGATTGTCTACAACAACTATTTTAAATTATAATACTAATTAAATATCATATAACTAATTACGTATTGCAACACTACCAACTTCGTCAACTCACGTGGAGAACAGCTGGTACTGAGATAGACTAGGGTTTTTAGCAGAGAAAGTACTTTATTTGCCAAGAGAACTCTTCTCCTTCACGTCTCTAGAGATTTATCTCCAGCGGTACTTCTTTACGACTTTCCAGAATGTCGTAACCAACAAAGTCAGTCTTGTCTTGGGAGAAGGACTCAGTAACGGTCCTGGAGAAAACGTTGTGATGGGTCCGGGGACAGACGGGGTCATTGGGACTTGCAGGATCCACTGACAGACTGATTCGTTATTCAAGATTTATGAAAGGATACGTTTATGAATCTTAGTATAGAAAAGGCTGGCCCTCACTCAGGTATCAAAAGTTCGCCAACTTTCCGTCAAATGTTCCCCAACTTGCACTGGCATGTAAGTTCTTGATTCCCGGACAATTAGTCCGGATTAATAGTTGAGGTACTTTACCCTCGAAAAAATTGCAAGGGCAAGCAAACTAGGTAAAAAATGTTTTACAATGTTAAACTGATTCTGGTTGGTTTTCCGAATACTGAAGTTCTTAGGGTCTCCAATAGACAAAAGTAAACAGTTCTTATCACCCTCGGACCTCATTTTCCACGCCAGTGGGTTTAAAAGGTTAGTTCCCATATAATTCTCCTTGAAACATTGTAGGCCTATACACTCAAACTTTAATTCAACAGTTTAAAGTTAATTCTATTTCAAAACAGCATTGTTGTCAAGTAGAAAGGTAAACTGAAAATAAATTTGCATATGATAGATAGATATGCTGTTTAGACTTTCACAATACTTCCTATATCTAACGCATATAAGGTAAAGTAATATTTTTTTAACTAATAACTGTTGCCTCGTGTTTGCTTTATGATGACCGTTTGCTAAACTGCCAAGTCTCATAAAATTCTGGGAAGTCGACAGGCATATAGTAAACATGCAATCTTGCCGCCAGTGGGCTAAATTATGTTCTATTTTAACTGTATGGTACATATTTATTATTATAATGAGCGTTTATTACTGTAGGAAAAACGGTATGATTATTAAAGGTCAATTTTAGTAGACCATAAATTTATGTGATTAGTTTTTAAATTTAAAATCATCAAGATTGATATTTAAAGTTCCACATATTCACTTGTAGCTGTAAGAAAATTTTAAAAACTCAACAACAACGACTAATTGTTCACCAGAAAAGTTCTTCATCAATCAAAAGACGCTTCAAAATGTTAAAGGATAATTTTTACGGATAATTTTTTTTGTTTTCCGATTAAGCGAAACAGCCTTCTAAAAATGTTTTCTTTGGTCTTTCTTTCAAGTAGTGAAGTACGGGCAGTCACTTAGTACTGTATAACGCTTCAAAATGCTGATCGCGTATCTTTCAGCAACAAACCCTACCTAGGGATGGCAAATATTTTCAACGTATTTATATATCGAATTATCGATATATTGCAAACAAAATATTGATGTAACTTACATGTGTCGGGATAAAATATCGATATATCGGTTACCGGTATACTGGATTGTAAGTAATTTATCTGTTTAAAATTATGCACTAACTCTTATGTCCTGACCAAAAATACATTAATGTTTTGCTGTCACAATTTAGAATAGCCAATTGAATGTAAAAATTAAATAAATTTATCTACACGAAACAATTGTTAGTTTGTGGGGTTGACTGAAAAATGGAAAATAAGAATATTATACCTTTAATTATTATGTTAATTATAAAAGAATAATGTAATGGCATTGGTATAGGATCACCAGCCATTCCAGCCCCTGGTCTACAATAAACTACATTTTAGTGCATCAACCTCACGTGAAAAAACTAAATAAACTTAGTTTATTATTTCAATGCATGTTTTGTACTCATAAGAGGCAATTTTGCAAATAACAAACCTAACATAACTAAAAATAACATAACCAAACCTAAAAAAAATAACTAAACCTAACATAACATAAATAAACCTAACATAACATAACCAAACCTAACATGACATAACCAAACATAACATATATAAACCTAACATAACATAACTAAACCTAACATGACATAATAAAAGACTACCATAACATAACATAACCAAACCTAACTTAACATAACTAAACCTAACATGACATAACCAAACCTAACATAACATGGCCAAACCTAACATGACATAACTAAACCTAAAATAACATAACTAAACCTAACATAACATAACCAAACCTAACATAACATAACCAAACCTAACATAACATAACTAAACCTAACATAACATAACCAAACCAAACCTAACATAACATAACCAAACCTAACATAACATAACTAAACCTAACATAACATAACCAAACCTAACATAACATAACCAAACCTAACATAACATAACTAAACATAACATAACATAACCAAACCTAACATAATCTAAATAAACCTAACCAATTGAAGTTAGTGGTAGTGAATTGAAGGAAAAGGTCTCAAAAATCTGTTGAAATAATAAGATTTGTATTGAAATCAAATTTTCGCTATAGAAATAAATAGAAAATCTTGGAAGCGGAATATGGTTGTAATATAAAACACGTCTTTTTGACACATTAGATGGCAGTAATAAAAGATAAATGATTACTTGCCTCTTATAACCGGATTCAAAGAGCATTCATTCAAATTAGAGCTTAATTTGAATCCTAAGATGTTAATATTGACATGATCCTGTAAATGTTAGATTATTTTTTTTATTGTATATGCTTCATAGTTATACTGTGTTACATTCAAGTTAATACAGTTTTAATTAGCTTGAATGTTATTAAAAACATTATTTAACGGAGATTTCATTTTATTTGCTTATTCAATCTCATGCCTTATTTTATACTATAAATCACCACATAAAAATGGTCCGATGACAGTTGGCGCGGTGTTGCCAAGTCTCTTCACTGACTCAACTTCTAATTGCTCTAGAAATATATTTCTTCATGATAAAATATAGAATACAATAAGTAAATATTATCAGCTAGTTCCGGTTCGTCATTTATATAGTTATAAGTACAAATACAAGTTTTTATTGAATATAATCTTTATATCTAAAGCCCTTTTCGCTAACGCAACTACTTTCTTGTTTCTCT
Organism: Stictocephala bisonia; assembly: GCA_035578905.1. NCBI lineage: Eukaryota > Metazoa > Arthropoda > Insecta > Hemiptera > Membracidae > Stictocephala > Stictocephala bisonia. Next base: position 591,633 of record JAQJVL010000318.1, read on the forward strand.
TCTCGTTCAATTTTAACGATTGTGGTGGTAAGGCATTTGTAAACATTCTTAATTGTGCAATAAGGTCTTAATTGTTTAATATTTTCACTCTGAACAATTGAGAGAAGCCACAGTAGGGTTTTCGGCCACAAGCATATAACACGGAGAGAGATTTTAATTAATAAAATTAATTAAATTTTAACAGCTGTTGGAATGTAAATAATATTGTTTATAATACTAAAGAGGTTATAAAAGTTTCTTAATGTTAGAGAGAGAGTTAGTTTAATTGTTTTCAGAGTGTTTTGTTTGGTCTGTATGCCCTTTGTACATTACTGCAACAGTCATCCGATGAAATTTTGGAAATCTAGGTTTTTTTTCCCCGAGGAAAGGTATTTAGCATGGTTTTATTTACACCCAAAACTGTAGGTGCCCTTTCCCACAGGTCTTGCCACCCGTAATTAATATAGCTAGCCCCAGCGATCAACGTAGCCCTTGTGATCATCTTTTGTAGCCCCCATGATCAAGTTGGGAAGCCCTCTGTGATCAATTTGCGAAGCCTTGTAGTCATCCGTGACAAATTAGAGTCCCCCGTGATTAACATAGGTAGACCTCGTGATTAACATGGCAGCCCACCGTGATCAAGTTGGGAAGCCTCTGTTATCAACTTGGGTAATCACCGGTAATGACCCGTTATCTACCTAGGCCCCCCTTAATCAGCCCTCATGATCATTTTGGGTGCCACCCATCATTAGCTTGGGTATCCCCCCCTTGATCATCTTGTGTAGCCCCCTATAATCAACTTGGGTAGTATGCCGTTTTCAACTTAGGAAACCCTCCGTGTACAATTTTTCCAGCCCTTTTTGATGCCCCCTGTGACCAATGCGGATTATCTCCGTGATCAACTTGGATAGTTTCCCTTAATCAAACTATCCAAATTAACAGTTTAATCAACTTGGGTAGCAACTGTGACCAACTTAGGTAACTCCTGCGATTATCTTCTATAGCCCCCATAATCAACTTGGGTAGTCGACCGTCATAAACTTAAGTAGGCTCCCCTGAATCAAATATGTAAATACTCTTTAGAAGCTAACTATACTTGACTTAGATAACCAACCATGATCGTCTTAGCTAGACTCCCGTGATCTTCTGTGAAACCACTACGAAGGTGTTGAGGTCCCCGATGATCAACTTAGGTAGTCATTGATCTACTTTGAAAGCTCATGATTATTTTTTAAGTCATAATGAAGCTAAGAGTTCAATGGGGGTTTGGGGGCGAAGCCCCCAACGAGCGAAGCGAGTAATGTTATAAAACTAAAGGTTTCATCACCAGAGGCCAATCACTATTATGAAGTAGATTTATAGACCTACTAAAGTCTTAAGTAGATCACTTAAAACACAGCTCAAGACCATGTCGTATTTATATATAATTAGCAGGATAACCATTGAAAACGTTTATAAATTGTATATATATATATATATATATATATAGGTTTATTATTACACGATCTTCCAAGGAAGAAGTAAAAGAAAAGCAATGTCAAAATAGTTTCCAAACTTAGACAATGACGGCACTGTTTGAAACGCTGAGTATCTAGTTTATGGTAAAAGCATGAAGCGGCAGTAAAATGAATGTCGCGGCAGTCAGGCCGCGGTTCTAGTAGCGCTCGGTGGAGCGTGGCTTATTTTTAATTTATAGGCGAGCTGCGAACGTCTCCACCAGACTGGTGGTGGCGCAGACGGTAGATTGACCGATATAAACGTCGTTCATCTGATGCACGGAACTAATATAATTGTAATTAATTGTAAAGAGTTCTTTCATTAATGTTAAAAGTTATAGCTCCTTTCAATGATAATGATTTACTCACAGAGGGTCTGAACAGAGCGCGTAACAAATCCTTATATTTATTGCGTGATGCAGTTTTTGTTAACTCCTTCGAAATTTTTTTATAAATTTTAAGGATTGAGGGGTAAAAAATTCGCCTTTATTCGTAGTTGTTCAATAACGTTTCCATTGTTCAATATTTTCACCCTGAAGGTCACAGGAAGCCCTTGTAGTACGCGTTTTGGCCATAAGAATAACAGAGAGACGTTCAAATTAATCGAAAAGTAATAATAATAATAAACAAGCGAGTCCAGTAAATAAACCAAAGTACGTTAATAAATTTACATTATATGGTTTTATTTGATATAGAGTATGTACTAATATTTGTAGTAAAACGTGACAGACCGAGGCCAACGGGGTTGGCACACGAATCGTGCAGGGGTGTCCCATAATTATTAAAATTACGATAAAAGTATAAGCTTAGATTACTAACTGTCAATTAAATGTCATGATTTTATAGGACGAGAGATTCTAAGTAGGGTCTACTAACCTCCAAGAACGGAGTCAACGAAGAGGTTCAAGCACCTGCTAGCTTAAAACTGTGTGTGTGTTTATTTTTTATTTATTTTTATTTTTAAACTGTATTAAAAATCCAATGATATTTGTGAACCCTGTAATGTAATGTTAAGTTACTGAAACCATTTACAGATTATTTAATACTGTTTATTATAGAAACAAACAGACTGGCCAAGGCAATGCGTTTGCTGTAGTGATGTGCCAACCTGCTACTTTTGCTTAACTGATGTAACAGTTCAATTTGCCAGCGCGTATCAGTTTAAATTGACTGATGCGAAGTAACAGGAAGTCAGGCATTCAGTTACTTTTAAAACTAACCGCAATAGCCCAAACTAATTATCAAGTCGTTTTCAGTATTCACTTAATGACAAATACAGATTTATTTAAGACTCGCATCAGTTTTCATGTTTCAACAAGAAATCAACCGACTGTTGTGTTATCTGATACAAAAAGAAGCACAACAGGCGAGCAGGAAGTATGGAATCAGGTGGTCTCGCGCATCAGTTAATTTTCGCATCAGTTAAATTCTATCAACTGATGCGGTTACTTTTGGCCATCCCTTGTTTGCTGAAGACGCGCGCCATTGCTGATATCTAATTGTGACTGGTTTCAAATAAGCATACGTGTCACTGTTCACCGTGTGATGGAGAGAGGGAGACCGGTGGCGCTACCTGTGAAAGCCGAACATGAACTAATGCCACAGAACAGAACACTCAATTTCACGCAACCCGTATGAGCGGATAGTCTTCTTGTTTCTTAAGCCAATCATAAAACTTACCAATTTTACATATTATCCTTCGTATTAACTACCATATAAAGGTTAAAAAAGAAATCATTGCCCAGAAATTCCATCTAAGGTGGTCGTTTCCAAACTGGCCAGCCACTGCAAAGTCGACAACCCTACATAGCCATTTGTAGCAATGCAATTTCACCCGTCAGCGCGCCAAAACATGTTATTCTATTTCAACTGTACGATTCGTATTTATTGTTATAATGAGTTAAAGCGAACACTTTATGAATATTAAAGGTCCATTGTAGTGAACCTTAAGTTGATATCATAAGTTTTTATTTAATTTAAAGTTTTAAGAATGGCATATAGAGTTTCACATATTTAGCCGTGAAAATTTTTTAAAATACTCAATATTTTACAAAAACCAACTTATGTCCACTTTAATAGGTCCTCGCCTTTTAAATGACACTTCAAGTGTTACGATATAATGAATTTTATGATCCGAATTGTTGGAATATAAACCATGTTTTGGCGGTTTTTTGCGGAGGAAAAGACCCCTTACCATAAAGGGTGTGAATCCCAACTTAACTTGATCGGTAAGTTCTATGAGTAAGTTTTAAGGAAGGCAGAGGGTATTGGCTTTAGAAAAAAGGGTTAACTTAAAGATGTCTATACGAGAATATGTTAGTTATACATTTCTTTTATAGTTTCATGCATGATGGCTGATTTGAAAACTAGGACATGTTAGCTAAAGAAAGAGGACCCGTTGTTAGTTCATATTTAGGAGTAAATATTAAGAATTTATACAAGAAATATTATATACAGGTTGTTAGGGAACTCTCTTTAAATAAATTGAAGGTATGTTTCTTGGGTCAATATGTCTAAAATGTCTAGATTTCTGTCTGTCGGTCTGTATGTGTTTTTTACAAATGTTTTTATAACTTAAATTTAGGCTTCATGTGTACCGTAGTAGGTAAAATGAATCTCTAACTAAAGACGTTACAAGATTGCGTCCATGTAAAATTTGTAATGCAAAATTTCATGAAAACAGTTATGAATACAACAAATGTTGTCGGAAGGTAAAAAATGTAGAATTTAAAGACAAATCCAACCATACCTTGTTTGATAAAATAGAATTATAAATAGCTGAGTCATCACTTTTGTAAATATTAATAATTATAGTACAAAACAAACATGGGGTTTTATCAAACAAGACATCGTTGGATTTGTCTTTAAATTCTGCACTTTTTGTAAAATTCTATTTCTAAACTAACATATTGTAAAAGGGCTGATATAGTGAGCACCTTGGAGGCTTTATGGTTGCTTTTTAAAGTCATCAAAACATGGTATGTTGGAGAAATATTCATTGAAAGTGTCTAAACATCTAACTTATACGAAAATCAGTTCTATATAACTTTACGAGCAATATATGTAGGTCTACGTGTGGCTTGGTATAAATTAAAATGAAAATTCCAGACTCTAAATTGAGTCTTTGACTGAAGCAGCTGACCAATGTTCTATTGAACCAATCTGGCTTCTGCGGCAGCAGAGGCGAGTTGCAGACATTTACAACTTTACCATAAATTTAAAATAAGCTACGCTCCACCGTCCGCTACTGGAGTCTGCCTGTCGTAACGTTCACTTTAATGCGATTTCATGCTTTACCCATAAACTATACACTGATCGTGGTAAACATTACTATTTTAGTCTTAACCCATTCTGTATTTGGAGTAATTTGAAGACTAACACAAGCAATCAATACCAACTGGAGGACGCCCCTGCATGCTTCGCGTGCCAACCCCATCACGAGCGCAGCGAGTATGTGACATATGACCATAAATATTAATAGGTACGCCATAACAAGTAAAACTGTAATATGTAGTTTTATTTCCAGTACCTTATTCACTGCACTTACGGCGCCACCTATCTGTAACTATGACATACAATGTTATTACTTAGCCTAAATCAAAAGTGTATGAATTTTCATTATCATTCAAAAGACACCGTTCGTCAAGATATGGGCGAATATTAGATATGGGTGAATTAGTGTGATAAGTGTAGATGATCGAGTGTAGTCATTGTTACTAACTAAGATCGACTGTTCCTCAGAAAGAGCTGTTTATCAATAGCCCAACAGCCAGATCAACTAAGGCATTTACAGCTTTACGTGGAATCCGAACTACGTGGTGTTGGTTTGATTTTCAACTAGTTCTCTTCAACAAGCCCGACACTCAGTTCTCTTCCCTACACAACATCTGACTCTTGACTACCATCCAACCTTAACACCCCAGACTTCTCTAGTATTGTCCACGCCGATGGCAACCATTGAGCATTTAGCAACCAATACTTAGTCAATACAAACTGTTCTAACATTACGAAATCCCTATAACCTCCTGAACAAATCAAATATCACTATTTACATTCCAACAGCTGTGACCATTCAATTGATTTAAACCTCTTTCTATGTATTTCTTACGGTCGAAAAACGTACATTGAGGGGCTTCCCGAGCCCGTCAGGTTGAAAATATTGAACACTGAAGACTTTATTTCACAACTACGAATAGGAGCGGGTTTTTTACATCTCACTCGATGAAATTGATCCAAAAATAAGGGAGGAGTTACGTTAAAAAAAGTCTTATTTATTGTTGTTTAGATTTAACTCGTTTATACCAATCTTTGGAATATTACACCGTGCAGTAATCAACGCTGTGTACTATCAAATCTCCTTGACAAATACTGTACTCCAGGTAACGCAGATGTTCTTCTTCTATGAATTTTTATTATTTCCGTTGCAAGGTTCAAAATGTTGCTGAGCTTATTGACAAAAAATCTTAATACTAAATTAAAATGTTAACTAACACTGCACGTGAATGGGCAGGCAGGATACCAATTAGGGATGGCCAAAAGTAAACGTATCAGTTTCTTGCATCAGTTGATACAATTTAACTGATTCGAAAATTAACAAATGTGCAAGACCACCTAATTCAACAGGTAATGGATATTCCATACTTCCTGCTCGCCTGTTGTGCTTCTTTTTGTATTAGACAGCACAACAGTCGGTTGATTTCCTGTTTAAACATGAAAACTGATGCGAGTCTTAAATAAATCAGTTTTTATTTGTCATTAAGTGAATACTGAACACGACTTGCTAATTCGATTGGGTTATTGCGATTAGTTTTAAAAGAAACTGAATGCCTGACTTCCCGTTACTTCGCATCAGTTAATATAAACTGATACGCGCTGGCAAATTGAACTGTTACATCAGTTAAGCAAAAGTAGCAGGTTGCCACATCACTAATACCCCTGCACTTGAATGGGTGGGCGGGTGGATCACTACACTGAGTGTTTTATCACGTGATTAATGATAGTTTTTACTTTATTTTTAAGTGAATAGTTGATATTAAGAGATTTTCTATGGTTGAAGTTCTAATATTAAGACATACATCACAATATTTAAAACATGTTATTACTATTTCATCGTATAAACACGCTTATAAAAAATTATGCACCTAACAATTGAAACTGAAAAAAATGTAAGAAGGATTTATAAAATACATGGGAAGGAAAACAACTAAAATGATTTTAACGTTTTACTTCTCACAGCTAATTAAAATACTTCAGCTATAATTCATTAGGCATTGATTAAATAAAATGGATTAACAAGAGTAAATAATTAACAGAAAGACCATTTATATTTTACTAAACAAACAATCCTTTACATTGAGTTAACTGTGGGCGTTATGATAGGCCTACACAAACAAAACTAAAATTAAAATGATTGTCTGTGTGTATTCTATAAAATAAACAATTATAATAATAAATAAACAAACGCAAAGATAATGTTTGTTTATACAGACCGAGCAGGAAGAGTTAGTAGGAATGTGTTTGGATAGTATTAGTTAGAAAACACACGAAATTGATATGAAAGAGAAATGGGGAAAAAATAGCTGAGCGTGAGCTGTCGTACAGTCAAAAATTATATGCTAATTTCAATATCCTTAGAAAAGAAACCAGCATAATCGTTATGGAAAAGTTCTATGTTGAAAAGCCTGTTTGTAATGATAGCATATCTGACTACTGGATAAGATACTTCCAAGTACTGGCAAACAAATGTTAGCTCTTGTAGGAAAAAGAATTTGACGAAAATCTAGGACCAAAAATCTCCACAGCATTAGTGTGAAGAACAGAAATAATATCTACATAGGATGGATAAGAAAACCTAACAAGTGTAGTATCCTCATAGGATCGACTGACAGGACGATCCAACAGAACTACTGTAACATATATGTAGAATCACTGTAAAGACGAAATATACCTAATACCTAAATACGATCGATGCGACAATCCAACAGAACTAACATCTATGTAGGATGGATGAGAAGATCAAATAAAATTAATATCTACGTAGCATGGATGGGAAGACTGAACAAGTGTAATAGGCTATGCTCATAGGATTGATTGAAAGTTCTAACAAAAGATCTATGTAGGATCGGTGGAAAGACACATAGCACTAAAGTCTACACTGGATCTTTGGGACGATCCTACATTAATAAAATTAATATCTACGTAGGATGGATGGGAAGACCGAACAAGTGTAATAGGCTATGCTCATAGGATTTATTGAAAGATCTAACAAAAGATCTATGTAGGATCGGTGGAAAGACACATAGCACTAACGTCTACACTGGATCGTTGGGAAGATCCTACACCACTAAAATCTACTTAAGATGGATGGAAAGACCTAAAAGCACTAATATGTACATAGGGTGGATGGGAGGACCTAACAACACTATTACAATACAGGATCAATTAAGCGATCCAACAAACTTACATTTACGTATAATGAATGGAAGGACCCAATAAAAATAATAATTACGTAAGATGACATAGAAAGACCAAACAGCACTAATACAATACAGGACCGATAAGGCGATCCAACAGAACTAACATTTACGTAGGATGGATGGAAGGATCCAACAACAATGCTATGTAGGCTACGTAAGATGAATGGGAGGACCAACAGCACTAATACTATACAAGATCGATAAGGCGATCCAACAAAACTAATATTAATGTAGGATGGATGGGAGGATCCATCAACAATGATATGTACGTAAGGTGTAGGGGAGGACCAAACAGCACTAATACTATACAGGATCGATAAGGCAATCCAACAGAACTAACATTTACGTAGGATGGATGGAAGGACCCAACAATAATATGCATGTAAGATGAATAGGAGGATCTAACAGTACTATTACCTATATAGGGTAGTAGGAAAGATCAAATAAAACAAACATTTACTTAGAATATAGGGGAGGATCCAAAGTACTAATATGTTAGTAGGATAGATGGAAATAAACAGTAGTTGTAGTATTCTCTTAATCGTGTAGGTTCGGACAAGTGGTTGGAGGGATCTTGCCGTAAGTGTGTATTCGTAGGGTAAGTGAGGAGGACCGATGTCAAGGATAGTGGGCATATACTATAGCTTAGTATATGCCCCGTATAGGTACCATATTGATACAGATACCACAGTACAACTTGTGAGATAAAATATTATCCAAGAGGAATGCGAAGAAGTAAACATTGCCTGTCGACTGTCCCTGAAGTGTTAATGAGTGAGAATTGAGGTGTGATCGTAGAAGGGGATGGGAAAGTAGCAGGGAGTGTTAATTTGTGTCAGTGTACCGACTGTAATTGTGTAAAGAGGTTAATGTGCTAAGAAACCGAAATGAGTTGAAGCAGATGTCCCAGTCCACGGGAGGAAGGCGGGGGTGGAACAGGCGGTATAATTGTACGCTAATAACTTCTCCCCTTTAACAACCCTGAGGAGTTCCTTATTAATAAGATGCCGAGGGTGAGAGGAAAATCCATATCTGACGTCATCGCTAAATGTAGAACTGCCCTGGCTTAACCCGTTTCCGGTTCGACGCCGTGACGTCACTGCCGCCATCTTGCCACGTCACGATGCAGGGAGGGGCGTCGGCGTCCCACCCTCACCCACCCACTTTTCCTTCCCCACCCTTCTGGGAGCAGCCACTTCATTCTATTATATATCAAATTTAATTTGCAACCCTGTGTTCGCCGTTTCACCCCTCACCCCCCCACCACCATACTGGCATGAAGATAAACAAATAAATTCGTCCCTGTCTGATGTTCCCTAGTGTTGAAATTAGCGAGTATTAGAGTAAAAGTGTGTATATCGACCGCTTGGCCTGGCGCGGTTGCGCTTGCCGTTGACAAAATTTCAGCTGCCCACTATTTTCCCTCCGCTTGATTTTCATTTACGGTAGCCAAACATTTTCTCCTCACCTGTTCTCGGGCCGGTCCATTTGCTCCCACCCTCCTTGATCGTTTCAGAATATTGAAATCATGTTTTCTAAAACTACCTGGATTGTAAAGGAATGTACTTAAAATTCTTTTAGTTTTAAAAAGCATAAACAACAACTTTACTAACTAACTTTCAAGAAACAGCTGGCAAGGCTGATTCATTGACTCGTATAGAATTGTTTTTATTGGGATATTTGTGCATCTCTTCTTATCATGATTAATTTTTAAGGTCTAGTCAAAACATATCACCATACTGAAATCAGTTTGGGGTCTGTAGAATGGTTGTTTGGGTCCAATAAAAGTATCGACTGTCTGATTTGTACATATTTTTAAACACTAATGGCTTATATTGACTTATTAAATTTATGTACAACATTACAGATATTGTACATAAATGAAAATATAAAAGCACTACATGAACGGGCTTTTTAGTAATAACGGTGTAAATTAAATGTACAGTGAAAACTAGTTAAAATTAATCTACCCGTACCCGGCCCACCCATCCACCCATTCACATACAGTGGTAATTACTCACCACCCGCCCACCCATACACGTACAGTGATATTGACCCACCTGCCCACCCATACACGTACAGTGATATTGACCCACCCGCCCAACCATACATGTACGGTGGAATTTTAGTTAACACGTAAAATTTGAATAGTTAGAAATGAAAATGTATCAATGTATCCTAACGACCCTAGTGAATAAGCTTTTAAACGAATATATATTAAGTGCAGAACTTTGTTTTATGTTTGAAAACAGGCAATAACTAATACTTTAACAATAAGTTTTAGTATAAATGATATATCAATTGTTGGTTAGGTGTAAGAGAGGACTTACTAGTCCTAACCTCGCCATCCTATGATATTTAAAGTTGGTCAGTATCTATTTTAATTCAATCTTTAAAAAATTGCTAAATTGTTGGTCCATTGCGTTTAATGTTATTTCGTCTGTTTCAAAGTTGAAGATTTACACATACTATAGCCTTCCTAAGCATAAAACTACTAGCTTTACATTTAAATTAAGGTATCACTACTGATGGAAGTAAATTGAATGGGAATTTTCAAATGAGTGACTTTTATCTTTCTTATGTACACATAGCTTCGTCCCCTGATCCAACTGTATCTGGGAAGACCGTAAAAAATATGGTAAGGGGCCGGAAGACCCGTCAAAGAAGATTGTAAGGGGACGGAAGGCCCATCAAAGAAGATGGTAATGGGACGGAAGACCTGTCAAATATTTGGTAGTAGAATGAGAGGACGAGCTGGAAAGGTATCAGTCGTGTATAGAGAGGATTTTGGTAAGTTGAGTAGTGTGTAGAGAGGATCTTGGTAAGTTGAGTAGTGTATAGGGGATGTTGGTAAGTTGAGTAGTGTATAGAGATGATGTTGGTAAGTTGAGTAGTGTATAGAGAAGATGTTGGTAAGTTGAGTAGTGTATAGAGAGGATTTTTGTAAGTTGATTAGTGCCTGGGTTTCAAATTGGGTTTCCTGTGTTTAGACTATGTGTAGAGGCGTCAGCCTTTATTTGAATACATCATAGGACGCATTTATACGTGATTTCAAAGGCACAATCGAGAGTCTGTATCAAGAAGTATAGGATTTTCACAGTAGCCAGAATAATGTGTATACTGTATAGAGACAACCCACTGAGACTCCAGACTTGTTATTCTTCAACTTCGATTTCGATGTATTATAGTTGTCATCTTAAATCTTTTATTCTTAGTAGAATATATTTTGGCCGAAGCACTCACGCGTTGTGGGCAATACTCATGGCTCAATACCCGACACTTGGCCATTGGGTAAAGACGAAATACACAACGCGTTAGGTAGATCCATTTGCCCACAACGCATTGTTGGTGTTTTGGTTTTGCACAATAGCCGAACTCTTGTTTCTGTGAGCCTAAGTATATGACAATGCTTACTAAAGTGAAATTAGCGTAGGAAAGGAAGAGAAGAGAGTCTCTAATAACAAAGATTATCGTCGCTTGAAAAGATTTTCTAAATATCGGGAACAGTGTGTAACAGGTCCACCAAATTGATAGGTAAATTAATTAATTTAAATAAACAATAAATTATTACGTAAATGAAAAGGGACATATTTAATTAAAATAAATAACAAATATTTAGCGAATGTTCAAATAATATTCAAAAATCATTGCAAGCGAGTGATAAGACCACCCAAGAAGACAGACAGGAGAGGGGCGTCTATATTTGAGATACAATGACAGATGTTTTCTAAGAATTGAACAAACAACGTGCCTATTCATTGTCGTAAACAGACAAGCGCCATCATGTCACCAAAGGACGAGTCCAAATGGTAACAGAAAGGGGAGGCACTAGAACCAAATAAAGGACGAATCCAAATAAAGTGTCTAGTAACAGAAAAACCCACGGAGTGCAGCACGGTACGGGCGAACAGTATACGATATGGGCATCGACCTCGTGGTATAACCGGAAGGTCTACACTCTAAAAACCCAAGACCCATAGTTGTACCGGAAGAGAAAGTAAGAGTGGGGGGATTCGAATTCAACGGTTAAGAGACGTTTCTCTTCCCATTAAAAGTCAGATCATAGAACGTGAAGGATGTCATCATCCATCGACATCCCGCGATTTCGTGCATGTAGATTTTTTATTCGATGAATTTATTAAAATTCAAATTTAGTCTTGTCTTTTAAAATCATTTTTAATAAAGATAAACAAATAGTGCTTTACGATTTAATATCAGATTAAAATATGTGTATTAAGAACACGATATAGTCTATTAAACCACGCGGTTGAACTTCAAGACTACAAGGACACTCAGCTAAGTTTTATTGATAATTTAAGTTATAATCTAGAAATCAATTATCAACTGATTTAAATAATATTGTTCTGATTGTCATTTTTAATATATTGAAATTGAATTTTTATTGTAATGCAAATACTAACAAAGCAACGTAATGATCTTGAATAATGTAAAATAAATTAAATTTTGTAAAGTAACTTTTGTTTCATTATACTACGTCATCTCACCGAATTACCCGTTTTAGACCCTGAGAAAAGAGATTTCATAAAAAGAATTCAAAGAAAAGTTAATTTGTTAAAATAATTTAATTGAATAAATTAAGTGAAGTAATTAATGTAACGACCTCTTAAAGGCACAACGTTACAAGTGAGAGATTAATGCAAAAGACTGAAGGTTCCCTTGCAGAAATAAAATATTACTGTCCTTTAGAAGCAATGTATGATGCCTTGCAAAACTAGGCACACAAAAGAGAAAAACTATGGAGGTAAAAATGAAAACAGTTTGTCTAGATCTGTGTCAATCGTGTACGCTGAAGAAAAAAATAAAAAAGGGGTAGGTTGTAAAACTTATGGTAATCCCTAATTATTATTATATTAAGGGTATTAATTTGTTTTTCCCTGGACCTACTTAAGATTCTAGTACTGACTTTTTTATAGTAGCGTAATTTTGGTGAATCTTGTTTTTGCAAGAAAAATTATGTAAAATGTAACTCAAAATGCCATAACAGCCCCCCCTGCTAATAAGTAGCTAAATTGAAAGAATAGCAATAAGTATTATATTAAGGACATTAATGTGTTTTCCCTAGTTCCTACTTTAGATTTGAGTACTCAATTTTTTGTAATATTGAAATATTTGCGAATACAATACTGCCAAAATAAAAAAATGTCAAGAAAAGGCAATCTAAAAAAACAAAAACAACATGAAAAACAAAAAGAACCAAAATGATAAACTTTATTTCGGTTATTGTGCAAAACCAACATACCCACAACGTGTTATGGACAAATGAAACTATCCTCAACGCGTTGTTGGTATTTCATCTTAACCCACTGACCAAGTTTCGGGTATTGAGCATAAGGTATTAGTCACAACGCGTTGTGGGTAGCATGATTCGGCCATTATCCGAAATAAATTGTGCAAAACGCGTTGTGGGTATTTAGCCTTATTGACAACGCTTTGTGGGTAAACATTTCGGACAATGGGCGAAATGTTTACCCCTGTTATTGCGAGTAACATATACACTTTTTCGCCCATGCTGATGCTAGTTCTGTGCTTTGGAAGTCGGTACAAGTGTACGTGTAGAAGAGACCTCTATAATTTTCAATCCTACGTTCGCCCATTAAATACATTCTTCTTTTTAAATGTCCAGCTCTTTTGATGATGGCTTACAGGATCTAAAACTTTGTGAATCGACTCCTTCTCACAACAACTATACATATCTTAACCATGCTTTCAATTCTTAAAGTTATTAGCAGATATAAAAAACCTAAAAACCTTCATTAGCCAAATATCCTATTTAAAAATACTACAGTTCATTTGCCACAACTACTGGGGGGGGGAGATTAGTTAGTAAATTACTATTCTCTAATTACAGTAAATATGTATTTGAAAGGCTTTATTATGTCAATTGTGTTAACAATTTTGTAGTGATAAATTATGGCAGTCGTGATAACAATTAAATTAGGCCTAATTGAGAAACAAACTTGTGGAATAATATCACAGCTTCTTGACTTACGCAGATGGTAATCTCTCGAGACAGGAGTCGAGGAATGAGAGCAGCGATGTGAATACCGACATAATCGATTTGCGGTCTCAGAGATCAAAGGAGCAAATGAAATAACTGCTTAAGTAGAGAGTGGCGAGAGCCTGGAGCAGAAAGGGTTAGAACCCCCCCCCCTCCCCTCGGACTGAGGGAACCCACAAGGCATTGCATTGTAAAGCCACAGCTACTAACTATATTATTTTAATCAAACTATGTAAAATTTAATTTTTTAGGAGAGCTCTCTTTCTTTCTCTAGACCAGGCTGTTTTGATTTTTATCTTTCCACACTCTGACCAACTTTCCAATCAAAAATATTTTATCTAAATATTTTCCCGTTGGATATGATGTATGTGCTATACAATCTTATTTTAGGTTTTGTATATTACACAAATCCACTTATAATTGTTTCTAATTCGTCCCACTTAAATTTTCACAAAATCTTTAATTTACAATGTCAACCTATCAGGTTGACCTTTTGATATGAACTAACAATGTTAGTCTGGTTTTCGTCAAGTCGGAATGAATTTTTGTGAAGAATAAAATTTCCTTATTACTTCTCAGGCAGTCAATTTCAAAATCAGTATCAATTTGATATATTATACTTTACATAACATTTGAACATTTGTTTTCTTTTAATTGTTTCGCGTAAAAAGTCGGTGACTTATTTCTAAAAGGTATGTGTTTTTATTAATAGGATTATACAGTATATGTAATACAGTATAATGAGCTTACAATAGGTTTCTATAAATACTTATACTGTATATTGATACATTTTAAAATAGCAGCACAAAGAGAGAGAAACATCAAAAATAATACAAAGCAATAAAAGATTTACCTACCAAAAATTTGCAGACTTTTTTTACTTAATATAGGCAGGCCTACATCACTAAAAGTTAAGCCTTGTATTCTCTTGCTTTCTACTCAGTACAAATTAATCTCACTTGTTTAGAAATTCATTTCACACATTCGTCTATTTTCATTATAATAAAATTTGCTGATTAATTGATAGTTATCACCAGATTAATTGGATGCTAAAAATCAAGGATTTTGCAAAAAAAAAAACAAAAAAAAAAAAAAAAAAACAGACAATAGATTACAGATGTTCATATTGTACTGTGGAAGTTATCTAGAAAAACTCTTAAATATGTTTTTTTTTTTTTTTATTAAAAACGTTGTATGAACTCTAAATAGTTGCCTTATTCTGAATAAAATCCATTGAGCTGATGTGTGCTACCTGTTTGTTATTATCACGATTAAAATATTAAACTATGTATCATTATGCTCAATTTTTATTGAAGTAGGCGTAATTCTGCAAATAAATGTCTTCAGCTTTCTATGCCCTTCTAGAGCCACTGAAAATGGAATCCATCCCAAACAAATAAATTCATTCCATCAGTTAAATATTTAAAAAATTTAAAAATTGTTTTACCTTGAGAAAATATATATTAAATTATGTCTAGAACTTAAAACCTATGTTTAAGCACAATAACATAAAAAAAAAAAAATCAAAGAAACAACCTGTAAAAATTCAACGTCACTAACAATAAAAAATAAACTCGTTTTTTATTAGCGATCACGTTCAGACGCGTTCCACTTTTCATCAATACGACGGTAGTTGATAGACAGCAACCCTCCCCCCTCCCTCTTTGCTCAGAAGATTATAAATAAGTGATTTGTAAAGATATAAAATATTAGTCTTGTATTTGTGTTCAAAATGTAATTGTGTATTTAACAATGAGTTATTTTTAATTTGTTTTACTTAATATTAACTTATACATATAATTAAACTAATATTTAATTCTTAATCGTATTCTGAATAAATCGATTTTTCAAATCCTTGAAGAACTTCATTTTTAACAGTTGATTTATGAAAACAAAAACCACATTCCAGCACATAAGCTTTATAAATTCTTACGAATAATGAAATTAGTTGTATTCCTAAAGTTACTAAATCGGCTGCTTATTAGGAATGGTTAATTGTTGCTATTCTGACAGTGAGTACATTAACTATGATTAGGTATTTGATCTTGTACTGATAAATAATATTAATTAAAAAAGTCAAAAAACATAAACAATAAAAAAAACCTCTAGACAAAACTAACTTAATGTCCTCAAAATATCTAAATGCCAATGTAAAATGTTTTATTTTTTATCAATAAGTTAAATTAAGTGAAACTACCTAGAAGAGTTATTAGTTATGTACTGAAATATTTATTTTTCATCTTTAAATTCATAATCTGGGCGAAAATGAATTCCGAATAAACGCCCAATTAATTTTGAGTGAATAAAACCAATTAATTTTAGATTATTTACAAAATAATAACTATTCACCCATACATATACATTGGTATTGACCCACCCATAAACATACATTGGTATTGATCCACCCATACACGTAAATTGGTATTGACCCACCCATACACGTACATTGGTATTGACCCACCCATACACATACATTGGTATTGACCCACCCATACACATACATTGGTATTCACCCAGCCATACACGTACATTGGTATTGACCCACCCATACACGTACATTGGTATTGACCCACCCATACACGTACATTGGTATTGACCCACCCATACACGTACATTGGTATTGACCCACCCATACACATACATTGGTATTGACCCACCCATACACATACATTTGTATTGACCCACCCATACACATACATTGGTATTGACCCACCCATACACATACATTTGTATTGACCCATCCATACACATACATTGGTATTGACCCACCTATACACGTACATTGATATTGAAATAGAAGACTAAGGTAGAAGACTCAGAAATAGAGGTCACTTTCTTATGGCCACAGCGAACCTATAAGTGGCAATATAAATAGATTATAACTAATGTATATCTGTACACTTCTGTAATAAAAATTATTAATTTTATTTTTCAGGATTTAAAGGAAGAAAGGGAGGGACTGACAAGGTGCTGGACCTGCCATCGCATCTGGAAAAATAACTACTCGACACGTATTTATTTAGCGCACCATTGGATGCGATCTCTGTTTAATTTTTCTTTGTGGTGATAAGAGACAATATCTAACAAGTTATAATATGCCGCAGTCGCAATCACTATAAAGCACAATATAAGGCAGCAATAACTTTATAAAAGTATGGCAAGACTGCAAATAAAGAAAAGTTATCTTCCGGATGAAAAAATTAAACCCCTAGGAAAGACACACTACCCCTAAATGAAACAGTCTCCATACATCGAAGAATGGAAGCATTTGGATGCAACGTTACACCCAACAATTACTAAACTCAATTTTCTCCCCCGACAGTCAGTCCTAGTGTGGGGAATGGTAAAGGGGGAAATTGTGTTGGGGGGGGGGACTGCCACTACCAGAGCCAACAAGAAACGACACCTTCGCGTTGTAGGACTTATTGAATCTCCCAACAGGAGTACATAAATCTCCCAGTTCATTCCGGAGTTCCCGTTTTCTGGAGGGGAAGAAAAAGACTATTACTTCCACGTTGTATTTAGATATTCGAGTGAAATCAGTAAATTAAAATTCAAACAAAATTCTGGCTAAATCTATATTTGTAGTTTCAAGGTATACATGTTATTTACGCTATTGAACATGCTTTCCATATGAATTTACATCGCATTTATGTTCAATCGTGCACACGACGCGTAAAAACTAACTCATGCAGCCGACACACTCGATGATGGCCGGTAATGTTTATGGTCTATTAAATTAAGTGCTGATGGAGTATGTGCATTTACCATGAGGATTTTTACGATTGTGTGGCAAGATGCATAAGAATATAACTAGATTTGACTTTCTCAGTTAACTCGGACTCGATGCTCAACTAAATTATACATCAGTACGTCATATTCGAGTGAAATCAGTAAATTAAAATTCAAACAAAAATTAACTGTAGCTAAACATATATCTATTTTAAGTTAGAGATTATTTATATATTATTTGCAGATTTTTACTTAAAGGTGTTCTATCAAAAATAATGTCTGAATTTTATTTGAATATACGTGTGTTTATGACAAATAAATTTTCATGGAACTCTGTTAGGTAAACATCTGTAATGAAAATAAGGTGCAAATAACCTCTACCTTGAAATTACAGATGTAGGTTTGACTACTTTTAGTTTAAATTTTAATTTTTTGAGCACATAATGTTTGGTAGGAAAAAATAAAAAACTATCTTTATGGAGTTATGGCTACCTAAAGTGGCTGATTTGGCCTCTCCAGGTACATAACTCGCTAAGAAACCTTGCCATATAATTTATTAACATTTTGAGGATATGATGGTCAAAAGGTACTAACCAATCTATCGTAAAGTAAGACATGCAAAGAAAAAAGCAATAACAATTCTTTCAAAAGTGTAACAAAATAGTTTTATATAAATGATATCTGTAAAAATTTTGAGTTGAAAAATGATCAAAGATTAATTATGTGTTTTTTTTTTAAATATACTACATTTGGTGAGAACAGCAGATTTTCTAATAGTAAATAAATTGTTTTAGATGAACTGTTCAATGAAGTTTTTTTTCAGATTAACCGGTCAAATCGTTATCCGATCAAGCTTCCGGTTCCGAGCTGGCCGGTTAAGAGAGAGTCCACTGTATGATTTTGATTTTTGACATTAGAAAACTTCGTTTTTAACATCGCCAATTCAAATACTACACTGGGAATTCTATCCTTTTTTTACATGGAAAGGGGCAGTAGTCTAAAAACCATAATTAAAACTCTGAATACAACTTGTTATTGAGTTAATTTACAAATACGTTACAATAATGATTTAAACTAATTACATTTGCATTTAACCAATTCTTTAACTGGGACACCCTACCTTTTAGATGGAATATAATTGGTGTTCGAGACTGGTCTACCCACGGACTGATAAATTGATCAACTTTTTGTGCAAGTTATCAAATACACAGAAGTCCATTTGTTCGAAGTCTGAGAATACCGTTCCAGACTTGTTTCTTTAATTAAACTCCGATCAATTTATGCCAAATTTGGATTTTTATAAAAATACTTTACCTCCAACTTGTTCGATTCTTCATGGGACGTGGACAAAGTGTCCCGCCATCACTTTTCAACATTTATGAGAGCAGTAAAGTTTGTCTCTTCGCGGATGTCTCAGTGTCATTATACAAAAAGAAAAGTGCTTCAGTTTGTCCTAGGTCCAGTTTATCTTTGGGAAACTTTGTTTACCTTGTGTGAAAATTAGGTGGTTCAATTTTCTTTCAAACTGGACAAACTGGACCACGTAATCTGTTTACAAAGTATTGCAGCGACAGGCTACAACTTGGAAAGTGCTCCACTTTATCCTCGGTCCACTTTTAGAGTTCCCATCAACAGCATTTCTCACCCTCAGGTCTGTTTGAATGTTATTTAAATAAAAAAAGTAAAATGATGGTTATAGCTTACGTAAAATCAGTGTGATAACATAACAAGGTAAACGACTTACTACTTAGGCCTACACATTTTAGGAGTAAACATTTTATGTACTGCTAAAACATTTTATGTACTCAATATCCATATTAGCATATTGAGGTGATCAATTTCGATAAACCACTTATATTGTAATAAATTGTCCGTATGTGACGTTCACTTATACTTCGACCAACACCTAATATGCTACTCTAGAAACTATAGGGGTTTGAAATAATTAATACCTATTAATAAATGGGAACCACAACAAGTTAAATGTTGTTGTAGAAATGAATGAAAGAACGAAAGAAGGTATTCACACAGCGTAATTCTTGCGTAGTACGGTAACAGGAGAGTGAATTTTGAATTAATTATTACCAATAGTGCTAATTAGGACCACGTGGAGATAATTGGCACCTAACAGACTCACACGAACCACAGTAATCAGGGCATAACCTTTCATTCTGTTTTGCTTCCCCATTCACAAGTACGTAGGAATCTTAAGGATTATAATTATTTTACTAACATTCTTACTTATTAAGCCTGGCTACCTAATTTCACTCAGAAAGTGGGCTGAAAAGTTACCACGATGATATGACGTTATACTAAACACGACCAGCTACGATATTGTGAACACTTTTATTACGAACAAGCCATTGTAAGAGAACAGTTGCCACGATAGTATGACGTTCTATCTAAACACGACCAGCTATGATATTGTGAACACTTTTATTACGAACAAGCCATCGTAAGAGAACAGTTGCCACGATAGTATGACGTTCTATCTAAACACGACCAGCTACGATATTGTGAACACTTTTATTACCAACAAATAATCATAAGAGAATAGTGCCACGATGCTATGACGTTCTATTTCAAACACGACCAGCCACTATATTGTGAACAACTTTACTACCAACAAGCCATGGTACTTTACTACCAACAAAGAGGCTAGTTTCCACGATGCTATGACGATCTATTTCAAACACTACTAATCACTATATTGTGAACGCCTTTATTACCAACAAACCATCGTAAGAGAATAGAGGCACGATACTATGACGTTCTATCTAAATACGACCAGCTACGATATTGTGAATACCTTTATTACCAACAAACCATCATAAGAGAATAGTGCTACGATGCTATGACGTTCTATTTAAATACGACCAGCCACTACATTGTGAACACCTTTATTACCAACAAACCATCGTAAGAGAATAGAGGCACGATACTATGACGTTCTATCTAAATACGACCAGCTACGATATTGTGAATACTTTTATTACCAACAAACCATCATAAGAGAATAGTGCTACGATGCTATGACGTTCTATTTAAATACGACCAGCCACTACATTGTGAACACCTTTATTACCAACAAACCATCGTAAGAGAATAGAGGCACGATACTATGACGTTCTATCTAAATACGACCAGCTACGATATTGTGAACACTTTTATTACCAACAAATCATCATAAGAGAATAGTGCTACGATGCTATGACGTTCTATTTAAATACGACCAGCCACTAAATTGTGAACAACTTTACTACCAACAAGCCATGGTACTTTACTACCAACAAAGAGGCTAGTTTCCACGATGCTATGACGATCTATTTCAAACATTACTAATCACTATATTGTGAACGCCTTTATTACCAACGTAAGAGAATAAACTCCATCGTAAGAGAATAGAGGCACGATACTATGACGTTCTATCTAAATACGACCAGCTACGATATTGTGAACACCTTTATTACCAACAAACCATCGTAAGAGAATAGTGGCACGATACTATGACGTTCTATCTAAATACGACCAGCTACGATATTGTGAATACTTTTATTACCAACAAACCATCATAAGAGAATAGTGCTACGATGCTATGACGTTCTATTTAAATACGACCAGCCACTACATTGTGAACGCCTTTATTACCAACAAACCATCGTAAGAGAATAGAGGCACGATACTATGACGTTCTATCTAAACACGACCAGCTACGATATTGTGAACAATTTTATTACCAACAAATCATCATAAGAGAATAGTGCCACGATGCTATGACGTTCTATTTCAAACACGACCAGCCACTATATTGTGAACAACTTTACTACCAACAAGCCATGGTACTTTACTACCAACAAGCCATGGTAAGAGGCTAGTTTCCACGATGCTATGACGATCTATTTCAAACACTACTAATCACTATATTGTGAACGCCTTTATTACCAACAAACCATCGTAAGAGAATAGAGGCACGATACTATGACGTTCTATCTAAATACGACCAGCTACGATATTGTGAATACTTTTATTACCAACAAACCATCGTAAGATAATAATTTCCACGATGAATGACGTTCTATTTAAAACTCGACCAGCCACTATATTGTGAACACCTTTATTACCAACAAACTAAAAGAGAACAGTGCCACGATGCTATGACGTTCTATTTCGAACTCGACCAGCCACTATATTGTGAACACCTTTATTACCAACAAACCATCGTAAGAGAATAGTGGCATGATACTTATGACGTTCTATTTCAAATACGACCAGCCACTACATTGTGAACACTTTTATTACCAACAAACTATTATATGACAACTGATTGTAAGAATACAAGTGACATATTTAATTACAGCTTTATGGATAATTGTTTTAAGGTAAATTCCTGAACATAAGTTCAATGTAAATTTACATTAATTTCATGCTGGACGAGTCTATGGCCGAGTGTCTAAGGCGTAAGTACTTTGGGCCTGAGTTATAGGTTCGCATCCTGGCATGAACTGGAATTATTATCAGTAACGTTCACCTTGTATTGTACTGATTTTCTCCCTTTCTCTGTCTGAATAAGTTCTTTTCACAGATCAAGAGTCTGTGATAAGATAATAATAGCTCTAATGGTAGTGTATAGGGGCAGGACACAGTATGGTTAACAATGAGATAAATTAAAAAAGTTGTAATGTGCAAATGAGGTATCTGCCTTAAAACAGCATATGGAGAATTAACCTTCTTAATGTTATCAAGCATAGCGTATACTTAACTCGATTCTACATTATAGTATCTGTCCGATGGCCGAAAAGAAAAGAAATCGGACTGTTAGTTAATACAGCCATATACTTGCCCCATGTTATCTTCTGCAACTATATCAGAATGACGTATATATTGGAGACCAATCATTACAGAATGCGCACGCCTGTGGTAAAACAATTACAACTTGTTTTCAAAACGTTTACTCATAACTCTTAATAACGTGTTGTATAATTTATTCTATTTATAGTTTAGTTTTCTACCACATCCTGTTGTTAAAAAAAAATGTTAAATTGTTGATGACAATAATATACCGTAAACAGAAATACAATTTACCAATGCTGAAGTCTAAGTCAATGACGTACATTATAACATATAAAATTATCGGCAGTCTGAAAGTTAAATTAAACTTTTGTCGAGAATTGATCACGGGACTATCCTATTCCGAGAAATTTATAATAATGGATCAAGCACAATGACTTAGGCAAATCTCTAAGTACACGATGATAATTGAAAAATAAAATTTAAGATACCAATTAAGAAGAAATAATTATTGCACAATTTACTAAATCGACCTTACTCGTAGGTTGTATCTGTCGAGAGATGCGGGCAGTCGGACAGAAATGTTGCTTGATACTGCTGAGCAAGTGCCTGGTGACTTGCTGTTTGCATGAAGGAGTAATTACGTTGGAACGTGCTCTGATGTGCAGTATAGGAGAAACCTTTAGACTTTTTATCTCCTAATTTTAATGCCTTGCCGAACTTTCTGATAATGCAAACCCCACCACAATATAAAACCCCTTTCTATCAATAAAAGGATCAATGAATTCCAGGTGTATTTGGATTTAACAATCAACTGGAGTTCAGCCAAGAGCGAGGGCGCATAAGGACCAGGTAAATTTAATCAATTATTCATTCAAGAGACGAAATACGCAAATGACGCCCAAAACCCTTCCTGCGTGAGAAAAGGGCTAGGACTTAACCATGAGAAAATATTCAAATTGAACTCGATACAAAAGTAACAAACAAACCCCATTAAGGGCTGATTCTATGGTTTACTCGAAATATTTGCATAGATTTTGGAATCACCCTTTGGTCCGGAAGTAGGCAGGTAGGTCTTCCCACGATCTACATGCGCAGCCACGACAGAGGACGGGGTACATAATGCCTTCACTGGGGTGTTGGTTATTTGCATGAGTGCTCTCAGATTCCCGCGGCGACGGATCTGTCCTTGGCTGCTGAAAAGAGCTGGTAATAAAGCTTCTTTGGGATTTTTTAGGTTTTATATGAGCAATCTAGAACATTTTTCATTAGGGACAAAATACAATAAACATTAGTTTAGGTGATAGTATACTTTAAACATGAAAGTGTTTGCATACTTATTAGTGATAATCATTTAAATAACGGATTGTTTGCTGTCAGCTACTTGTTATTTAATTTTAAAAATCAGTAATAACTATTTTGTATTATTCCTTAGTAGAAATTATAGGGGAGCTGATGGAATCGCGACTACAGCAAGTCTTTGCCCTAGTTATTTCTAAACGAGCAACAAACCTGGTAGCTTGACTGTCACAAAGTTGTGATCTCCCAACTATCGAGACGGGCTGTTATCTGAAGATCTCAGTTGTGGAGTAAGTTCAAGCTGTTGAGTTTATTCGTCGTCATCCGCACTAATGGAACTGTACACCTATAATTGCTTCTAGAAAATGAAGATAATTATCTTCATTTTCACATATAGGTGTACAGTTCCAATAGTGTGGATGACGGAGAATAAACTCAACGTCTACCAGCTATAACACACGAAAAAACGTAACCTCACATAACGTAATGCACTCGACACAAGCTAACCTCACAAACGTAATGTACCCAACACAAGCTAACTTCACATAACGTAATACACACGACACAAGCTAACCTCACATAACGTAATGTACCCAACACAAGCTAACTTCACATAACGTAATGCACTCGACACAAGCTAACCTCACATAACGTAATGTACCCAACACAAGCTAACTTCACATAACGTAATGTACCCAACACAAGCTAACCTCACAAACGTAATGTACCCAACACAAGCTAACCTCACATAACGTAATGTACCCAACACAAGCTAACCTCACAAACGTAATGTACCCAACACAAGCTAACCTCACATAACGTAATGTACCCAACACAAGCTAACCTCACAAACGTAATGTACCCAACACAAGCTAACCTCACATAACGTAATGTACCCAACACAACCTAACGTAACATAACAACAAATATTTTCAATTTGTACTGATACAATAAAGCCTCATGAATAAATGTTAGTAAACCTGTGCTTATTTTTCTCTATACAGAAAATTCTCTTAGATTGCTGATACATAGCGAAAAACCTATTTGATTTTTTAACAATTTTGAAAAGCAATATATTTATTTAAAACTTTGTTAAGTAATTGTGGTGTTAATTGGGCATGACGTTTTACTTAGTTGAATATATACCATAAAAGCATATATTTATACCACACTAAAAAAATGTCCTACTACACATCAGTGTACCTGGTACCCTGTTTACTGGGCTTAGCTGCTACAGTTTATCAACTGTAGCATGCTACATTACTAATCTTACCAATCAGTAATTAAATATTAAACTATTATACAAAATATACCATCTCAAAATCTATTAAAACAATTTCGAACTAAACACGCTTCTTGTTTTAGCTCCAAGTTAATCGGAGTTTTTAAATCTTAGTCCTATAACATTATAGAATATTGTAATAAGATAATATTATAACGAGCCAATATATCAATATTGACTGCTTATACTAATCTGTTACCTATTCCTTGGGGGGGGGAGTAGGGGGAGGTAATGGGCAACTTGGATCTATTCTCCATAAGACGGAGATGATTCTCCTAAACGTTCAAGATAGTATTTTATGTATTTTTTTCGATAAAACTATGTTAAATAAGTGATATTTTATGCAGTGAAATAGAAAATATTGACTGCTTAGCGAGTTTTAATTTCTTATACGTTGTAATACACTTATTTAAAATTAATTATTATAATTTTAAAAATTTGTTAGATCGAAAACACAAGCAAATTGTAAAACCCAAAAAGTAATTAACGTAAAGAAATTATTCTAGAATTTAATACAATTTAAATCGTTTGAATCACCTAATTTTATCACAAACACTTCCAAGAACTACCAGTAGACCTATGTTTTTTCTTGATTCTCGAACCTTTAACATGGTATTATTGAGAATATATTCGTGCTGGCCGAAGTCATCAGAATTTCTCTGATCGCTCCCTACTTCAGTTCTCCTGTTTTTTTCTCTAAACTTAACTTAAAGGAAACTTTAACATAACTAAATGGAAATACAAACTATCTTTCGATGATCTCTAAACACCTCTTTTAACTGTTTTTTGTTCATACAAACAGTTGAGAGACTATATCGATGAAGTCCCTTCTAAGCGGAGCAGTAGAAAGGCTGTCTCTTGGAAACAATGCAATAGGTGTTGAAGGGTGACCTTGACAGTCCTGCTTGACCTTGAGATAACAGCTAGGTGAATGTCAGGCCGGAAATACTGCAACAGAAAAAGGTCAAAGTTTACAGGATTTGTCTGTGAAATCAAAACTGCATTCTCTCTATACTACACTCACTTTCTATGAAAAAATAATAATATTAAAATAATGTTCATAAGCCACTGGCTACGAATAAATACATAATTTACTAAATTTATAAGTAAATATTGCCCATTCAAATGTTATCGTCATTGCCAACGTCCTTATAGGCGTACAGCACCTACATATAAGATTATTTAACAATAACTCTTCAAATACTTCACTCCCCAGTATATTTTATTGCTGGGGTAAAATAGACTGTCCACCCTCTGACTATAACATAAAATGTATGAATCTTAGACTCTGTGAATACAGAACCTAATGTTTGAAACCATGCTCAACTAACTTCCAGCATTTTACTAATAAATAATGACAAATTATTTATTAGTAAAATAAAAATAAAGTACACAAAAGTATGTAAAAATCGGCTTTTTTTAAGGTACGTAAATAATACGTTAAATACCGACTTAAAATTTTTTTTAAAAATAAAATATATCAATATTTGATATTTTATTATTTATTAATATTTTATATTATTTATTAATAATAAAATATCAAAGTGAATCAAGCTTTGACTGCTTTTACATTACTTACCTAGTAGTTTAGTTGTAATGATAAGTCTATTTGAAAGTGGACGTCCGTGAAGACCGAAACGTGGTATATATAGTATAACTGGACTAGAGAAACTTGTCCAGGACTTCAAATACAACTGTTGCAAACCCTAATTGAGAGAGATATCAAACGTATCTACCAATGTGAAGCAACA
This sequence comes from Stictocephala bisonia, assembly GCA_035578905.1. Lineage (NCBI taxonomy): Eukaryota > Metazoa > Arthropoda > Insecta > Hemiptera > Membracidae > Stictocephala > Stictocephala bisonia. The sequence goes on from JAQJVL010000318.1 coordinate 618,455, forward strand.
TTTCATTAAAAAAAGTATAATTTTTAATCATGTTATAAATTTATCGATGGTTTGTTATAATCTCTCTTAAAATAATATAATTAGCCTTTATAATTTCTGATTTATTGATTACAAATAAATATTTTAGACTAAATTTTATATTATTACCTAGAGAATACAGAAGCGTTTTTTAAAAGGAAACGTTTTTATCATTTTGATAGACATGATAAAAATATGTGGTATAAGGTAAGATGCTTGTATATCAATATTTTTAGAATAGTGTATACAGTAAGGTGTTGACCATCAACTAACAGGTGTAAGTTAAAGTATGTATGGTTAAGTCGATAATTTATTGTCGTTTTAGAAAACATTGAGCACTTTATGGAGGTTAATAAATCTACTGATTTCTTATTTTTCACTCGAATAATAGTATGTACTTTGTTAGGAAAATTTCTATATTTCAGTTCTAATTCTTGTTATAAACTAGTAACTGATTATTTGTCTTCTAAGAAATAATTATAGGCCTATAACCTTTTAAAATTATTTCAGTGTGATAAAACTATCAAGACGAACGTTGCATGTTTGTTTGAATGGACTCGATTTGTTCAATGCTAATAAATTTATGAATTTCAATGTATTATGATTCTCGAAGAAATTTTTCATTGGAAATATAACAGTAAATTAATGGAGATTATCTAACAAACCAATAATTTAAATAATTTACCGAAATATTTTATTTAAACTTATGAACGTAAAAATAAAACTCAAACCATTAAAATTTAAATATTACTACGTATTTTATTGTATTGACATTGTAGCTGTTACTGCCTTCTTTATTTTTTTGAAAATAAATGCCATATATAAATGATGAATTCCTAAATAAAGTTGTATTTGATCTTTATAATAAACGTAGTTTAATATATAATTCCAAATGTTTTTTACGTGAATATTATTTTTATAATGATATCTTTTAGAAGAAATTATTACAAAAAGTGCAGAAGTTTATCGGTCACAATTAGTTGATTTAGTAATTTAGAAATGATTAAACAATGTTCTTGGGTTTATTCAGGCGTAGCTAGCAGACATTCGTAAACCTGAAATGGGTTAAAATTGAACTTCGTCAGCATTGGGCTCAGCGGTAAGCTGACGCCCTACACCACAGGAGCTCATATAATGCTGATCCACAGACAAGTGCAGAGTCAGGAATCTGAGCGATTCGTGAGAATCCGCTCAGGATTTGTCGCTCGGCTGAATAAAACTGCTGAACTAATTAAAGGAAATGGAGAGAATTTATCACTAGTTTTCACAATTGCAGTAATTACGATACATCTTAAATTAAGACTTTTTATTAAATGAGCAAATATATTTTTTCAACAGGATAATGGAACATAGATTATCTCTTCTTTTTTTAAAGCAGCCCCCCATTTAATACCACACAATTTCAGTAACATACATTTTTAGTAAGTCATTTTAGTACTATTTTGATTCTATGTACATAATTTTATTTACTTTTTACAGCCGAAATTCAAACATTTGTTGGGTGGTTTTGACACATTTACAAAGATTAACTTTTTTAAATTTCGCAGTTAGGTAAAGAAAATTTTATTTGTAGTACAAAACAATTTCCCCCCCCGTAAATATGGTCTTAAAAACTAATAAGTGAACAATATTTGAAACTTGCTGGTGATTTAAGCTGAATATTCAATTTTAAGAGTCCATCGAGTCCATGAATACCTTCAGATTTTTATATGCGACCATCTATATTTTTTTTTACTATGACGTACCTTTCAAAAGGGGATTTTACCTTAAAATCACAAATTTTGTCTGTAAGCATTTGTGTGTTTCTTAAAATTAGAATATACAAAGGAACTGGAATTGTAGGTACAGTTTTTAAGTTGTAAGTCGTTTCAAATACTTGTTGACTAGTTTTTTATGGATTTATAACTTAACGCACTTTTATAAAAACGACTTCGCAAAGTGTCCTTGGTCAAGCAAATTGCTGAAGACTCAAATGATAGACTTAGTGACTGTTCTTTTGAATATATGTAGAGTCTAACAATTTTTTTTATCCTATGCATTGAATTTCAACATTACCCTTAATCTGGTACTAAATTATTTTAAATCGACACAGTTAGCTGTAAGTGTGAAAATCGATTAAGAAACGATTTTTTACTCCCTTCATACAATTCACGTTGTATAAACGCCAGTAGTAACAGGAACATCTAGGACTACTCTTTTGTAAATATACTGAGAAATGAGTATAGGGTTTTCAATCTCAGCCATTATTCGAATAAATAAGTAGTAATGCCAATACATTAAGATATTCCAAAATTCAAAAATTTTGTTTTACATTTCATCTGCTGTAATAAATAAGTCACTGAAATTAAATATTTTATGGCTTATTTAGGCTTTTTTAGACTTTTCCTATTGGGAAGTTTTCGTATATCAATAATTTAGAGTATATGTTTATAATGCATATAAAAAAATGCGGGTTTAATGGTGTCAAATTGTTATTTTTTGTAATTTACGAAATAAATAATTAATTTGTAATATGTTTACATTAATCACGGTTATAATTTTACAAATTAACGAAAATAAACTACAGATAAATGTATAAATGAAGAAGTAGAGAATTATTAATTTTTGATTTTCATTCTTATTATGATCTATTAAAATCATCTGAAAACTGCCTAAACATAAATTGAAACTTATTTTATAAATGTTTATGACATTGTATGAAACGTATAAATGATTTTTAAGTTTTCAATTTTGTTTTGAATTCTCTTACAAATACAAAACAAGTGGCCAACTTTTTTTATCTACCGGTCTTTTAACATTTTCGAACTTTTTTACCACCACTTTTCACTAAACTCCTCTAGTCCCGGCCACGGGTGGTGTAGCTGCACCCTGCGGACTCCGGCGTACTACCCCAGCCGCCAACTCCCTCTACCGCTACTTTGCATACTAACACTAACCTCTCCCAACTCTTTACCGTCCTTCAGCCTTTCTCACGCCCGCATTAACATCTGTATAACAACGCAAAGGTGCGGTTTGCATAGAAGGCCCTTGATTGTCGAATATTTGCATCCCTCTCGGGTCACAAGAGGAATTCGTGAGAAATCATTTGGGACAGCATTTAAATTACAGATCTAAAAACATTTGTATACATCTGAGATTATTTTTTTAACGGTGTCTGCCTGTCCTGTAGACCTCCATTTGACCCCGCGTCACCAGACATGATAAAAGATAAGAATATTTCAGAGATGGAGCAAACATTACAAATTAAAACTGAGGAGTTATCAGTAGTACGTTTTCATTAATAAGAGAAGAACTCTTTATTTAATAAGGGGTGTTGTGTCTCTATGGCCTTAGATATGTTCTTAAAAAGTTAACGAGGATTATATAATATTATTTATTTATTATTTATATATACGTTTCAACAATTAAATGATTGTAGAGCTAAATGTTATTTACATCCAAGAATATTTGAACGATAGATTTTCAAAGGATGGTTAAATGCATCCTAAGGAGTCTTATCCATCACCATGAGTTGGATGATCATATCTCCTTGAGTAGTATTCATTAGAGGTGTAAATGTATCCTCAGAAGTTGTATTCATATCTCCTGAGTAGTATTCACTAGAGGTGTAAATGTATCCTCAGTAGTCGTTTGCATATCTCCTCAGTAGTATAAATTAAAGGTGTAAAAGTATCCTTAGTAGTCGTGATCATATCTCCTGCGTAGTATTCATTAGAGGTGTAAATGTATCCTCAGTAGTCGTGTTCATATCTCCTGAGTAGTATTCATTAGAGGTGTAAATGTATCCTCAGTAGTCGTGTTCATATCTCCTGAGTAGTATTCATTAGAGGTGTAAATGTATCCTTAGTAGTCGTGTTCATATCTCATCAGTAGTATTCATTAGAGGTGTAAATGTATCCTTATTAGTCATATTCATATCGTCTGAGTAGTATTCATTAGAAGTGTAAATCTATCCTTAGAAGTCGTATTCATATCTCCTCAGTAGCATTCATTGGAGGTGTAAATGTATCCTTAGTGGTCGTGTTCATATCTCCTGTGTATTATTCATAAGAAGTGTAAATCTATCCTTAGTGGTCGTATTCATATCTCCTCAGTAGTATTTATTACAGGTGTAAATGTATCATTTGTAGTCGTGTTCATATCTCATGAGTATTATACATTAGAGGTGTAAATGTATCCTCAGAACTTGTGTTCACATCTCCTGAGTAATATTCATTAGAAGTGTAAATCTATCCTAAGTAGTCGTATTCATATCTCCTCAGTAGTATTCAATGGAGGTGTAAATGTATCCTCAGCAGTCGTGCTCATATCCCCTGAATAGTATTCATTAGAGGTGTAAATATATCTTTAGTAGTCGTGTTCATATCACATGAGTAGTATTCATTAGAGTTGTAAATGTATCCTCAGAAGTCGTGTTTTATCTCCTTAGCAGTATTCATTTTATGTGTAAATGTATCCTTAGTAGTCGTGTTCATATCTCCTCAGTAGTATTCATTAGAGGTGTAAATGTATCCTCAGCAGTCTTGTTCCTATCTACTGAGTAGTATTCATTAGAGGTGTAAATATATCTTTAGTAGTCTTGTTCATATCTCCTGAGTAGTATTCATTAGAAGTGTACATTTTTCATCAGTAGTCGTATTTATATCCCCTGAGTAAAATTAATTAGAGGTGTAAATGTATCCTCAGAGGTCGTGTTCATATCTCCTGAGTAGTATTCATTAGAAGTGTAAATGTATTCTGAAAAGTCGTTTCTTATCTGCTCATTAGTATTTATTAGAGGTGTAAATGTATCCTTATTAGTCATGTTCATATCTTCTGAGTTTATTCATTAGAAGTGTAAATCTATCCTTAGAAGTCGTATTCATATCTCCTCAGGCGCATTCATGGGAGGTGTAAATGTATCCTTAGTAATCGTGTTCATATCTCCTGTGTAGTATTCATTAGAAGTGTAAATCTATCTTAGTAGTCGTATTTATATCTCCACAGTAGTATTAATTAGGGGTCTTAAGGTATCCTTAGTAGTCGTGATCATATCTCCTCAGCAGTATTCATTAGGGGTGTAAATGTATCCTCAGCAGTCGTTCTCATATCTCCTCATTAGTAATCATTAGAGGTGTAATAATACCCTCAGAAGTCGTGTTTATATCTCTTTAGTAATATTCATTAGAGGTGTAAATGTATCCTCAGCAGTCGTGTTCATATCTCCTCAGTAGTATTCATTAGAGGTGTAAAGTATCCTTTGAAGTCGTGTTCATATATCTTCAGTAGTATTCATTAGGGGTGTAAATATATCCTCAGCAGTCGTGTTCATATCTCCTGAGTAGTATTCATTAGAGGTGTAAATGTATCCTCAGCAGTCGTGTTCATATCTCCTGAGTAGTACTCATTAGAGGTTTAAATGTATCCTCAGCAGTCGTGTTCATATCTCCTGAGTAGTATTCATGAGAGGTGTAAATGTATCCTGAGGAGTCGTATTTATATTCCAACGATGTATTTTGGTTAGTGACATTTATTTCTTAGAAATGTTCTATTATATGCATAACAACTATAACGTCGTTACGTAAACATTTACAAATCCGAGTAAATTTCTGTCTGAGAGAATAATGTTTATACTCCCTGAACAATTCTGCTGAAAGCCATTTGAATCCACAAGTATACTATATTACAATTAGGTAAGTTACAAGCTGGGTCGTTAGAGGTAAGACATTAGAATTCCAGCACATATTTCGTCCTTATACCATACAGATTGCGTCACGAATATTCCTTGCACAATCGTACCTCAATAACAATAGACAAAGTTGCCGTTCCTTGTCTACAGCTGAAATAGACAATAGACTACACATCACCACCAACAAGCCTGCACACAATTACCAATAAATAACAATAACTAGGCAACAACGAGGAAATACTATAAAGACATAACTTCTCGGGCGCGACTTCACTGCAGGGAGTCTATAGCAACTACACCAGGCGTAACTCGCCCAGAACATTAATATGGGAATGTATTTGTTCTGGGATAATTGGAATTGTTTGGTTGGCAATACGAGTTATTATCTGGCCAAAAGTTCCACACGCAAGTCAGCCTACTTTATGTGCTCGCTCCCCAATAAATAATATGACCGAGTTACAACTAAATAAGTCATCCTTTCTTGTCCAGCACGCATGCAGGGCCGGGACGAGTTTTGGAAGGAATATTTGGGTTGATGAATACTCCAGTCTTCTTGATTGGGATCTAAACAAAATGTGTGTTAGGTATGAATTTAAAACCCGCCATCATAATTAGGGTAACGAGATGGTCAGAGGCACTTTCTTTTAGAGATGACAGACTTTCGGTGCTGAAACTACCACATTTATATTTTATTTATTTTATTTTATTTATTCATAAGACGCCGATCGTCAAGATATGGGCGAATATGGATTTCGAATGAGTGTGATGAGTGTAGATGAGATTGTTACAAACTAAGGCCTTAGAATTCTAGAAATTCTACAAAGGAATAGAACCTAGAAATTCCTTAGAAAGTGTCATTAATTAATAGCCCAATGACAAATGAACAGCCGGTGGTTATCAGCTGATCCTTCTCAAAATGTGTTATGACTCTGATTAGGATTGACCTGAGAACCTTTAGCTTATGAAGCTGGGATTGAACCAAATACGCTACCGACCAATTATGCTTTGGTATGTCTAAAATATTTTGAACTAGATTTTAGAGATTTTTTGCTTCTAGCCAAATATAAACGCGCAATATATGTGAAGACATATTTTTGTCACTCTCACGTTGAATACTGATATAAAAAATAACTATATAAACCTTGAGTAAATAAACATTTGAATGCCATTTTGGAGCAGACACTTCTTCAAAAATAATCCTAAGATTCATGTGTCCTAGTAATTGCTTCTAAATCGTATGGACTTGTTACCACTACTAGTGGTTCCTTATGTAGAAACAATGCTCTTTCAATTGTTATCGTTCAATGCTCTTTCAAATTCAAACAAATCATCTCCCAACTCTATGTAAATTGATTTAACTATCGATAGTATGATATATATGCTAAATTACCCCCCCCCTCCCCAATCACAACAACGAAGGAGCATACAATAACAAAAACACACCCGTGAAAGACAAACACATGCCGATTGTAACTATTTATTTTTCTCCATGCATTTACGGTATATCCAAACACATTCAGACATGATTACATTGAAAATTAACCAAATTATGTGAACGAGGATTAACTGACTAAAAGTAATTTTGAATTAATTGTATAACTTATAAATGTAGGAATTTACAAAAATAAACTAAACTTAAAGAAACAAACTTTATGACGATATTGTGGGGTCAGTTCAAAATTACTGATTACATTTTCTTGAATTATTATTTTAATATATCGAATAGGTGATAGACTATAGTTAACACATTTATTTGTGTATGATGAAGAAAACGTTACATTACATCTCTGCAAATCCAATCATGTTCGCTGATTTTTCAAAGTCATCGAGTCCATCCCAACATTCTGCCTTCATCGTTGGTGTTAAAATACACGTATTGTACCAAACATCTAAACGTCCTTCAGGCAATAATATATTGTTGGAACCTATCTGGAAAGTGTGGGGCCGTTTTAAGATAACTTAGAACGAAAAAAATTAAATCTATTAGCAAGTTTAATCTAAAAATAAAAATCGTGGTATGATTTTGTTATTTGAAATAATAAAAATAAACTCATCATAAGAAATAAAAAGTAATACTTGCACCACGTTCAAAGGTATAAAGATTTTAACACAACTATTAAAATTGTTTACTGGCATTAACATCTAATTACTAATACTATTGAACAGAAAAAACAATCTCCACAAAACACGAACAACTTACAATAATAGAGTTAATTATTGTAGTTGATTTCTCTAGGCTATTATGCCATTAATATTTTCCATGGGAAAGAAATAAAGCAACTATATATTAAATTCTTGGATATCGTAGACATTGCTGTTTTTATCACCTTATTGCTAATATAATTAATAAAATCATTAAGTACTATAATTAATGCATCTCAAATAGCCATTACAGATTATGATTTACAGCCAAGCCAACCGGATATTGTTGATTTTTTTCAGAACTTGGGTAAATCTTCTCCTGTAATTGTTGTTGCACTTACGACTATGCAGTCTAAAGGTGTTCATAACTTGAAGAGACAATGAAAATTGGCCAATATTATTGCCAACTTGTGACAAATTATTTATAAATGCTTTACTTTTTATTCCTTCACGATACAAATTCAGATCCTGATGATAATGTATTAAGTTTGCTCAATAAACTGAATATGAAGTAAATAATTACCAAAATAAATAAATATAATCAGTAGATAAACTATATTACTAAATGATATATAAGTTAAACAATACATCTCTTATATTTATTCGTCTATGGGGATAATAAAATAAAACTCCTGATGGCCTCCACCTCAGCCATCAGAAACACGTAATCTAACGGACATTCCATGTAATGTACTTGTCGTGGTCCAACCATCATCCCTTTGAACATTACATCGTGGACTGCGGAGGAGATCTCTCACCTCACACGCACATACAAATCCTAAAGGACATTCCAACCAAATAGATAATGCACTTGTGGCGGGCCAAACGTCACCCCTTTGACATGACACCTGATGCACTCCAGAGTAGATCTCTAACCTACCAACTGCACATACAAATGCTTAAGTACATTCCATCCAAATAGATAATGCACTTTTAGAGGTCAAACCATCATCCCTTTGACATGACATCTAATGCACTCCAGACTACATCTCTAACCTACCCACTGCACATACAAATGCTTAAGGACATTCCATCCAAATAGATAATGCACTTTTAGTGGTCTAACCATCATCCCTTTGACATGACATCTGATGCACTCCAGACTACATCTCTAACCTACCCACTGCACATACAAATGCTTAAGGACATTCCATCCAAATAGATAATGCACTTTTAGTGGTCAGACCCTCATCCCTTTGACATGACATCTGATGCACTCCAGACTACATCTCTAACCTACCCACTGCACATACAAATGCTTAAGTACATTCCGTCCAAATAGATAATGCACTTTTATGGTCAAACCCTCATCCCTTTGACATGACATCTGATGCACTCCAGACTACATCTCTAACCTACCCACTGCACATACAAATCCTTAAGGACATTCCATCCAAATAGATAATGCACTTTTAGTGGTCTAACCATCATCCCTTTGACATGACATCTGTGGCACTGCGGAGGAGATCTCTCACCTCACACGCACATACAAATCCTAAAGGACATTCCAACCAAATAGATAATGCACTTGTGGCGGGCCAAACGTCACCCCTTTGACATGACACCTGATGCACTCCAGACTACATCTCTAACCTATCCACTGCACACACAAATCCTTAAGGACATTCCATCCAAATAGATAATGCACTTTTAGTGGTCCAACCATCATCTCTTTGACATGACATCTGATGCACTCCAGACTACATCTCTAACCTACCAACTGCACACACAAATCCTTAAGGACATTCCATCCAAATAGATAATGCACTTTTAGTGGTCAAACCCTCATCCCTTTGACATGACATCTGATGCACTCCAGACTACATATCTAACCTACCAACTGCACATACAAATCCTTAAGGACATTCCATCCAAATAGATAATGCACTTTTAGTGGTCTAACCATCATCCCTTTGACATGACATCTGATGCACTCCAGACTACATCTCTAACTTACCCACTGCACATACAAATGCTTAAGTACATTCCGTCCAAATAGATAATGCACTTTTAGTGGTCAAACCCTCATCCCTTTGACATGAAATCTGATGCACTCCAGACTACATCTCTAACCTACCCACTGCACATACAAATGCAGTATGTGTATTCCGTCCAAATAGATAATGCACTTTTAGTGGTCAAACCCTCATCCCTTTGACATGACACCTGATGCACTCCAGACTACATCTCTAACCTACCCACTGCACATACAAATGCTTAAGTACATTCCATCCAAATAGATAATGCACTTTTAGTGGTCAAACCCTCATCCCTTTGACATGACATCTGATGCACTCCAGACTACATCTCTAACCTACCCACTGCACATACAAATGCTTAAGTACATTCCGTCCAAATAGATAATGCACTTTTAGTAGTCAAACCCTCATCCCTTTGACATGACATCTGATGCACTCCAGACTATATCTCTAACCTACCCACTGCACATAAAATTGCTTAAGTACATTCCGTCCAAATAGATAATGCACTTTTAGTGGTCAAACCCTCATCCCTTTGACATGACATCTGATGCACTCCAGACTACATCTCTAACCTACCAACTGCACATACAAATCCTTAAGGACATTCCATCCAAATAGATCATGCACTTTTAGTGGTCTAACCATCATCCCTTTGACATGACATCTGATGCAATCCAGAGTACATCTCTAACCTACCAACTGCACATACAAATGCTTAAGTACATTCCGTCCAAATAGATAATGCACTTTTATGGTCAAACCCTCATCCCTTTGACATGACACCTGATGCACTCCAGACTACATCTCTAACCTACCCACTGCACATACAAATCCTTAAGGACATTCTATCTAAATGGATGGTGCACTTTTTTTGGTACAACTATCATACCTTTGAATATTACATGAGATGCACTCCGGACGAGCTCTCTCACCTCACTCTGCACATACAAATCCTGAAGGACATTCTATCCAAATAGGTAATGTACACGTGGTGGCCCAACGATCAAATCTTTGAGCATATCATATGCTGCACTCCGAACGAGGATTTTGAAAAGTAATTTTTGATTATGAACACGTTGAAGATATTTATACTTAAAAATCAACAAATATCAAATATCATATTAAACTCTGTGTTTGGTAACTCGTTCATCTATCAACGAGTCATTGAAGGTCTGCAAGTCTCGTTTGGCATTGTGTTATATTATCAAAAACAACCTATTTATCGATATTCCGGATGTTATTTCTTTTATCGAGCCCTCCAGCCATAAGTTACAGCAGTAGGTGGCTATTGACAGTATACAATGATGATGTGCTATCCTTAATGATAGAATGTTTCTCCCTTTCCCAATGGTACTTCCCTATTCCCCTTCCAACCACTGATTTCCTCCTCGAATGTTGTTATGATGTCTAAATGAGTAGAAAATCCTTTCTATTCCCTATTATTTAGCAGTTATTTCTTCCCAAAAACTTTACCCAACAAAGAAAGAAAGTAACAGAGGTCGAATCCAATAGTAAGCTGAATGGGAGTTGAGTAAGGAAATTGGGTAGTCAAGGAGTTAGTTCTCAAGTCCACCAAGTGGAAGGCAGGACCAGCACTGTTGTCAATCCCTCCACCCTTTCCCCCTCCAAACCCTCAAGAATAATCCTGTTAATTATTAATACAGATTTATAAAGATGTATATTAGCCGTAATCCAATTACAGGTGTTTGCTGCGGCCATAAGAAAGCGGCCTTTGTTTCTTTTTCTCTGTGCTCACGTCCGTATCTAAGATCACAAAATATTGTCCATTTACTTTATGATTTTAAATTGTTTGTTCAATCTGGGCTTTGATTGTTCTTATAGTAGTTATTTTTTTAAATTCCATACCAAGAGTACGTCTTGAATTTGTGGTATTGGTCTACCAAATAAGAGCAAGAAATACAAAATAAAACATCAAAGAAGTATAAATACTCATTTTTAAACATCACTTTAAATTTACCGTCAATATTCTTATTTAAACCACTTAGCCTTTTATTCCAACTTGGACTTTATGTTTCTAATTGGATATTTCGTTAACATAAAATCCAATTAGAAACGAACACGCCGTATGGTTTAAAACAAGTACAAATGCAACCGATCGGGTAAAAACAGTATAGCCAACATTATAATTGGGTTTGTAATTTAACAAATCAGGTCCATTTAATTTAACAACGTCGTAGGTGGTTGGACGAGTCCCTGATAAGGCAAGGGCGGGTATTTTCTATCCCCATTACTGGTGGAGACTAATCAAGGGCTATTTGCCAGTCAATCACTATAGCCATTGATTTATAAGAAAATAACAGAGCAGTTAAAGTAATTACGAGGGAGTGTTTACGTGGTTTCTATAACGAGTTTGATAAAAAGTGGCCTTCGGCGTGATTATGAAAGGGGGAAACTTTAGGACTACAATGGTGGGCTGGGAAACTAATTTATACATACAAGTCATTTTTATAGATGGTCACTTCCAAGAAACATTTGTGGTTAAAATCCTTCCTATGGACGATTGGCCGGACAAGATTATTGGAAGGCTTTTGAATTATTTAGTTAAACGCGTTGCTTTTGATATATGTCAGTTATGTTTATGTTAGATATTGCTTTACCATTTACCATTTACCATCGATGTCTTCTCCGTAGTCGTCATGACCAGGGAATCGTCAGAGTTGTAGTTGCTTAGAGTTCTAATACTAGTACAACTACAGTTGGCAGTCGTATAAAATATTTTTTTCTTATCAGCCTTTCGATCTTATTCTCTTTTTGGATGACAAGGTGGCTCTTTTCCGTTAATTCACTACCACTTGATAAATATTCTATTGCTCTAAAAACTGTTCCCCAATCATTTTTAACTCCACTGTGGTATTCCTTATCCGCTAGGAATCGATATCACAGGCCTTGCCTTATCGCTTTCCAAGAACTTACACACGGAGAGCGCATTCGGCGGTGTCAATCATTGGATTTACCAGTTTGTGATAAACTTTAGTAGCCACCTAAGCTAACCTAACCCAACCTAACATAACCTAACCTAAGCTAATCGTAATTGCGATAAATAAATAGTGGTTGTGAAATAACGGAAAAAGTAGTTGTAGTAAATTTATGGAAAAGGTCTGACAAGGCTTCTTTATGAGTCGATTTTGACTTCTGTTTTACTTATAAAATTCCACTATTTAAAATTAATTAAAACGTTTTTTTTGGTACAGTTAATTTTTAAATTTTCTACAAAGATGTCATCGCTGGCTTTTAGTTCAATCTTTTCTATAAAACAATAGCTAGAGGCAGCTCTCCTTCTTAACCTTACTCTGCCCATTCCCATAGAACTGTTCGGGGAACTTATTCACCAGGGTAAGGTGAATTCAACAATCCTAATAAATTACTCTTAGTTCATGCCAGGATTCGAACCAGCCCTATCTCTAACTCAGGCCTAGCCACCGTATCTCTCAATGGAATATTAATTAATCTACAATAGGGTAAGTTAAGACTTTTCATTTTTATCAAACAGTTGTCTTTGTCTCTTTAAATATAATTACTGTTTTCTTTCTTTTCATAAGGAGCGGTCTAGCTAAAATTATCCTGAAATACTGTTTTGAAGTTTGAGACTTGCCAAAGTGGATCCAATTAATTTCGATTTAATCTAACTCTTTTTACAATCAGAAGGCTGAGCACAATTATTTAAATGAAACGTGTCTGAAATTACCAAGTTTTATTTAGAGTACAACAACTTCACTACACTTAACTACTAGACTTCATTCCACTTAAAATATAGTTGTTTGGGAAAACTTATGCTATGAGTTGATTCAAAATCAGATTTCGTTACCGTCAGGAGAGGAGCACGATTCTTGGGTTCCCACATCACAGCTCGAGAGCAGGTGCGAAGAGATTCTTCTTCTAACCCACATCATTTGTAGGCTACGTCTGCTGCGAGACTTAATTTCTTAATGTGACCTCTGAATGTCGGCGCTTCGTTAAGGAACCTGTCGAGAGTCATCTGCAAGTTTCTAAACAGACCTTGATTGATTTAATTTGTTGAGGAATTCCTTGGCTTGTCTCAACAATTTCATTCTGTTCATTTCAGTTTTTCAGCCAACGAATTTCATGCCAGATATCATTTTTTAAATGAAACTCTAAAATGTATATCCTTATCATATTAATTTGTTCCGCTAACTACTACGGTTTGCTGTATTTGTGAATGAATGGTGACTGTTCACATCTAGATATAATTTTATAAAACAACAAACAAACTATATAAAGTCCTTGAAACGTTTACTTTGGAAGGAAGGAAGAAAATTATAGCTTAAGAGCAGCTAGCTGAGAAATTTTAGCCTACTATTTATATTGTATTCAGGGACGATACAAAGACCTATTAAAAAAAGTGGTCTTCTGAGTTACACAGAAGATTTAGGAATATGCCAATTTGAATTACTGTTTGAATCTTTTATAGAGGCCAAATATTCAAAAGACAGTGGAAGTAAATGTTCTATGATGATATGATACTGATGAAGACTTCCTGATGATAAACTGACAGCGATAAAACTAGCAGATGTCAGATAATTATTCCACTATCTCATCACAAACGCCTTCTTTGAGACGAAAGACAACTTTATGGCAGAGCATGCCATCTGTCTGAAGACGATCTAAATATGCAAATTTGAGCAGTCTTTTTTAAATGGCAGTTATGTATTGCAATATTCTTGAAAATATTTCTATGTAGTAACAGACTATATTATTTTACAATAAATATCTTATAAGTCTTACTACGGCATTGCAAATCGCATGAGATTAACGATGTTACGATGTTAATGATGACGCCGATGACAAACGTACTATAAATTCTGATATAATTGCATCATTCTACTTCTCTAAGGCCTAGTGTTATAATCTGCTTTGATAAAAGGTATTTGTGATTGGAGGCAAGGGCTACGAGCTCAGAATCATCACGTGTAATAGATGTCCACTCAACGATCTTGGGGTAAATTGGTATTTCCAGGTAAGAACGGAATATCGTAGATGATTGGTGAGCAGTATGGATCTCATCTAGAAAGGTAATCGAAAACTTCATCAACACATCGATTTTTAGCACCACCCATACTTAATGTTAAGGTAGGCCCGAAGGCATCATGGTTCCGTCCTTCCACTCCCCTAATAAAAAAGTCAAAAAAGTTAGATAAATTCGCTAAGGATAAGTTGGAATCAGTTAGTAACCAGTCAGTTATTTAATCACATATACATTTTTTAATACGTGAAAAAATTACTTACAATATAGATGAATACGAATATACCATAGTAAGACTAATAATTTTTGTTTTGTTTTTTAACTTAAATAAATTAACAGCAATGATACAGTTAAAATGTCTACAATGAATTCAATGATAACGTTTTTTTTACTCAATAAAGTTGAATCCTTTACAATAAAATACATATGAACACCAAAGTTTCAACTAAAAATTCGAATCTGAAGATGCAACATATGCAGTCAAGATGTTCAAATCAACATACTCGATGCGATTGCAAAATTCAAACTTGCTAGCTATCGTATCATGCCTAACGACGTTTAACATTACCTCTTATCGAACACCACTCACTAATCGATCTTCAATACTCGTTATCGATTCTGTAGGTTTTTCCACCGTCACAACAACTGCAGAAGACGTTCGCTCCTCCTCCAGCCATAAATTACTATATTAAAAGACGCTGTCATCTATTGGAATATAAAGTGGTACGGTGATGTGTTATCCTTAATGATAGCAAGTCCCCTCCCTTTCCCCCGCAGTATTTCCCCGATTCCCCATCCCACCATTCTTTCCCTACTCCAATGTAGATATGGCGTCTTGATGTTCCTTATTTGCGTTTGGAAGATATTTATTTAAGTATTGACGTAGGTAATTTTGAAGACGTTCAGGTGAAATTTCAATTTAATTAACAATCAACAAGTTCTAGGTTAACCCATAAGAACGATTTAATTTACACGTTTAGACATTAATTAAATGTACATTTTCAATAAATATTCGTTTAGTTCCTTAAATCAGCGCATGCATTGAATTATTGCTGATAAGACTAAAATTTGAGAGTGTAAAATATAGTCTGAATAAAATAATTTTTATATATTTTTATCACACGTTTATTTATTAATTAATAATCAAGATATGCGAAAATATGTGGCAAATGAGCGTAACTAGGGTAGTCATTATTACTAAGGCCGACTGTTCCTCAAAAAGAAGAATTTATTAATAGCTAGGACAACTAAGGGATCTAAAGATTAGCATGGAATCCGAACCACGTAGCCTACTTATAGTATATTGATTTTCAGGAAACTGACAAGCCATTACTCTCTCATGCAAAATAGCTGGATCCCAGTAACCATCACTCTTTTTTTCAGACAAATAGAATTATATAAAATTCAAAGTAATTTTGACAATGGCTACGTTCATAGTACAGGTTTTATAGTTTAAAGCATTTTGAATTATAGTTAAAATTTAACAATAAAAACGTCATACTTATTTGTTTCATGGTACTCTTCGTTGTGATTATACAACTTTAAACGCTTTAATATATTGCCAGCAAGAACTAAGGCCAGTCCAATCGGCAACCGCATAATGCGCGTTGTTAGATCACTTAGAGTATCAAGTTGCCAGGTAGACAGAGTTTTGTTATTTCTTAATTTTTGTGGTCAGTGCGTTTAAGTGTTTATATATCAAAAGAAAATAAAAACATTTTATTTTGTTATTTATTTCATACTATCAATTTTGTAGAAAGACACATTTTTCAGGATATATTTACTTATTATTTCGTCCATTTAATGATCTTTAATTAATTAATGCATCCTCAACTAACAGGAACCTATGCACATACCTAACTTGGCCTTTTAATAGGTCAACAAATGTAGGAGTATTTACGTGGTAGGCCTATTATAAAACCCCCCCATGCAATATTCATATGATATATATTAAGGGTTACCACTCACAAGTCATATTAAATGTATAATAGCTACATAAATTATCCTTGTGTGTTACACTTTATTTTTTTAGACAAACTTGGTACTGGAGGGGGAGCGGGGGGTGATCACCTCTGGGGACACTTCTTTACTGGTTAAGTACCTGTGGTTAGTCACTAGTTCTAAATACAGTATTTCCATGTAAAACGTACAATTATACTTATTATTTTTACAAAGGTTAAAGTAAATATAAATAAATAACAAATGTACCATCGCAAAAATATGATTATATTTTAATTTTTTGAACAATTTAATATCAATCATTGGAACGATATAAAATGAATTTTGGGTATTTGATTAAGTTTCATAGTGCAGGTGAATATATAACATAACAACGCTTATGTTATATATTAACATAACAACAGGTCCAAATAATATAACAACGCTGTTGTTGGTTGGACGAGTCCCGAATAAGAGAAGGGTGGGATTATAATAACCATTTCTTAATTTAATTAATTATATTGCATGTTTTAGTAAGGTGAATTTAGTATAACAACAATGTTGTTGGTTCGCCGTGTTCCTGATAAGATAAGGGTGGGATTTACAATAATTATTTCCTATTAAATCAATTAAATTTTATAATTTTGTAAGGTAGAATAAATATATCAACGCTGATAGTGGATAGACGAGTCACTGATAAGATAAGGGTGGGATTATGATAACAATTTCTTAATTGAATTAATTATATTGCATGTTTTAGAAAGGTGAATTTAGTACAACAACGCTGTTGTTAATTGGACGAGTCTCTGATAACACAAGGGTAGGATTTAATATGAATATTTCTAGTTGAAATTATTTATATTTTATATTATAGTAAGTTATTATTAGTATAACAACGCCGTTGGACAGATTCCTGATAAAGCAAGGGCGGGTATTTTTAGTAAATATTTCTCGTGGATATTAATTAATGATTATTTAGCGATCAATCAATACAGCCATTGCATTATTAGAAAATAACTGAGTACTTAAAGTAATTAAAAATAGGTATTTCGCAGTATCCGTTACTAGTTTGATAAAAAGTGGCCTTTGCTGTTATTATGAAAGAGGTCCACTGTTGGAAACTTTAGTAGCAATATGTGGATGGGCTCGGTTTCATGTTTATTTTATATGTAATTTTATCACTCTATGTAGTTTTTCTTTTCTTATTGAGTATACAATAAGATAGATGGTCAATTTTATTTAGCTAAGTTAAAGTTACACTCGAAAAATGTATTACGCTACGATAGTTTCTACTGTTTACTAGAGACAATTTTGTATAAGGGTGAGGTGTAGTTTATGAATCATAGCGTAAAGTGTGTTCGTCCGGGCACCCAGTTAAGGAATTTTGTTCTAGATTTTATCGTAACTGCCGCTAAAAGTAGTAAAGATCCTAACTCACTAACGAACTAGCAATGTATTCCCCTCCCCTCTCTCTCCATCATAGCACCCGCCTGCCCCACCCCGCAAATTCGACAGATAGGCATAACTCCCAAACGTATAGTAGATAAAAATTTGAATTTCTATAACCCAAAATTTGAACAAATATCAGTAATAGAAAAATAGTTGGTATCACTTAATAAAAAATATTTTTTATTTTAGAGTTACTATAAAAATACTAAGTTGATTAGTACATTTTGTACTCTGTATTCTCAAAATGTTAATAAATTATATCACACGGTTTGTTTATGAGTTATACACTAAAAGGCCAAATTAGTCAATTTAAGAAGCCATATCTCCATAAATTCATTTTTAGAATTTTTCCGTCACACATTTATTACTTACATGGATACTAACAATTTTATTTAAAAAATTTCAAAAATAATTTTCGATCGAACACCCTTAAGAATAACTCACCGCTAGACTACTAGTGGACACTGTGCAACGTCACATCCCTCTTCATTTACGACCTTGCACATTTTGGTGATGCTACTCGATGTTTATATAGTGTGTTTCCATGTATTGTGTTTATGGTTTTAGCAGGTTTAAAATAACTTTACTTAACCTACGCCTCAGTTAACATAGAGTAGTATAGCGACACAAATGTTCTGGGTGGGATTTCGTCTTTTTTTTTGTAAAATTTATCGTCGTTTTGCTGTTGTGGAAAATCGGAAAATTTCTCCTGAAATCATCCTGAGACTAATTAAATGGCTTATTAAATGAAAATAAATAGATTTTTTTTTAAAGAAAAATAGATAGCTGCAAGTGTTATTGTAAAGAATTTGTTCATTCATTTCTAAGACGTCGATCGTAGAGATATGGGCGAATATGAGGGATGAATGAGTGTGATGATTAGTGTAGATGAACGTAATAGCCAGGGCAACTATAGGACCTACATCTTTAAGTGGAATCCGAACCACACAGTATCCAAATTTGCGTGAGATTGGAGCTGAAGCTGGGAAATTCCCCCACTTGTAGAAATTGTGTTGTATTTTATAACTATGTAAAACTGCAAGAGTAATACAGTTGTGTATGTGATAACTACAGCACATAAGAGGTTAGTACTGTAAGAGTAATACAGTTGTGTATGTAATAACTACAGCACATAAGAGGTTAGTACTGTAAGAGTAATACAGTTGTGTATGTGATAACTACAGCACATAAGAGGTTAGTACTGTAAGAGTAATACAGTTGTGTATGTAATAACTACAGCACATAAGAGGTTAGTACTGTAAGAGTAATACAGTTGTGTATGTGATAACTACAGCACATAAGAGGTTAGTACTGTAAGAGTAATACAGTTGTGTATGTGATAACTACAGCACATAAGAGGTTAGTACTGTAAGTGTAATACAGTTGTGTATGTGATAACTACAGCACATAAGAGGTTAGTACTGTAAGAGTAATACAGTTGTGTATGTGATAACTACAGCACATAAGAGGTTAGTACTGTAAGAGTAATACAGTTGTGTATGTGATAACTACAGCACATAAGAGGTTAGTACTGTAAGAGTAATACAGTTGTGTATGTGATAACTACAGCACATAAGAGGTTAGTACTGCAAGAGTAATACAGTTGTGTATGTGATAACTACAGCACATAAGAGGTTAGTACTGTAAGAGTAATACGGTTGTGTATGTGATAACTACAGCACATAAGAGGTTAGTACTGTAAGAGTAATACAGTTGTGTATGTAATAACTACAGAACATAAGAGGTTAGTACTGTAAGAGTAATACAGTTGTGTATGTGATAACTACAGCACATAAGAGGTTAGTACTGTAAGAGTAATACAGTTGTGTATGTAATAACTACAGCACATAAGAGGTTAGTAATGTAAGAGTAATACAGTTGTGTATGTAATAACTACAGCACATAAGAGGTTAGAAATGTAAGAGTAATACAGTTGTTTATGTGATAACTACAGCACATAAGAGGTTAGTACTGCAAGAGTAATACAGTTGTGTATGTAATAACTACAGCACATAAGAGGTTAGAAATGTAAGAGTAATACAGTTGTGTATGTAATAACTACAGCACATAAGAGGTTAGTACTGTAAGAGTAATACAGTTGTGTATGTGATAACTACAGCACATAAGAGGTTAGAAATGTAAGAGTAATACAGTTGTGTATGTGATAACTACAGCACATAAGAGGTTAGTACTGCAAGAGTAATACAGTTGTGTATGTAATAACTACAGCACATAAGAGGTTAGTACTGTAAGAGTAATACAGTTGTGTATGTGATAACTACAGCACATAAGAGGTTAGAAATGTAAGAGTAATACAGTTGTATATGTGATAACTACAGCACATAAGAGGTTAGTACTGCAAGAGTAATACAGTTGTGTATGTGATAACTACAGCACATAAGAGGTTAGTACTGTAAGAGTAATACGGTTGTGTATGTGATAACTACAGCACATAAGAGGTTAGTACTGTAAGAGTAATACAGTTGTGTATGTAATAACTACAGCACATAAGAGGTTAGTACTGTAAGAGTAATACAGTTGTGTATGTAATAACTACAGCACATAAGAGGTTAGAAATGTAAGAGTAATACAGTTGTTTATGTGATAACTACAGCACATAAGAGGTTAGTACTGCAAGAGTAATACAGTTGTGTATGTGATAACTACAGCACATAAGAGGTTAGTACTGTAAGAGTAATACAGTTGTGTATGTAATAACTACAGCACATAAGAGGTTAGTACTGTAAGAGTAATACAGTTGTGTATGTAATAACTACAGCACATAAGAGGTTAGTACTGTAAGAGTAATACAGTTGTGTATGTAATAACTACAGCACATAAGAGGTTAGAAATGTAAGAGTAATACAGTTGTGTATGTGATAACTACAGCACATAAGAGGTTAGTACTGTAAGATGTTAATCCTCCAGTCGGATACTCAGGGATTCACCAAATTAACAGCAACTAGTATCTGACAAAACCCGTAATTAATTAAATATTTATAAAACAAGCTGATGTGACTGATATAGTTTCTTACATATTTAATTCTTGCCTATGTAAATGATGATATAAATATATGTTAATATATGCTTTAATATGCTAACAGAACAATTAATAGTAATTTTGTAGTATTGCTACTGTCTCCTAGAATGTTTGGATTCGTAAATTCCAAGTTTAATTCAATTTTTTCGCTCCTTGAATAAAACTCGCCTGAAGGCACATTCCACATACTATTACTGAAGGTCATACTTTTCTGACACGTATACATAAATGCGTAAACTAGTAAACTCTATGATCATTTGACTATTCAAGTGCGTGCCAGATACTTGAACTAGATTTAATTTTTGAAAGCTACTCCAGCCACTCATTAAATACCGTACTAAATTTTACGACATTCCCATCCAAATAGCATCCAAACGATGTTTGACGACCTATACATCCAAATGCCATCCAAACCATATTTTGATGACTTTCTCGTCCTTAGCACAGCATTCAAATGACCCATGACGATATTCCAACTCAAATAGCAACAAACAATATTTTATGACTTTTTCACACGTCGTTCAGAATTCAAATGACATCGGACGATCCTCCTATCCAAATATAATCCAAACCATATTTGACGACCCTCTCTTCCATCGTACCGTATCTAAATAACATCGGACGATCCTCCTATCCAAATACGACCCAAACCATATTAACGACCCATCGTACCTCATCCAAATGATATTGGACAGTCCTCCTATCCAAATCATATTTGACGACCCTCTCGTCCATCGTACCGCATCCAAATGACATTGGACGATCCTCCAATTTATGAAGGATCTAAACAGTATATGACGACACTGTCGTGCATCGTTCAAAATCCAAATGTCATAAGACGATCATAATCTTCCAATTCAAATAGCATCTAAGCAATATTTGTCGACTCTCATCCATCGTACTGCACCCAAATTATATTTTATAACCCTCTCGACCATTTTACACCATACACGTGAGTTAACGATCATCCATCCAACCGACACACATTGGCAACCTTCCAACCTCCCCAGCTTACACGTTACTGGACTTCATGACCATCACGTCATCCATCCTACTGACGAGCCTCTACTCAGCAAAAACGCGTACGATAAACGAAAAACATCCTAGATTCTTAATTACTTTTTTACAACTTATTCTAAAACAATACTACCTCCCATTCTGAAACATACACGTCAAAATGCCTACATCAAACTAGAATGTAAAAAAGTGATGAGTAAAAAAAATCAATGTAGGCAAATGAATTATGATTACTTGAAATTCCTTTAGAAGCACACAAGGCCCTAATTTATACAGCAATAATAAGTCTACAATCGGACTTGATTAGCTGACAAAAGACGGCGTTAGCTTTTGAAAATTCCAGCCAATCTGCTAATCCTTGATGACGTAATTCCATTTAAGTGCTATTCCTTATAATCTTTGTGGCAATTTTCTGTCCTAATTAAGTTTTTAGACTAGTGTTGTTTTCAGCTTTTTTTATTTATCAGCTCATTTAAAATACATTAACTATAATACCTTCGTATGTCAATTTGTATTTAAAAAATATTTTAATTTAATTGTAATTTAATTTGTAATTTACATTTCATGCTGTTAATGTTGGTTTAGACTTTATTTATTCCGCTAGTTTTATTTCATTTAAATTTGATTTGCTACAATTTTAATGAATATATTTTGTTATAAATGCATATTTTCTTTGTAGTATTGATCTTTTATTACATAGTTAGTTTTTTGTTTCTATATTTTTGTTTTTTCCGTTTCTTTGTTAGTATAATCCAACGATTTCTTACTAAGAATCGTAAGTTAAAAATAACAATTCATTGTAATTGACTTTTTCACTAAAGATGCTTTGATCGTGAATGCTATATAATGTTATCCAAGTATATTTATTACTAAAAAATTACCAATTTGGTTTCATCTACAATGAAATATTAGAATGAAAGCAATTGAAAAGCTGGAAATTCCACATTACCATAATTATAAATTGATTAAGGTATTACATCCAGTATACAAAGAGATAAATGTTATCAAATCAATTTCAATTATGGACAGGTTGTAATTAGAAACCTTATTTTCTTCTTTCGATCTTTGTTATAGACATAATCACGTTTATAATCTGTTTTTTTTCTGGCCGAGAAGTTCGGATTCTGACTCTTTTTTTCTACCGGCGACGTGCTTATATTAATGGGCAGTTAAGTATAAAATAATGATTAAGTAAGTGATTAGTTTTGCCATCGCAAGCTGATTCCTATAAATAGACAATTACAAAAATTTGCTACAGATCTGTTTACATATGTTTAATCACAAAATGATTTTAGTAAATTATTCATTATTGAAACATGATTCTAGAGTTATGGGAGAATATGAGGGACGAATGAGTGTGATGATTGTAGAAGAACGAGTTAAGTCGTTATTAACTAGGTCCGGCTGTTCCTTAGAAATACCCGATCCTAGCCCAAAAACTAGAGCAACTAAGTGACCAACAACTTTACGTAGAACCCGAGCCTCTTAATTTTGGTTTGATTTACAGTTAACTGATACGCCTGATACTGAGTTTTATTATCTACACAATTTGCAGACCTGACTGCCATCCAACACTTTGTCCCCAAATAGCTTGGTTACAGAATGACAAAATACGTATGTAAGCGTGTTGATAGACATCAAGATGTTAAGAATATGAAACCAAAGACCTCAACTTATGTTTAACTAATATGAAAAGGTAGAAACAATTTTAAAACAAAATATTCCTTTCACGTTCACATTATTTGATTTAAAACCACGATTATAGATTACGTGCAGAGTCTTTTGTGGCAACAAACAGTTACCTCTTAAAAATAATCTTGGAGATATACAAAAATAAGTAAAATGGTATTTAAAATAATCAAAACCACTTCGGTTTACTTTTGTAACCAAACGAGATGGAGTAGAATAAATTGGGAATCATATAACTAAACTATTCACGTCTCTAGTACATACTAGTGATAGTGACCATTTAGCAAGGAGTCCAATCAAGGGTTGTACAAACAATTAGCGAAGTTACAGTACTAATAAAAAGACACGACGAAGTGTTTTCTATATGTTATATACATGGATTCATTGGGCAATCTTTTCTTGAAATATAGGCATCCTAAAAGGCCTAAAATAGGAAGAAGGTTGTTTATTTGGAGATACTTCATGTAATTTATTATTGTCAACACATGTGTAAAAACTATTAATTGAAATGCTAACTTTCTTTACAGATAGTTTATATTATATGTTTACTGTAGTTAATAACCAAATTTGTATCCAAATATTTTGAGAAATCGTTGCAGTTTATTTTATTTTTTAATTAAGATACTTTAGTTCCGAAGTACTTAGAAAAAATGAACAAAAAAGGACCCCTAATCCTAACTCGATCGTCATGATCCAATCGGGCTCAATTGATACAGTTTACGGCCTGACAACGATCGCTGCATCTGCCGACAGGAAAAGTTGAGCGAAGAGGTAGACAGACACGGCGGGGTTGAACAATAAGGCGCAACGGCCCGCCTAATCAAAAAAACTGAGAAAAGGAGGTAAAAAACTGGTTTGCATGGAGCCAGAACAAAAGGAAAATTATCAATGGCCAGGCTTAATTGTGAACTGGGAGGTGTCGCATGTTGGACAAAACCCCTTTATAGAGAGTGTTTTTTCCCTCGTTTTTTCGGTCGCCGTTTTTCTACCCCGCTCGTGCTCTTTCTTTGTCTACCGCGTCTTTGTTTCTGCCCTGCATTACCCCCCTTCATCCACGTCAATGCATTCACCCTGGATGAGTACCACGGAGTCGAGTCGATGCAAGTTTTTCACAGGTTTTTTCCACCCATATTTTTACCATGTTACTGCTGAATCTCTAAAGCCTTGTGCCTTTGGGCGGTCTGACAGTCACCCTCTTCCGTATCCGATTTCGGAGGGAGTAAACGAAACACAATACCTAAATGATACTTAGACATTGACTCACTTATATCAGCGTGGTATTACAAAAACAAAGAAATAATTCTTAACTCTTCAAAAATAAACTTTTTAAGACTAACTTTACTTATTCTTCAATTACATTATATTCAAAGGCACCGAGCTTCGAGGTTATTGTGAAGTACGTATATCTTGAGTGTTCTTCCGTTAAATGAAAATATATACCTAACATCTGATGTATGAAAAATAGGAACATTTATGTTAAAGAGGAGAAAAGTACAAAAGGAATATAAAGTTCAGAGACTTTATTTTTAAACAATTGTAGGCCTACTTCTTTTTTAAAACCATTATATTAATTTTAAAATTATGATTTATAATACTTAAATATATGAATTAGAAGAAAATTAAATCTTACATTATGTATACTATAGTAATTGTAAACAAGTATAAGGCATTAGTAATTAATTTTTGAGGAAACAAATTCAAATCTGAGTGTGTTTTTTATATTGCTTCGTTTTTAGACAAAGAAGGATTAGAACATTTCAAAGTTATAAAAGCGTCAAGTATAAATCAACAATTATTCATTCACAACAATAATTCTTCATGCGCAGCTTAGTGAAAGGGTTTGAGATTTGACATTAGGGTACATATTTTTGAGTTATGATTTTTAAGAGAAAACATCTTAATATATACTAGGTAATTTCTTGCAAACATTCTTGTCGTTGGTTCTTAAAATAAATAAAAGACCGTCGGAATTCATACGGCCATATTCTGATATTCACATTTCAACAAACGATTAATGTTAATGTACATTAAATTCATGTTAAAACATGTGAACCTGACAAATGCGTAAAACTGTAACTACAGGGAGAGTATCCTAAATGAATAGAGGATAGAGAAAACCAACCAACATTGGGAAATATGTGTTGACTATATAACAGAGTGTCCGTTGTTATAAAAAAAATTATGAAGTGAGATTTTAAAAAATTAATCTACGATTGATTACTTTTACGTGATTACTTTCTTTTTTACTATTCAAGTCGTGAATAAAGGGGTTTCCCAGTAATCGATAACGTATTTACAATTTCTTGAATTTCTAATGATTTTCTGACTGTATAACACAAAATGTAAGAAAGTGACTGGAAAAAGCAGGTATTATCTTCTATAATAAATTGGAACCATTATGTGCGATTTAATTGTAACGACAACATTAAAATGTTTCCTGCCATGACTGTTCAAATATGTTTGGATTATGCTATCCGAGTTTTAACATCAAAAGACTCAATCGTTCTATTAACATCAAGTATTTGCACATATTAACCATGTCTATTTTCACAATTTGAAAAGTCATTGTGCGTAGCACTGAGGTGAGAGACAAATTTATATACGAAATGTCGTGTCGTTCTTGTAAAGTTTTTGCATGGT
This sequence comes from Stictocephala bisonia, assembly GCA_035578905.1. Taxonomy (NCBI): domain Eukaryota; kingdom Metazoa; phylum Arthropoda; class Insecta; order Hemiptera; family Membracidae; genus Stictocephala; species Stictocephala bisonia. The sequence goes on from JAQJVL010000318.1 coordinate 645,040, forward strand.
GTTATTCAATTAGTGAGTCAATCAAGAACTTACTTTTGTTAATATAAAACACTCTCATTTTTATTGAAATACTTAATGTTAGTTATTTTTAACAGTATTTTAATATTATTTTGTTAAAAAGATACTTTAACTACTAAGTGAATGTGGAGCTAGATGTTTTTAATTTGAATTCTGAATGTATAAAAACAGATTTTCATGATTAGATATTTTGTAAAAGATTTATATTGGTACGGGGATTTTTTAAAATTAAAAACAGGCGATATACAAATTTATGTAAATTTATATACTATAATGTGTGTTAATTTTAACTTTCTAATCAATAGCCAGTCATATTCTAAGGAAAATCAGAAGATGACCTTACGTATGTCGACAGTCATTTAGTCAATAATTTATGTAAGAACCAACCATAAAACGTCTGCCAGAAATCACCTAGGATATATTAAGGAGTTTTCCCTTAAACATTATAACTTAACGATTTTAGCTAAATATGTATTACTTTTTTAAATTAAAAAAGAAAAAAAGTTATTAAGTTTGTCTTATTTTACCAGGCGAAGTTAGGGCTAAGGAGCCCTCTCTAACACTTAACCTGGGGACCAACGGCTTTACGTGACTCCCGAACCACGGGAGCGGCAGGGCAAAATCTTAGTAGTGGTCATATCGGGAATCCAACTTGGAACGAGTGCGTGGTAAGCCATCGCCTTAGCCCCTTATCTATGGCCACTCTTAAGTTAGTTATAAGTTAATTTAAACTAATAAGTTTAAATTAACTTATTAGTTTGAATATTAATTAAATTAAATTTAAAATTTATTGTTAAAAATCATGTTTTTAGTATTATAATTGGTTTGAAGTAAGACATTAAATAGATTTAGCTAATATTGTTTTTTCTAATCAAGACCCTATCCTGACTTAAGGGTATGACACCGAAGAAATAAACTTCAGGGACACGATTCTCCTCCGGGGACGTGTAAGGGGTGTCTAGCACCATCCTGTCGTTTTCTAATTGGAGGAACGCCTTCCCTAATAAACAAACTCCGCCGAACGAAGAGACACTTATGAGGAGGGATTGTAAGCAAACTCTGATTGAAACTCATTATATGAGGGAGTATTTGTCGTCAAATATAAGCGCTAAGTAGCAGGGTGGCTTTCGTGGGCACGTTCCACCCAACAAACAGTAATAAGACGTACTCTGTGTATTGTCTGCTGACAGTCCCGTTCAGGAGAAAACTTAACCTCACTTTTTAATAAAAAAAAAGATCTATCATGTAGTTTCATAATACACAGAGTCTACAAAAAATAGTAATGTTATGTCTTTTATATATACCTGCAAATAATTAATTGTTTCAATTGTCACTAGAGTAATATATATTTTCTTAACTCATCAACAATGTCGTGATCAACGTGAAGGATTCAGGTTTTTTCCTCTCAGTGAGTGTTTAAGTTTTAGGTTATGATACACGTAGTGCAGAATAAATTTAATTTAAACACGCGAGATTAAAAATATTTGGTGTAAGTTTAAATTTCTTGTAGATATTCATTTAATTTATTTTAACTTGGTGCATGGAAGAAATAGAACTACGAAGGAAATGATTGTTTGACTGTTGATGGATCCGGGTCTCAACAATTGACTCCAATTTGTAGGGTCAGTCAAAATCGTTTAATGTCTATTAATGATATGAGATTTAGATCGTATGTATCGATTTGTTTGGTGCCAATTTCATCAACATGAGTATTCTTTAAAGCACATTGTTTTAGTAATTACATATGTTCAGAAAAACCTTTTTTAATGCTGTTACTGCTAACAGTAGTGGCTGACCACTATTGTTTCTTACACATTTGAATATTCACATCCCACATAATATTATTCCTTATTCTGATTATGTAACATGCCAACTATTCTTCTTGCATATTTGAATCATTACAATATCCTTTTTAATCTTTATTTAAATCTTATTTATTACTCTATGTGTGGTGTTAGCCACTAAAGTGATACTGAATTATTTAATAATAACATATGTTTTGAACTGAGCTTGTTGTGATTTTGGCAGTGAAATATACTATTACAAGTATGTTTTAATCTTACTTTTATAAAGTAAATAACCTCTTTTATAACACTAAGCCTCTAACTTTTCCTGCATATTTGAATCTGCACAGCATACAACGTAATATTCATTAAATTGTTACAATATCAAATAGATACCTTGTCGAAATAAAGTTGAATATCTACGTTTGACGGAGTCAATTCTAGATATTCAAATTGATTTTTAATTAGCATAATACGTGTTGGTATGTATACACAGTACAAGTAAACGTCACACAATACAAATTTATTACATTATAAGCACAAAATGCACAAATATATTACAATACAAGTTCAAAATGCACAAATATTATGGTGATAGATTTCGGTGAACCACGCTCACCTTCCTCAGACAATTCTTTTGTGAATCCCTTTGGTCTGAGGAAGGTGAGCGTGGTTCACCGAAATCGATCACCATAATATTTGTGCATTTTGTACTTGTATTGTAATAAATTTGTGCATTTTATGCTTATATTGTAATAAATGTGTGTTGTGTGACGTTTACTTGCACTGTGTATATTCAAATTAACACATACTTTCCTGTCATGTGCACTGTGCAGTGAAGCGGAAGGCACGTGGTGAACATTGTGAAACATTGTGGTATCTTGTAGAGTAGAGAGCAGTCATTTTTGCGTAACTTTTCTTTAATTAAAGCAGTAATGTTGAGAAAATACAACTCATCAATGTCAAGGGCATCAAGCGGAAGGTCTACGATTCTGTTACAGATTTATTTATTTCCAAAAGCTATTGTTACATCTCACTCCCAAATCACTCTCACAGTACGAGAACTGTTGTTCATTTCCATCCATGGGTCCCTGACCTCAGCGATTCAATGGGACTGCAGCTTCATCCTGAGATTCATTAATTGTTAGATATGAATCCGACCGGGGACAATGACTTGCAGCTGTAATAATAGGGGCCAAGTTGCGTAATTTTACTAATGGTTTAGATGAAAAAATCTGTTAATCTTCATGAGCCGGAATTATTTTTATCTGTCCTAATTTTTTTTATAATTTGAATTGTTATTTGTTGGATGGTTTTTATTTATTTTAATGTCCATGTATATATGTTGGATTTTTTATATGTCCTTTAATGTCCTGTATGATGTACACTTATGTAAAGTCAAAAATAGATAAAAAGCACTGAAATTCTTACTGCAAATTTGATTTTAAATAAGTAGTTTTATATGTTTGTTGTTATTTTATTACGACGAGAAATACCATGTCGTGTTTGGCATCTTATGCTTTTTAATATCACACAATTTACAAAATTGATTAACTTTGTATACTCCACTTGTGGTTGTACTTTTACCCGCAAGTTATATTACAATCCAATCGCTACGTACACGTACAGCGAGACACAGCACCCACACCCGCAGGATTGCGCTTAAACGACTTCCTGCAATTATACCCAACCATCCCAGGGGAGGGGGAAGGGGTGAGTGTTTCTGTATGAGTAAATCGTGGTCAGACGGACAGTCAGCGCTGCAAGCGGAATTCAGTTGTCCCTAAAGCCGGCCGAACCACCTTAATAAGCCATGACAATATTATCGATCCACTCTGAATGGTTAAAGGTAATGAATACAGGCACAAAATATTTGAATGAACATTTGTTATGGAAGTCGTCGGTCAGCTTGTATCTATTCTCCATAAACGGTTTAACCGACATTTTACGTATTTTTTTCGGTTGAAATTATGTTAGGATGTCATTTTATAGTTATTATAATGCGAAAGTTGATTGCTTTGCGTGTTTTCATTTTTTATTCATCTTATGCAATCACTTAAACTTGTTGTTTATATGTTATTTGTTAGCGTTTGATTGTTCATGGTGGTAAATTTGTTGGAAATTTTTGGAAATTCACAAAAATGCTGGAAGTGTTGGAAATGTAAAAAAATTAACATCACTTAAAATTATTTTACTTAAAAAAAATTAGCGTACTTTTAAATGAAAATATAAACAAATTGGAAAAACCAATCAGCAATCAACATTAAGAATGCATTCAAGAATTAGTAATCATTTTAATTGTTAAAATTGTACGTATGTTTATGTGATGGAGGCTTTTTTATGTTGTCAAATTAAATAAATTCATTACTAATCCTTTTCAAAAAACTCAAGAAACTAACATAGGTCTTATATTATCATTTTATTATAGTTATTATTCGGAGGCACACATAGAATATATTAGTATTCATATAAATCATATTTTACGATAATTACCCTTCTTAAAATATTTTATGAAATAATTGCAACATTATTGCGCTCAATTTTTACTGGAATTATACGGAATAAACACTTGTGCTAAGTAGACTATTAATTATATATTAAGAAACTTTTAGAGTCTTTACCTTATTATAATATGTAGTCTGCAAGTAAAACAGTTAAAATTTTGAAACAAAATATAAATATTTTCTTTTATTGTCTTTAAGTGTTACATAATATTTTATTAGAGTTTATTATTTTGTCCTACAACACCTATTATAACGGATCATCTTGTACTTTATATCGATGTTTTATTATCATTATTTCTTCATAGTCATGTTTTTAAATAATTTTTAAAGTCTTTTTCTTAGGACTTAGATAGATTGTGTTACAACTGACACATTAGTTTGTTACGCAGTGCTGCAATTGTGTTAAAGAATAATTTTTGTCATTGTGAAAACAAATACATCTCTTGTCCATAAAATATATTCCCCGGGTATTTTAGTGGAGATAGGCGCCGGGATGCGGGTTCCATAATAAATGCGATTTTAACGACGGGCCCATGATGGATGAGGAATCCTGGTTCCGCAATTTGCCTTCTCCCTCATGTGAGGCGCCCTGCCATTCGTCTTGCGCACGCAGGATCTCTGCGTCCTTTCTACCAAGGTATTTAACGATTTATTTTTATTACCTATAAAGACAATAAACAAGACGGGAGTTTTGTTTTGTAATACAGTTATCTACTACAATCATTTTAATATTAGTAGAAAGTATCTTGTGGTGATGGTAAGTGAACTATAGATAGGTATAATGTCTAGGGGTAGGTACGTGCATGGGTGGGTGTGGGTCAACTATAACTTACCTGCGGTCGTACTGACTCACCCTCCAACCCATAATCGTACGATGGTGCTGACTCAACCATCAACCCATCACGAACGATGTTAAGGACCCAACTAAACACGTACGATGGTATTGACTCACCCTCTCGCCCATACACGTTACGATGGTATTGGACGTAGATTGGTCCTTGACGTCACAGAGAAGGAAGGAACAGAGGTCACATGCAATAGTGCGCTAATTGTCTGTGGAGTAGTTATTTCTCCAATTTGCCATACATATGGCAGGGCAAACATCTTGTCAGTCCCTCCCTTTTTCCTTCAAATTCTCAAGGATAAACGTAGTAATTATTAAAAAATATGTATTAAGCTGTACATTCATTGGAATCTATTTATAACTGCCACTGAGAAGTTCGCTGGAGCCATAAAAAAGCGAGTTCTGTTCCTTTTTTCTCCGAGGAACAGAGATGAATTCTGTTCCTTTTTTAGCTGTTCACGTGTTTAATGAAATTAAAAAAGAAAAAAAAAACAGTTGAGGTAACACCAAGATTTCTCTGTTAATTATACTTAAATTGATACATTTCCAAAAAATTGCTACTAAGGCGTATATACTTTACTAAAAATTGCTAAATTTAAGGAAAATTATTAAATGCTCGTTTGATAAAACATAAAAAAAATAACAATAATTCCAACGTGGGATAGGTGTGTACCTTGAGGGCAGTAGTTAGACAGTCAAGACAGGGCGTGGTATTGTGGGGGATACTACAATGTTACATATAGATTACACACGAACACAGACACGCACACTTGCAAGCCAGCTTGCACAATGCTGCCCCACCTTGCAGCTTGCAATACGTGCAACAGCAAATGTCGCTCTCTGTAATATCTATTTAACCTTAGTTTGTCTTTAATTGGATCTCTGAGGACAAATAAGGGAACTGACACAATACTGGTTCGACTGAAAGGACGGCTGACAGTAGACTGGAATGTGCTAAGAAGAGGCTTGTGAGTAGTTAGGCTGCTAAGCCTTGATTCTTACTACAGTTCAGGATAGTTTGAACGGGGAAAAATCTGATGAAACATCAAATTCACGGTTATCGATGCCCAGGGAGAGGAGCCTGTAGGTAGAAAAGGTAACTACAGGTTACTTCAGTATGGTTTGGTTACAGTAACTACTAGAATCACTTCCGATAGAAAAAGGTGTACAAAAGATTTGATAATTTTTAAAATAGTTTTGCTTGGTCTCAATATCACGGCTGAGAATGTTTACGAGCCTATTTCTAGGTGACTATACATAATAGTCCATGATCTCTAGGACAGTATTAATTTTCAATGTAGAACTGTTAAAAAATGTTATTGGTAAGGTCATGTTAGGAGATTTCTTATAAAGAAATCTGTTAACTTGAACCACAGTGAATTAAAAGGGCCGTTCTACTAGTGAACATGTTTATAAAAGGCACTTAAACAATAATAAATAGGAAAAAAGTGAAAAGCTATTATACTATATAAATGTTTCAAAAATAAAAGGTGGATTGGACAAACGGCTTCTGCCAATAAAGAAGATGATTGTTACAATGAATTGTGCTTCAGACAGCAACAATTGCTGTTTCAAGCAACCTTAAGCTCTTAACTCTTCCTTAATGTAGGAAATAAAGGCATACTATTGATTTTACAAATGTTCTGAAAGCTATGATAGCTTAAAAATAGTAGCTACAACAGTATGTTACAAAAATTTTCATCACTTAGTCAGTACTTGCACCTATCTTATACTCATTCTCTTCTTGAAATGGCTTCTTCATACAAGGACATGGCTGCGTACCTACTTTAGTATATCCATCAACTAGCTGGCATTAATGTAGAATTTTTGTATAAACGTCGATGTTCCTTTAGTTAATAAATATCAAACATGGTATGATGTGCGAGGGACCCAAAATTGGGTCTTAAACGTGGTTCAGGTGGATATTTAGGTTACAAAATACGGTAAAAGGGTTTTTTTTAGTACAGAGATTCGCATCCTATGGTCCACAAGTGTAGAAGAAGGCCACCAATGACAATTCAATATGTTGCTGCAATACACCTTCAGTTGTCTAATTTCAGGCGAGTCCTTTCTATTAGGGTAATAAGCCAACCCTTATAGTTCTTCGTTTCATTTCTGTTATCAATCCTTAAGTTTCATATGGTGGGAAGGACTGAATTCGTAAGTACTTGTTACTGAAACTTACCTGTGCTCTTCTAGTGGTTCCTTACGCACACCTCATCCTTGTTAATGATATAGTGATTTATTACTTCTTTAGAGAATATACAAAACAATTACTTCGGGTCTCATACCAGCTGATCGAGCCTGGATTTTATAAAGCCTTTCTTTTTTTGAACACCTTGTACATGGTCATAGCGGTTGCCCTGTACAAAAGTCATGTTTACTTAGTAACTGCACTACAATGAGATATATGAACAAGAAAGACGGTCCAGTCTTACCCTTAAATTTACCACAGGAGTCACCCATTTGCACCAGTCAAACGTCCTTCATTTATAGCTTGCAGGATAAATTATATATTAAGTAGTTGAGTACGGAATGCCAAATAAATAGCTCAAAACCTTTTAGTCTGTTACCTCATTGGCTTATTTTGTTTAGTAAATATGATGTATTAGTTGTTATTTTATGTTATTTTAAATTAAATCACTTGATAAGTTAAGTGAATGTATTGAGTGCTAGGAGGGACTACGGATTCCTGAGTAAGTCATAAATATCCTTCAGAGACTTTGACCTTACAAGAGATGCGGGCGCCTCTGACCCCTGGGTCTGAACACTCACGAAGAACTGGCATGATGATGACATTTTTATTTCCGTAACAGAACTTCAGAGCGGAATAAATTTCCATTATTTGTTATCGTAATTGCTTATTACCTTTTAATTTATTGGTCCAATACAACACATAGACATTTCTTCAAATTAAATTTTAAATGGAGTTCCAGTAAAACATATGAACTTCAATTTGTTTTTTAAGGAGAGGCCGATTATCTTTCATAAACTTACTCTACTCCTTAGACTATTCATCTGTGTGGAGAACTTGTTCAGAAAGAGTAAGGGGGTGAACCAGTACAGAGAAGATGAATATTACTGATAAATCTCCCAGTCTCAGCCGAATTCGAACCAGCGCTGTCTCTAACCAGGCTCAGACACCTTAGATCGCTCGGCCACCGGCTCGGCCAAATTTGTTTTAATTTATATTCTGTAATAGAGATATTGGTGGCCGATGAGAACTTAAGGCAAGTTTTGATAATAAGGGAAGTATTATGGGATTTTGTAATGCATTAGCTTAGATCCTCTAGAAAAAATCGTGGTTCGAATCTTCTTTGCTGTAGGCGTACTCAAGCTCACATTAGAGTTCATTATTACTCATTATTCATCTCTAAGACGCCGATCGTAGAGATATTGGCGAATATGAGGAGCGAATGAGTGTGATGAATGTACATGAACGAGTGTAGTCATTGTTACTATCTGAGTTCGACTTAGCTCAGAAAGGAATATTTATTAATAGTCCAATAACCATGCAACTATGGGACCTACAGCTTTACGTGGAATCCGAACCATGTAATGTTCGAGGGTGTAATGTAGCTTAGATAAACTTGTTAGGGCATGCAGAAGTTTGGTCATTCAAAGTCGTTATGTTCAACAGATTGGATAAATTTTCAGTATAAATTTTACTTAAATCGTCTGCCAATGCTCTATAGAACTTACATACCAATTTAAGGATGTACAGTGGCTTAGACCAAGCTCTTGAACTAGTCCTGTCTCCATGATATACGAATCAGCACTCTATTTGCCTCACTCGTCTATTCTAAAAGTACTGTTGATATTCTACGTAAATTTCTATGATAACGGGTTCTGTTTGGACATCTGCTAATGATAATCTCAGAAACTGACATAGTATACTGTAAGAACCACAACTTCAAGGTTCTATTTTCTTGACAGGTTACATTTAAATAACGCTGTCAATCATTAAAATTAGACACCATATCCTATCCTTAAGTGGAAATTTATAGTTCTTTTCCAGGTTCATCATCCTGTAATGAGTATGGATTTATTTTACTTTTCATATCCCATAATTTAGTTACTTTAATTATCCTTGACTGAAGTAAGAAATGGTTCTCAGCAACCTCACTACAAACACGTAGCCTATTTTCTCTTAACACCTTGACTTATATCTTGTAATTATAGTGTATTACAACTTGTTTTATGTGCTGTTAACTTGTTTGTCAATGTTAATGACTAACAATAAAACTTCACTCCCTTTGGTGATTTAAGACAACCAGTCGGTCATTTTGGATCGTTGGCCTTGAGAAAATTGCTAACATCGGATCATATCGTCAAGTTCCGTTACTTTTATCGTATCATTTTGACAGCATTTCCTTTGTATAAAGATATTACTGAATTAATTCCTCATACGAAACTTGATTCCAAAAGTACAAATCAAACATCTTATTTATATTTTGATTAATAAATATTCTAATGTTTGTAATTTTTAAAAATCCTTTTTAAACATTTTCCCAATAATCTCTTGGTTACGTGTTAGAAGAAATACAATTCATCGTCACACAACATAAATGTATTACATTATCAGTACAACATTTATAAATATAATAGTGATCGATCTAGTAAATCTCTCTGGTCTGAGGAAGATAAACGTGGTTTACCGGAATCAATCATCATAAATATGTAAATCTTGTATTTATGTTGCGACACATTTGTGTTGAGTGACGTTGACTTCTTTTGAGCTTTTTGTGACTTTAGCTGTTGAATTTTAAAAAGTGGAAGCAAGTTTATTCAAAGTGACATAATATTTTGATATCTCTCTCAAAAGTGTAAAATACAAACTAACGGTGTAACATGGTTTTATAAGGTTGATCTGAACTTGCCAATAGCTTCAAAGAGTCTTATATAAAGCATTTCTATAAAAAAATGATCAATAATAAATCATTTACTATAGTAAAGAAACACCTCTATATCTGTAATGAAATGTGCTCCATTTTTTAAAAATTATTTTGACGAATGAAAAAAGTCTACTTTATAATCCAAACTGAATACCGTGTTTCGTTGAAAGATAAAAATATCAACTTAGAAGAAAATATTTCAGTTTACTCGTCAAAACAAAAAATAAAGGTTCAAAATGTTCAGATGTAAGAGAAACACTCTCACTTTAAAGAATATACCGTAACCTTAATAACGCCAAACACAATATACAAAGGAAATATATTAACTGTGAGAAATATTCATTGCAACATTTCCGTTACAGCTGTTATAAAAGCGCCAAAACAAAACATGACTGAGCCAATCTTTATGTATATCGGATCATCGGAATCTGTGAAAGTGGCCTACTGAATGCGCCTGTTAGAGAGATATGGATTGAGCGGTGGAAGTGAGTGAGTGAGTGAGTGAGTGAGTGAGTGAGTGAGTGAGTGAGTGAGTGAGTGAGTGAGTGAGTGAGAGAGAGAGAGAGAGAGAGAGAGAGAGAGAGAGAGAGAGAGAGAGAGAGAGAGAGAGAGAGAGAGAGAGAGAGAGAGAGAGAGAGAGAGAGAGAGAGAGAGAGAGAGAGAGAGAGAGAGAGAGAGAGAGAGAGAGAGAGAGAGAGAGAGAGAGAGAGAGAGAGAGAGAGAGAGAGAGAGAGAGAGAGAGAGAGAGAGAGAGAGAGAGAGAGAGAGAGAGAGAGAGAGAGAGAGAGAGAGAGAGAGAGAGAGAGAGAGAGAGAGAGAGAGAGAGAGAGAGAGAGAGAGAGAGAGAGAGAGAACGCTCAGCGGTGGAATTATGCTGCTGAAACCCCATACGCTAAATATAACACGCAGGTCACTTACGGAATACGGAAGTAAGTGGGCCAATTACAACAAATATGTAAATATAAAAATTTATTGCACCCAAAATGCCCTGGTATAGACTGAACTCCAACACTTTTTACTTATTTTTTAAACAAAAAATATATTTAGAAATATTGGAATGTAACGTTTATTAACTACACACAGTACATTAAAAGACGAGAGCGCTACACTTTTTACTAAAAGAGCTATAATAATGTTTTTATAATCGGTTGATGATGTTTCAATTTTTTTCTCATCGAATCGCAGCGGTGGGTTTATTTAATAACAGAGTTCTGATAATCCCTACAAAACCAGGAGCAACCATAGTAAAAAACATTGAAAAAGTTCATCTGGATTACAGATACACCTTTCATGAATTACATCATTACAATATTACTTATGCATGCTTATTATGGAGGAAATACAAGTAATTGTAATGTGATTAGATGTTAGATCAGTTCTGACAGAGATCAAGTGTGCATGACACGGCAAAACGCACCGCCAGTCGTCTCTTGCTGCACTGATGGAAGATTAGATGCAGCTGCTCCAAGAAAGGAGTGGAGAGGAAAGTAATGCTAATCCTTACTCTGAGAGAATGAAAGGTCAAACATATTTAATTCAAAGACATTGCAAAAGCAGGATATGTCTAGACGTCATAGCCTTATTCCATCAATTTTTTTTCTGTGTTTTTTCAAAATCAGACACTTTTTGTTATCATTTCTTTCTAAGGTAGAGCTAAAGACCATTGTCTTGCCTATTATTGCTTAGCCGTGATGTTAAATGCCTTCCTCAATTAGCGGACCCTAATGCCTCAGCTAGTCTTAGGCTTTCAATGACTAAGAGATACTTTGGGATTATCACCAACTTAAATACAATAACGCTTTCGTCTAATAAGTAAAGTTCTCTAACACTTGAGATGGTACCCAGTGGCTTAACTGATTTCCAAACCAGGGAGTGTCAGAGGTCAGACAGGTGGCCGAGCCAGTGGCCGAGCGGTCTAAGGCGTCAGGACTTAGAGCTTGGGTTAGAGATAGCGCTGGTTCGAATCCGGCCTGGACTGGAAGATATATCAGTAATATTCACCGTTTACTGTACTGGCTCGCCCCCTTACTCTGTCTGAATAAGTTCCTCCTGAATAATCCAGTAGAATGATTGTTGTGAAATGATAAACCTTCGGAAAGCTGGAACACTTTTTGTGAGGAGATGGGGTGTTTACTTACCGATGAATTTTGGCTTACCAGCCCTTTTATCAGTTCAATTACCATAATGTTTTAAGAGGTTACAGCTCTTATCCATATCCATTTTGTATTAGGTCCAATCATTTGATATGTTCACTCTTTTGTAGTTTCTCATAGTTCGGTTGGTTTTCCAAAATTGTTCACAATACTAAAAGTATTCTACTTCACAAAGTTGTGTTACGTAACAATTTTTTACGTTATTAGTCGTATGTTCTGTGATGATGTATTATGTTAAGGAACATGCTAACAACAGATTCTATTTGCTATAAAAACCACCAGTGTGATAGTATAGATGCCTGTGTGAGTTTTTAGATGAGGTAGGATGGTAGATGAAATTAGGGGGAATTTTGTGAACAAATGAAACCTAACTGGGATGGAATGACAGTCTATATCATTTGCTTGGAAAGGAAAAGGATCATTAGGGGTGGAATACGAAAGCAAAGGATTACATGAGATGAAATTGGATATTATTGAGATGAGGGAGACAAAGGTAGTTGGACATTTGCCATCATTACGTGAAAAATAACAATCCTCAAATCTCAAACCTAAGGTTTGGCTTAGGTACGTGGACGACACATTTGTCTGCTGGAGTCACGGTGAACCTAATTTAGAAGAATTTTTAAAACACTTGAACAAGTTTTCACCCACCATTAAATTCACCATGGAAAAAGAAATAAACAATAAATTATCATTTTTGGATGTAAATGTAGAAAAAACAAAACATGGCCTAAAAACATCAGTCTACAGAAAACAAACTCACACAGGCAAATACCTCAATTTCAATTCTAACCACCCACAAACTGTCAAAGAAGGAGTAGCCTTCTCTCTCTTTGATAGGGCCCGAGCCATATGCTCAGACAAAACTAAACTAGACAATGAACTAAACAATGTTTCCAAAGATCTAATAAACAATGGCTACCCTCAGTCTCTCATAAACAAATGCAAACAAATAAGAAAACGCAAACAAACACCCACTGACACAGAAAAGCCGAAAGCATTCATGTCCATTCCATATACGCCTAACCTTTCAGAAAAAATCAGACGCATAGCTAGGAAATACAAAATCAGAACATCATTCAACACACAAAACACATTAAGACAGTCTTTAACTAAAACTAAACCAAAGAATGAGGAGCAATCCTCCAAAAATGTAGTTTATTGCATTACTTGTGAATGCAATGAAAAATACATAGGGGAAACAAAGAGACCACTGGAAGTTAGGCTAAAAGAACACAAAAATAACATTAAAAAAGGAAACACTACACATTCTAAATTAGCTGAACATGCCTGGAACAATGAGCACAGATTTAACTGGGATAACACTAAAATACTTCACAGGGAATCACATTTTTTTAAACGTAAATTCATCGAAGGTGCCTTTATGAAACTAAATAATGAACAAGTAATCAGTCAAAGTAGCATAGAAGTTAGACCCATGTGGGTTCCTTTACTTAAAAACACACTTGATAAAAAGTTCAATACACTCATGACATCATCTAACCAGAATCCTACACCAACTGCACCTATAACAATTAAACACCCTATGAGTCTCCGTCTCCGTACCTGAGTCACCGCATTTTTGGCGATCTCGGAGCGTACGTCCCTGACCTCGTCAGTATGTGTATGGTTGTTGTGAAGTGTAGTGTGTATGTTTGTCTAGTCCCCGTGTTTTATCACCTTGGAGGGAACTTCGTAGACACTGCATTGGATTGTATCATCCTGAGATTGTTGTCTTTTCAGGTTAAAATGTAATTTTAATAGTAGTCTCAGTCCTTCCAAGTCATATATATAATTTTTTGTGCGTGTTGAATGTTATTTTAAATTAATTGTGTTTTTCAGGTACCATATATTTATGATTAGTTAATGCAATCTTATTTAAGTCTGATTTGAATATTAATTTTATTGTGTTTTACATTGTTCGTTGATATCGTGACCTTGACAGCGCCTATTTGGCTATATTAATTTAACCCTGTTAATATTTTTTTATATTTAGTAGAAGTTCATTTTGTTGTACTCCATTCTAGGATCTAGGTTAAAATGTAGATAATTATTAAAGTAGATAAGTTTATTAGTTTAAGAACGTAGTTTTATAACATGTTTGTGTAGATGTAATTTAGTTTTTAGCACTTGAAATAGGTTTGGGTTTTACCAAATCGAAACGTCGTGATTGTTATTTTTCACGTAATGATGGCAAATGTCCAACTACCTTTGTCTCCCTCATCTGATACTCCATCATTAACAAATTTCAAAAACAAAATTATTGCGATGTTGTAATGAGAGCGGTTGATATAAATGAGATGGTGAAAATCAATGGAAGAGCTGTATATATGTGATTAGAATTAATAAAATATGATAAGGGTTTTTATAATGGAAGGGATTAAGGAAAAGAGTTCACAATTAAACATATATTAGTTGAATTTACTTTAAACGTTATATTTATCAACCCCTACTAGTAAATAACTACTATTTGCTAAAGTTTGTAATAATTAACGCAAGAAATCTAACTTTGACAGGGTGTTTACAAACAACATCAGTGTGAAAGGTTGTAAATACCAATGACCGTTGAAATATTTACATCCACTAAAATATTGTAATGGGACTGCAACTGTAAATTGTTTACAAAGAGTGAGTTTCAAAGCCCTGTGAGATCTGACACAATGTTTGTGACACTAAGGCCGAGCAATAGCTTGTTACTCTTTTGAGATCAAACGCTCCAAGGTCTGCCTCCAGCTCCGACCAGTAACGAGAACCCAGAGTAAACTCAACAACTTCTATACAAAACAATATTTCTGCCGTCTTTACAAGAAATTTGATTTTATTTAAGTAATATTCCTTTAATCTGGTCATTAATAGTTACTCTGTAATAATATTGTAATTATCAAGTCTAACAGTGGCTGTTTTTGTTTATTTATTTATAATTACCAATGATCATCGAGATATGAGAACTTGGTTGCGAATGAATGTTATGAGTGTAGATGAAAAAGTGTAATCTTTGTTTCTAAACTAGGCCGATTGACATTAAGAAAGGGCTATTTATTGGTGACACCAATAATCAGGGTACCTAAGAGGCTTGCCGTAGAATCCACACTACGCATAGGTCTGATTTCCGATCAATAAACAAGCCAGACACTAAGAACTTGGATAACATTTGGAAAGTTACCACTATCTAACACGGACAGTCTAGACGTATCCAGTAGTGCCCTCTAGTCTGGGTACTGAATCTCCAGCCTTAAATTTAAACAAACACATTGACGGTTTTCAGCTCAAGGCCATTAAAAATCGTTTACCCAAATGCAATTCTAACAACAAACACTTAACAAAATAAAGAACGGTAGACAGTTCTACATCCTATGATATTGTTTGTTGAGAAAAAACCAAATATTATAGAAGTTCTTAAATCTTTGATAAAACAATATAACCGAATTATCTAAAACGATCCCTTCTGACAATCAACAGCTTTTGAAAATTAGTTGTTGGCATTGTACTGTTCATTATTGTTAATTTATGGAAATTTCTTACGCTTCTAGAGTTTGTTTAGTAGCGAAAAACAACTATCAAAAAGTTCCTTAGATAACGTAAGTATCTTATTGTGAATATGTAAGTACAACATAAGAGGAATTCAAAGAAGTTAATGTGGAAAAAGGCTGAATTTTACACAGATTGAGAGAGGCAGTGTAATGCCGAAAACATATGTCAAAGGCTCTTCTTAAACAAAGATTTTATAAGACTTTATATAAATCTTTAGAATGGGGCCATAAATCACCTAAGACATGATGAAACTGTTACTAAATCGTCATCAAGGGTATTCGGTCCTAAATCAGTCCAATCTACAGCCTGCCGCTAAATCTCTCTCTCTTGTCACTCATTTTGCAATCTCTTATCATTTTTCGATTTCAATACTATTCCTCTTCAGATTTCTAACTATTCACTATGTAGTACCTGTTTCTTTCTCTCAGTCTATATTTCCCCTTTCTTCCCTTTCAATAGTCGTTTTCAACAAACACTTCTCTATCATCGTATATCCAAATCAATTCACTTTTCTTTCTCTTTAGTCTTCTGAACTTTTTTATCTTATACAACTCTCCTCAGAACTTCTTCATTTTACACTATATCTCCCATCTAGTTCCATTCATTCTCACCCACATGAATGGACATATCTGTTACACCAGATAAAGACGTAGATACTCCCAGTGGACTAAGTGCATGTAAGTTATGTAGCTCATTGCCCAGCTGCTCCAGTATTACAACACATCTGTTACACCACATAAAGACGTAGATACTCCCAGTGGACTAAGTGCATGTAATTTGTGTAGCTCATTGCCCAGCTGCTCCAGTATTACAACACATCTGTTACACCACATAAAGACGTAGATACTCCCAGTGGACTAAGTGCATGTAAGTTGTGTAGCTCATTGCCTAGCTGCTCCAGTATTACAACATATCTGTTACACCACGTAGAGACGTAGATACTCCCAGTGGACTAAGTGCATGTAAGTTGTGTAGCTCATTGCCTGGCTGATCACGACACTCCCTTGTGCGGTAGCGGCTCGTGAACCATCAATACTCAGCTGCGAAAGTTTAATTAATTGTAAGTGATTGTGATGGCCTTCTAGATCGCCAGAGTAACTGTAAGGCACGCCTTTCAAAATGGAGTGGAGTGAAGATATGTAACCGCTATCATGTCGTGTGATAATGGTGGGAATGTCTCCTTTCTGATTCCCCACCCACAAACAATTCTTAATGAATTAATGACGTAATGTGGTTCTGGAGGTGACATTCAACACTTTCCTATTAAATCTTCACCTAGAGCATAATGGTGAACTGTTGAAGGTATTTCTCAACAATCGAAATGACTTCAGTCCTCCTTCAAAAAGAAACTTTATTACAAATGGCTCATTTTACAAGTACCAAACTAGATCTAGGAACATATTTACTATTTTGGGTCATTCCACATCTATGTTCGAGAAGGGCCTATATCATGTGTGCATTAGCATTTTTAATCAACTGCCCCATAATATAGTTTAAGGAAAATTTCTCATTATATAAGAAAAAAGTAAAAGAACATTTCCGTGATAAATGTTATTACAATTTAAGTGACTTGTTGTGAGTTTAACTGTTATATTAATTTAGTACTATATTTTAGTGTTAACCATTGACGTGTTTAGAACTGATTTATGTATTTTTAAACGAATAAAGATTAATTATGAATTCATTGTTAATTTTAGATATGTGAAGATATCCGTCCCTGATGTATATGGAAATTGGGATATTAAGGTTGTTGAAAACAGTATTGGAAATTATTATTTAGGGACACAGGAAAATACAAACTTCTTTCTTTTATTGAGAGAATCAACACGGGGAAAAAGAAACAGAGGTCACATTCAATAATGTGCTAAATATGTGCTGATTTAGTGCGTCGAGTAGTTATTTCTCCAGTTTGATATACGAGTGGCAGGGCCAGCACCTTGCAATCTCTCTCTTATTCCCCCCAAATCATCAAGGTTAAACATAGTAAATATTATCAATAATGAATAAATATGTAGATTAGTTGAATCTATTTAAAATTTCTACTTAGGCATTAATTGCGGCCATGAGAAAGCAACCTCTGTTTCCTTTTCTGTTTGCTATCAGCCAGTAGATGCAAACATGTTCACTACCTTGCAAACTTTGTTCCACTAGGTTTATCCATTGTTAAACAGGTTACATTATTACTTAACCGTAAGTTAGTCAACGTCAGATTAGGTTGAGATAAGTTAATTTAATTTATTCGCTTAGCTTATATTTTAGTATCACTAAGTCATATTTAAATGTACTTCCTTCAGAAAACCATTGTTATTGATTTGACTTTACATAGAAACATTTCTTTTGTTTTCTGACACACAACCGAAAATATGATGACGTTGTACGTAATTTTCGTTAAAATTTTTGATAATTGCTTTTTTATACATATCAAGGATCAAAATTTACTTTTAAACTTGTTGGACAGAAATATAAGTAACCATATCATATGGTTATTTATATAGTTAATTTAGTTATTTTAGCTTTGCATGAGGTTTTAAACGTGTTTTACCCTATTTTAAAAATGAAATCGGTTTTTGAAATACTGCAACTTTAACAGATTTAATATGGCCGCTTTTGAATGAAGATCCATAATATTTTATTTCTGAAATATTAGGACCCACTACACATTTTGAAAGAATTCTAAAATTTTCTTTACTTCTTTAGACTACTAAAAGTGTTAAAAAAAACTAAAGTTGAAAATAGGAAGAAGTGAAGAATTTCTAGGCAGAATGAAACGTAGGAAGTTTTAGTTGCCGTAATCATCAGGACTGTTTTTGAATAAACATGATCATCCTTAGTTGATCCTTAAAAAATAATGATAATGCAATAGACATTTAGGTATGAGATTACAGTGAAGAAGTGAGTTACAGTGAATATCTAAGAAAATTAAAGTTATCCATTCTTTAAAAGATAAATATAAGCAATTTACTCGTTTGCACAGTACCAAGATAATCAAAGCCTGCCTTTATTCAAAAGACGTTTTAAACACCTTTTGGTAGA
This sequence comes from Stictocephala bisonia, assembly GCA_035578905.1. Lineage (NCBI taxonomy): Eukaryota > Metazoa > Arthropoda > Insecta > Hemiptera > Membracidae > Stictocephala > Stictocephala bisonia. The sequence continues at coordinate 663,802 of JAQJVL010000318.1, forward strand.
CAGTGCTTTTTATTCAGTTGAGGAATAGTTTCAAAGCCGCTGAGACAATCATTAAACACCCAATCATGCAATTCTGGTGTCAAGTGTAAGAATGTTGGATGCATGAGAAAAATGCACAAAGGAATGTGACCGATTGCAAATGAGTGTCTAGACTAGACTAATTATGTAGTTTGTAACACAATTATAAATTGCAACATGCAATAAAGAAATTATTTAAGAAACATCAGCACAGCGTTTGAACAGCTGAATAGCTAGCTGTTCCTACGTTTGTTTTTGAAATTTGTTAATGATGGAGTATCAGATGAGGGAGACAAAGGTAGTTGGACATTTGCCATCATTACGTTAAAATTACCAATCACAACGTTTCGATTTGGTAAAACCCAAACCTTTTTCAAGAGTTGAAAACTAAATTACATCTACACAAACATGTTATAAAACTACTTTCTTTTACAACATGTTTAAAAAGAACCTAGTTTTATAACATGTTTGTGTAGATGTAATTTAGTTTTTAGCACTTAAAAAAGGTTTGGGTTTTACCAAATAGAAACGTCGTGATTGGTAATTTTCACGTAATGATGGCAAATGTCCAACTACCGTTGTCTCCCTCATCTGTTCCTAAGTTGTTCTGTTTAAAAGGTCTTGTATGCAACATCTGGAAAATATAAGAAAATTACTTCTTCTTTCGATAAATAACTGTATATTACGCGTACATATTAAATTGGTTTTTCCAAGAAGAAACAAAGTCTGAATTTTCCCAAGCAAGCTCACTTAACCTTGGCGTATTGTTTCAAAGAAATTGCGCCCTTCGTTAAACAAGCGCCAATCAAGGAAGACATGAAACTGAACACGTAGAAGGTGGTGTTATTGTTATTAATGCCAGGAAATCAGGATAAATCCTCGTCAGGAAGTTGCAGTGATACAAGACGTGCATCTATATTAAATAGACTTTGACCTTGGAGCTGCCATCGTTATAAAATGCACCAAGGTGCAGCTAAATACATTATTCAACGCCAAGCCTACATTACAGAACATAAACTGGATAGAAGATGATGTAAGAAATAAACGCAATTAATATTATCTTGTTTGTTTTTTTCAGGGTCAGCACTTCTAGTTACTTTTTATCTTTGGCCTGTCGGCTTGCAAATATTTTAAATGAAGAAACTTATTCTTTTACTTATCTCCATAATTAGTTTTTATTTGCATAATTAGAGCTTGATCTTAGTTTGAAATAAAAAAATATTTTGGGAAGCATACTCATAAAAGAAAAAAGACATTCATCACATTATATTCAATAATATAGTTCGAGTTTATGGGGCAAAAATACAAAAAATCCCAACTAAACACCATCGCCTTGATACAACATTCCCTTCACTACAAATATTCGTACTTTGTTGACCTTCTTCTAACCCCACAAACCAGAGATTCATTACTTGTTAGATAAGTGTCTGTACATACATACACTTATATACACAAATTATACATACTTATTTACATATACTTACTTTTCTTTTATAAAACCTTTCATGGTGAACCACAGAAAAGAAATAAACAGAGATCGCACCCAATAGTGCAAATGTTTTTGGAGTTAGTGTGTCGAGTAGTTATTCTTCCAATACGTCATGCGAAAGCAGGCCCAGCACCTTGTCAGTATCTCCCTTATCCTCCCAAAATCCACGAGGATAAAGGTAGTAGTTGTTAGTACATTAGTTTTAATCACTATACAACGGCCACTGAGCCGATCACTGTGGCCATAAGAAAGCGACCTCTGTTTCTTTTTCTTCTGTGAAATAACCTACGTACATACAATTAACATAGGCACATCCAATTCACAGACACCTTTCTCTTAAGAACACCCTCTACTCTAAATAAAAACGACTGTTGACTGCACATACAGTTTGGCTGACTTCACATACTGGATACAGCAGACAGAATTCTAGAAAACCAGACTACCTATTTTATCCTTTAAGGTTATTGTTCATCTATATACAACAAAGTTAGTGAAAAGCTAGTTTTAGGTTATTGATGGAGTTTTTTTTATTTGCAGGCTTACCTTTTAGTGGTTCACTGTCGATTTTTTTGGTAAATACTACAAAATACAGAAACAATTAACGATGTGCTGAACATCTTGAGTGAGATTCAGTTGAAACTAGAGCATTCCGGAAGGAAGGTACAAAAATTATTAATCTTTCTCTAAGACCATTAGAGCTGAAATAATGAGGCACGTGATGCATGGTTTAGGTAGATGATGAACAAAACAAAATAAATGTGATGAAACCGTATTTGGCGTTCCCTATTTTATTTTTCTATATTAATGAATATTTTCTTACTTAAAATTTGGTCCTTACCGGATGGCGAGAAGATGGAAGTAGCCATTCAATATTATTTATTCCAAACTCATAATGGATATTTGACAGAAGTCCTGCAAGCTACACTTAGTATTGTTGAAAGTGATGAAGTAATGTTTTAATAGAAAACTAAGTGAAGTATGGTCAGTGAAATGGCAGGTTTGAGTGCTGCTGAAGATAAAATTACTTATAACATTGCTTGGTCCAATTTTAAAGCGTATGTTTATAAATTCTAAGGAATATAAGACCACTATACATTATTTGCTCATATGTTCTAGAAACTAAATAAAAAATGATATAGCATTGCAAAAATTGACAGAGTTATTAGGGTATTGTTAGTGCCAGTTCATTTGCCTTAATAAAACTCAGTCAAATTGATAAATTGTCAAATTGAATTTCAAATCTCAATACAGTATAAGGTAAAATATTTAATATTTTCATTTAATGAAGAAGGAAAATATGACATTATTTGTGGTAGAGTTTAAAAGGGACATTTAAGCGAGAGTTTAGTTAGCATAAATCAGCTTTAAAATATAAAGAGAAAAACGCCCTCATGGGTAGTTTATTCTGCTGTCACTTAAGACATAACCTGCGGTGTGATAAAAACATATAAAATCATACATAAAATTCATCTAATTGATCTATCAATTTATCCCATATATTTGATTTATGTAAAATAAACTTCACTCAGGTATCACATGAGCAGTATTATTATAGAGAACAAATTCTTTATAGCGTAGTAAAGAATCCAGGATGCAGAAGTCTCAATCAGACTTCTCAGATCTGATAGTAAAGAATCAGATGGTCACAATATTCATAGCAATAAATAAGGAACATATCTTTGTATGTTTAACACAAATAAGTTGTATGTATGATGTAGTGTTTTAATATTAACTATGGGAACCCAATAGCCTGATTGTTGTCAACCTTTCAGAACCTCGGCAAATTAATTGCAGAGAGCATTCACCCTTAGAACTCAGTAATGCACCAGATATCTTTGTCTATGAAGGTATAATATAATAGTTATCAAATAACAGCACTGTCAAAATGAGCTGCCATTTAGAATTATTCTCTTATATACAAGAATAGCATATACATAAGATAAGACTGGTCTCGTTCAGAAATTTAGATGCCTGACGTCCACGTAGCTGCAAAACTTCCTGCAACATCTTTCCTAAGCCACTGCATATTAAATGCGTACATAGTAAAGGGATGATTTTTTGAAGATGTGCCACTATAATTTTGGCAATTAGGCAAGTTTTAAAGTTGTTCGAAAAGTGTTTTAGTAATAATGGTTGAGAATTCGTAGAAAGAGCATAACATTCATACACTAAACTAAAGCGTAGATTAACAAACATATATTTCTTTCTATTTTCTTCTTGATAAGTTATAGCTTCAGTGGGGTATTTTGGCACACAGTATCCAGTTAACTCACAGCTACTGTAAGATCATAAACATTGTTTCGCTTCTTAATTTACATAATAACAGAGAGCATCTAATCGCAGCAATTCATTTAATTTCACATAACTCTCTGAAGAGTTAGAAGTCGGGTAATTTCCCTTGATTACAGCGTAGCGCGTAGTCTGCTGGAAATGCAGTTTCATCACTCAGGTCTGGTCGTGGTTACTCATCCTTGTGTCATTTCCTGGCGGTTTGAATTCTAGTATCTGACCACTCAGTTTCCGGCATTTCATCATAACTAATTGTGACGAGGTTGACCGACCGTAACCTTTAAACGATTGGTGTTTTTTCATGGGTTGGTGAACGATTCATGGGTTCATTCAAGATGACTGGAATAGTTATATTCTCATGCAGCTTAGAGATCAGTGAAATTTGCCTTGGAGCTTGGATGTAGCTTGAGGTCAGTGGCGGCGGAAGGAGTTTAGATCAGGGGGTCAATCGGGACAAAAGTGAGGGGGGGTCTAGAGGACCATTGTTCAACTTCATTTTCAGATTGTGAAGTTTCTTCCTTTTCCATGTTATTTAATATTTCATATTCGTGCATGAAGTCTCTATAGAGTCCCCAATACAACAGGATGCTGTTCAAGCTTCTTTTCTAGCTGGATAAATCTTTTTATGGCTGCTTGCTTGGAATCTCCTAATACACTAGGACTGTTGAGTAAAGGCATTTGTACTCTGTGCCTGCCATTTTCATGTCTCTTCAAGTACCTGTTGAAATGCTCCTCACAAGAAAGTTCTTTTGCTGTGAGATATTTATAGGGTAGTGATGGTTCCTCTGAGAACCAGAGCTGTTGCAATTTGTGGTCTAATGTATCAGATGTAGTCAGGAAGGATTGGCTCTTGACTGTTTCTGATAGCCCCTTACCAATAACACCGACTATCCAACCAAGTCTTGTTTTTTGTAAGGTCAGCAATCGCCTTCATTTAACTGACCTATGCATAAGAGGTCCCAGAATATCTCTGTTCAATCAATAAGTGTACCTTCTCGGGTGTACCAAATGAGGGATCAGCCAATATAACGTTTTTTGGAATGGTAATATTGCTAAGGTTTACTCTTTCTGAAGGCGGGTTATAGGTTATTTTTGGTATGATTATGAAAGAGAGATTCATACTGTAGTTAGAAATGCAGGATTTATTAGTATCTGATGATGTTCCCTTAGATTCGAAAAATTATTCATTAACACCTGTCACTTGACATGTACTGTTTATCTTTTTCAAACCAAGTTTTTGTACTATGTTTTCAGTAATAAAACACAACTGAGAACCACTGTCTAATAATGTTCGACATGTAATAGATCTTCCATTTGGGTTTATCACATTAAATTATAATAACACTTGTATCATGGCTATTGAATCTGTAACTGTGTACACTTTCTGAAGTAGTGTCTTCCCTTTTATGTGTACTGTTTCCTTCCTGCGTTTTAGTTTCTATAGTTTAAGTGTTTGGAATCTATATCTGTGTAGCGCACCCAATACCACTTTACGTGTAGGGTGCGCGAGTGGGCCAATACCACTGTACATGTAGGGGTGTGTGTGTGTGTGTGTGTGTGTGTGTGTGTGTGTGTGTGTGTGTGTGTGTGTGTGTGTGTGTGTGTGTGTGTGTGTGTGTGTGTGTGTGTGTGTGTGCGCGTGCGTGCGTGCGTGCGTGCGTGTGCGTGTGCGTTGAGACCCATCCCCCCCACCAAAGCTGGAAAGCGTGCCAACTGGGGGATGGCTCAAAACAAGTCAAGCGATGGGATCACGGGTGGCGGTTGGAGGGTCAAATAACACTCGGCAGCTGAGCAAAACTAATTTTATTTCAAGTTAAACAACATATCATTTAAACTGACAGTCAGAAGGCCACAATATTAATTCGCCGTTAAATAACTACAAGAAACACTAAAATAACCAAGATAATACAAAAACCACAAAACCAACAAACTCTACAATTACCAAAATTAACAATTAACAACTACATGGCCTATCTGCAGCTTAGCCTGAGACACCCAAAACGTAAGACAATTTAGTAGCAATTTAAAAGTGAACATTTAGAAACAATTTTGATAACCCCAAATAATCCCCGGCAATTTAGCCCCACATCCCATGATTCCGAGGCCAGGGAGTAAGCCGGAATCCCTGGGCAGCTCCGAATTAGAAGTTAAGCAAAAGTACAATAATCCCCTTTTGGTGAAAGTATAAAAATTAAACAATTTAAAAAAATATATATAACACGGTACCGTTCTATCATCCCCGGACATCAATAATACAAAACACGAACTAAATAAATAACTAACTAAATCACTAGGCCTAAAGCATAAAAATAAATAACAACACAATTTAACGGTAGGGACCTAACAAATATAAACTCTAGAAAAATATAACAACAAAATAAACTAATTAAACTAAATAACAATAAGTATTAACACTAAAAGTTCTTTTTTTTTTTAATATTTTAAGTTTTTTTCCTTTAATAAAAAAAAACATATAGGTCCCCATGGCTGTGTTGCATACATCACTGTTCATTCAGTTTTAGGCCAAATTAAATAGTTCCAAAAATTTTTTGTCTTCTTTTGTTTTATCTTTCACTTCTTTTTTTTCTTTGGTTTATATATATATATATATATATATATATATATATATATATATATATATATATATATATATATATATAAACAGCAAAACCCCCAGCTCAGCCGCCGGGAAAAAACAACAGGGAACGCACTGACCTGAGGACTGAAGACTTCTACCCAAAGATGTAGGGAGGGCAGACAGGGCACAGCTCGCTCAATCACATGGTCCCCAGGCCAGGCTCGCAGTGTGGTAGGTGGAACTTTGCCCGGACGACAGGCTGAGGGATGAAACGTCCTACTCAAGGACCCTGGAGTTTTAGGAGTCTCTAGCCCTGCATGTTTAGAAACGCAGAGAAACCAGTAGACTCACGGCCAACCTGACAGACAAAGCTGGAACACGGAACGAACGAGTTCGAGCCAACGGTCACCAAAGTAAGCGAATCGCCGGGCACAAGCGGTCTCAGGCAGCCCGGCAGATCACGAAGAAAAAAAACGAAATGTACCGGTCAAAAGACCGGTACAACCTCCCTCTGCAAAACCTCAACACACCCAGGCAGGGGAGAAAACTCGGTACCTCAGAGAACCAAACAGAAGACGAAGAAGAAACCTCCGAAGAGTGGTGTTCCAAGGACGCCAAAGAGAAATCTAAGAGGGGAAACCCCTCGAACAGGGAGTGAACTACCCCTGACTGTCGGGCCCGACCAAAAAAGAGAGAAGGAGACTTTCTCAGAACAGCCACCTAGGGCGCAGAGGTGATCAATCTCTTTGCCCCAAGAAACACCAACTCCCAGGAACACCAACTCCTGGATCAACCGTTCCCCGGAAAGCCTTAAGCTGGGACACATGGGCTTTCCTGAACACTCTGCCTGACTGGGGATCAACCAGCAGAGCAGTCACCGGTGACAAAAACCTGTCGATGCGGTGGGGACCAGACCACCGATAGCACAACTTTGCAGCTCTTCGTTCCGCGGCCGAAACTGACCGGGTAAGCCTGACAAAGAACCAGATCTCCAACCTGAAAAGGGTTAGGAGTACGACCCTTATCATACCTCCTCCTTACTCTCTCTCTCTAGCATGTAGCAGGTTGCGCCGAGCAGCCCGCCACGTGGACACTACGTCAGTGGCACCTGGCGTAGGTAGAAGATCCTCTAGCCTCCACAAGTTGGACAATGGGTTGTTAGGAGGGTAGCCATGTAGAATCTCGAAGGGAGTGGCATTGTGACTCTCATGCTTGGACGAATTGAAAGCAAGCTGGAGCCAAGAGAGACTCTCATTCCAGGTGTTCTGCTTCTCAGCATGGAAAGTAATAAGGGCAGACCGAAGATTGCGGTTGAACCGTTCTGCATGAGAAGGCTGTGGGTAATAAGGAGAGGTAGTCACATGCCTGATACCATTGCCAAAACAGAACCTACGAAACTCGTGTGAGGTAAACTGGCTACCGTTGTCGGACACAAGAGTGGAAGGCACACCAAAGTGCTGGAAGAGTTGGGACTGGAGAGCACGGATGGTGAGCTTAGCCGTAGCACTCCGAAGTGGGAAAAGCCAAACGAACTTCGAGAAAGCATCCACACAAACAATTAGGTAGGAGCTACCTGACTTGCTACGGGGAAAAGGACCCACGTAGTCGATGAACACCTTCTCAAAAGGACGCTCGGCCACTTCAGAAGATAACAACACTAAGTTTGCATTCTGACTAGGCTTGCTGAGAGAGCACAGGTGACAAGCCCGCACTCTGCCTGCAACATCCCGGTTCATGCCCTTCCAGATGAAATACCTACGAATCTTAGCGATGGTCTTATGAATGCCAAGATGACCGCCCACAAGAGAAGAGTGATAATACTGAAAGACCATCGGTACTAGATGACTAGGCAGCACTACACGGGGTTCACCCCTCTGTCGAGGACGGCAACAGAGTACCCCTTTGGACAGAAAATAGGGAGGGTGGGCACCTCCCTCTTGAAGCTCACCTAAGATGACTGACAGCTCAGGATCTTTCTGCTGATGAGACAGTAGGTCGTCAAAAGCCAGATGAAAATCCAGAAGAACAGCACCACACTGAGCAACCGTCTCAGTAGGTGGATCACTGGGTTCGTGATACATGCGGGAAAGAGCATCCGCGATGACATTCTGGGTACCCCTAAGATGTTGGACTCGGAACTTAAAAGCAGAAATCTTGACCACCCAGCGAACAAATTTCCCAAGCTGTCTGGGATGGGCAAGAAAGCCAAGATAGTGCCTGATTGTCAGTCTCCAGCAAGAACTCAGCGTGTTCTAAGAAACGCCGAAACTTGTCCGTACCAAAGACAACAGCCAGACACTCTAACTCATAGATGGAAGAAGCTTTCTTTTCCTGGTGAGACAACGTCCTCGAAGCAAAAGCGATGGGCTGCCTGACCCCACCAAACTCCTGAGAAAGAACAGCAGCAATGGCGGAGGAGGAGGCATCAGTCTGAAGAATGAATTCTCTGCTGAAATCAGGCATACGCAGGACAGGAGGTTGCATGATAGCCTCCTTGAGAGCATCAAAGGCAGTCTGCTGAGCTTGGCCCCACACAAAAGGGACACCTTTCTTTCGCAGCTCGTTCAACGGGGCAGCAAGCTCGGCCACGTTAGGGATGAAGCGACGGTAAAAATTCACCATCCCCACAAAACGGGCAATCCCCTTGGCATCTCTGGGAGGAGGAAAATCCCGAATGCCCTGGGTCCTCGCAGGATCAATGCAAACGCCTCGAGAAGATATGAGATGACCCAGAAAAGGAAATCTCAGGACGAGCAAAAGTGACTTTCTCTGGATTGACGGTAAGGCCAGCTGATTTAAGGCGACTAAGAACTTCCTCCAGATGTTGCATGTGTTCCCCGAAAGTCTCACTGTAGACAAGAAGGTCGTCCAGGTAATTGAAGACAAACTTGAATTTCACATCATGGAAGATGGAATCAAGCAGACGAGTAAGAGTCTGGGCACCCACAGCAAGACCCATAGGAACCCTAGTGAACTGATAGAGATTCCAGGGAACACAGAAGCTAGTCATAGGCCGTGATTCCTTCTTCAAGGGAGGCTGATGGTAGGCCTGGTTCAAATCAAAAACACTGAAAAACTTAGCCTTACCGAACCAATCAAACGCAGAATGCAAATCAGGCAGAGGTACCGAGTCAATAGCGACCTTAGCGTTGAGCCTCCGATAATCCATCACAAGCCTAGACTTACCATTAGGCTTGGGCACAAGAAAAGCTGGACTGGCATAAGCGGAACGAGACGGTTCAATCACACCCTTGCTCAGAAGATCTTCAATCATAGCCCTCATAACCTCCATCTTTGGGGGAGCAAGTTTGTACGGATGACTTCTAACAGGCTGAGAATCGGTGAGGTGGATCTCATACTCCAGAAGAGAAGTGACCCCAAGCTCAGGTGTAAGCACATCAGGAAACTGCCAACACAGCCTCCTAATGGCCTCCGCCTGCTCAGGGGGGGAGATGACCAACTGGATCCACCTTGGGTTGTTCGGGCTCACAACCCACCTCTCTGACTGCAGGAGGGCAGTCAGAATCACCTACTAGAGGCACCAAAAACTCGCCGATTAAACTTGAAAAACATCTGGCGCTTCTGGAGGTCAAGCACCATACCACTCTTAGAAATAAAGTCTGCTCCTAGGATATAAGAAACCGCCAGGTCCTTGGCAACAAGAAAACCCCACCTCCAGGAAAATCCTTCGATCTTAAAATGGAAAAACGCCTTTAGAATTATAGGTAGAGGAGTTTGGGATGCCGTCCAGCATGTAATTGAAGAAGGCTCGGTGTGCCTGACAAGTCCTAAGGCGTCAAGGGACTCAAAAAGAGAAAGGCTGATGATACTGCATGCCGAACCAGAATCAAGAAGGGCTCGACACACCGTACCACCAAAAGAAACAAAAACGCCAGGGACACACCGAGGTGACCGCCCTAAGCCCAGGGAAAACCATGCTAGCAAGGCCCGAAAAAATCCCCCGACACTCCTGCTATGGGCACGTGTCAGAGGCAAATGGCCACGGTCACTCGCAACAACGCGGGGAGCTACTGTGGAGGCAACCCCCCACGCTGAGCGTTTCCCGCCCCACGACCTCGAGCACGTGGACAGTCACGATGAATGTGACCAGGTTGGCCACAAGCAAAACACACAACAGGAGGCCGAGAACCACGACCCTCCACTGGCTGACTCACACCCAAAGACATAGCCGGTCGACGGGTGGGGAGAGCACGATGACTCTCAGAATCCCTCCCTTGCTGGTCTGAGAACTGCACGCTGCGCGAAACAATGCACAGCTGATGCAGCTTCCGAAAAGACGAAGGCACACCAGCAAAAACTAGCCTACACCGTTCTTCTGGAGAAATACCATCCAGGATGACCCGAACGGTGTCAGCTTCCGAAAGTATGAGGCGCAACGCTTGACGAGCTTCCTTGACTGAAGAGACATAGGCTGCCAGAGACTCTCCCCTACCCTGCGACCGATAAAATCTTTCCATGACCAACCTCTCCCTGAGTCGAATGTGAAGAAACGACGACCGTAACAGTAGTGTAAATAGGAGAGTTCTGGGCTCACTTTCGGGTATCTTCGGCTATCTTCGGCTTTCGGATCCAAGATGACGACTACGTTCGGGTACCTTCGGGTCACGTGACCACCCCGAGCTCTAATTGGTCGAGAGCGGCCACCTTCGGGCATCTTCGGTAGTAGATGTTTTTGGACAGTTTGAGACTCACTTTTTTTTGGTCACGTGACCGGATCCAAGATGGCGGCGCAGTGTTGCCAACCCCCCACCCCCTCCCCCACAAAATTTCCCCCATTTCCCTCACATTTCCCTCACATTTCCCTCATTTCCCTCACATTTCCCTCATTTCCCACACATTTCCCTCACATTACCCTCATTTCCCACACATTTCCCTCACATTACCCTCACTTCCCACACATTACCCTCAAATTACCCTCAAATTTCCCTCAAATTCCCACATCATACTATATAAAATACAAAAGATGGCGACCGGATCCAATATGGCGTCTTTTCCCGCCCGCGCCAACTCACACCCCGTGGGAAAATTCCCTCCCCAAAATTCCCCCATCCAATATGGCGTCTTTATACTATATAAAATCAACATCATATATACTATAACAAACGTCGACCGTAGCGCCCCTGGCGGCAACGTAGCGCCCCTGGCGGCAACGCGATCGCAGCGCCCCTGGTGGCAATGCAGCGCCCCTAGCGACCCGCAGTGCCCCCAAGCAGCAATACCTAGCGACCGCAGCGCCCCCTGGTGGCAATGCCGACCGATCACAACGCCCCAAGCAGCAATACCCCAGCGACCGCAGCGCCCCCTGGCGGCAACGCAGCGCCCCCCGGTGGCAATACCGATCGCAGCGCCCCAAGCAGCAATACCTAGCGACCCGTTAGTGCCCCTGGCGGCAACGTTGGGTGACGCATGCGCATCCAAAACGCTCTGGCCCCCTGATTGGTCGCCCCTCTCCGCATCCCTTCTCACACCTACTGTTTTGCCCTACCTATCTCAATTTAATTTGAATGTTGTATAAATACCTAGCTACCCCATATATCACCTACTGTTATGCCTACCTATCTCAATCTAATTTGAATGTTGTATAAATACCTAGCTACCCCATATATCAACCTACTGTTAGCCTACCTATTTAAACCAAAGCCTTTATTTAATTTGCCCTCAACCCCCATATTACCACTACAAAACTTTCCCTAGAAGCTTAGATTATACCCAAAGTTATATTTTCCAAAAACATACCTTAAGACTCGTCATCTTACAACAATCACTCAAAACACACATGGCCCTTCCCATATGCCATATAGTCTTCCCAAGACCTAGTACAAATTTGAAAAAATCTATAACATGAGCCCATAGAGAGCCCTGTACAGTCCCACAAGCTAGATACACTCATAGCGTAAAAAGTCCTAAAGCACATCTAATACAGTCATCACCTGAAATCCACTTTAGGTAATCACTTGATCTAATTTATTACGTACCTCACCCCTAATTCTGTATTTTCCTAGTTTATCACCTTCATGCTTGTTAGTGCTGTTTATATCTGTGTTAGTTATTATTCTTACACGTTTGCTTGTTAAACATCTATTGCTCAATGAAACATCCACTGCTTGTTGCTATTGCATGAACTGACGATGGATGTTACCTGTTTATATACTGTGATTACTAACTGTTTTACAATTGCATAGTTATAGCTACATTTCCACGGACTATGCCATCCCGTTTGTATTCATTGTAAATTAGCGTTTACCGTAAATAAAAGAGCGATACTAATCTACTTAAATCACAAGTCATCTAACCTAAAAACATTTGCAAAAGGTCTTTCAAATTTAACCGTCAAATATTTACCTAATATTAAACGTAAGTATAAATATTGCTAAAACTACAGTGTGCCACTCTGGCCGTACTGTCATCTGAAGTTTCCACATTCACTTTAAACATTAACTAATTAATGTACTTCATAGTGAGCCAAGTTACACTATTTTATAAATATCACTGATACACTTCAGCCTCAACATTACCTGAAGTCAATACAAAAACAGGTGATTAAATATTATAACACAATATTACAGTTTCGAACAATAACGAGTGAACTCAAGACATCGACGTACATGTGTAAATGTATAAAACCAAAATACAATATGTGGAGTCCCCCTTCTGCCCTTTTCTTTAGCTTTTTTTAATCTTTATTTTTTTTTTCTTTCGTACTTTTATTTAAAGGGCAGACTAAGGGGATTACATTGGTCCCTAACGGCTCCTGACACTGACACAGAAATGCATTAACAAATGCTGATATGATAATAGTAAACAAATGTTCAATAACAATACTAAATTTATTTACAGTATCTCACTCACAGTACTTGGCGTCGTAACCCTATTTTATTAGTATAGGGTAGGTACTTAGCCTATCTCAAGAGTGTTCATTTATCTTTGTTTAACAGCTGAAGAAATTAAACTCATAGTAACTGAGTATAACGCTAAACATTCAAAAAACATACCATGTTTATTTATTTAATGAACCAACGGTCACACCATTTACAATAGTTTACAATATTAGTTTTAGTTATAAAAACTGGTACAGGATTAATTAAATAGTTATTGTATTGTTATCACAACAACTGTTACTTAAATTACTAAAAAAAACCAACCCGATATCATCCTTACATCGAACCAATACATCCTCCGTACACCACCGCGAAACTTAATAAATAATATACCACCCTATTTACAAGGAAGAAACACACAAGTTAGAATAGTAATATTAATATAAGCTATTAGAGAATTTGAAATGGAAAACTACGATACTTCTACTGTACATCACCCGTTATCGCAAAATGACCAATACAGATAAACTCAAACGGCCAATTTCCAACAGGAAGCATTATAGTAAAAAAGTTATGCACACCCACTTAAAATCCAATCTAAAAACAGTTCTAAAAATTATTTCCACCAACCAGTAAAAACTTTGTGCGGAAATCCAATACACGAAAGTGTCTATTCTACTATATAGTTTTATTTAATTTAAAAACATATTGGTTTTTTTGTAAATTATATTAATAATTGAACATATTATTAAGTGGACCAATCTCATCTTCTAACTTCACTAATAAAGTTCTACTGTATTAAAAAGACAATAAGGGAAACCGTTAAGATAAATTCGAATAACTCTTGAAAAACAAATCTTTAATGGAAAGCCCGATACAAACGTATAGTTACTGTGTAACAACCTTAATATATTCCTATATTATATAGTGTACACATAAATTCCTTCTGTCCTCCGGTCCATAACCTAGTTATTCATTCAACCTCAACATAATACAACTTCTAAAACACTATATTATACTAGTTCTAAAAAAAATACTAAATCCTAAAACGTATTAATCTCCGCAAAGCCAGTAGGTTAATCTGCAAAACCAAGGTTACATTAGTGTAAGCAAACACTTTGGGAACAAGGACTAACAATTCCATATAAATTTATTAAAGTCAAATTAATTTAAATTCAACAAAAAAATAATAAAACAAAGAAAAAAAAAGGGGGGACACACAGCAGTAGGTGAAAACAAAACATCCATTTCGAGGACCTACGGATTTCAAAAATAAACAATTTAACATTAAACAATTAAATTAAAAACAAAAGAAAAAAAAAATATAGGGACACACTGCGTAGGTGAAAAAACACCCATCCGAGGCAAAACGTTCTCCAGCAAATTACAAACAACTTGTTAAGAGTCACGAAATTTCTACAAACAACTCTCTAAATGATTTTAGGTTTAAGTTGAAAATAAACCTCATCTGTGTATAGAGGGATGGGGGGGACCATTGTGGAGGCACCCACTTCGGTAAGTGAGTAGGTTTGTGAGCCTGTGATTTCAAATGACAATATATTTATATTTAGAAATAAAACAAATGGTGTGAAATGTGTGTGCTGAGTGATGCGTGTGCCTGTAGATAAGAAATCAAAAAGTAATTAAATAAAAAGTAAAACAAATCATTAATCGATCGGTTAAGGAACATATAAAACAAGGGAAGAGGAATGGAATAATATGTAGTTAAATATATCAACATTAAAAGGTTGATATTTATTAACAAACATTTCCATCTATCCAAACATGAGAACATATAGGGGCCTAAGGACGTTAATTTTTTATCTTTATTAATGAATATTGTTACCTTCAGTATTCAAAACCATGTAGATTTTACATGAAATAACTTTAGAAAAAACATGGCTTAGCCTTTGCTGTAGGGACTGAGGTAATTGGAACGTTTTTATGTTACTTTCTATAAATTAAACCAATAGAATTTATTACCTTGATTTAAAAACATTTGGATTCGAAAAGGTTTCAGGGGGTGTTTTGATGCACTCCGAAAAACGATATGTCCCGGGTGAATCCAATGGGGACCCAGCACGTCCCCTCTGGGATTTTGTTACGTAAATCATCGATAGTCAATGGGCCAAACCTGTAAAATACAACCAAAGTCTATAGCACTCGGAGCCCCGGACGTTGTTGACACCGTTTCTAAAACCGTTTGATTGCAGAGTCCGAGGAACTCTTTACCCAATTTATTAAAAAGAATATTTACGATATTTAAATGTCTCCTCAAGGGACAGCGAAAAACAAGGGCAGAAGAATTCGCAACCAACACCCAAGACATACATTGTTTTTGTGGAAACACAAAGTGGCACCCATTATTTATATTATTAAAAGTTGCTTAATCATTTATTCTTATTAACTAAAGGTGCAGCAAAGACACCACTAATGGGTTTTGATAACCGCTTGCCAAACATCACCTCACTCTTGTGATTTTGGCCGCCACGTGGTCAAATTCCACACTGCTATCCCCAGTTTTCATTTTAGTTATCCTGTTTTGATTTAACCAGGGGTCTCCTTTTACGCGTGAGTAATTTACGGTCCCCACTACCCTCAAGTAAAGCCGAAGGACAAAATAACCTTATGGGCATTCTCCAATTTCCATGGGAGCCCATAACGTCACCCTGGCCTGGGTTACTTAAATACTATTTGTATTAATACTTATAAGACCCTGAAAAGGACGTCTGTAGCAGAGGGAGGAGTTAAGTATGAAGGAAAGACATGGTCAGATGGTCCTGGTTCGTTCATGTGGTTAGATAGGGGTTGCTATTATTTCGGTACTTGGTAATTTCCATTCCTCCACTTCTTCAAGTGTTTGTAAAACACGTTGAATTTAAAATTTGATGTCCCTTGGTACCGTCTTGGTTTGTAATAATTTTCGTTACGTACAAGTTGGTAACTGTTCGATTGTGAAATGGGAAAGGTTGTGTATTTCCCTATGGAAAAACGTAAAAAACCTTTATAATGTAAAGTTGTAGTATCTATCATAACAACCTAGAAAGGTCTGTTGTAGTTTTTGGATAAACTTTCGATACCATGTATATTATAACTAAGTACAAATAGTGGTCTACCATGATAAACAAAAGGAAAATAAAAGCCGTTTCAGGAAATAAGGCTTAAGACAATTCCATTAACACTTGTAATGGATAATTTAAAAACCCAAGGTAGAAAGGCTTTGTTCATTAATATGCAAAGTGTACCTTCTAATAAAAAAAACTATGTTAGTTATCCAGGAACCTATAGGTCTGTAGAATAAATAACATTTACTTATGAGGACTGTACAAACTAACTCTCCTGCTAACGAAGTTATAGTCTAATTTAACATTGATTTGAACGCACAGCTTCATTCTTTATATTACAAGTTTACAAAAGTTGGATCATAGACTTAACCCCACCATTGTACTTACCCCCACCCCCTTATACCCATCACTTAATAAAACGTACTATCCATTCTCCCCTTTAAAACGTTTTAACCCACTTCAATGAAGGCACCAGATGAAGGGGAACAGCTATGGATCCCTTTAAACCTGAATTACATGTACAAAAAAGGACGTTACAATAATTACATTTTACTGCACTGTTCCAATAGGAAACCCCATAGTGGGGTTACTTTTGGATTACATTATATTTCAGTAAAAAAATCAATTGATATTCTTGCTACTTTCAATTATCATACCTAATTCACAGGGAACCCCTTTCATCAATTTTATGGCTTTATATTTAAATTAGCACAGTAAACAATTGTAACAACAAAGCTTTATCTATGTATCGTTGTCAAAACTCAGTATTGTATTACATACCAACCACATCAATCTCCTATGTGTATTAATGTGAGATTGCTCATCAAAATTATACCCGCTATCCTTTCTGAAGTCTTCCCATTGGTTGGGTAGGAACTTCAATCAATATGCATTAAATTTCATTAGGCGTAATACATATCAAACTACAATTTCATACACTTGGAATGTTTCACAAAATAAAGTTAACATCCATTCTTCCTTCAAAAACATCACTCATTACCTCCAAAAAACAAACACTTACTACCCAATACTTGTTTTCATACCGAACGTATCGTCATCTTGGATCCGAAAGCCGAAGATAGCCGAAGATACCCGAAAGTGAGCCAGAACTCTCCTATTTACACTACTCGTAACTCTCGATGGAACGAGTCCACCGAGGCATCACTGGCCAAGACAGAACTCAGCAACTCCCCAACAGGACCTCTGCAATAAGGGAAAATCAGACGAAGCAAGTCCCCAGCCTGCATGCCGGGCATCTCACTAAGTCTGAGAAAGGCCACAAGAAACTTCAGAAGCTCTTCAGGATCCATCCCATCGATCACAGGGAGATTCTGGATCATGGGCGTGAGAGGGTTAGGTAGCTTGTGGTAGCTCAGCTGCAGAAGCAAAGGTGAACTCAAAGAAGCCGAAGCAGAAGGAACGGCAGCTGGAGCCAAACCACAAGCGACCTCAACAGAAACGCCTGCAGGCTCAGAAGGAGCCTCAGGCACAGTGAGAGCCGTTTTCTCAGCCTGCGGCCTCGACACGTTAGGCGACAGCGAGAAAATTAGGCCGCTGACCCAAACCCGTAGGAGTCGTGGAACCGGAGAGTGCCTGAAAAATCTCATCCAGCCTAGACACACTCTCCAAGATCCACGCCATATCCGACGGTTCCAACCCCGGTGCCCCGGGTTGACCATCCGTAAGCGGGCAAGCAGATGCCCCAAATGCGCAAGACGGCAGGCCCGGTCACGACCTACTGGAGGTTCCAACTGCAGATCTTCCAAAACCCCTTCCCATTCTTCCACCTTACGTTTACAAACTAACAACTCATCACCAACCTCCAGTAGATCAGACCAGTCCACCGCCGTACCCGCGGGACAACTGCTCCCGCAGCAACCTCCGGAGATTCAAAACATCACCCTCCGGAGTCACACCACGCGCCCTCAACTCGAACATCAATTCCTCCTTCACTAGGAGAGCAACATTCTGCAGATTAGGCCGACCACTCCAATCCACCCATGAAAACCCATTCAACAAAGTAACCAAGCGGATTGCCTAATATTTTTTTTTCCCTTTTAAGTTAAATTATTTATTTGGGGTTTTTTTATATTGTTTTTGGTTTTTTTCTATAATTATTTATTTGTTTCTTTTTTTTTTGTTTTCTTTACGTATTACCAAGACCACTAGACGGTAGGTCGGCCAACAATGACCTACTAACTGGCAAACACCCACCGTCAACAACCCAGAGTGGATTAAATTTTTTTTAATTTTTTATTATTATTTTTATTTTTTATTTTTTTTGGCAACCACGCTCTGCTACCAATTGAGACCCATCCCCCCCCACCAAAGCTGGAAAGCGTGCCAACTGGGGGATGGCTCAAAACAAGTCAAGCGATGGGATCACGGGTGGCGGTTGGAGGGTCAAATAACACTCGGCAGCTGAGCAAAACTAATTTTATTTCAAGTTAAACAACATATCATTTAAACTGACAGGCAGAAGGCCACAATATTAATTCGCCGTTAAATAACTACAAGAAACACTAAAATAACCAAGATAATACAAAAACCACAAAACCAACAAACTCTACAATTACCAAAATTAACAATTAACAACTACATGGCCTATCTGCAGCCTAGCCTGAGACACCCAAAACGTAAGACAATTTAGTAACAATTTAAAAGTGAACATTTAGAAACAATTTTGATAACCCCAAATAATCCCCGGCAATTTAGCCCACATCCATGATTCCGAGGCCAGGGAGTAAGCCGGAATCCCTGGGCAGCTCCGAATTAGAAGTTAAGCAAAAGCACAATAATCCCCTTTTGGTGAAAGTATAAAAATTAAAACAATTTAAAAAAAATATATAACACGGTACCGTTCTATCATCCCCGGACATCAATAATACAAAACACGAACTAAATAAATAACTAACTAAATCACTAGGCCTAAAGCATAAAAAATAAAATAACAACACAATTTAACGGTAGGGACCTAACAAATATAAACTCTAGAAAAATATAACAACAAAATAAACTAATTAAACTAAATAACAATAAGTATTAACACTAAAAGTTCTTTTTTTTTTTAATATTTTAAGTTTTTTTCCTTTAATAAAAAAAAAACATATAGGTCCCCATGGCTGTGTTGCATACAATCATTGTTCATTCAGTTTTAGGCCTAGGCCAAATTAAATAGTTCCAAAAATTTTTTTTCTTCTTTTGTTTTATCTTTCACTCCTTTTTTTTCTTTGGTTTATATATATATATATATATATATATATATATATATTGGTATATATATATATAAACAGCAAAACCCCCAGCTCAGCCGCCGGGAAAAACAACAGGGAACGCACTGACCTGAGGACTGAAGACTTCTACCCAAAGATGTAGGGAGGGCAGACAGGGCACAGCTCGCTCAATCACATGGTCCCCAGGCCAGGCTCGCAGTGTGGTATGGTGGAACTTTGCCCGGACGACAAGCTGAGGGTTGAAACGTCCTACTCAAGGACCCTGGAGTTTAGGAGTCTCTAGCCCTGCATGTTTAGAAACGCAGAGAAACCAGTAGACTCACGGCCAACCTGACGGACAAAGCTGGAACACGGAACGAACGAGTCCGAGCCAACGGTCACCAAAGTAAGTGAATCGCCGGGCACAAGCAGTCTCAGGCAGCCCGGCAGATCACGAAGAAAAAAAACGAAATGTACCTTTCAAAAGACCCGGTACAGCGTGTGCGTGTGCGCGTGCGCGCGTGCGCGCGCGTGTGCGTGTGCATGTGTGCGTGTGTGTGGTGTGTGTGTGTGTGTGTGTGTGTGTGTGTGTGTGTGTGTGTGTGTGTGTGTGTGTGTGTGTGTGTGTGTGTGTGTGTGTGTGTGTGTGTGTGTGAGTGCGTGCGTGCGTGCGTGCGTGCGTGCGTGCGTGTGCGTGTGCGTGTGCGTGCGTGCGTGCGTGCGTGCGTGCGTGCGTGCGTGCGTGCGTGCGTCGTGTGTGTGTGTGGTGTGTGTGTGTGTGTGTGTTGTGTGTGTGTGTGTGGTGTGTGTGTGTGT